>CM041542.1:17009842-18215675 GCA_023238725.1 Scortum barcoo
GACCACTAAGGAGTACATGCGCGAGGTGACCACCATCGACCCTCGTTGGCTGGTGGAGTTTTCGCCAGCTTTCTTCAAAGTGTCCGACCCCACGCGCCTCAGCAAGCAGAAGAAACAGCAGCGTCTCGAGCCCCTATACAACCGTTACGAGGAACCCAACGCTTGGAGGATCTCTCGTGCCTTCAGACGCCGCTGATATGTGTGACGACACAAACACAAAACAAACAAAAGAAAGTGAGATGCATTGTCCTTTTACCAACACTGGACATGTGATCAGATCCTGGTGGTTGAATCAGCTTCAAGCTATGCGTTCACTCCTCTTTTTAAAATTTGTACACATTGTACATTTCCCCCTCAGCGGTTCTTAAGTCAACCTGTCTGGTTGTTTTTGGGTGGGAATTTTATTGTCATTATTTTAGAGAACCTGGGGCCATTTACTTTTCACAGCACTAATACAGGAACAAAGAGAAAACTTCCACTCCTGTCCTTCGTGACAGCCTTCTGTGAGGAGGTCCTGCAAAACAGTGAGCTTTTTACTTTGACTCTGTACATCGTGATAGCATAATGTGATGTCTAAAAAGGAATGTGATCGGATCGTAACGGGCCTTTGTTTCACTAGTCGATACTTTGTTGTCCAACTTTAAAAATGGGCCAGCATATATGTTTATAGATTTTGTACTATAACTGGGACAACATTCACTTACTTGTCTGTATCCGAGACTGCTTTGCTATACTTGTAAAAGTACGAAAATGTGTCCTCATTAAATGCTAAATTTTCTTACGTCTGTTGGGTTTGTTATCAATTTCTTTAAGTAGACAAAAAGGTGCAGTAGATGGAGCTATTTTATTATTCTGAGATGGAAACACCAAAAAGCTTGGCACAGTCTTTAAACCAGATGTTAAAGGTTTCAATGCTGAAATGTTAAATTATGGCATTCACTGTGGATATAGTAAAGTATTAAATGTCAAACACTGGCCACATTGGTCAAAAATAGCAACATCACATATTTGCATGTGTCCATTTGTGTCCAGCACAGTGAAATCAAATCTAAAATTGTGTATTATTATGCCACTCAGTCCTACTCTAAGCTCTACCCTGTTCAAATCTATACACGTTATGTTTATCCACCGTTAGCAGAGAAAGTATTCAGATCCCTTATTTTAGTAAATAAAAAAAATGTAACAAAATACTTAGTAAACTTAATAAAAATAATAGGAAAAGCTATTGCATTTAAAATGTAAGTGAAGTACTAATGAGTATAACCGGCTAAATGCTCATGAAGTATCAAAATAAAATTAAAAGCTCTCACTATGCTTGACTTGTTGAAAGGAGAAAACATTTTTTACCTAGTGTGTAGTACTGTGATCTGCCTTTTGACCGGCAGGTGGCAGCAGCGTCCGTTGGGGCCCAAACTACAGGAGGAGAAGAAGAAGAACTTCCTGTTAAGCCAAAATAAACAGAAGCAATGGCTGCTTTGGACGAAATAAAACGTCTGGAGTATCTCTCTTTGGTGTCGAAGGTGTGCACGGAGTTGGAAAATCATCTGGGAATAAGCGAAAAGGACCTGGGTAACGTGAATGTGTTGTTTTTCTCACTCACACAGCCAGCTGAACTTGCTAAAGCTTCATGAGAAACTTGCATGATGCTGTCAAATGTAATTAGCATGGGAATCTAAACACTGGTTGCTCTTTTGCAGCTGAATTTATCATCAGTCTGGCCGAAAAACACCCAACGTTTGAGGCATTCAAAGCTGTCCTGTGTGAAAATGGAGCAGACTTCACAGTAAGTGTGAAAAAAACCCTCATTTTTAATGTTTGTTTCTGCTGCATTGTGTGTTCTCTCTAAAACCATATTTCCTCCTTCAGGATACCCTTGTTGGTAATTTGCTTCGACTTATTCATACTATGCGACCCTTGCCATCCACCAGTAAAGGTACAGAGAGCTTCAATGTATTTTCTGCAATAACACCTGGTGTTTTACAGCTAAAGGTCACCTGGTAAATCATCTCTTCTCCTTTGTGTGTGGCAGCTCAACAACCAGAGGTCAAACCAAAGAGTGAGAAGGACGAGCTGAAACAGAAGTACCCTGCTTTGTGTAAACCAGATGCTGCTGTGTGGAGGGTGAGGCTTATTTAAAGGTGGAAGAGGAGAGGCCCTATCTTACCCAGCTCCATTTCAGAAAGCAAGCACTTTAAGAGTTGTTTACGTCAGCTTGTGGACATGACAAACTTGAATCTACATCATGTTGTAGTTTTAGCAGATATCCATGTGTATGTGGATAAGTAATGACACTGCTACCATATTTTTGCCTGATTATATGGTGGTATATTGCCTTGATCGAACCAACCTTCCTTCAGAAAACAACGATTTTAAAGTTGTAAGCTTGTTGTTTTGTTGATGTAGTAATTTCGGCATCCTTTTGATCCATTTATTGTAATTAAATCACAGCAAAATTAGTTTATTTTTGGGATTATAGCCCTGTAGTAAACCATATTACTTCAGCTTACGTGTGACTTCCTTGACAGTATTTATTGTTTTTGTTGCACCAGTGAAAACTCACCAGAGACAGATAGACAGGTGACTATTCGTGGGTTGTGTTTAAATGCAAATAAGCATGCGAACAAGTTGTGTTTCTCAGTCTGAGTCGCTCTGTATGTTTCCCATTTACAAAGCCTTTGTATGAACACCATATATTTTTTCAGCACACACACAAAAAAGATACCTAGTGAGGAGATAGTCCCTCACTTTGACAAAAAGTGTATGTACAATGTACTGCAAAAGTATTCTCTCATTTTCATTCAAACCTTTTACACATACAACTCTTTTGCAGTGGGAAAATTAGCAGTGGCCTTTTTATACTTTTTAAAAACAATTTGTAGTATTTGTAGCGCTGTTGTCTCTAATTACCACGTATCACTTTCAGATTTCACAACACCACACAGATAAAAACGATGAGCAGGTTGCAGCAGCAGCCATGAAGGAGCTGGAGATGCTCATGCCTAACTTCTGTGGAACAAGCTCTGCTAACGAGTAAGTGGCTTTAGCTGATAAAACAAAGAGACCAATGTACTATTTATGATCTAAAGTCTTAAAAAATGGATGAAGAAATTTACTTTTTCTTGTTTGCTCCTCAGGTCAGGCAAGCCTTTGCACAGCGACAGAGGTCGGGACGCAGACAGAGAAAGCGGATGCAAGCAAAGTCGTTCTCACTCCAGATCGAGAGATCGTGACGGAGAAATTAACCCCAAGCCCAAAAGGAAACGGGCGTCTCGCTGGAGTGACCGTCCACCGAGCCCACAAAGATATGATGACAACAACAACAAAAAGAATGACAGAGACTCTGACTGCTGGCGAGATAGTCATGTGGATCAGCCTCCACCAGAAGAGCCTGTTGTGGGCGACATCTACAACGGCAAAATCAGCAGTATTATGCAGTTTGGCTGTTTTGTGCAGTTAGAGGGCCTCAGGTTAGGAAACTAAATTATATATTTCAACATTTTTGATATTTCCACTTTTATACTTGTATGAATTTTAGTGTTCAATTGCTGCACTCATGGTACTGTAACACAAGTTAACAAAGTAATTCAGATTGTCTTTGTCAGTGTCTGCCTGTGATGTCCTGATCCTAAGCTGTAGCGTGTAACCATCATTGTCTGCAGGAAACGCTGGGAGGGCCTGGTGCACATCTCGGAGTTACGCAAGGAAGGACGTATAGCCAATGTGGCTGACGTGGTCACCAAAGGCCAAAAGGTGAAGGTCAAAGTGCTGTCATTCACTGGAACCAAAGCCAGCCTTAGCATGAAGGTGAGTCGCATGAAATGGTAGAAGAAAAGTTGGTTTGTACACCACACCTTCAATCAATCAAGAGTTGATGGAGAGAGTGAGACAGTAAGATGTGGGCAGGTGACCTGTTAAGAGATACATTTCATTCACAGCATCCTTTAAATGATTGCTTACATCCAGTATAATAATTTGATTTAAATCTTGAACAGTAATGAATGGTCACATGTTTACTCAGGATGTCAACCAGGAGACAGGGGAGGATCTGAACCCCACTCGGCGAAGACACGTGGACACTGGAGTTGGGGATGAAGCCATGAGAAACCCTGACCGCCCTGTCGAAGCCAGCATGTTGGAAATCGAGGAAAACCCAACAGAACGCAAGAGACTTACTAAGATCACTGACCTTGAAAAATGGGAAATTAAACAGGTATCCATCCAGCACCTTCTCACAGACATGTAAAATAGATTTTTATAGTGTTGAATACTTCCTTGGCTGTTTGACCATCAAGTTTATGTTATGGTATGTTTCTTTCTTCTGCTTAGATGATTGCAGCCAATGTACTTCCTAAGGAAGAGTTCCCAGAATTTGACGAGCAGACGGGAATCCTGCCCAAAATAGATGACGATGAAGGTAAAACCCTTCCCCTTATTCTTAAGTTTTTGCAAGCTGAAAGTTATATAGCATGATGAAGTCTTTTTGCTACTATAATCTTATTCCCACATTCCACAGATGAAGAAATAGAGATTGATCTGGTCGAAGAAGAACCGCCATTTCTGAGGGGACAGACTAAATGGAGCATGAACATGAGCCCGGTCAAAATAGTAAAGGTATAAATCCAGATTCCAGAAACTAGTTTGCTATCTGGGAGGATCTAACTAAATGTTTATTTTAATGTAATGGAAGTGACACTCACAAACTCATTGACATTTAGCAGGATTGTATGTCAGGAGTTACAGTAAGGTCTGGTTGTGGGTGCTTTACACTGTGTACATACTCATTTTAAACAAAGTACTTGGAAACACATTCAGATTTGCATGTTTGCACTGTAATGACTGATGCAGCTTGACCTATTTGTTGCTCTGTCATCAACAACAATTGTGTTTTATCTTGTCCGTTAGAATCCAGATGGCTCCCTCTCTCAAGCAGCCATGATGCAGAGCGCTCTTGCAAAAGAGAGGAGAGAGCTGAAGCAGGTGGCCCGCGCAGCAGAGATGGACTCCATCCCCACTGGACTCAACAAGCACTGGATAGACCCAATGCCTGATTGTAAGGAGCTGTACCACATATTTTTAATGATCTAGTAAACGCTTAATAAAAGAGGCTCTAGATTTAAATGTGAGCAACACTGCTGTAATTTTTAAGCATCAGCACAACAAGCCTTTGCTTGCTTCCAACAAGAAATTGATTTCAAATTGAGAAAGTAGAAAAATAAAATTCAACCATCTGCCTTGTGCCAGGCCTATTAAACTGTTACATTGTTAACATGGCATGGCTGGAGATGGTTATCTAGCTTCCACATGAGTTAACACTGGCACACAGAGTCATAATGCGCTGTGACCTCCACAGCCTGAGGGGCTATCGGAGGCTTTACAAGTTCCTTCCAGGATCGGGTACTACCTCTGACTCATAGCTTAATTCTATGATGTTGGGAAGTTCATTATCATTGCAGTTCATCTTGATTGAATAAAACAGTGGATGATTGGAGGTTTGGGTGGATCTTGCCGGAACTTTACATCGGTGCCTACATGCTCTTTCTCTCCTGTACAGATGAAGGAAGGCAGATCGCTGCCAACATGAGAGGCATCGGCGCTATGCCCATTGATCTCCCAGAGTGGAAGAGATATGCCTTCGGAGGGAACCAGGTGTCATATGGCAAAAAGACCGAACTTTCCATCCTGCAGCAGAGAGAGAGCCTGCCCATTTTCAAGCTAAAGGAACAACTCATTCAGGTATGAGCAGCCGTGAGATGTCCTGCTGCACACTGCTGGTTTATTAGGCACAAAGTCTGAGAAGAAACTGAACGAGAAAAGGGAATTCACTTGTCTTGAAGGTGTTGAACAAGACCTGAACCCATACAACAACCTACAATATGTTTTCTGTCACACTTTAATATCTTTTTAATGCAGTTCATTCTTTCTCTTGACAGGCAGTCCACGATAATCAGATCTTGATTGTGGTAGGAGAGACGGGGTCCGGTAAGACCACGCAGATCACTCAGTACCTGGCAGAGGCAGGTTACACCTCCAGGGGGGAAGATCGGCTGTCACGCAGCCCCGTCGTGTGGCAGCCATGTCTGTGGCCAAGAGAGTCTCTGAGGAGTACGGTTGCCGTCTAGGCCAAGAGGTAAATGATTTTCTTTATCTTTACAAGAAACTCTAAGTCCCTACTGCAACTTTTGTAAGATGTTTTGCAGCTTGCCTTATTTGTTTATCTTACTTTACCTTTAGGTGGGCTACACCATTCGTTTTGAGGACTGCACCAGTACAGAGACAGTGATCAAGTACATGACCCATGGTATGCTGCAAAGGGAGTGTCTGGTGGACCCAGACATGAGTCAGTATTCCCTCATTATGTTAGATGAGGCCCATGAGAGGACAGTCGACACCGATGTGCTGTTTGGCCTTCTCAAGAAGGTATTTTACATTCCACCAGCCATACAGTCTTTTCAGAGAATAGTAAATGACCTAATTCTATACCAACTATGCTGTTTCACATACAATAATGTCCTTTTTCTCTCTTTTAGACGATACAGAAACGCAAAGACATGAAGCTGATAGTGTCCTCTGCTACACTGGATGCTGTCAAATTCTCTCAGTATTTCTTTGAAGCTCCCATCTTCACCATCCCAGGAAGAACTTTCCCAGTGGAGGTTCTCTACACCAAAGAACCTGAGACAGACTACCTGGATGCCAGTCTCATCACTGTCATGCAGATCCATCTAACAGAGCCTCCAGGTATGGTTGTGTCAAAAATGGCTTTCTTTTAAATATCTTGAATTTAAGGTCACTGTTGTGTTTTTTTTTTTTTAAGGTATTTTATGCGTATAATCATGTTTGTGTAGGACAACAGGGATTGGATTGATATTTTATGTTAAAAAGCATTCTTTTCCTCCTCCTTTATCCAGGTGACATCCTGGTGTTTCTGACTGGTCAGGAAGAGATCGATACAGCTTGTGAGATCCTGTATGAGAGAATGAAGTCCCTGGGGCCTGACGTTCCTGAGCTGATTATTCTGCCTGTTTATTCTGCTCTGCCCAGTGAGATGCAGACCAGGATCTTTGACCCTGCACCCCCAGGGAGCAGAAAGGTACTAACCCCCTCTTCCCTGTCTCAAAGTGTTTCTAGTGGACCCAAGTGCTTATGATCTGGCTCTTGATTGCTATGTTTTTATGGGTTCACACCCTTGCCCAAAGGTTGATGCCCAGAAACAATAGAGGGCAGGATCTCTGCAGAAACAGACATTTTTTTCATGAGTCTATACATTGTTTCTACAGGAAAATCCTACTCGTTACACCTTTAAGTTCAGCACAGACCAAATTATACATGCTGAAGAGAAAGTAATTCCTGATATTCTTAATTTTGTCTCTACTTACCACCAGGTCATCATTGCCACAAACATCGCTGAGACATCACTGACCATTGATGGAATCTACTACGTGGTGGACCCTGGCTTTGTGAAACAGATCGTGTATAATTCCAAGACGGGTATCGACCAGCTTGTGGTGACTCCCATATCACAGGTTATCCAATTTAACACAGTCGTTATAATTTCAAAGTAAACATTTCACATTTATTGTGCTCGGGAACCTCAATGGGTATCCAATCCTGAGACAAATTTAAAAAAACTATTGATAGATGGAAATGTCTTTTACGCATATTCTCTTTAAAAACTCCCTGGTCTGTTTTCAGGCGCAGGCCAAGCAGAGGTCAGGTCGAGCCGGCAGAACAGGCCCAGGGAAGTGTTACAGGCTCTACACAGAGAGAGCCTACAGAGACGAGATGCTAACGACCAACGTACCAGAGATCCAGAGAACCAGCTTGGCCAGCACTGTGCTGTCTCTGAAGGTATTGTACTATTTTTTTCCTAAAACCTCTATGAATCAGTTTTCATCTTTCTCACTGCGACTTAATAAAACAAAAGCAACAGTGTTGATATTTCTAGGATTGTTGTCAGAAACAGGCTTTTTGGATTTTTATGTTTTCTATGATTCATCAGTTTCTCTTGAGACCCAAAACTGATTTGTTTCTGTCAAAAAAAGAGAATAAACTTCAGATTTACTATAGCAAATTTAAAAAAGGCCTTTTAAAAAAAGTAAAAAAATAAATAAAAAGTAAATCACGTGAAGGATCTGGTGCACTCCTCAGTTGATTCGCATCACATCTTAAAGGCAGGAACTAAGTTGTTGCCACTGGTGATCATAAATCTGAGTGCATTACAGTTGTACAATAGTCACTCTATTAGTGCATAGAGCAAGTGAATAGCTGGATAAAATTAAATTTCCTTGTGTTCGTAACAAGGAGGAAAGATTTAAAATCTTTGCTCAGCTTGATTCCAGGGCTATAAAGATGAAAACCCAAGTACTTGGTGTTTTAATAGAGCTTCAGCAGCCACATCAAGGTGATAAGTAAATCTGCATTATATCATCTCAAACAAAGAGCGAGAATTCAAGGTTTCATGTCCAGACAAGATTTAGAGAAATATATTAATGGCTTCATTTCAAACAAAGTGGACTATTGTCTTTTGTCTGATCTTCCCAAAAAAACTCATCATCATCTCAGACCCAGTCTAAATGAAAAACCGCTGTTCCCCTCTGCCTTTGATTGATTGGTTTCTTTACTGCACTTTTATTTCCTTTGTTGGATTAGGGTTATAACTGTATTTCTGGTCTGGTTTTGTCTTTGTCTGGTTTTTATGGTTTGTCTATTTATGGTTTTTATGGTTTGTCTATTGAATAAATATTATAATAAAGCAGCTCTATGAGGTTTTAACTGGTTATGTTATCCTCTCAGTGCCTCTATATGACCTTCATAAGCAAATGAGACTAAGAGCGAGAAGACTGGCCATTTCTGTCAGTTTCTAATTGTTAATGTCTGCCGCTGGGTTGGATTTTTCAAATGGCACTGCGATTTGCTCTGACTGAATTCAAGTTGTTTCAGCCGCTAACTAAAAGTCTGTCACCAGAGTGAAGTAGTCTTTTTGCGGAGGGAACATTTAACTTAAAATTAAAGAATTCCATTGAGCTTTATTAGATGAATAATTCTCATATTAAATTTTAACCTGAACATGATTCATAACTTTGTTGCTCAGTTATTATTATCATTATTATTGTCATCATTAATGTAATTTTTTCCCCCTTTCTCCAGGCCATGGGTATTAATGACCTCCTGGCATTTGACTTCATGGACGCTCCTCCAATGGAAACTCTGATGACAGCCATGGAGCAGCTCTACACTCTGGGAGCTCTGGATGATGAAGGCTTACTCACGCGGCTGGGTAGAAGGGTGAGGAGAATAAGATCATTTATGTACTCAGTCATATTGTTGCATTCTAACCTTCTAATGGCATTTATTATGTTGACAGTATAGTTGTATTTACTCCTATAATCCATGTGGGTTTAGAGAAGTGTTTGAAATAAGTAATATTTAGACCTTACAAGGACCTTACACTTGTCTCTGTGGTTCAGTTGGCTGAGTTCCCTCTGGAGCCGATGCTGTGTAAGATGTTGATCATGTCCGTCCATCTTGGCTGCAGTGAAGAGATGCTCACCATCGTCTCCATGTTATCTGTTCAGAACATCTTTTACAGACCAAAGGTACAGTATGTGGTTAATACAATAACAGTCAGGCTGACCAGATTAGACTTAAGTCTTCTCAAAATCTGAATTACTTCATGATCAGACTAATGAGCTGTTTTCTCTCCAAATCTTTGATGGGAAAACACAACCCACAGCATAGTAAAACTTTAAAAATGTTGTGAAATAACATGAATCAGACAGTCAAACATAATCCAGTCCCTGCTTTCAATCCCTGTTTCAGGACAAACAGGCCCTTGCTGACCAGAAAAAGACAAAATTCTTCCAGCTTGAAGGAGACCACCTAACGCTGCTGGCTGTCTACAACTCCTGGAAGAACAACAAGTTTTCCAATCCCTGGTGTTTCGAGAACTTCATCCAAGCCCGCTCCTTAAAGAGAGCTCAGGACATACGCAAGCAGATGCTGAGCATTATGGACAGGTAGTCTGCATAGAAATTTAATTTCGTATATTTCTGTCTGTATATTTCAGTGTTTGTTGTATTTGTTGAGAATAGAAAACTGGAAATGGAAATGTATTCTATAGTAACATTGATAACGTTGATTTTTTTCATAGACCACATTTTACATCATATAGTCTGGAATGAAGATGTTTCTCTAGACATAATTATGGTAATTAATATATAAAATATGAAGCAATGTATTTAAATGTATCTAACACTTGGAGAAAAATATAATCAAACATGGTCTTTACATGATGTTTTATAAAAAACTGCTATTTGAATCCAGATAACCCATTTTGAGTCTTGTATGAATATTAAACATCACAAAATTTTCCTTAGACACAAGCTGGATGTAGTATCCTGTGGAACGGCTACAGTGCGGGTCCAGAAAGCTATTTGTAGCGGTTTCTTCAGGAATGCTGCCAGGAAGCACCCCCATGATGGCTATCGTACCCTGATCGACCAGCAGGTGGTGTACCTGCACCCCTCCAGCACTCTCTTCAACCGCCAGCCAGAGTGGTGAGTCCTGATTGAACACTGCAGGGCTGATTTGAGGGATATCTGACGTTTGCAAAAAGATTTGAATCCTTTTCTGACATTATTTGGGCTTTCAAGTTGTTCTTGCTGTGCAGATGCAGATAAATTGTATGGATTTCTTTTCTTATCGTTATTATTGCTGAAATGAATAGTTTATAAGTTGATCAACAGAAAATAAATCAACTCAAGTCATTTATCAAGTAAAATGACCAAATATTTGCTGATTACAGATTCCTAAATTTTCTGTTTTTCTCTGCTGTAAAACTTTTGTAAATTGAATATGTTTTGGTTTTGGCACATTAAACCATGTCAGACTTTCTTCTGTTAAAATTACGAGTCATAAAATCTGGAAAAATTATTTGTGACTGGGGCTGCAACTAATTATCATTTTCATTATTGGTTAATTTGACAATTATTTTTTGATAATGATTTCATTGCTTTGTGTCTAAAAGAGGAAAGGGAAACGTGTCCATTATCCTAGAGCGTAATGTGGTGTTAGATGGCTTGTTCGACCAGCAATCCTCAAAGATATTAAGTTTACTTTCATGTTAGACAAAGGAAAGCTTCAGATCTTAACATCTGAGCAGCAGCTAATGTTTCTTTTCCCTAGAAAAATGAAAAATAAATAGTTGCTGATAAATTTCCTGTCTATTCTGTAACTGTATTTAATGTACTTTTGTCCTCTACACTTCCTGCAGGCTTGTGTACCACGAGTTGGTGCTGACCACCAAGGAGTACATGCGGGAGGTGACCACCATCGACCCTCGCTGGTTGGTGGAGTTAGCACCAGCTTTTTACAGAGCTGGCGACCCCACACGCCTGAGTAAGCTGAAGAGGCAGCAGAAACTGGAACCTCTTTACAACCGTTACGAGGAACCCAACGCTTGGAGAATCTCTCGAGCCTTCAGACGACACTGAAGGTCTCCCGTGCCTTACGCCCATATGAGGTGAACAATCTGAAGCACTTACTGACTGAGAAACACACTTTGATTTCGTATTTAAATTTAGCTTTGCAGGATAATTGTAATTAAACCTTAATTAATTATTGTATTGAAATGTTTTTCCCAATATTTAAACTTCAGTCTTATACCTAAGTACTACTTAATTTTGCCTTGTTAGTTATGTAATTACCATTGTAAGGTATTTACTTACCTGGTCAGCATTTCCAATATTGTAATTTCTATGAAATAACAAATGTGATTAAGATTTTTTTTCGTAATTGTAAACTTGATGTTGGTTTTTCGTTACTGAAGATAAACACTGTATGCACTTTTATTTACTGCAGCCTCTTTATGATTCCATTTTGTCTGCATGGAAATGTGCAAATATTGAATATTTACTCACTGACTGTACAAGGTATTTTGGTTAAAGGATCAGCTCAACATTTTGGGAAATATTTATTTCCTTTTTGTCTGTGCAGTAAATATGAAGCTTCTGTTTAGTTTAGCACAAAGACTGCAAACGAGGAAAAAGCTATACTGGCTCTGTCCAAAAGGTAACTAAATCCACATACTGACCTCTTTAAAGTTCACTGACTAACATGTTGTGTCTTGTTTGTTCTACCCCTACAAGAAAAGTCCCCCCCCTCCCCAATCTCCTGTCCTGTGTTTCATATTTCTGTACAGACTTAAGTATCAATCTGCCCATCTAACTTTTAGCAAGAAAGCAAATAAGTGCATTTCCTAAAATAAACAAACGGCTCCAGCAGTTGAATCACATAATTGTTAAATTAAATTTACAGACGTTAATGTGACTCATAACAAAAACACAGGAAAGAATAGTCTGGACTTCAGTTTGGGTATTATTATGGGTATTTATTAAGCAATCTCTTCAACCACAGTCATGTTTATGGATTGAATAGGCTTCAGATGTGAGAGGAATGCAGCTCTTAAAAACAAAAACAAAAAAAAATCCCTAATGAGATTAATTTAAAACAAAAACACCATAGCCTTATATACAAGTGGATGGGGCGGGCATGTGCAAGAGGTGCATGGGGTTTCAGGGTGTGTATGATGATGGGTTGGTACAACAGGAAGATTTCTGAAGGTGGGGAAGAAAGAGGGAGGGGCTGGCTTTAGTACATGTAGCCTTTGGAGTAGGGCTGGGGGCCCATGTTTTGGGGTGCTTGTTCCGGGGTGTAGGGCACTCCCTCGTCCAAGTGGGACAGGGGCACCGTGTCCTCCTCGTTGACGTAGCGCTCGAACTCGGCCTTCAGGCTGGGCCGCTGATTGTCGGGGAAGGCCAGGGAGATGAGGGCCTCGGGCTCGCACACAAACTTGTAAACATAGCGCTCCCCTGCCACCTGGAGAGAGAGGAAATGGCCTGAGTCATACAAGAATTTTCAGGTGGCCTAAGTTTTGTGTGTTCATTTATTAGTGACAATGTGTATTCTCCCTGTTTTCGATATGCAGGGAATAATCAGCTCTGCATCACAAGTCAGTTTACTTCTAATAAAAGTCACTGAGGTGTGATCAGTGTTGATTTTGAGTTTTCTTTCATATACTGACCCAGTTTTGTTTATTTAATTTTTCCCAACGCCAGAGATACTTGTCTCTGTCTGATAAGGAACTATTTATAAAGCTCAGATCATTTGACATTTAAAATGTTGTCAAAATAAATGTAAGCTTTACAGTTACTGTTGTCAAAACCCATTGTGCTTGGGCAAAACAACAGGTTATCATGGCCTTCCATATGTGTATAATAATGTAGGACAGGTATGCTTTGTTCACTTTATATGTTCTGACTATTTGATTAATAATGTTCATTTAACATTTTTCAAGTGTTTTATTGCTCAATATATGAACTTTTAGATAGTCTTTACATATTTACAACTTTTGGGTTGCCAGGTTTTGGAAAATCTTAAATATCATATCAAAAAGACCCTCTCTATTGATTTGACCATTTAATGTCTGGGAAAAAAATCTGCAGATTAAATAGTAAACATCTCAAAATGAGGGGAAATTCCCGGAGCTTACAGTATGATAAAGGGTGTGTTTTGTACCTTCTGCATGATTCCCTTCTCATAGTAATAGCGTAGAGAGCGACTGAGCTTGTCATAGTTCATGGCCGGACGGTTCTTCTGCATGCCCCACAGCCTGGCAACCTGAGGAGATCGAGACAGAGCGAGGAAGGAGAGGAGACGGCAGAAAAGGAAATGGCTGTGGTTACACTTCTGAAATAGTTCAGCTCTGGTGAGGTTCATTTAAAGGTGACTGGTTATTTGCATGCATTTGAAAGAATACAGCCTTCCTAAAATGACACGTCAACAGAAGAGAATAGTTTGTGTCAGCGTTTTTTTTTTTTTTTTTCCTGGAATTCATATTCCCAAAATCATAATTAGACACAGTTATGTGTATTCCTACGATGTGATCACTAGGGGTCCTCTGTGGCAAGTCAAACTCCTCACCGCTCTTTAACTCAACAGCATCAACATGCCAAGACCAGGGCGAGTCCCCACATGTGGATTCACTTCCTTTTTATGTAACCCATTACCACTTGAATGCAACCAGAGTCCCACAGTGTTCGCAGTGAAATAGGAGTCATGGCTGGTTGTCAGAGGCAGGCCATGAAATACACTCCCAACCCCAAAATTGAACCCTCAGCTGACGTGGGACCACTAACTCTGATAGAAAATTAGTGTCTCACAACCCCACGCAGCCGAGGGGAAGTAAATCAAATCATTTTGCAACAGTGAATGACCTTTGTGTTGACAAACATCTGAGACAGTGGAAGAAACTGTAAAGCTGGGTGGGGGGGGCGGCACTGAGATTCATGACTCAGGAAGAGACAGGTTGTATCCCACAGTGGCCATCAAGCCAGCAGCCCTGTTTGATCTCTGAGTGTGCTCTCAGCACTAATTGCTCTTGTAAAACTCTTACCCCATACATTTTTAATGTACAGTAAAAAGATAATGGAAAACACAGTATAGACCTATCCGGATTAGGACCCACCTAAATGGATGCTGTCTGATACGCCCAATCAAATTGCAGACTTAAACATCGCAGCAGTGTCTCGACTAAAGAAATGCGAGGAGGTGAGAGAGAACAGGGGGTGTTGGCTGATTCTGTGATAGCGCTTGTCCTTCATTTATCAATCCAGCGTTTCATGTGTTGAATAATGAATGGGGGACTAATGGAAGATGGATCAGAGGATAGACCTACGAGGAAAGTGGCCAAATCTCACTTCTGATCGCTCTAATCTAGGTAGCGCCTTATAACCCTGCTAACATAAATTCATTCCAAGAATAACTCCTGTGCTGTCCTTATCTGATTTATATTAACGTCATGATCTCTATCAACACTTCTCCACTATCTGCGGACACGGCCGTACAGTAATACGAACTAAAAATGGTGCTGATGCATTTTAAATGGTATCTCTTTCATTCAAACATTTAAAGTAGTAACATTACAGTTTTAATAGAAAGAGGCTTTGGCCTTGAGCTGCTCTTATAGTATTCAACAATGCTGAGTAAGAATATCATCAGTGTTATTTGTTTTGTAATACACACATCTTCCCTTTTTATTAGCGTTCACACGAAGTTTGCCACCAAAACCTGATCCAAATAGAAAAGTCTTAACATGCTGTACCATTAAT
This sequence comes from Scortum barcoo, assembly GCA_023238725.1. Classification (NCBI taxonomy): domain Eukaryota; kingdom Metazoa; phylum Chordata; class Actinopteri; order Centrarchiformes; family Terapontidae; genus Scortum; species Scortum barcoo. Next base: position 17,025,010 of record CM041542.1, read on the forward strand.
TGCTACTAGAAACTTTCCATAAAAACTTAGACTGTATTGACGTACTTTCAAAAAGTACCAGCTTCCCTATAAATGGATTTTTTTTTTTTTTTTTTTTTTTGCAAGCAGACAGAAAACTTCTTGTGTTCACCCAAATGAAGTTACAAATGACATGGCTTTTAAAAATTCTGTAATCAATCAGTGGACTTCTGTAAGACACAAGTTTGGACACAGTTTTCCCATTTTCTCAAAAGAAAGAAAAAATAAATCCACTTTTTGATCCAAGCAAAGATGAGTTCAAACGTACCTCTTCGGGTTCAATGAGTTTAAACTCCATGCCGCGGCCAGTCCAGTCCAGGCGATGAAGTGGGCATTGCTCGGGTCGTCCAGCAGGGCCACCAGGAACTGCCAGAGCTGCAAAGAGCCACGGCGCTGGTAAGGTGTGCCCTCGCGGAAAACGCCGCCTCCCTCCTGCTTTACCTCACCTGGAACAAGGAGAAAAGAGACTGAAGGTCAGTATGTTTGTGGGCTTTGAGCACATATGTCCAAAATGCTCCCTTTGCATCACAAATTGAGTTACTGAATCTGACCGGCTCAAACATCATAGCTTCAGCCTGACTATCGTTTACTCCCTGGCCAAGTTTATTTAATATTTGATACATTTTTGGCACATTAATCCGCATCAGAACATTAAGATTCAATCATTAAATCAGGGTCTAAAATGGGTCTTATATTACACGTACAAACAAGGAGAATTTGACTAATAACAGCTGGGAAGTATCTGACTGCTGGTGAGGCCAGTACATCTAATCTTGATGTTTCATGTTTGCATACTGACGTAAACTGAATCAAACGCTCATTAACAACGGCTTATCAAATCCACCACTAAAATGGCAGTGCGGTGTTCAGTTGAGACGGAAATAGGAACATTTCGGGGGAAATTTTAGGGCACTGAGAGGAAAAACTGAAGGTAACACAGAGCACGTAGAGGAACAAGATGTATACCATTTGTAATAAAAACAAGAAATGATCACTAATACTGGGTGAAGCAATGTGGAGGTAAACGAACACCGATTCGTGTTTGGTTCTTGCTTGTTTACCGGTTACTGGATATGTAGTACACAAGTGTGGGAACACGAGACGCTCAGCTAAGTTACCGCTGTTGTCTCTCAGAGAATATGCACACTTCAGTGGTTCAACCAGTGCTGACACCCTCGGGCCCTCCACTCAATCTCCTTTGGAGTCAATCACCAACACCAGCAACACCATGGGAAACTGCTCGTCTCTGTTCTCACCGTGACAGAGGAGCCCTACATCGTGTGTGCGGAGAAACAAAACCTACTAACTAAGCTTCTGAGTACACAAAGACCCATGTACCTCTTACACAAGTGTCCGTGAGGTTGATATAAGATGATAATTGGGTACAGAGATTGGAGTAGGTGACTGTGTGGCTAGAGTTTCTCTCCTGTACCCTGCTGACGTGCGGCCAACGTCTCACCGAGTGGATTGCGGTGTGCAAATTGTGTGTGAATGCAGTGGGATTATGGGTACGGCGGGCTCACCTTCGAACTTCTCTGGAACCACGCGGGAGTCATTTTCAAACAGATAGCCTGCAAGACAAAGGGAGAGTTGTGTTGGAGCTTCAGGGGGCTTTGATCTTCGCACAACTTGGTTGTTCGTTTGGGATCTGTGCCAAGCTTTGAATACCATCCCAACCAAATACAAGGATCTATTCACGCATTGTATAACGTTAAGCTAATAAGTGTGTACTCTACTTTTAGAAAAGGAGGCTAGTAGCACTACAGGGGGAGGATTTCATATTGGAAACATTTGAAACAAACTTGGATCTTGGCTCCCAGGAGCGTTGAGCTTATTATAAAAAAAAAGGGCTTTAGAGGCCATTATAAAGCTCCTATATGAATGTCATTGGTGAACAAGACTTTGATTTACCTAAAATGGTGTAACAAACAATGAGCATGAGGGGAAGGATTGTTTTTCTTTTTTTGCTGGGGAAATAGTGCACTTTTTCCAGGACTTATGTTTATTCAGGGATTCTTGAGGCAGGGGTGAAGCGAGAGCCTCTGCCAATGGAAACATAGACACACTGCTGGTTAGCCAATGGAAACACGGACACTCTGCACTGGTTAGCCAATGACCGCAGAGCTCTAACCAGCGAAGGCTCAGTGTAGATAAAGCATTGGATACATGCAACTCACATACAACATTAACATCGTGTAATTAATTGTGCTGAATAATGACTATAATATATCATAAAGAACAGTAAAATATGAAGGTTATGGCACTAAAAGTTGAACAGAAAATGCAAAAAATTATATTACCTTCATTGCTGTGCTGGGGGTTTGCATAGCCCTCATTGTGGTGGTACATAGAGGGACATCCAGGCACATCTGTGACACAAACATAAAGAGCTATATGTCAACATTTTGTTTATTTCAACTGTTAAACAGTGATGAACACAATGCACAACAACATGATAAATGTCCATCATGGCCAAAACGGGAAACTGCTCACATGGGGTTAATTGTTGAAGAGTAGTCACTTTGGGTTTTGATTCACACGGATCAGATTTACTCTAACGTACTGTTTACTAAACCAGTATCAGCTTGAGAAAGTGGGTGTATTATATGGACGCTTTGTGTGATCTCCTCCAGCATTGCAAGGACAAACGCTGCATTTATCATATCACTTCTCTTGTCTCTGGTGGTATTTTTAGGCCATGAGCAAGCACCTTCACCAGACCAGAAAGTGGTACAGTATACAGTGTCTGCACTTTATCTGGGCACATCATTGACTGACTCAAATACGTGCATTCACCAAAATAGATTTTATATTCCTCTTCATAAAGCCTCAAGCACAGTTCTCTGCAAGTTGAAACACTTTTAGCATGTTTGTGTTATAATGAGTTCTGCAATATGAGGAGTGTTGCAGGGAGTTTTGTGCTTCATATCCTGTGACTGCTCTGCTCACCTTTTGTGTTTCTGTTTGTACGTTTTTCTTTGGCAGCAATTTAAAAAAAAAGAAAAAGGTGTGTCACTGATTTTTCTATATGCATTTGTCTGTTTTTTACCGTCTGCCAACTGAATGAACGGAACAAGCAAGAGCACAAAAACTGAAAAGGTGCAGCTCTTTGCCTCTGGCTCTGACCATGACTCACTCCCGGGGAATGCAGCTGCAGCACTGTGACTGTGATAAGATGCCACTGGGGAAAATCAAACCCTCCATTCTGGGGCAGCAGCACTCGATCATACTGTAAATAATATGTCTGCCAGCAATGGCAGCCTCCCACTAGGGAGTGATGGGTAGATTGGGTGTGAGAACTCCAGTGTTAATTGTGCACCGAGTGGCATGACCATTTTGTGTCTTTTCACGCGACACAATAGAAGTGATTAAGCGATGGCATGCCAATTTGTATGTGAAACTCATGTCTCATTCTCAAGTCTGCTTTTAAAATGAGGCTGTAGACTTGTGGCATTTGGCTTCCATTGTTCACATTGTACACATTCAAAGAGAACACAGGTGTTGCTGTCTTTACACGCCATTTACTTCAATACACATCTTTTGTATGCTCCATTACCCTTTACCCATTACATGGTCATGACCTTACAATTTGGGATAGGTTTTGTCTCAATTAAATGGTCATAAATGGATGGAACTATGAATCAGCAGCAAATAAACAACAATCATTCAAGCCAATTTGGGAGTGCTGCCTTTATAAATCATATTGACGCTTATGTTTTGTTGGCAGGGTGCAATCATTCAAACGCTCTGTAACACAAATGATCCAATTAACTGCCTGAAAGAAACAACATTTTTACTTTGTTTGCAAATTAAATTTACGTTACCCCATTTAAACACCGGCATATGAAGGTTTCTTGTTTGTACTGATGTTTTTAATTGGATTTTTTAAAGACAACCTGGAAACCCATGACTAATCCTTTTTAAGAAATTAATGTCTTTATTTATGTCTTCTACTGGCAGCATTGTTTTCATACACACAAATCTCTACTGTGTTCCTTTAGAGGCTGCGCTCATGGACATCTAGTGGTAATTACTAAGGGAGGATAGAGTGAAATTTGCCACACTGTACTATCTCGTGGAAAGTGCAGTGTACTGTAAAGCCGCCTACAAACCGATAAACTCTGATCTTTTATGTCTGCTCAGCCTCTGCAGTCGGTCAAACTGCTATCAGGGACACTTCTTAGGAAGCCCCACCAAATTCAACTTTCTCCTCCTCCCAGCTGTTATCCACAGACAAACATCCTTTTGTACTTTCCCCTCTATCTTTCTCAAGGTTGTGCGATTCCTTGTGCGAGTGCTATCCGGTCCTCCTATCAAAGGTGCAAGTATAAAAACATAGAGGGAAAAGAATTGGGTCGCTTTTCCTCCGGTTTTTATTATGCATAAGGTACGATGGTTTCAGTGCTGGAAGGCATGCTTTGTAGCTGTCCACTAATGTGCATGTGGGACCTGTGGGAGTCTCAACAATAGCTCTGAGTCCTGTGGCAGCTTTAATGCAGGTGAATGAGGACACAACGTATGTGGTGTGTTAGATTTCTCTCTCCTTGTTGTTTTAAGTTCAGGGAGGCAAGCGGAGGAGCTGGTTTCTGTGCTCTCCACTGGTAGAGCTTGTTGTTAACGCGCCTGAGCTGGCCACCCCACCCTGCGCCCCCGTTACCCCCCACCACCCCTCACACTCCTCCCCACCCTCTCCCAAAGCCCAGCCAGTGAGAGGTTCGGGTTACTGCGGCCACGCTCATTTTTCCATTATGAGTTCATCTGCCTGCAGAAAAAGGAAGCCGCTGGTGCAACCTGAAACCCTGGAGCACTCCACCAGGGACTCTAGTCTTTCCAGTGCCCTCCATTTTCTCAATGAAATTCCTCTGCCTCTCTCTCTCTCTCTCTCTCTCTCTCTCTCTCTCTCTCTCCCCTCTCTCTCTCTCTCTCTCTCTCACAGAGCAGTGGAGAGGGAGGGAGGAGTGTAGCAGCAGCAGAAAGAAAAAACATTTTTTTCTTTTCTTTGCAAAGTGTCAGAGAGTTGAAAGGAGGAGTTTTGGAGGCAGGGAAGGAGTTGGGTAGGAGTCTAGATACAGCGAAGAAGTTTGTTTGCCTTTTGGACATTTTGTTCTTGAGTTAGCTGTGCACACTGGGGAGGGTTTGTCTTCAAACGGGCTGTTTTGAGGCAGATTGCAAGTCAAAATAATCTATATAAATAATCATAACCACTGTAAAGATTAGTTTGAGTTCACAGGTACAGACTTTTTTTGCTTCACTCTCTAAAATGAAAAAATATATTTTATATACACATACAATTATAATAAAATGATCAAACTGTCCGCATTTCTGTTTTCTATATTCCTCTAAATTAACAATAGAAAACATACACAGTGAAATGAGCTCTATTTTTCTGTTGTTCTAGACCCTTAGTAACCTCACAAGGTATTTAACTATCCCATCAAAATTCTAAAACAGTTAGCCAATAAATAGTTTTTTCAATCAACAATCAGTAGTCATTTTTCTAATACAGTAATTCTTAAGGTAATTGAAAAAGATAAAAGACCCCTTAAAGTGAGATTTTGCTGTTTTTTTTATATTATTGTTTATTCAGGTCTTTAGGTTTCGGGCTGTTGTTTGGCCAAACGATGATTTTAAGAAATACCACACTGGGCCTGAAAAGTTGTGATGGGCATTTTCACTACTTTTTGACATTTCTATAATTATCGGTTAATCAGAAAAATTATTGCCCTGGTTATTTGGTAACATATTTCACTCGTATGATGAATGGTGAATTAAAACTACAGACTCATTGAAAAGCCAAAACTGCCATTTCCAGCATCATCAATTTTAAATAAAGTCTACATCAGTCTACATCACTCACCGGGTTCGTAGGTATAGTCTGTGGGCTCCTGCTTCACCATCATGTGGGCTGGTGGGAACCTGTGTGGGTGCGGCTGTGAGTGTGGGTGGGGGTGGGGTCCATGCCCAGGTCCATGTCCGTGTCCGCTCCCGTGCCCCGGCCCTGCCATGTGAGCCGCCCGTTCGTACAGCGGGTCAAGGTATTCTTGCTTAAAGCTCTGCTGCAGGTAGGGCATGCAGGGGTCAGAGTGCTGCCGATGATAACCTGCACCACCACCGCCGCAGCCACCACCTCCGCCCCCCGGTCCTCCACCCCCGCCTCCACCAGCTCCACTGCCACCATGTCCTGCTGGGGCAGATGGCATGCGCTGAAAGGCCTGCCCTGGTGGTGGGAACTGGGGGCACATGGGGTCTCCTGAGGGGCCCTGATACCTGGAACTGAGAAATGAGACACAGCAGCTAATTTCAGGATCTTACACATATTGGTCAATGCAATATGCAACTCCAGAATAATATCCTTGTTTTTGAAATTTTTTGACTGAAATGCTTGTAGACTCCTTGAAGACTTCCTAATTCCTTCCTAAGAATTCTACATCACTTCTAAGTAAATAAAATAACAATCCTGGCCGTGATACATTTTTAAAGAAAACTTGACCACAGAGTTGGTTTTATCTCTTTATTATGAATATAACTGTAATATTCTTATGTTGTTTGTATAGTATTTGTATATAGTTTGTATATATGTAAGTGCAGTTAACTGATTGAGTTAATCAGAATTATACAACAGATATTTTTTCTTTTCTTTCTCAGTTTTAACAGTGACAAATGCACTTTAACATTAAAAAATAAGTAATTGTGTAATATCAGCATCTAAGCACCATGTCCACAGTTAAAGTGTTCTCACTTAACCACTTGTACTGGCCATTGATATGATTTCTTTAAAGAGATAGTGAAATGTTAAAACTTCTGTGCTGTGTCACCTGGTGTTGATGGGGTAGCTGTTGCTGGGCAGTGGCTGGGAGGTGGCAGCAGGGTTCATGTAGCCAGCATCAGGCCGTCCGGCCGTGGCAGGTTTCGGGGAGTAATGCTGCTGCATGGGAGAGATGGGGGTCCCTGGGCAGGAGCTTTTGGCTCCTCCTGCAGCCCTTTTCTGCTCATAGGCACTGGAATAGATGAACACGCTCATGAGGACATGCATCCATGCATAAATGCACGTTATAACAGGCTCGCACTGGTGAGCGGTGCTAGTTTTACTGTTTGTTTTCAGTCAATACAACAAATAGCTAATGGTGGGGGTTTGGTTGTCAATAGCATGTGGTGAGTGTTTTAGCTGTGCTGATTAATGCATGACAGCTGACCAGTACTCGGTCATTTGACTAAGATAACTGTTGTTACTGAGAATTGGAAAATAAAGTAATTGGTAACAAAAGGATGTCAGTCAATATGCAGGGAGACAATGAATCAGCCCATGTATCAGTGACCTAATAGAATAAGAAAAATCTTAGTGGGATAAGAGCTAATAAGAGCTAAACAGAAAAAGCCTAAAGGAAGCCTGGTACAGACAGGAAGTAAGGAGAGGAAATGACACGCCTCCTCTGTGCTGTCATCTAGAAACCAAAACCAAGAGAAACACACGAGAAGACAAGAGAGACTGCATGTGAAGAATAATACTAATGCAATTCCCCATAGAAGTAAATCATTGCACCCAATGTACAACATTGTAATACTGACAGTATTCTACCTAAAAACACCTACCTGTATGAGATATCGAGCCATGCAGATAGTTTGGGTTTTAGTCGTTTCGAGATATCTGAGATTTCTGCCTCCACCTCATTACATCAAACAGAGGAACAGAATTTACTTTGTGGTTCTCCAAGAATTTTCAGTGGAACCACTTACTACTGAAGGAATATATAAGTGTGTTTTGTGGATAATCCAGCGTAAGAACACACTATTTCTGGAAAGATATGGACATGGAATTGATTTTTTATTTTATTTTTAAGTGCTGTGAGCATTTGGCTGGGAGCAAAATTTGAGATGAATATCTCAAATCCTGGACAAATACAGCAAACCATCTGCATGATTAGATACCACGAGAGGTAAGTAGGAAAATATGTTTTTTGTTTCATAATCTGTGTGCACAAACATGTCCTTCTAATAGGAGAACCTGGAGGTACCTGGCATAAAGGCACTGCTCTCCACTGGGGTAGCTGAAGCTCTGCTTGTGGCTACAGGACTGGCTGGGGTCGGAGCCCGGGCTCTGCGGTTCCTTCTTGATAGTGACTGGAGGGCTGTGAAATGCCACCGCTACAAGAGACAGTAAACAGAAAACAGAGATGAGGGTTGGCACACACACAGCGGGCTTTGTATGTTCCTTTCTCATTGTGCCCTGCCCCGATACTACTGTCGTTAGGCTCAAAGGCAAAAGCAAATACTTCTGTCTGCACAGGAATCTCTTTTACGTGCCAGCCAAAATGCTTAAGTGACTGTCAGCTGCAAAACACAGGGCAGCGAACAGACACATATAAACACACACTTCCATACACACCGAGGAGAGCAGGCACACAGACACACACGCTCACACACTACTGCATTCCAGAAGTCATTTGGAAGCCCAAAGTGTCCTCGCCCACTTTTCTTCACTCTTCCAGATACAACAGCAGCCAAAACTTCCTCTGTCAAAGTCAGGCTTAAAGCTAAACAACTGTACGGGCCAGAGAGATGTCTGTGGACTGATGAAAGCAAATGTCACACCTCTGTTAGAACAGCATATACACCGATTGTGTGTCTCGGCATTCTTTCGGCATCCAGATGTTGGCGGTCCCTTGTTCGCTTCGCTTTGCTTTTTGCCTTTGAGTGAAGAGGGTAACATTAAAAGACAGAGTGTGATAACCTGATGATGCCACATATTCCCTCAAAGTCCAAAATATTTAGCAGCATTTGTGGCATTTCAGGTTTCCCCAAAGGCATCCACTCAATATCCAGCACACCAAACTGTCTATCAAGCAGGACTGCTGGAGGGGACCTTTGCCTTGATGGCCACAGAAACCACCCAAAGTGGAGCTTCAAACTGTGCCGAGGGCTTGTGTTTATTATGTGAGGGGAGGTTTTCACCCGGAGAACTGTACAGGATGTTTTTCTGGTCCCGACAGGGTAAACAGCAGCAGCTGTGCACTTCCAGCTGGGGAGGCCTGTATTTATGTGTGTGCATGAGCGTGAGTGTGTGTGTGTGTGTGTGTGTGTGCATTAGTAAGCTTGGCCTGTCTGCATCTGTGTGTGCGCTTGTGAATGTGTGTGTGTGCATTCGCTTAAAAGTGTGCATCTGTGTGTGTGTGCGTGTGTGTGTGTGTGTGCAGCAGTGGGTGTGGAGCTGACGGAGCAGGCCACACTGAAAGCTCAGCCCAGGTAATTACATACTGCCGTCCATTCACAAAAAAGGAGGAGAAAAAAAATGTCTGGCTGCCTGAATAAGACTAGAGATGGCTGCTCCATTAAGGAGAGAGATAGAAAGTGAAAAAATGAAGGAGGAAGAATAGAGTGAACCAAGAGTGAGAAAAGATTACAGTAACATAAACCACCAGTGGCCTTGGAGATCTGCTGTCACGCTGGCACTCGGTATTTTCCCGTCAACTCTCAGAATTGAAGAAGTTCACAGAAAGTAGCTGTTAAAAACAGCCCTTGGAATAAAAGAAAAAAAAAAGATCCAAAAGGGTTTCATTCAGCACTGACTTGACTACTCGACCACCAAAACCAAAACTGTGATGACTTATGAATCAAGTTATTTAGAAAAAGGTAGAAAATTCCAGTTACCTGATTCCTGCTTTTGAAATGGGAAGTCCTGAGTTTTTTCACATATAGCTCATTGTAATTAAATATTCTGAGTTAAAAACAAGGAAATTTAATATGTCACTTTCAGTTCTGGGAAATTTTGATGGGTATTTTTAATGTCATCATGAGTTTATCACTTCATTTGACTGGCAACATTTAATACAAAAAAACAGCAACTGTTAAATCAGTGAAGAAAATAATTGTTAGCTGCAGCTCCGTTTTCATTTTCCTTCTTTCTACATGCACTACAAACACAGTTTTATCCAATTGGTATCCCAAATGAGTAGCAGCGATGACTATGGGATCAGAAACAGATTTGGTGGATTGTCATTCATGAACGCCTACCTAATCTTGTGTGCAAAAAAAGTTAAAAAAAAAAAAGAAAGAAAAAAAGAAAAATCAAAGGATTTTTCATGGCATCTCTGTCGACATCCCTTCCTGGTTGCTCAGATGTTTATTTCACTGTAACCTATTTGCCTCTATTAGTTTAAACACGTTCTCATTCTCTGTCGGAGGGAGTCAAACGATCAGACCATGCTGCTCATCATCATAGCGATCCTATTTTTGGTCTGTACTCACTCTCCCATGGCAGGCAGGCAGGTGAGGAAGTGTTGGCTTTAGCGGAGGATCAACGGGATTAGAGAGCATTTACCCAGATTTCCCAGACAGACGCGATGGGATTCCAGCCTCCTCTGAGTCTCCGACAGCTCGTCTGCTGGTACACAGAGGGTGGCACATGACTGCCGCTCTAATAATACTAGTGTGTTTGTCTATTGACATTCCCCCCCTTTCTCTGCCATGGTCATGAACTGCAAACAATCCTCAGAGAATGTACACAAGTCCACTCACAGAGCAGCCAAGTAGAGCCACTAATGCAATTGGCAGGAATATTGCCCTTGATGTGGCTCTCGGTTTATGAGGATGTTCCATTTCAAAAGAGTCGGGCCTGAGAACAGCGTCAGCTGTATGGAGGGGTCAACATGCATGTGTGTGTGTGTGTGTGTGTGTGTGTGTGTGTTTGAGCTATTTGTGTGGGCCCTTTCTGGAATATTAATTAATCTGGTACATGAGCATCAGACAGCTTTTTGTGTTTGTGTACTTGCCTGTGATTGTAATTGCTGTCTGTTGTGTCGCATGCGTTTTCAATTAAATAGAGATGATTTTTGTTCCGACTGACAAAGTCTTGAACAAAGATACACCAGTTCATGAGGCTAAAGATCAAGGAACCAAAGAGAAAATTGAAAAACTCAACATACTTTGATCATAAGATCCAAGATTTCCTTATCGTTTTAATTAATATAAATTACTTTGAACATGATTTTGAGTCAGTCATGCTAGCAGCTCTGTGAGGCTGTACTAATACACAGTGGTGATTTGATCGGTAAGCTCATTCAGAGAGCACCAAAATCTTTAAGATTCATCATCTGGGAACCATGATTGTCTGTGCAACTATGTGCCAATCCATGTAGGAAATGGTGAGATACTTCAATGGCGAAGTTAAAATGTTGACCTGTTAGTGGGGCTACATGAAGAAACAGGGGATCACGAAAGTCATTAGGATTCATCCTCCGGGGACTGTGAATGACTTAACCAAGTTTCATGGCAATCCATCTGATAGTTGTTGAGATAGTCTGTACTGAAGTGATGGACCTCCCTTGCCACGTCTAAGGCCACGTCGCTAGCGAGGTTAAAAACATAATTTGGGGATTAATCTAACATCCAGTCCCAAGAATAGTCCTTAAATTAAAACAGACTCTGGGCTCCACCAACTATTACAAACTCTCTGGCATATTACAGTAAACCTCCCTGTCCAAATGATGTCAAATTTGCTGCTTAAGTTTATAAGGTGGTGGCAGTCTTGTAAACGGATCCAGGGAGAGTTATGTTCTTCAGGTTCCATTCTCTTCCTGCTTTTATTTGGGGCAATATGACCTCCTCTCACTGCTTTGTTAAATATTAAATCACCGGTTCGCAGAGATCCTCATATTTCATGGTTTCTTTTCGACACCGAGGGGGGGGTCGGTTCATGAACTCCGGCATGTGGAGAACCTGAAAAGTGTTTAGAAGTGAAAAGACAGATACAGTACACAATAGCTGTTGCCTTTTAAAGGTGACTATTTTGAGGTAATCCAGAAGTGCGCACAGTAAAGTATATGTGTATGTGATGCGTGCGCCGGGCCTCGCACTTTCTCCTTCAGCATCCGTGGCAGATTTCCACCCCCTCCTCAAGTGATATGGTCAAAGGGTTCTTCCTCACTCCAAACCTGTCCTATCTCCTCCTTCCTTATTTTGTGCTATTATTCACCATCTCCCATTCGCTCCCTGTCCTTAGAAGCTACATATAGAGAAGACCCCCCCCAGCTAAAGGCAGGGTGGAGATGAACTTTTACATATGTAAATGTTGGCTTTTAGAGGGGGAGGATGCAGGGTGAAAGGTGATGGTCATGGTTGAGTGCTTTAGGAGGTAGAGGGATCATTACAGGGGGTTTACCCATTCAACAGAAACCCACCACAAACAAATCGCAGAAGCAGGGATGGCACAGCCCCCGCCCCCCACCCCCACACCCTTGCACATGCTCACATACACAATGGGCCCCTCAGCTGAGCCATATGGAGAATGTGAACATGTCGAGAAACACTTAGATTCCTATGGGATCCCTAAAAAATGCAAACAGCGCTGACAGAGGGATGTATTAGAAAGCTTGTACATAAAGATTTGGTTTGCACATAAATAAGGCGATGATACATTAAGATTACAAATTTGATTGATCAGTTTTAAGAATTTTCAATTTTGACACCTTTTGTAAGGACTTAGATAGCTAAAAAAAAAAAAGAAAACAAAAAATTAAACCTTCATGTAAAACAAGTCCTCACTATGACCCCCCCTCCCCTCCCCCAACTTATTTCAAACAGAGTATTTCCTACCATTAAAGGCCCTAGTGGAGGGAAATCCAATCTGAAGACAGCAGTGGATCTGGAGAGTCTTACACTGGATGTTTATGTGCGACTTGGCCAAGTCTTAAGCCTCTGGAAGTCTGCAGCACATGACAGCCTCGCTCACAATAACTCATTGGACATCAGCCCCAGTGTCAAACAGGGTGACTGGATCTCGCTAAACCGAAGAACATGCGTGCGTAACATAAATACACACTTAATGGGTCCAATCGTACAAATAAGATTCAAGTCTTACTTTTACAGGAACCATCTCAGGTCGATCTGGAGATCTGGTTCTTATCTCACACGATGTGGATTGTACATGTGGCGGCGCAAGCGGCACAAGGCCTCGGTGTGCTGCACAGACACACGAAAAAGGCAGCCTGGGAACATGTGTTAGGCTACACCTGGTCCTCTCCCCTCATGTGGTGACAGATCAATAAAAACAAGTATGCCAATTATGCCACAATGGTTTTAAAGGTTAAAAAGCAAGCTATTGGTTCACATGGGCTGCAAACGACATTAGTTGCTTAGCTGAATACATGGCTCCAATGTGGTGAGAGGGAGGCGTAATAGGGAAAAGCAACAGTGTAATTTTAAAGTATTTGACTGTCAACACATGCATTATAAGTTATGTATAACCTATACTTTAATGGTAATTTTAAAGTCCTGCACACAGTGGTATGTTTAGCTTTCTCAGACCAAGTTTGGGTGCTATTTCTAAGTTTGTAGCTCTATTTTTTATTTTTTATTTTTTTTTTTATTTTTTATGGGCACTAAACATTTAGAAGAAAATGAAAAAGCTGACAGCATTGTATCAGGTTTTCTGAGCTTAAAAGAGCTAAGACTAAACACACAATGAGGATAAAAAAGGTCTAAAAGGTTTTGGCCCAGCAAAGTGAGAAACTGTATCTCTTATAGGCTGATTACTTTACCCCAAAAATAACTAGCGTATGTTATAATGAAATCCATAGAAAAAGGGACAGAGATGATTGAGTCATCAGAATGGATATTTTTCAATAACAAGACACAACTAGTGAGAAAACATTAGTATATTTTTAGTTTTAGGGTTGGATGGTTATCTCAAAAGCTAGCTTCAACTTGTTATCACTCTTTTTTGTGCTGTCGAGTTGACTGTGTTGCTAGAGCCCATGCAGAAATACAATTTTTAAAAATGATTTATTATATTATTTATATTATTTTTTTAGCTTCATTTCATAGTCACTGCAAATATTCCATGCAATTTTAGGGAAATTTACTGGACCTTGCATATATGTGAGCACACAAATGAAAAGAACATTAAACAATATTCTCAACATTATGTCTAATGGGCGTCATGGTGAACACAACATATCAACGTGATGTCGTTGTATGATGTATTTTTAATGGATTACTTTGCAATGTGGTATTGATACTTAAGTTTAAAATGGAAGAACCTCTTCCACAGTGACTCAATCCTAAACACATATTTATTTGTCTAAGTTTAAAACAAATGGGCTCCTAACCCAATTATATTTTTTTATGGTATAGCTATTTTTCATATGGTATAACCAATGTCAAAAAGTCAGCCTTGACCAAGTATCCATTTACTGTGTTTTGGCTTTGTGGGTTACAGTTCAGTGGAAAAATTCTGAGCAAGAGAGGGAGAGAGCGAAATAGAGAGTGAGAGAGGGAAGGGAAGCGAGGCGATACAATATGATCCAGACCGTTTCGACTGCAGAGTGTATCCAGTCATTCCACTGGTGCGTGGAAACATGTGCTGGACATGTGTGTGTGCTTCTCAGGTCACTGCACAATCAGGGAGAGAGAGAGAGAGAGAGAGAGAGAGAGAGAGAGAGAGAGAGAGAGAGAGAGAGAAAAGAGAAAAGAGAAAAAGGGAAAAAGGCCTGACCAGCACTGACAAACTCATCCTCATCTCTGAGAGCCAACAGGCCCAAGAGTGGCTTCAGTATCTGTCTGCTCAGGGAGCCCAGGAGGAGTGTTGGATCCATTAGTGTCTGCTCTATCTGATTTACAGGTCGTCCTCTCTCATCTGATAATGGTTCAGGCTCCTTGAATATTTAAAGAATGGTTGTCAGATACCTGCCAAACAACCCTAACGAGATTGATGGGAAGTACAATGGTATCAGAGAGGCAGGTGATTGGCCCAGACAGCCCTGTGGCCCTTCTCACAAATTGAATCTTTTGTGTGTGTGTTTGGCTGTTATACCGTTTTTGGTGCCTCATGTTGCAATGGCCAACAGGATGTAAATCTGAATGACACCCATCATGAGAAAGGCAATGGCACGGTACATTTTTTGCAAACATCGGAGTTTCACTTCCCTTCTGTCGACTGGAAATAGATTGCACTGTTTGTCTGAAGCGATGGGAATGTTCTTGTCTGAACAAGTACACTCAGCTTTTCCTCAGAATGACCTGAGCTTTTCGCTTGAGGTTCTTCTCAACAAACTCGACATCAGTCAGCATTGGTTTGGGATATCAGGACAAAGAATCCTTATTTACTCTTGCTAAAGTGCTGTCAATAATTCCTTTGTGCTATCCAGGAGAGATTGATGTTCAGCCTAATAAAGCATGTGATTGAGGAGAACATAAAAAAACTGGGTGTGAGGGAAGGAAAATAAAAAATTGCTTATACAACCTAGAGTTAACAGTTTATTCACACATCCTTGATATTGTAAAAGAATTACACACCAAAAACACAGTAATACTCTTCATATTTCCATGGTCTTGGAAGCATCAAGAGATCACCGTTTTAATCGGTAAATGTTCTGACATCTCACGTTTTCCCTATTGTCCACTTCTCTTTCAATTGTGCCGCGTTGGCTTTTTATAAATGGTCATTGACCTGTCATAAATCTCATTGCTCCATTGCTGTTTAGCGGACCCGATACAATACATCCCTGTCCCAGGACATGTGCAGCGAGAGGGACAGCCCGTCACAGGCGAGGGGTAGATGTAATTAATCTGGCACAATATTGACTCCTCACTCTCAATCCCTCAGCCCCCAATAAAGCTGTCCCCTCTTAATGTTTAATGTAGCAATCGATCTACCCCCACACTGTTACTGAAATTATATAATGAGCTCCCACTGCCCACCAGGGGATCATGGATGTGAGGGAGGGGCGTGCATGTGTGGCATTTCATTTGTTTGCTCCCCTATGTGGCAATGCTTGCATGTACGTGCGTTTCGAGCGGGTGTTCCTGAGCCAAGTCTCGCTTATCAGGAGGAGATAACACACTGAAATGCCGGGACACCTTGCTTGAAATTATCGGCGCACACGCCACATCCACAGTTCTTCCTGCTCTTCTCGTAAGCCCTCCCCTCACCCTCTCTCGGCTTCTCGATCGGGATCTCAATCGTAATGCTTTGCGGCATGTTTGACCCTTGCATTGCTTACTCCCCTTACCCCCGATCTGCCTTCATGCTGATTTATCTATGCTTTATCTTTAAATCAAGTCATCTATCAACCCTCTCCATCACCTCCTTCTCCTCTCCTGGATCGGCTAGGATCGATCTGGCCGTACGCTGGCTCTCAGCTCGCTCCGCACACCTCCTGGTCTGTGTCAGCAGGTTGCTATAGGTCCACCCTCTGCAGCCACCTCCTCCACTCACACGCGGTGTGTGTTTTGTGTGTCGATATGTATCTGTGTGTTGGACTGTGTGAAAGTGGAAAACTGAGTGGAATCCAAATAAGATTGTTGGCCATGAAAGGACAGCAAAGACTGCTCTTAAAAGGATAATTCTGCTTGGTTACGACTTGGGTTTCATTTTCATAGTTTTGGCCACCATTTTAACAGTTATGACAGCATAGTATTCACTAAAGTAACTGCAAAGTTACTGCTGGGAACATGGTGATATTGTTACAACAAAGTCGGGAGGGGAAACAGAAGTGATCAAACGATCAGAAAGGTTTAGTTTGTACAACATGTGGTCAGACCACCATAGAGAGGGGCAAGACGAGCCTGTCTATAAACTTTGTTGGATGGTTGAAAGAGTTCTGGTGATTATTTGCCATTTTCTTCCAAATAGGTTTGGCTAACCTGTGAGGTTTGTTTATAACGTGTCTGACCTTTCTTTTTTCTTTTAACAAAATTGCAGCATTGCCAGATCTCGCTGATTAACATGGTGGGAACAATCTTATTATTACAAACAGATATTATGGAAAACTAGACCACGGCCCAGCCTGTAATAAACTAGGATTATCCGTCATAAAGAAAGATGTCCAAACTGGACTCCCTCACTGCCATGTAGAAACGATTGATCCACTCCTAGTATCTCACTAATAATGATTGCTTCAAGCTCAACTACTGTTATGTTTACAGCCTCGTCCGTCTCTTTCACAGCATCTGTTCCTCTCTTTGGTCCGTTCTCGCTTTTGAAAAAGAGAAAACATTCCAGCTGCAGAAAGCAGAGCCGTCCTGCTGGAGTAAACACACCAACACGGACACAGAAATGCACAGGCACGCATGGGAGCATCACAGGGATGCACTGGCACGCACACTCGCACTCTCTCTTTTTCCTTGCACACACACCTCCCCTCACTCTCCTGTAATAAAACACACACTGCCGTCCATTCACAAAGCTATGCTGCTGACACTCGGGCTGTGCTGCCTGGCTCAAATCCCCGCGGCCCCCCTGGCTTTGACAGGGCTGTTCTGAATCAACACGCAGAAGTACAGCTTTTACTTCCCCACTGAAAGCTGTTAAACGCCTATTACTCTACATGCCTGGCCTTTACAAACCCATTTTCATTGGATTTGATTGACTAAAGATGACTAAATAATGCCGTAAACTAACAGTAACTTTTGGATAGTTGCAGTGTCTTTTTTAGGATCCTGAAACCTGAAAACAAATTCAACTGAAACCCTCTAAAATTTTTAAAACAAACATTGGATTGCAACAAAGAAAGGAGGTGCAAATAAAAGCATGAACTTTACAAGGTGAAAAACAGAAGTTGCATGCCACAAAAAAATTTGATCTTGCAAAAAAAACGTTGTAGTTAGATGAAGGCTGACAGGAAAATAGACCCTCACCTCTCATAGGTGTTGTTAGTGGTGGAGTAACGTCCCCCAATGTCATGAATGAAGGTTCACTCCCCTTAACTCAATGTGCTGCCTCAGCCAGTCTTTCACAACCAACCCATTCATAAAACTGCGGGGCTAAAGCCTGTGTGTGTGTGTCCGTGCGTGTGTGAGAGTATGTGTGTATTCACCAGGCCAAGTGTGTTTATGTGGGCGCATCAGTAAGTGGATGAGAGCCTGTCAAAAAGAAATCATCTGTTCACCAAAGAGAAAATCAACCATTTTACTCATAAGCAAAACAAAACACTGCAACAAACACGGGCCTCGCCTCCCCTGAGTGAGGAAGCGAGCGGTATCCATGCATATCTGGCAGGCACCTGGCTGTTTTTGCGCACTTTGTTGCATAGCAGCTGTATTTTGGAAAGTGGAGGACACAGAGCCGCATGTTTCTCTTTTGGGGAGAGAGGGAGCCGGAGAGGGAGGGGCTCGATTCACCCATCGCCCCATGCTCCAAATAGGGCCTGATTGGGCCAGTTCTGATCCAGAAAAACAACCCAAACAAGAGGAAGGCTGTGAATTCATGACAAAGCAGAACGCACAGAGCCAGAGAGACACGCTGCTGGGAGGATTTGGTTAGAGCGGGGTTACTGGAAGCTTTCCCCTCTCTTGTTACTGTCTTTCATTCTTTGTCTCTGTCTTTACTTCTTTCTGTCTTTCTGCAACTTTTTTCATCCATCATTTAAATGTTTAAGTCATTTTTAAGCATAAGTGCAGAGCATTTCCTGGTTGTACATTCTTAATAGTGGTAATTTGCTTGTTTTTTTTGTCTTATGTGACAGTAAACTGAATATCTATGGAGCTTAGACTGTTGGTCTGACAAAACAAGCAATGTGAATATATCACCTTGGACTTTAAGAAACTGATCCAGATTTTTGCTTGCAAATTGTTGTAAGCAAGGCACTAAAAAAAAGAAAAAACAAAGAATATATATGAATATATATTAAAAACTGTATGTGATGGTGGTTGTGAGAACCATGGAAGAAAAAAAAAAATCAAAAAGAGGATGCACATTTTGAAGAAGTGCGTGTCCATTTTTTTTCTTCTCCACTTCCTCTCGTCTTCTTCTTTCTCCCTTCTTTTATGTCTCTCTCTCCTTTGCTTAACTTGCTCTCTGAAAGGCACTGTAATGGCATTCTATAGCCACAACTTCCTATATAATTACTGCAAGGCACAAAACTAAACAATCGTCCCACACAGCTCCGAAATCGCAGGATTAGTTCACATCTTGGAACATTCAGTGTGTGTGTGGAGAGAGAGAACGAGAGAGGTAGAGAGAAAAGGGAAAGGAGGGAGGTGAGGGGCGGGGGGGTCCAGATTTTTAAATTCAACTTAGTTTGTACAGACACAGGAAGGGAGGGAGGGGTGTGGAGTATCCACTTGGAGAGCAGGGGGGTGTCAGAGAGGGGGGATCTGTAGTACTGTAGGGCTTTTTTATGAATGAAGAGCGAGGAGAGGAGAGAGCAGCGGAGGACTGAGAGAGAGAAAGCGGGGGGAGTTGGGTGGGGGGGAGGCACACTTCCTCTTACGCACGCAGGGAAGAAAATTTATGAATGGGTCACATCTCTTGAGCTGCTCCAAGTGTAAACAACATACTTGGACAAAGAAGAACGAGCTCTCGGCGCAGGCAGTGCCTCGGTAAACGCTCCAAAGGAGGACTTTTAGCGTCTTTCACACAAAAAGCAAAGTAGTGACACGTTCAAACTATTTTAATTAAGTATGTGCACTATAAATTTTGACTGACACCTCCATGTGCTTCCTCCCCACAGGCAGAAAGCAGACAAAGGAATCTGTTCGGCAGGCCAGCGTCAGGCGAGGATAACCCCCGAAGGTGCTGTCAGCAGCGAAAAACCAAACATTAATCCTCCTCTCCTCTTGATGAGCACAAGATTAAAACCTTCTTTTAAGACTTCCATGGAAGGCCGATAGCATTAGCTCACTGGAAAAAAATTATGGCGCACTGTTATCACCAATGGCTCAATTACCTTTAAAACACACACACAGGCAGGTCAGCAAGTACATAAAAGTTGCATGTTTGCATAACCTTGTCTCAATGGCAGCCTGCAGACAGAGCACGCTTGTTAGCCGTGAACTAAGGGAGATTGGACCAGATGAGATAGATTTACCAGATGTGCAGGTATTGCACAATCCCTCCTTTGCCCCCTCCTCCTCCTTAATCTAGCATTCCTACATGTCCCAGTGTTTTTGCCTCTCTTCTTTTGCCGTTTCGCTGGCTCCCTCTCTTCGTCTTCTCCCCTCTCCATCGACACCACACCCATGCAGGTAACAACCTGACTCAGTAAACAACAATGTTTAATTTTACCAGGGCGCCATTTTCAATGCAAGCCTCAATTACACTCCAGGTCATCTGGGATTAGGGCTTTGCTTTATGGGTTTTTTTTTTATGTGCTAGAGTTTCCAAAACAGGTGAGTCACCTGTTTTTAAAAGTACAGCAGACACTGAGAATGCCTTCAGTTCAGTATGAGAAAAGATAAGCCTTTGTGTGCTTTTGATAGACCTCGAACAAACGCAGAGTTGAATGTATTTATAGTGGCTTGTCAGATTCAATTTTCCATAAATCAAAGCTGAATAGAGACACTCTAACTGGACTGTGCAGCTATTGACTGCGACCAGCAGGGACACTGTCTGACAACGCGGGAGTGTCTCTGCCGTGTATAAGCGAGCTGCCCGTCAAACCGAAGCCCCTGTGACCCCGCAGATCATATCCTGGTCAAGCGTTAGCAGAGGCCTGACAGCTGATTGGCTGACAGGTCAGGAGGTTAAGTAGACATGACCTCCGGGTGCCCTGGGGATCATTTGCACTTCCTCCTTTGCATTGTTGGGCAACACACAGCGACAACGTTGCACAGGGCATGTGTCACTGAGGGGCTGGCCAGTTGTGACACCGAGCTGGTTAAATCACATGATGTTTACACACAAAAGACACATGCGCTTCAACGAGAGGAAGCGTCTTTGACCGGGACTGAAAGCTGTCACTTTTACTTTGGGGGTGAGATTATTCTTGGGGTATTTCAAGTTCCCTTTAAGTTGCCAACCTTTTCAGTGTCATTGCTAAAGATGGAGAAGCCCCGCACCGTGTTGAATGGGACAGGAAAAAAAAAAAAAAACTGTTTGTAGAGCGACAGACTCCCACCCAGATCCTGAATTGCTATTGTTAGACACACAACAAGAAAGGGAAACTCATTCAAATAATTGCTCAGTTGTGCAGCCAAAGAATTTGCTTTTCCATTTTACACCTTCCGACGTGCACAAAGGGCCATCTTTGTACCTGGGCCCTGAATAATTTTTTACTGGTTTCCGGGGCCTTACCCATTCAGCTTTTCAAAGGCATGCAAATGGATGACGACAGCACATAACGCCGACATCCAAATTCACCTCATGATGACTGGCTCATTAGGTCTTCTGTTTCTACATAGCTTAGTCTGCCAGAGAGATTACTGTAACATCAGCGAGTTACAGTATCCCCACCTAAGCCTCTGGCGGTATCACAGCTCAAATTTGACCGCTGATTTCATCCTCACTTTTTCATGAAATGCATACTTTTTTGGAATTATATGAGCAAGCAAAGTGGCTGAATCTGAAAGACGGGTGAAGATTGTTCATGCACAGCTCTTGATGCCGCATGGCTCAATATCCAATTGAATAAACAATAAAAAAAATTTTAAAAAACTGCACGTACACATGCACTTTGCCGCATACACACTTACACACATTTACAGTATGTTCACACACATCAACAGAAAGTGGAGTACTCACAGTTCTCAGAGTGGAAATCTGGGACAAATTGCTCATCACTGTCAGGAACCTGAGCTGAAATTAGAAGGAAAAAATAAAACGTTACGTTATTATATTTTAGACTAAATCAGACCTTTCTCCCTGTCTCTCCTCCCCAACTGTCATTCTGTCTTACTTGTTCTCTTCCCTGAAACTTGAGTCAGAGCCAGGCTAGGCTTCATTCAAGCAACCTTCACTTCATGATTTTTGCAGCATGCTGACATACTCGTCTATAGATCAAAACACAAGAACATGGAGCTCCCGCATAGCATCGCAAATGTTAACCTGCCAATCTAGTTTTGTGTAGCATTTAACATTTCTTGGTAGTAATGACCTTTAACTTAAGCTGGGAAATGTCAGCCAATTAAACACAGACATGCATGGATAACCAAAGTGTTGAGTGTGTAATACATTTTTTTAAATTGTAATAATTTAATTGTGAATTAATGTGATATTTTTTAAATCTTATTGTTATAAAATTGTATTCAAATTTATGTCCAATCATCAGCTTGGTAACACAATTTCCTCACCCCCATCTTGTTTAATACATCCTCTTCAACAAATGTAACCAATTTGTTGATAACTCAAACTAGTCAGACACCTGTACACCAAAGGTCAAGTCTGCACTACCAACTGTTTACCAGTTTCTCTCAGTTCCCATTGTAGAAATCTAGACAGACTAAACAGGCTGTGCTGGCTAAACAAGTGAGGAAATCTGTCAAGTGGAGTGACGAACCAGCTATTCAGATTCAGCTTCTCAGTGTTGGAGACTGTCTAACAATCTAGAAGCAGAAAGCAGAAGTTTATGGAGAAGCGTGGGAGTGAAATGATAGCAAGTTGAGGTTAAGGCACTCCTCGGACCTTCTTCTTAAATGCCCACTTTCAGTGCCGAAAAAGATTTGATCATATGTCTGTGTTCATATGTCAAACTTTATCACATTGATTAAAATCCTGCGAGGCATAAATGTGAGAGACACACAGACAGAATTCACAGCCAGCATACTGTGATTGGTAAAAAATAGGCGAGTCAATAAAGCGATATGGTATGTGTGATGTCTTGATCTGATCTCAAGTTACTTGCAGTGGTGTGCAATTTCAGTGGCCCTGATTAGAATCTCTCTCATAATGAAACACATCGAGTATCTGAAAAAAAGCACAGTCAGTGATGCCAAGCCCAGGTGCAGCACAGCTAGACAGACACTATTGTACAGCTCTTTTTTTTCAGGCATCCAAACCCATTCACAATTGTCCTTTTGGAGCTGTGGACATTGATTCACACAAACAGGTTAGAAAAGCCCAAATCATTTGGCTGCCAACACCCTATTAGGGGTGAAGAGGTCGAATTCGCCCACATAGCCACGAGAGCGCTGGAATTTTGTTCGCCTACCCTTGAATTAACGACCTAACCCTAAACGTGGAGCAGAACTGGGGCTAGCAACCTTTTAATGTGGCACCACTCCAAGTCCACAGGTTTCTGGGGTTTTTAAAGTGTTTCCATTGCTTGGGACTCACACTCACTTACGTCATGGTACAAGCTCACTGGTAGGGGGAAATGTTGATGGGTATCATTAAATATCATGAACTCAATCAGGGGCGAAATGGGCTACAAAACAAAGTGGCACCATGGTGAGGGTACCTCAGCACCATTTGCTCGCTGAAAGCAGAGAACAGATCCCTCCAGCCTTTTATTTATTTATTTATATATATATATATATATATATATATATAAAATTTATCTGTAGACTAATTTCTGTATTTTTCTTCCTAAAAGCAGGCATCTGCAGAATCCACTGACTCTGCACCAAAAGGACGTGATTGTAACCTCACCCAAGGACCTAAATCTGACCCAGCATTTCAGCCTCAACGGCCTCTTCTCTCACTTCATCCACCCGTTCAGTTTCCAGTCAGTGATACACAACACAGACACCAAAACTCAGAGAGAGAGCAACCGAGACAGAGGACAAAAAGAGGAAATAAGAAATTCAAATCCACTTTCTTGTCGTCACACTCCTCCTTCCTGTACAGAGGAAACCGGATGACGGCGTTTTGGAGCATGTTCAGATAAATTACATTGATTTCTTATATAACGCTGCATCCTGTGGCTTACTATACCATAATAATATTACCCCCTTTTAACTTTTCAGTCTGTCGCCCTCGGGGAGGAGAAATAAAGCTGCTGTATGAGACAGAACAGGGGCCAATATTTAGTTCTGCAGATCCAACAATCAATCATTTCCACTAGTTTCAACATGTCCAAAACGGAACATGCTGGACCTCATAAAGAGGCAGGAGAAGAAGAAGAAGAAGAAAAAAACACAAGGATGATGAGCATCAGGCATTATCGTAACCCTGGTGTGTGCGTGTTTGTGTCTGCGCACTTTCCTGTGTGTGTGAGCGCTCGCATGTGTATCTGATTTGTTTCCAGGAACACCTTGTCAGGGGCTTTGAGATGCAAGTCAGCACAAGAAGCAAAGTGTGTTTATATGAGCGCAGACGCATGTTCTCCCCGATGCTTCCAGGCACCTTGAATGACTTTTTTTTTCTTCTTGTTTCTCTCTCAGTGGGAGATCCTGGGAGGAGCTAAGCAAGCCTCAATCACATAAACCTAAAGGCCAAAATGAGACAAGATGTGACAAGCTCCTGAACCCTTGCCATTCAGTACTTCACCCTTTCTGTCTCTCTCTCTCTTGCTTCCGCTCTCCTTTGGCGGGAAAAAAAAAAAAAAAAAAAAAAACTCCCTCCAGCTACCCAGCTTTTACAATCTTGGTGAATCCCTCACAACTGCAATCAGTCATGATAAGGTCTTTAATTAATGCAACAGGAAAGGAGAGGTCTTAGCCGGGGAAGCTGAAAACAAGCCAGTACTTAGGGTTAAATAATGCTTTGATAAAGTTACACTTCCATCTTTCTGTCCTGCTTTTTTTATCTCTGTGACTCAACAATAAGCTACCGCCCCATTTGTATGTTCATTGCATAAAATCACGTCTCCAAGTGTCAATTGAGCAAAATTATATGGATATATATTATGAAATCTGGGATTTATCTTCCAGTGGTATCTCTCCATCACAGACACTTTTGGTTTTATTTGCCCAGGTTTTAAAATATCTAAGATTTCTGCCGCCACCTTGTTACAATGGAGGTGAATGGAATATAGTTTGTGGTGCTTAAACACATGAAGCGTTACATTTTTACATCACAAAAATTCAACAAGCAAGCTCTCTTTCCACCATGCTCCCACTACTTTAAATTATTCAGTTCAATTCTAATTATTATTTACTTAATGTCTTCAGTTTAGAGACAATTTTGTTGGTAGAAAGTAGTTAAAAACTGATCACAGTGAGTTTGTGTGTTCAGAGTAACCAGGACTTTGATTTTTTTTTTTTTAACTTTTTTTTTAAATGCTTGTAGCATCACACTCTAAATTCTGTTGACCTAAATTGTATTCAGGTGCTGTCATAAATCTCAGCTGGGGCAAAAAACACCAAAAAATTACCCATAAAAAGCATATACCATTAGAGGTAAGTGAGAAAAACTGGGTGGCCTTTACAGTTAAATCTGTGAATACAAATAGGCTTCAACTTTGAAGCGACACCCATTGTTGCATTTTTATTGGCTATTGCTCTTGTCTTTGTCTGCGTGAGACACCGGTGTGAAGTGAACTTGCTGGTTTTTGACGCTGCATGAGAAAAGGCGAGAAAGTTAACGTGGATACGGGATTGTTTGCCATAAACAGTGGCTGGCTGGGGAGTGGACTCTATTTAAATGTCTGGTCTCCAGGCAGACACAACCGCTTCCACAGTGTCTCTGATTGTAATTGCCTCCATTCCCTATAGTTTGATGATTTGCTGTGAAGCCAAAGTCTGTGTATGACTCAAAGTCAATACTGGGACTTTTTTGTCTGTTTTAAGGTGACTTAATATCCCCCTCTCCCAGTACACTGTATATTCACTCCACACGAACAGCATTTACACAGAAAACACATGACATTTCTGCTGTAACTTCCCTCCAGACTTGTTTTCAGAAACACTTAAAGTAATCTGCTTGGAATACAAATTTGTGTCTGGTTTGGCTTTTCACAAAAAAAGTTCAATTACTACTAAGAGTGTTTTTATTAAGTATCCTTCATTAGGATAATCTATACGAATATTCAAATATTGTTAAATTCATACATTTAACAAGATTTCTCCTTCTTCATAAAAACCACATTCTCAGTTTCTGCATTGGAGGCTTTAACTTTGCACTTTACAATTGCAAATTGCATACTGACCCCGACTGGTTTCCAGTTTCCAATTGCTTGTACGTGCACACTTAAAGCTCAGATTTAAAAAGGTGAGAACAGAGAAACTTTGCTCCTCCAGCAGACGAACGTGAAAACAACCTTCTAGCGCCAAACTTCTCCACAAACATCATTCTGCACAGCGAAAATCCAACATGCAAGTGAAGTTACAATAAGCAAGCCATATTTTTCAGAGGAGGGGAGACTTTGAACAGGATTTATCAAGTTGATGTGGTTCACATTTAATGCCAAAAGTGAGTGGCACTTCCCTTTAAACCTCCACATCAAAGCACATCAAAGCAACTGACGCAACAAAATTCACACCTCGAGGTGCAGTTCTCATTTTTACTTGCAGCTTTAAGCACATTTAAACCCACTGTCCTGCCACTGTTGCGCTCCAGGTTAGAGCCAAAAACAGGCAGAATGACTCACGGCTTGTGTTGTTTCCACCGTCTTGACATACGGTATAATTACTCTATTAAGGCTCACATCATCATTGCGCTTATTAAGTCTACTAGCTGACAATTGCCTCTGACTGGGCCTCATTTCATCGCAGTATGCCTTTGAGTGACATAAGCCAAATAGCCTGTTTGTTTGCATTGGCCGCTGGCTGGCACGCATGCTACATGCCAACATGGCCAAAATAGGACATGCTCAAAGCTAATAATGTCCCGTCTGTGTTCTCTCTGGCCTCTTTTTTTTTTTTTTTTTTCGGTGTTGTATGGTTTATGAGCATGTGTGTTGCATCAGAAAGTTTGGGCTCTCAAGTGAGATTCAGCTAAACTAAGGAGGTCATCTTTTTTCACCAAAGCCACGGTTTTATGAAAGCATTTTAAATACAAGTGCAATAATAAGACTTTGTTGAAACCCAGAAAACCCAGAGGCAATGCACATTCATGGTAATCACAGAATTTGGGATAAAACGTTTTTTTTATGGAAAGCAGCACGTGTCCAATTCCCAAGGAGTTGAATAAGACAGAAAATTACTGAATGTATTTGTTGTTTTTTTTTTTAGGTTTCTGTGTTGTGTTATCAGAGCCTCATGACTTTCATCCATGATGAAACCGTCACAGAAAAGCATAGATTAAGAGCAAAAGCAGCCTGCAGGCATATCTCACCTTCTGTGAGCCATGTCTCCTGGAGTTGGCTTAAATCCTGGAAGAGGTCTGAACAGAAAGACACAAAGAAAGAGTGTAAACCAAGAGCACTGCAGAATGACAAGCCACCACTTGGATCACTGCTTACTAATATTGCATCTTATCTCTGTGATATTTAAATGCAGTAACTGAGACTCAGCCTGCCAACGCCTGGGGCTGATAGACCATGATGTAAACATGCGTCATGTAAAGAGGCCAGAGGCCAAAATTGTGAACTTCCACTACTTTACCTTCAGATTCCTGAGGGGGTAATTCTGTGTCCATGTATTTCCTTTTCGCTGCCATCAACAGTCTATTTAGGGGCCCATTTCCATGCGACTTCTGCAAAACCCACAGATGTTAACAGAGAAGTGAGACACAGACTCCAACAGGGCATTTCCAGCACATCAGTGTCAAAAAAGAGAGCTCATGTTTAATGTGGCGTGGACACATTTGACAAACCAAAACACACAACAAGTAATAAGAACAATTCACAATGAGCTACAAATGAGAGCCTACTGCAGCTTTAGGTGAACATCTCCTCAGAAATCAACACATTTCTCAGTTGTTGGAGGCAAAATCTGGGAAAAACAAACGCGCTGCTTGCGCCTGAAGAAAGTGGCCATTTGGCACACACTGACACCAAAGTATCCCGCAGGAGAGCCGACAAACATGATCAAACACCGCACTCTCTGTGCTTTAGCTCGTGGAGAGATTTGGTGGTAGTTTAAAACGGGCTGAGAAACACTTTTCTATCGCTCACACACACACTTCGGCTAAAGAAACTCGTGCAGAGGCGAGACGCAGAGAGAGACGTGAAGCCCGGCGGCTGCCCGACACATTTCACATCAAACAACACATGCGAGGAGCAGCGGAGGAACGGCAGAGCTTGTCCATACGTACATTTGCTAAAGTGTAAGGCACTTGCTGGTCCAAATATCCATCCATCTTATAATCCATCCGTTAACCGTTTGTGGTCATTTAGGCTGAGCTGGGTGAGATCCGCGCAGCCTGCAGGGAGAGGAGGGAGCGCTGCTTGTGAATGGAGCTGCGTGGAGGCTGCATGCATAATGAGCTCCATTCACAAAAAATGCCGAGGGGAAGTGATGGCGAGTGATTACCCAGCGGGCTGCTGCCCTCTTTACAAACCTCTTTGTGTTTGTGTGTGTGACAGACAGCTACAACTTTTCAGGTGAAGCTGTAGTTTAACACGCCGGGCACGCATTTTATTTTATGCACGTTGTCGTTTTGTTCTTATTTTATTTTCACTGCAGATATGATAACGTGGTTCGCTTCGCTCGTGTCGTAAAGTGCTGTTTTCCGCCGCACCGACGCGTCACATTTATGAGTGTGAGTTATGGGTGTTATTGGGCAGCCACTTTCTCGGGCTTTCTGCCACGTCTGCCCCGGATCGCCATGCAGGCTCAGTCCAGCGCTCAGACTCTCAAACTGTGACGGGAAACAGATGTTGCGTTCTCGGCTGAGTCGCAGCAGCAACAACAACAACAACAACAACAACAACAAAAAAGCTGCGTTTCGATGGAAAAACATCACACACACACACGCAGCTGGACTGAGTTTGGACAAGTTTCTTTTTGAGCGCAGGCTGTGCTGTCATTTCTGTTACAGACATGATTCGGGGAGAGCTGGGAGACTTGCTTTTCTCGCTCGGGGTTCGTGATTGGCGGATTTCCTCTTTCAAGGGCTCGAATTTCTTGCCTTTGTCCGGGTGAATACACTGACTTATGAATGAAGTCTCGGTTCCCGCTCTGAGCCAATCAGAAGGCCGGCAGCGGGGCTCCTAGCAACCGCGGGCGGAGCTTGCGCCGCAGCAGCCAATCGCGTCCCTGCAAGCTGCGGGCTTTTATACTGGATTTTCCAGTTGTTTTTCATTCACAAAAACAGAGAGAGAAAGTTAGAAAAAAACCCTTCCATTCATAAAAACCTGCCCTGGCACGAAAGTCCTGACATGTTTTTCTGCCCGGACAAACTCAAAGAACTTGTTTACCTCATTTCATGTCTGTGCTCATGACAAGCTGTGATCACAGCCAGGCAGGAAAAAACAGAGTGGCCCTACCTCAGCAGGAGCCCTGTACATTAAAAATGAGAATGAAAAGTGACGCAAATCAGTTCAGGAATATGCCTCCTTGCATTCTTGTGGTTTTAAGTCTGCGCCACACGAAAACCACAGGATGTAAAGTTCTCCACTGAGCTTTGTACACAAGACCAACGGCCTGGTGCAATGCTTGCTGCTTATTGAAACTAAACTGCTCGACTAAAGCCACAAAGACTGTTTCTTCCAGAGGAGCAGGCAGCCAGGAGACAGGAAGCAAAAACCTTCTGATGGGATTTGTTAGTTTCAGTGGTGATTGAGATTCAGAGGCAAACCATTGAGCAGTTTAAGAGCATGCACACACACTACTCTTCTTCCTCTGTTGATATCTGATTCAATCTCCATAACAGGTGATACTGTACATGTTATTTCCTGCTTAATGGTATTTAGATGTCCATTTAGATGAACACAACAGACTATAAATATTCCATCAGCCCTGCTCTGTACAGCCAGTGCTGAGCAGATTTACCACACGGCAGGAGAGGCCACAGAAGTGAACATTAAGGTTGTTTTAAGTCACTCTTTAAACTAAAATAGGCTCAGACAGTGACTTTAAAGGGGAAAAGACAGGGAAAACATTTTGGCTAAATGCTGGATGGTTTTATTCCTTGAACCTTTAAAAAATCTTTCAAATTAAACAATTATAGGGAGAATAAAATCACTCTTTGGTTGAACCCTACTCTGACCTGTAACACAGGCCAAAGAAGCTGACAATAATTAGACTAAGAAAGGAAAGGGATTTGTACTGATGGTTAGATTCCTCTGTTTTCCCTATCCCAGTCATTAAAGCAACACTATTGTATTGACAACCTACATCCAACTTCAGAGCACGGAAAATTCAGACACAAAAAAAGAAAATAAAATTTTTAGCTTGGCTATTGTTGGTCTGTCAGCACAATCCATACTGAATGATGTCAACTACAAAAAAGTGAGCTTGAAAGTGTGCTTAGTAATGATCCTACTTCCTGTATGATCACACTAATCCATAACCCATGATGAGGTTATGAAGGTCGGCCCCTATGCTAAGATGTCCTTTTTGTATGGAAAACAAATGGAAATATTTTGTGCTGATGTTTATATTCTACTGTGTTTAATTTCCACAACTTCATTTGTCCCAGATATTAGAGCATGACTCAACATTTATTGCATTGTTACCACACAGTACTGGCAAATTCCTGCCCTTGCAAAAAGAAATTGCACGTGACAGTCCACATGTGACATCAAAGCATGTGAGCTGTTTGGACACAAAATCCCTCATTTTCCATGTGAAATTAACTTCTCACATGTGAAATATATTGATACGATTTCAAGTGAATATAATAAAAGTTCTACTGTGGAAAATCCCTCTCCTTGGCTCCCTGTCACTTTTAACCCATGGGTCAATTTCTTTTTTACATTTTAAAGTAAAAAACAGTCACGTGATTTGAGTAAAATATGAAAAAAAGTGGACTTTTGAAACAGGACGCATGTTTGCAAAGCACATGTGTTTTTAATTCAGATGTGGTTGACAGCTTTAAATAAAAAAATGTAAAAAAATGAAAGCAGCCATGTTGAATACCCACACGGCAATACACCTACATTTACTGATGTGCTGATACACCCATGTTGTTACAGCCTAAACAGGATTTACAACTTCTTCAGATCCTTTAGGATGAATCGAAATTGTAAAGAACACTGGCAGTTGCCATAGATCACCTCTGTGTGTTTTTCATTTACAGCACACACACACACCCA
Source organism: Scortum barcoo (assembly GCA_023238725.1). Taxonomy (NCBI): domain Eukaryota; kingdom Metazoa; phylum Chordata; class Actinopteri; order Centrarchiformes; family Terapontidae; genus Scortum; species Scortum barcoo. The sequence continues at coordinate 17,055,759 of CM041542.1, forward strand.
CACACAACACAGTGCTGAAATGCATTGTGAAATCTATTGTAATAGTCATCCACCCCTGAGTCTAATATAGCTTTGTCAGCAGAGAGATAAGTACTGACAGAGACAGAGGGGAGACATTTTAAGTTCAGTGCGGTGCTGTGGAGTGGACTCAAAGTGCTTATTGATCAAAGCTGGCTGTGCTTGATGGATGGGTGAAATGTTATTATAGCTTCAGCTGTTCTAGTTACTGAGAGACAGAGTGAGATGTGTTGAAATGGAGGTAGACGGAGAGAAATATTCAGAGGGAGTGAAATGCTTTCAAGACAGACAGAGACAAGGCAATGGAGACAAGAATGAAAATTAAAAGAACGCACAGAACGGAGGAATAGGGAGGTGAGACTGGGTGAGAGTAAAAGAGGATGTGGGGAGAAGAAAGACAGAAGGAGCCAGAGGCCAAGGCTTCTGTGGGGGAGGGTGTTGTTTGGAGGCCTTGTCGACAAAACACCTCTCCGTCTTCCTCTCTCTGGAACTCCTGATAAGGCTGATGGTGACCGATAAACAAATGAAGATCTGTGATAAAACAAGGACATCACACGGGGACTTACTGGAAGCATGATGCATGACCAAAACATCCAGTCTTCAGCTCTGAGTTGAAACAATATTACCCGTAAAAAAAAGGAAAAGCATTTTCTTAGACTTCCTTTGTGATTTTTTTCATTATGATGTAACCATAAACCATTATAAGGGTAAAAAAAAAACATTGATTGAGCAGATAACTTGATGAAACAAGCCCATTTTAAGGTCAGTTTAGAAGTTGTTGTTGGAGCCTTTGATCATGTCAGATGATCTTTATCAGCACATAAAGTGTAAAATTTTAATTTTATATGATGCCCATGTTGGCTTGAAACTTGAGTTCAACCAACATGAATGTGAAGTCTTTTGAAAATAAATGAAAGATGGTTCCAAATATCAATTAATGGTTATTTGATGAGCAACCACAATAATGTACAAACAAATAAAATGTGTTCATCAAAATTGTGATTTTCAGCCCTTCAGTGATGTGAATGTACTGTACCTTTGATTTTGTATTAAAACATGAGGCAGACCACATCAAGTTTGTGTTTAGGTTTCCCTGCCATTGTATTGGTGGTTGTAATCTTGCAGTTTCTTTCCTAAACTCGCCCATCCTCACCAAGTGGCGGTCCATGGTGTGCGTGCAGCAGCTGCACCCCTACTGGGTATGTAATGGATTCCCATAACAACCATTGCTCTGCTTTGCCAAGCAATGCCAAAACCAAAGCCAAGCCACATGGGTTTAATCCATTTGTGCCAACATATAAATTCCTCGCCACAAAAAACACTCATATGTTTATTTGTTTGTCTTTGTTCATGTGTGAATTTGCTTCTATGAAAACATGGTTCAATGTGAATATACACCCATATTAAATAATCAAAGAACTTTCATCAAGTTATCCTGCTCAATCAATGTTTTTCTTTTACCCTTATAATGGTTTATGGTTACATCATAATGAAAAAAATCACAAAGGAAGTCTAAGAAAATGCTTTTCCTTTTTTTGTGTCGTTTAAATGTCACTCTTAAGAAAATATATATCTGTAGGTAAATATGGCAAATGTGTCAGCAAACAGTGATATCAAATGGAGCGAGTTGGAGCACATGGCACTGGGCAGGCCCTCATAGACGAAATCATCATGAAATGGAACAGAAACAAAGCAAAAAGACCATAACGAGAGATAGAAAAACACTCAGCCACCACCAACCACCACCACTCTCCCCTGCCCACACTGCACCAAAGAATGTAGATCAGGGATCGGCCTCTGCTGCCATGTGAAGACAGTTTACACATCCAGCAGAAAAGCTCAACAGTAGCATTCATCCGAAGTTGTGTTTCCACCTGATCAATGTCCAATATTCCAATAATATTTACTAACTTTGTCTGTCAGCAGCTTGGTGCTGAGCGGGTAGCATAGGGTGGGTTTTTGAGCTGAAAACAGTTGCCTGTTTGCTGCAGGAAATTAGGCTGTTGCGAGCAGTGACAATGAACCAAAACAGTAAAGTTGAGGGCACTAAAACCAAAAAACCAAGAGAATGAGATAATGCTAAAATGGTCCGTAGAGCTGAAGAGGACTGCAGATCAGGTGATCATTATCTGTGGGCTCAGCAGTGTGAAAGACCTCTTGGATCAGTGGCGTGATCTGTACTTAACATGACAATATTTACCCTAGCTGCTCTAATGTAAAACATATATTATGTATGGTTCATACTTAAACTTTCCTCATTTCTTTCACCGTACATGAACAATGTTAGTTCTCATATGAACCCCGTGCAAGACAGGACCATTAAAACAAACAGGACTTACTCTCAGGCTGGAGGCCGCCAGAGAGCCCTGGTTTGTTTGGAGTGTGAAACGGGCCTCCGTGGAAGAGCAGCCTCTCTAACGTGCCATGCCAACTGAAAAAGATTCCTAATGCAAACACTCATTGTGTAACACAGGGCAGTCGGTTGTTTCACATGCCCTTGTAACTTGCTTGCGTGTCTGTGCCCAGAGACAAACCTTTTCCAGTCTCTCTTCCAGCGTGACCAAAAATAATATAATTCCCTTAGTTATCTCACATCCTTACTATGCCACAATGCCAAATTTGAACCCCGCAGGACTGCCTCGTGTCCTGCTTTTACGAAAATCCAAGGTGCCTGACTTACATCCAGGAGAATATTTCCTCTGCAAACAATACGTGCCTGAAAATAACTCAAGACAAAATAGAGCCAGCTATGTTTGTTGCATGATTTTTAAAAAGCAAAGAGCACTTCCTTAAAAGGTCAACCTGGATTAGCTGAACTTGCAAACTTCCTGGAAAGATCCTATTGTTTAGGGCGTTAAAACACTCTGTATCATGTTGCTTTTGCAGAGCTGCCCTGGACAGACATGCATCAGTGCCTACATTATTTGAGAGCACCAAAACAGTGAGCACACTTTATTTCAACCTGCGTGTACCAGACAGCTAAAAGTTGTGAGTCACTTATGTTGACACGATTAGCTGTTAGCTAGGAGATGTTCAGGATTTTGATTTACACCTCCTGGCATTGTGCTCTCAGGCTGGTGCAGGGGATTGTCACTGCCTGCCGGGTTTTCGACCACAGAGCCACGTCGAGTGATTTCCCACCCGTGCACCACCCCTGTGGAATTCCTGGCAGTGATGTTCAGTCAGCACCCCAGACAGGCTTTGCCCGCCTCAGTTGAGCCCTGCCTGCCTGCAACAGATGAGCTTCAGTGGAGGTGTGTGTGTGTGAAAAGAAAGAGAATGAGATAGAAAGAGATCTTTATTAGTGGGTTTATGAGAAAGTGTGTGTCATGTTTAATGCATGGGTCCACGTATGTGCTCTCCCATACGTCTCCGCCTCCTTTGCCTGTGTGTGCTGTAAAATCCGCCCATGGCCTGTTCTTCATTCCCCCAGGACACTGCACCGTTGCTGGGATGCCTGCTTGTGTATAGCCATAGTCAGGAAATGTCACTGTTGGCATCTGACGAGGGCTAGTGCGCCAACCCAAGCGTGCCTCCTAGCCACCTGCGACCCAACCTCCTCTGCCGCAAACACTGGCTCGCTTGTTTGTTCCTCAACCATTCCTTGCCATTGCCCTCTTAAGTCAGCCTGTCTGGCCTGCTCCGGGCCTGTGAAAGATCAATCAGGTGAGCACAATAGCATTTATAGGGTTTTTTTTGACTGGCAGCCCTGAAGAGAAGTAGCTGCCATGCAGCTGCACCAGCCCAGCTGAGCTGCCAGATAAAACACAAAGCTGACTCTAAACTCTCCCCCGCACAGATACGCAGACATTGCAAAACACCAGCTTTGACCGTTTGAAACATGAATGAAAATTTTAACCTCATTTATGCTTAGAACGCTTCTTTCTTTCTTCTTTGAGTTTCTCATATTTTACTTTCTTATTTATGTTTTTAACCTTTTATCTTAACATTTTAATTTTGGCCTGCATTAGTCACTCTGACTTTTTACTCTTAGTTTCATATCATCCTTTGAATTGCACTAACCATTGTCAAAGGTGTTAGACAAGTAAAATATGATTGGGAACATTTTAAGGATAAGGCTGGGGTCCTGTTGTCAACAGATTCCATGAAAAGACTAAAACCAACTATGTGTTAGTCATTTGGTACATTTGGTGCACTTGTGAGTAATTATGACAGTGGGACGTTGTATGTTGAATTTCCTCAAAATGAACCACAGAAGCCATATTCATTGTAAAGAAGTGTGTGGCTCATTAGTCCTATTGCGCAAAAAAGGAGGGTATTTCAGGGTTTGGTGACAAAGACAATTTTTGCTGATGGAGGAATTTATTATCTGATTTTTTTTTTTAATGGGATTTGACAAACATGAATATCACCAGTCCTCAAATGAGATTTTTTTGTTTGAAACACTTGCTATGATATCAAATAATTTATTTAAATTGATTTTGGAAAGAAAAGGCGTAAAAATGCATGTATTCACATTCATGTATTCACACATTCACACCAGCCCTCCATTACTATCTAAAGGCACATTGTGGAGACCAAAGAGTGTTGTGGAAGACGTTGTTTTGTTCTAAAAGCAGGATGGCTTTACGGAGACACAGAGGAGCCTTGTTGATGTCTCTCTCTCTCTTTCTCACCCACTTGTTCACTGCCCACATAGCGCTGGTTATGTGTAAACCCTCCTATTGTTGCCAGCAGCTCCCTCTTCACCCACATTTCCATTTATATCCCATTTTCCACTTCATTTCCATGCTAATTTGGAGGAGGGGGGTGCAAAAAAATCCCATGTTATGTCATTTATAGTGATGCAGCTGGTTTATCTAGCCATACAAGGGGAAAACCAGTGGGGCTGGCCGCGGGGTATGGCCACCCCTTCATCAAAACTGCCTCTGTCGAATCAAAGGCAGGAGATGTAGATGGTAGGACTGTTGGGCATACAGACTATAAAGATGTCTCTTGTGAATCAACATAAAGGGACACACAGTATTGAGTTGAAAATCAAACAAAAGCCAGATTAATGGCAAGTTATTTTAGCTTTTCTGAGCTCTGCTCCACATTTTCTACTGGGGTTTCATGGTTTTGCAATCCCGTATTGTAGTGTTTTCACAAGGGAGCCTGTCTAATTTTGTTGGATTCCTGCTTGTAATGACTCTCAATCCTTGTAAACTCTGTGGTGTAAACAATGCCTCTAGATCTTTCCACCAAAACAACACACAAGCCTGTTTGGAGGCCTGAACAAGTGGGCGGTTGTGTTTAGTTTGGGTTTATCCGGTACTAGGAGACCTGATAACACAAGGTCACTCAGCTTGACTGCAGATGTCCCACCATGGATGGCGGTGAATTTAATGGGATGTGAAGGTTATAGATAAACTCATCCTAACGAAACTTTCTGAAGGTATCTATGATCCCCCAGAGCATGTGCTGATCTCTTGTTGTTGTGAAGAAAAAAAATTTTTTTCATTATCTTTTGGAGAAGATTGGGATCTTTCAACAGCAGAGGAGTATCCAGCCACACTAGCAGCTGAGAAATTGAATCATAATCATTCAGGTTCAAGTAAATGTAAAAAGGATAGAGGCAGACTGTATGTTTGTCAGGTATAATGGTTACCATAGTTTAGCATGTCAACATAACGTGACACAAAATAGTACTAAACACAATGTAAAACTGAGGCTGATAGGTATGTAAGATATTAGGTCATAAACCACAGTATTGGACAAACTGAAATGTTAGATTTGATGAAAAGACAAGGAATTCCTTCATCACATGTCATCCCCTGGGAACCATGAATGTATGTGTTATATCTGCTACCACGCACAGGATGCAGAAATAGTTTATGGATGAATAAAAACCTGTTGGTGGAGCTAGATGAAAAGTCAGTGGATCACCAAATAACTAGGATTCATCCTCTGGACATCATGAATACTTGTATAACATTTCATGGCAATCTATCCAGTAGATGGCAAGACATTTCACGCTCGCCCAAAAGTGTCAACCTACCGATGATGGCTTGGAGTTCATCAGCAAGGACCACAAGTATCGGAAGCAACTTCTGTGCCAATGCAATGAAAGTCATCACGATTCAACTTGAGGAGACCTTGGATATCTACCAAATTTCATGGTAATTCAAATAGTAATTGTTGAGCCATTGCTCTCAAAACTAAAAATGTTAATCTGCTGGTGGCCGAGAAGACCCAGGGGATCGCCAAAGTCATTAGGATTTATTGTCTGGGACAATCCAGGACTTCATAACACTCCATTCAGTAGCTAAGAGTGGTCGACCCACTAACCGACTGACATTGGCATCTCTGCAAAAAGTTATTTACGAGCTGGATGTTCTGCTTTACAGTAAATGATCATGTTTCCATTTCAAAAATGTTTTTCAAGTTGCTCCTGATATAATTCAGAATGCTTACTGAAATACTTTATATTCTGAAACAATGAAGAACATTACATGGTGGATTGTGTCTTAGTGCTAAATAAAAATCTTCTAGCACATACATACCAACGTATCACCTGAATAAATGGACAGAGGAACCCCTCCCCCCACCACCCCCCCTCCACACACACACACACACACACACACACATCATAACAGCAAATCAAAAGATAAAAGGTGACCTTTTGCACCTGTAAGGACCAGCTAATTCCCAACGTGTATGAAATGCCTGGCAGTCCACGCGGTCTTTGATGCGGGCACAAAGGGGGAGAAGTATGTGAGACTGGCACCCGTGCCATCCTGTGACATCTGGGACTTCACCAGGCCAGGAATATGCCCGGCCGCCCTTGATGGAGGTGCATGCACTGTGCTGTATGTGAGAGTTCAGAAGCAACAAGGACATGGTTTAAGGGCTATTACCATAAGCTGTGTCCATGGGAGTGGAAATGCCAACCGGTTTCTGCGATGTGGCCTTAATGAATGGTATCCTTTGACAGGCACTGGATGCCTCTCAGTGATATTAGCGCTGCATTTATGGTAATTGCGGGTTACTTTTATTAGAGGCTGGTACCTTGATATGAGCACGTATTGTACAAAGGGCTTTGTGTTCTTTGAAAGCCTCATTGCAGGGGTTTAAATGTGAGTCAGAGTTAAACAAAAAAAAAAAAAACTTGCCAGCCTAAATTTTACTTTGAGCATGTAAAAACCACTCCCATGCCATCGCTTTAATGCGACAGTTTCGATTGTTTTGAGAGACCAAAACCAACATCAGCTCTGTAAGATGACATTCAACTGTCACATTAACACATTATAACTAAAAAGACCCCTTGTAAAAATGAACACTTGTAAACTTTTCTTATTCATGACTTTGGACTTTCCCCATCATGCTCATTTTTAACTTTAGAACACAATGAAGCAGTAACTTGCGGGTAATTTCCTTTTGCACAAATTGTGCGTGAATGTCCCCCAAACACCAAGAAGAAGCCCTCCAGCACTTGATTTCAGAAATACAACTTGTCAAGGACTTAATGGGAGGGCTGTAAGGGGTAGGAATTTTGGGACCAGGTCTAAAGCTGGAAATATGCCGTGCTCACTTAATCTAAACAATAAACATGTACTGTGTACTCGCTGGCTTCTCTAATACAACACACTTCAGAAGTAGTGAAACAGTTTGTCCCTGGAAATAGGTGTCCTACATATAGGACAACTAACAAGAACTCTGAATAGCCACCATGCAGAGTTCAGACCATCGGACTGTTTTAGAAAAAACTAAACAAGGTTTGCCAAATTTATTTATAAGAAAAAAAAAGCAAATAGTAAATTCATGAATCAAAACTCAGTTAAAAACATTAATCACAGTTTGCAGACCAACTTTATGGTTCAACCTTTACCACTGATATCTGTGTGTGCGGTACTCCTTGTGTTTCTCGCTGCACTGGACTACCCAATGATGTCGCAATGTTGTCGTGTTGCCAGATGTCAGCAATCACTTCGGTTGTCTTGACTGATACAAATGGCCAAAGCTAAGAAAAAAACACCCGAGTTGAGAATATAGTGAAAACATCTTTTAACAAGGTTCCCTAGCTGAGAGAAGTGGAAACAGAGTGTGAGCAGTCTCATGTAACATGGCACCTTGTTTTCTTGGTCCTGAGTTGATGTTTTGAGGGTATAGCTCCATGCAGCATGACATAATAAAAACAATATTCCATTGAGAAAACTTGGGGCTCGTATTGCGGGCAACGCTAAGTGACCACTCCCTTCTTGTGTCAGGCTGTATTTGCTCTGCTCAGGTAAAGCTGCACTGATGTCAGCCCTCTCTCGGCCTCACATCAGGGGATGAAGTCAGCGGTGTTTGAAGGAGTGAGATCATTTTTCCATTGACTGCAGAGTGGGGCAGTGTAAGGGACACCTCTTGTGGCAATCGGGGAGATGTTGCTCGTCTGCCTGCTTGCCTGTCTATCGACCTGCCTGTCTATCTGCTTTTGTTTTGCCTGCCTATCTTCTTGCTCGTCTCTCTGTGTGCCTATTTGTGCGATTCCAAAGCCGGGATAAACAGAACCGAGGCTGCTCTAGTTTTTATTTCCTGCTTTTGGTCTTTTTTTTTATGGATGTGTCATTCCACCTACAGTATAGACAGTACATACCCAAAACCTAAACTTGTCAGGGATTACATATAAACAAAAGCCCATATGAAATGCAATCCGATGGAACTCATAGACAGACATACCAAGAATGAGATTACAAAAATGATCCCATCTCAATATTCATATTCTTTCTTTATTGTTTCTTTATATAGAAAATAAAAAGTATTTAAAAAAATAAGATTCATATGGAAATGACCATTTTTGTCAAAGCCTTCCAGTTTATACTATCATGGCATATGTGTAAAATAACTGAAAAGAATATTTAGACATTTTGGAAAATATGCTTTTTCACTTTTTCTCTTCTAGTATTTTTTCCTGTGAAGTTGCCTGGCAACCAGCTCCAAGAAGTAGTTACAGCATAACACAACTGTGTTTTAAAGCTCAACTGGTTGTCTCTTTGTGTATAAATTAGACAAAGGAAAATACTAATAATAAGATGCTGGCATATAGATTTTTGAACTTCGAAAAATACCAGGTTAGCTGTTTCCCCCTTTTTTCTCATCATTTATTGCCTCCTTGCTCCAGCTCTGTACTTTGTTTGTAAGATACTGTATATATACCACACACACACACACACACACACACACACACATATATATATATTTATCCATCTATCCATCCATCCATTTTTTATAACGCTTATCCTGACTCACGAGGTCGCAGAGTGCTGGAGCCTATCCCAGCTGTCACTGGGGTACACCCTGGACTGGGTTGCCAGTCAATCTCAGGGCTGACATAGAGAGAGACAGACAAACACTTACTCACATTCACATGATACATATATATATATATATATATATATATATATATATATATATATATATATATATATATATATATATCCCTGAAAATGTGAAACAATCCCTTACAGAGCTCAAACCACCTTTCAGAAAGAGTATTTTATTTCATATGAATTCCAACTATCTTGTCTGATACAACCGAATACAAACAAACAAACTGAAGATTTAAAGATAGATCATCACTACACAGATTCAGTTTAGCGTTTTGTCTTGTCTTGCTCGGTTTCTATTTCTCTCTCTCTCACACACACACACACACACACACACACACACACACCCATAAACAGGAATGCATGTAACATGTACGTGTATAATATGCATGTGTACACTGACATACCCTAACTGGAGCACAGCACAGGCATGTGCAGGCACATTACACCTGTGAGAACACACTGTAACAAACTACATGAAACAAAACACTGGTGCCCACAAACAAACAGGACTACACACACACATACACACACACACACCTCTCTCATCCCCCTCTTTACCCATCTCAGCATGACATCAGCTCGTCCTGGGTTACTCGGCCTCCCGAGTGTCCTGATGGCAGAGATAAGGCAGGAAAGTCACTGATTAGCTGGGAATCTCGTTACACAGGGAGCAACGGATCCCTCCCTTCTTCTTCCTCCTCCTCCCGTCTTCTCCAGCACTCCTCAACTGCTCTTCTCCATCACTGATGCCACGCATGAGCAATTGTGAAGTCAAATGATGAGCAGATGCAGCGGAAACTAATGTGAAAAAATACAACACATAAACAAAGCAAGCACCTCAGACATTGAAAACACAGATAAATAGACAGTAAATAGCTTTGACATCTACCATAACTAATTTGTGTCATATGGTTCACCACTTTGGTTGATAACTATTAATGGATTACCATGAAATTTTGTGCAGTTATTTATGGTCTCCAGAAGAGGAATTTTAATGACTTTTCATTTTCATCTTGTGCCACCAGCAAATTTTCACTTATGCAGTGACATATTTATAACTCTGCTTCATGGATTGGCATTAAATGTTACACATACTTTCATGGTTCCAAGATGACAACTCACATTGAGACTTCTCCTTTGCCGCTATTAACGTGTCAAAATTTGCCTTTTACTTCTGTTCTTATTTGCGAATATTCACAAGCAAACTCATAACAGTCGTTGGGCATTGGTACACAAAGCATTTAGCCCAAAGCATCCCAGAACAACCTCATAGAGCCACTAGCATGACTGGTGACTCTTTAGACACCAGTACACTATGTCAGATCTGCACGTTGGATCCTCAGATAGCTTCGGATTAAAGCCAGGCTTAGCCCAACCATAATATAAGAAATTAAATTAGATTTTATCTAAAAACTTACAGATACAGATGGATCCAGTCATGTTAAGGTTAGGGTAAGTGTTTTTAAAATAATGCACTTTTTTAAAATTGGTTTTATCCATTAATTTGAATTTAATTTATTGTAATAATAAAATAATGTGAAACATTGGCCTAGCACAGCCTTTCTTTTTCCTGAGTTAGCAAAGAACAAAAACATCAACAATTCTTCACTTAATGAAGAATCAGCCAGTGTAGGATTCAGACCATGGTGGTAGCATTTACACTGTAAATCAGACTGAGGCAGTATGGGACGGATGTGTTGTTGACTTAAGTGCCCTGTTCTTGTGATGTCACAGCATTTCCCAGTGATGTTGCGAGGGCGTCGCTGCTTGGTTGTGCTGCAGTTGGGCCCATTGTCTCGCGTACAAGGAGAGCAAACGTATGCTTGAGGGAGCCCCTTTTAGGACTCAATCAGTCTTTTGGTGGGGTCCACTGACCCAGAAAATGGGTTTCCACAGCTCGAGGAAATGATACTCAGTAATCACCTTACTGGCAACACTGGGGAAGGAATGCACGGGGATCTCACACGTAGTTGCAGAATAGAGCAGAACAGAATACGTTCACAAATCCACCCTTTAATATGCCTGAAAAGATGCAAGATCTCATTAGAGTCTAAGTCAGAGTTAATTGATGACACATTCCTTTTCAAACCAGTTTATTTCTCGGCAGGTAATCCACATGTTTGTTCGTTGGTATCGTTTACAGCTTTGGTTGCTTCATCCTTTACTAGTATGTTTCCCACACATTCCTATCATATACTTATTATACAAGAGCATTACCCGAGCTGAGAGCGGGTGTATCATGTGTCGCTCGTGTTTCTTTTGGGAGATGCAGTTTCGATGTAAAGCAAAGGTTAATGATTATTCTCAGCTTCAGTTTTACCATAGCTCTAATTTAAACATCGACAAAAAGTGGGGAAGTATTATATTGTGGGGTCCGGTCTCACTTGTAGCCTTGTTTTATTTTAATTCTGGTTAAGATTTTTCAACCACGCTACCAACAGCTTTTGCTCAGACTGAAATATCTCAACAAATAGTGGATGGATTGCAGTGAAATTTGGTGCAGACACAGAGGCCTGATCCCCAATGTGAAAGGCTTAACAACCAAAGCCATGTGTCCACTCAGATGGCTTTATAAAATAATTCACCCTCCCTGCCAAATACCAGTGGACTGCATGTGAAAAAAAAATCCTTGCTACATCCCCGAAGCTAATAATGCCATATTATGACACAAAGTACATCTGATAGGGGTGGGTCTGGTTCAGTGAAAACATTTTCCCTGTGCTATTCTGTTACACATGCCATTGCATAATCGCAAGTGATTCTAAATAGGTCATTCATTTGTTATTTAAGATCTTTGGTGGACCTGTTGTGACAGTCATGCCGATTGATCTGGCTTGGAGTCCAGTTTCACATGGGAATTGATTGTGCGATAAAGATAGCATGATTGATTGATTGGATTCAGAAAGCATTATGTGTAACAGAAACTCAACTACAGAGACCTTACAGCCCGTTATGCATTCTCTATAAAACAAGATTGATAAATCTTGAGTTTAATAAGTTTTATCTTACTCATGCCATCCTAAATATAAATATAACCAAATTTACAGTGAATGAAGGTTAAAATAAATTAAAATATTGAAATATTGATGTTCTCATTGCAATGGTCCGCTCTTTGTTGTAAAGTTAGCTGAACCCAAAAACTCTTTAAAGTGATAAGAAATCAGACATTCCTTCCCTTACAAATGAAAACTTGAAATGATAAGCAGTTATACACATCCTTCAATGCAATCAGGCATTTTACTGAGACAGACCTACTTCACCAACATCTTTTGTTAGCGCCATTTATGTCGATATCGCTGTGTGACCGACCTTACTGAGAGACTTCATTCTTGTGCTGCTGTCACACCTCGTTCTATCAGCCTGTAATCATCACTTGTAGCCTCGGCGGTTTCTGTCCAACAAAGGTGACGTGGACTCACTTTCAAGAAATTTTGCTCTCTTGTCGAGACACATACGAGAGGACCAATACCATTCTAACGGTTAAATATGGCGCTTTGGTCGACACTCAGCTTCACATAAAGAGTGGAAATAAGCTATCCCGGTTTTGTCACCTACCAGTCCCTCTAAAGCTCACTAAATGACACGTTATATTTTGTTTACTTGTGCTCTTCAGAACCACAAGAGTAAAACCTTTAAGCTATGGTTTTATAATGAGACATCTTTGTGCCAAGCTAAGCTGACCTCTCCTGGCTGTAGCTTCATATTTAATGGAAGGCATGAGAGTGGTATTGATCTGATCTCACTCTTGGCAAGAGAAAACAATATGCATAAATTTCCCCCAAAATTTGAAGTGTTCCTTAAAAGCACAAACAAAATTTTAAGCTGTTTCTTGATGCATTCCAGACATGGAATGACACGGTCTTGTTTTTCATTTTGTTTGTCTGTGTTAACTTTTCGTTTCTGTTGTGCAGGTCACAGCGCAGGACGGTGTAACAAAGGAGGAGAAAAGCTGAGTACATGGAGATAAAACTTCAATCCGCTCTCCGGCCGTGCATCCACCTGAGCGAGTGGTTGGTGCTGCTCAACTAAAGTGAGAGCAGATGGCCGAGGTGATGAACTGAGAGAAGACGATAAGGTTTATGGTGACGTCCCCAGGCAACACAGTGTGGGTGAGATAAAAATTCTGGTGCCGTGTTTGATTTGAGTAAATATTTTGGCGGGTGGTTGGTGCCAACCGTGACTAGTCTGTCATATTCATTGCCACTATTCATGAATGAGGAGTACAAGGAGGAATACTATCTATTCAGCACCTCTCTGGTGTTATTGTTTGATGACTGTTTCAACTAATGGTCCTTTTCGAATGAAAGGGGCTGGGGGGTGGTTGGGGGGAGATTAGACCTGAAAAATGTGATTGAATAAAACACTGATCATGTTGAAGTCACAGATGCCACCATGTGGTCACTTCTGGTAAAGCACAATAGCTCCACTAGCCTGCAGATATTAAGGTAATTTGTCCTTTAGGAGTTCAAAGGACCATGAAAGAATCTAATTTTTGTGCAGGATAACAGTCACACCTTTTGCAGCTTCACAGGGGAATGGCATAAAGCGTAATATGTAATTAAATCTCAAATGCCTGGGCTAATTAATACTGCATAAAAGATTTCAGTTTGATCCAATTGGTGGCTTTGAAAACACTGGACGAGCTCTTATAGGTGGGGAGCAAAAGTGTCACTGAGGCTGCTTTGGGGCAGCAGGGCAGTGTGAGTCACAAATACAAAGGTGCCTTTTTGTGTTCTTGCCGCCATGCAGTCGTGTTTGCACTTCTGTGACTATGCAGCAAAAACAAACAACTCTCATGTTATTATCACTGCCGGTTAGAAAAAGAGAGCCACAAAACAACGATTCAGGCTGAAGGAAGTGAAATGCAGGTCACAGTTTGTGCAGTGCTACTTAAGGGAAACTGTTTTGCGTGCAAGTAAAGGGACTGGATGAGGAAAAAAATGATGACTAATGGACAAAAATATCCTCCCTCAGATCATCAGTGAACAAATAAGAATTATAACTTCTGCTTTATGTTTTCAGTTGACAAGCGTATTGCTTCACGAAATGTATTCCTTGTCTGTGGCTCATCTTATGTATAAAACTTTAGAGGCCTTTTTCACAGAGGACATTTTGACATCACATATTAAGAAAAGCAAAGGTGTAAATAATTCAAGTAATGATGTTTTCATCCTGTGGCTGTTTTCCATTTAGCTGCTTTAGTTTCAGGGTTCTGCTATTGATGCGTGTTGGCTCGCTGTTGTGGATAAAGGCAGCAATACCACAATGTAGAAATACTGAGAGTAATTTACTTAAAATGTACATGAGGTATCCAAAATAATTAATGAAAATAAAAATACATTTCCTCTAAAAAATAAATAAATAAATACATAACATTTTTGGAGTGCCCAGCCTTTAATTTATAATAATGCATCACATTTTAGAAGTTGATGATATGTTTTATATGTAAAATTATATTACCCATAATGAAACTACAAGCACCTCAAAATTCTACTCAAGTTGAAGTAAAGTTTTCCTTCTTTTCCTACCAGTGAAAATGCTTTCTTTGGAAAAGGCTTTTTATATTTGGAATAATATTTCAGCATGACCTTATTTGGTCGTGTAAAGTTACTTTACATGCTTGTATTGTGATGTGTAATTAAATAAACGTACAATTACTTTGGATCAGACACATTTCAGGACGATAAAATCACAGATTGTTCTCAGCTATTTGGCTTCGTGTCCAGCTGTTCATCCAGGCGTATAAAAATACAGACTGCTGTAAGTGAGCACTAGGTGGCGTCAGTGTTTATTAGATTTTTCAGCTCCAAACCCACCAGGCAAGTTCCACAGAGGAATAAGAGTACAGAAGTCCTTATATGAAGCTTAATCATATAAAGCCATATAAAAAGATTACAATTCAGTATCACTGCAAAAAAATGTATAATTTGCAGCTGTGGGTCAAAAATCTAAAGAAACAAAAGAAAAGCAAAAAAGCAGTGTGAACACAAGTTAAATGTTTTAGAGACTGAATCAAAATGTAAACTTATTATTTTTTAATGGTGATCAGTTAAACTATAATAATATAATGTCATCACTTGCCAAATATTTATTGTCAGTTGAACACCACACTAACAAATAAGAGATCAAGAGAGTATCAGACCAGCCCTCACAATCGTAAGACAACAGTCCAGGTGTTATTGTATTTATAATCAATAATACGGAAGCTCACTTGGTTAAATTGCAGTTACAATAGCACAGATGTTATATTGATTTGTTATGTTACTGTTGAGTTATTTTCTCAAGGCCACAAATTTACTGTTAGTTGTACAAAATAATGTGTCTATAACATTAGAAACAGCAAAAAAAAAAAAAAAGGATAATGTTCTGGGTGAAATTAACCAATTATTGCATTACAAGTTAAAATGAAGGCAAGTTTATAGCATCTTTTAACAATAAGGGAATTCCAAGTGCTTTACATAAGACAAGATACCAAAGACACAGCAGATTACAGAAAAGGATGTATAAATAGGATTAACACAGTCAAATCAATTAGAAGACAAAATAATAAGCTAAAAGTGAAAAAGCAACATTAAACAGGAGAATAAAAATGACAGCGCATTTACAGTGCAGTGCAAGATGAATTTGTTTTACCAAATTTAAATTTAATTTAAAAAAAGCAGTGGCAAATAGAAAAGTCTTCAGAGTTTATTTAAATGACATTAGAGCTGAAGCAGACTTTACAGTTTGTTCCTCGCTTGAAAACTGGATCCTGCCTCTTAATATGGACTCTGAGGACACAAAGGTTCATAACTATATACATAATTATCTGACACACAGGAAGCAAGTTTATCATCTGAAGTGATGTGATCCACTTTCCTGGTCTCAGTGAGGATGCTAGCATCAGCTTATGTACAATAATTAACTAATTATCACATTTATATTTGAACATCAATGGCATTTTGTTTAGATTCATATTTTTTCTCTCAATAAGCCTAAATAATCATCATCCTCCAACATCGCTGAAATCGCTGCAGCATTATGTAATAGAGGTTTTTTGTAGATGCTTCTATCCATCCATAGGACACATCATATTTCATTATGTTATCATATCAAGACAATGCCTCAGCATTTAGCTCAGAGTAGAAGATCAAATAGGCGCTGAGATTGCGTAGCGTCTAGATGGGCTTGCCGTCTCTCTCTGTTTCTCGTCTCTGAGATGTTTTAGATAACTTTTTTATTTTGTGTCTGATGCAAGATGTTGCTGGAGCTAACGCGCTTCCACCAAACCACTCTGAGGAAAATTAAAGCAACTGCACTGCACACATGGTGCCCCCGAGTCCTCTGCAGTGTCCGACTCAGTTACATTCACCAGTGATGGAGTTATCATGGTGGCAGTGGAGAGCAGATATCTTTGCTGCATAGATCCGTTTCCTTCACCGCATCATGGAGCAGTATTTCAATCTTGCCCACTTGTTTGACCTCTGGGGGAAATCCAAACAATCTGGTAATGATGTCACTTTTCCGAGCCTATCAAGACCAATTAGTGTACAACACAAGGACACATGCACACAGGCGCGGACAGACACACATAAACACACATACGCACACACGCACACACCCTATAATTAAGAAATAGACTTACATAAACAGAGTAATACAATATCTTAAAACCCATTTAGAGGGAGCACTGAAATAAACCTTTGCCTTATTGCATTTGTCAGGTCTTTCAAACTGATTGGTCCGTCTCTTTCCTTCTCTCGCAGACGTTTCTTTTTTTTTTTCTTCTTCCTCAGACTGATGAAATATTGTGCAGGAGATGAGTGAAATCTTGCCTGCTCTGACACACAGAGGTTGTTAGAGAGAGGTCTGGAAGGAAGCACAGCGGGCCGAGGAGAGGAGAAGCAGGTCATAATGGTGGGCTTTTTGGAACAGGCCCGAGCCAGAGCAGGTTTCACCAAGGTCCTCTTTTTCCCCGTTCTCAGAGTCTGTGGGTGTAGAATAACACAGCGCTGTGATCCCGGCGTCTCTTCCACATGACAGATTGACAGAAACACTATTTCTCTCTGTCTTTTCCCTACCATTGAGCGCAAATCTCTCCAGCATTCTTTTCTTTTAATGAGAAAGTGAGAAGTATGAGAGGAACACAGACAAGGAAAGAACTGGTGGGACTCAAGCCAACAGAGTCAAGTTAACAGGGAATATCGAAGAGAACATTTTATTCAGATCAAATAAGCCCAATATTTGTGGTCAGAGTGTTGGAGCCCAGAATTTCCTATTAATAAAAAAAACAGGCTAAATGCTTCATCTGTAACATATCATGATGGTCATTGCTAAGCAGACTGTGATTAATGTAAATGTATGCAGATACAGTAGTGGGCCTGTGTATCAGTAATATATATAAAAGTACTGGAAACTGTCAAGTACCAAAGATGACATGAAAGCTGGTCCGGTTCACATATATTTCGCTATACTTACCCTTCCTCATTTTGTTTATGTGTCCCAGTTTGGGGTGTAAAATTGATGCATGGTACAGTAAGAAAATGACAGAAAAGAGTAGTGTCCATAGCATCCACAGTAGTCACCCATCAATACCGCAATGCAATGCTCTCCAATTATAGATTTGAAAATTACAGGTGTGTGACACTACATCTGTCAGTGATTATCCAAAATGATGTTGATTCATAAATGTCAGAGGTCTCAATTTAAAGGTTAGTAAAGTTTAACTGTAGAGCACATTTAAAGGTCCTGTATATAACAATTTACATCTATATTTTTTTTTATTGCCAATGTGTGACCTGACTGTAACATAATTTAAAAAAATGAAACCTTCCCCGACTTTCTACGTAAAGAACTTGGGACATTTTTCTACCAGAAAATCCAACAAATGTAATATGTGCACACACTTATTACAAATCTACATCTTTATGTAGTTATTTCAGTGTCCTTTTGTCCTTTTATCACAATTAAATAACAGTAAAATCTGTTCATTTTAAATCATACAGCTGTAGTAAGTGGGGTCCGCTAGCATCAACAAGCACCAGCGCTCACCAACGCACAGACTCCAATACAAACTCTACATAAGGACAAAAAAGAAGTTTAATCTAGTGATGCCCGTCTGATAAAACAGGTTTTTGACCGACGCCTGGGGAAAACTCATGTCAACATATTATGCTGAAACATATATTGCACATTGATTCAGAAAAATGATAGCAGTGATGGAAACTATCAGGTCAATCATGAAGTGTGGCAACACATATTATTTATAATTATTCCTTCACTGTTAGCGATATCATCCAGCTGATGTAGCTCTGCTGACATTGCTGAGCCTCTTGGTGAAAGATAGACAGACAGTGACTAATGAAGCTGACTAGCGAGCTATCTACATGATGCCTGTCAGTCGTGTTTAGTCTCATGTGCATCAAATCACTGTTTTGATGATGCTCACTCATGCTCGTGGAGTGTAAGCACACGCGTGAACATGAGCAACAGGATGCTGACTGCAACAGTAGATAAGAGGAGACTGCTCACAGAAGAGTAAACTATTCATAATATAGAAAGTATAAGATTGTTGGTTTTATGGATTAAAACATCACATCATTTTGGTGTTGGTATGGAAAAATGCTAATTTATTGGCAGGAGTTTTAAAAAAAATCAGCCAAGGGAGGTCTTACCCCAGATAGAGGCATTAAAATGCATACATGCATTTATCCTTACTCACAAGAAAGTTTCATAATTGTGGCATTAGGTTCTTAAGAGGAAAAGTGCTGATCCATCATCATGAAGGGTTAGGGTTAGGGTTGTACACAAATCACCCTTAAAATGCACAACAATGTAACTCTGTGTAAAGAAACGGCCTTGGGTTCATGCACTTGCATCGGGCGCTCTGTTTGCATCCGGCCAGACGAGGAATGTAGATTTACAAGCCTGTGCAGCCACGCACATGTGGAACCAAAGAGCAAGTGTTGTGGTGTATCCCCTGGTGTGCGAGTCCACCGTCTCCTCTCCACGTCCCCCATCCACACCCCTTCTGGCCTTCCACCTATCCCCCACCACACCTCCTCCTTTCCCTCCAAGCCCTCCACCTCTCCTCTGTCCCTTCCCCCCATCAGCGTCAGGAGCAGCAGCATCCCTGCTGGGCCTTGCCTGTTTATCTCTTCCAAAGCATCCATGATTAATGAGACCCTGAACACATCCTCTCTTTCCCCTGGACCTGGGGAGCCCCACAGCTGAGTAAACAGGCCCAGCCACTGTTCCACCCTGCTGCCACAGTCCTGGGCCTGAGGTGGGCCGACAGGGAACCCCCCACTGCAGGTAGAAACTCATGAGACCTGTCAGAAGTTTGCTGTGCTGCTCATATCACTGAAAGTCACGATATATCACGATGCCCGGCTTGTGTAAGAGATCCAACAAAAAGTCATCTGTGTGTCAGTGGGTGAAGAAAAAAAAACATCCTCACACTCAAACCTCTCCCTAAACATGTGTGGCATGCACGCACACACATTGGCTCCTTATGGTCAAGCAGTTCATGAGAGAAACATGCTGTGGCTGCAGATTTATTACTTTCTTACATGTTATTTAAAATGTATGTGATGAGAGAGAACTGTGGCTCCTGAAACCTGCAGAGAGCACTCGGCAGCTTTGAAAAAACAAAAATGCTTTTGTCTGATGACGATGTAATGTATGAGGTGAATATATAAATGAAGCTGAACAATGCCATGGAAACAAAGATAAAAAAAACAACATTATTTCAGTATAAGTAACAGTTGCAAGCACTTCAACGTTTTGTGCAATCATGAATACATTTCCTATTCAGACAAAAGGATACTGTAATTACAACTAATAAGCACTAACCATAAATAACCAGTACTTTCCCTTTAAAAATCTTCTATAAATCTCGTCAAATTCATGCGGAGGTTTATATAAACCATATGAGTTTTTGGGGGATGAATATTGTCTGCTTATTTGCAAAGATATCCACCATGAGTAATACCAGATTCTTGCAAAGATTTGCTTTTGGCAGCAGGTTTCAGGATTGATCTGTTGATCCCCGTGCTCTGACAGGATGGCTAATCAAAACAGATACCTAGACGACAAAGGCATTACTTGTGGGCAGAAAACAACATAATTGCCAGCAGCATATGGAATTTAGAACAACTTTATTCTGCGGTAGTTGCTCCCAGAACCACCAGGACACAAGAACACAAAATACTTTCCACGTCTAGGAATACCATATGTCAACTGCAATCTGTAATCATGACAAATTTCTCCTGACTTGTGTACTGCTTCTATTATTATTATCAAGAGTCGCCTCCACTTGTGTGCAGCAGAGCTCCCCCTTTGTTTAGGGCAGACCCCGGTGCCAAAAGTTTGTTTCTCATGTCAGGCTGCGGTGTCAGAAGTTATGTTCCAGACCCAGCGGGGGAGCTTTCTCCAGTAACAACCCTGAGCTGGATTTAACAACTCTTTAACGCCCACCACCATCCGCTTCTTCACAGGTGATGTGACACACTATATAGCGGTCACTTCACTTTTGGGGCCATTTGTTGATAGGCATTTCCTCTTTTTGGTGCGTTTGTCTTAAAAGTGTCAAACACAACACCCTGCACCCCAGAGCAGTTGGATAATGCCGTGACAGACAACTTTATGTCACCTTTTGACATCATTTAATTCTCTAATTTGTGGGACTCATTGCAGTGCTACACTGCCTTTGTTTTCTGAGTATTTTCGTAATTATGTTATTCTTTTGTGGGATCGGACAACTGCAGCACATGTGAAACGCTCTTGTATAAAGGATAATGCAACTTGAGTGTAATTTACATAGCTTTGGCCATCACTTCTAAAATTTTTGATAAAAGTGCTGAGATAAAAAACACATCAACATTTCCACAATGACAGAAACAAGAAGAGAGTAACAGTTTAAACAGACCATTATTTGGACGTGAAACTGAAATTAATCGCATCCAAAATGTTGGTAAAAGTCCCTCATTGACAGTTTTTCTTGCATTTTACGCCAGCTACAAACCTTTCTGATTATTCAAAAGGACTGCACACAAACAATACCAGTCCCAGTTAATGTCATGGCAGGAGACAGGAAACAGAGGAAGTTCCCAGATGCAGACAATCAAGATTGGAAGATGATTGCAATGTCTGGGAAGAGAAAATAGTTTAAGGCAGGTGCAGGTTGGCAGACAGGCCGGCAGATAAAGGTTCTGGTAAAGCTTTGGGTTTAGATGACGTAAACTTGAAAGCCAACATACACACAAGACACGGCTGCAGCAAGGCGACTAGGATGAACTGACAAGGGAAGGATCTGGGTTGGTATATGTAGTGAGTGAGAGAAGTGAGAACAGGTAAATGAGGAAGTCTGCTGAAAGAGAGCAGCAATTAATGGTTTCGAGGAGGTGGGAATGTGGCTGAAGAGAACGGAGGACAACACAGAAATAGTTAACAGGGAAACGGCATAACTTTCAACAAAAAAGCACAGAGGACAGATGGAAAATGTCTGCAAAAGGTAGCTTCTTCAGTTACACCAGATGCTAGTGGGGAGCACTGCTCTTACCAGTGAAGCTCCTGAACTGATGGTGATTTTTTTTTTGGCGACTTACATTGCTACAGGTATTGATAGTATTGAATGAGCAGTGACAGAGGAGCCACAGCTGGTCCCCCCTCACAGTTTACAGTCTCTCTCTGATGCCTTCCTTCAGTTTCTCATTTTTACTAGTTTCTGATTCTTCTTGATGAGGTCGTTTAACGATGCTGCTAGCCAAGCAAACTGAGTAACAGTTTATGAGCTAATACATCCTGCATGAAGTCAGCAAAGAGACCAGGTGATATCGCTTTGCAGGAGGTTGCCATGGCAATCGGTGGCACTATGAACTGGAGAAACGGCAGCAGGAAATCAGACTTTTGAATGTCAAACATCTGGCAATGTCTTGGTGTGGCTACAGCCCCTTCTAGCCCCACGCTATGAATGATGGCAAGTACGGCGGGTCAAAGATGAACCAGGAAGTCTGTCTGTAAACTGTGATGGATGTTTACAACAGGCTCTCATCTGAAAAAGGGCTATTGAGGGTTTGTTTGATTGTCTGACTGCTCATGTTTCTTGTCCTGTCAGACTTCTTTTAAGCAATGTTGTCCTGTTCCCAGACCTCTTTAACTAACTTGGTATGTGCAATATTATTATTATTGGTAGGAATAACTGGCCTAACTATGAACTATAAACGTAATACTGAAACTATCATTTAAAGAGGTAGTACAGCGATTTAGTTTTGCACTACGAGAACGTTGGGAGACTTGTCTGTACAGGTAAGGCCAACATATCTTGACTTTTAATCTGTAGTATGGATCAATCTACAAAAATGCTGGATCCCTCATCTCGCACAATGCAACTCAATAGCATCTTTTGTTAGACTTTCCCTGCCTGGTAAATCTTTCAAACTCTAGTTCTCAGTTTGTAATGCAGGCTTTCTGTTAAATTTAATACATTTGAAGTGTCAAGCCCAGTTCCAGGTAACCCCGATGACTTTGGAGACACAGAGGACATTATATAACTGTTTTCTCAGGAGCAGTGGTATTCCCCACGATGAGCAAGCTGAACTTCACGAGTGCAGTTTTTTATTGGATGAAAACAGAAGGCCTCTCATCGCAGCCATTAAAACACCTTTGTGACTGACATATGCTGCAGTTTATCCACTGATAAAAGTGCTTTATGTGCGCCGCCTGAAAACATCTCAGAGTGATGAGAGGTGGATGTGTCCCCATCAGTTCTTACACTGTTTCATGGGTGTTTGGAGGATGTGAGCATACTGGATGCACATGTGTGAGCATGTGTTTGTGTGTGTGTCTGTACATCCATGTGAGTGTTAAGGAATCCCCTGGTAGCAAATGCCACAGCACAGGCTTGAGGAACCCATGAGGTTTTTTTTTTATGTATGTGTGTGCATGTGTGTGTGTGTGTGTAATGGATACAGTGGTCTCCAGCATTGCGGCCTTCTTTCCAATGACTGACTGAGGGGGCTAGGGGCGCCTGGCCTGTCTGTCCCCATGTCTATCCATCTGTCTCTGGGCTCGGCTCGGAGAGGTGTGGGGTGAAGGATGGGGAGCCAGGCAGATGTACAGCCATTAAGTGGTGACATGGGTCTGAGAACCTTTGGGAAGCCAGAACCAGTTAGTTAACCAGGTGGACACCAACACTGAAACAGAAAAGAACCCACATTCTTATTTCTATAATTATTCTTTATGTATATCATATATATTCCTTAATGTGTTTATATTTTCATCAACAGTTTACTTTACTTTAAATTACTAACCTAATGCAGCCAGCCATCAGTTCATCAAAATTCAGACACTGTCAGTAGTTTTCACAATTTATTTTTGGTATAAAGCAGCTCCAATGAAAATTGATTATACAGAGGGGACATTGTTTTTGGGAGAGATTTTCTGTTGAATTTTTTAAATGTAATTTTTCAATGCTATGCTCCTCACAAATATACAATTTACTCCATTGTGATGGGATAGATGCAGAAGTCTACTGAACCCTAACCCTAACCCTCGGCAATAAAACCAAAAGAACTATCTAGAAACACCTTTTCAAACAATGTCATGTTGAACTCTTGCTGTTGTGCATTTGTAAATCTTGATATCTTGAAAACTGAAAGGATCCGTGGGTGAGGCATCTGTCTACTACTGTCTGGAGTGGCAGTGAGAAACAGCTGGACTGAGGTTAGATGTGAGTGTGTGCTGAACTGGAGATCGTGTTTCAATTCAGGAGAAGGTGTGATGGTGTATGTGGCCATGTTTAATGTGTGTGTTTGCGGTTGCAGTGGTGTGTGTGTTATGGTTGCAGATAGCTTGTGCATCTGAATATCTTTAAATGTGCATGTGCATGTATTCAGTATCTTGGTTTGTGAAACTATTTGTGTGCAGGGGTGTGTGTGTCTGGCAGTCTGTCTCTGTATTGTTCTATGCGTGGTCATGTATATGCAAGGTTAAATGATCACGGCCTGTCTGTGGTCTGCCTCCCCAAGAGGCCCGTGCTGTTCATTGGAAAAGCTCTCTGACGCTCTTCCTCTGTCTCTCATTCTGTCTGTCTCTCTCCCCCTCAGGCTGGGAGAACACAAACAGAGGTGCTGCCTTCGTGAGGCACAAATCCCCACTTCCTCTGAAACTTCCAGCGCCGCTTTTTTCCTGTCCAAATTCCACAGCCATTAAACTTTCCTGGCAGGAATTCAGAAAACAACTCAGAAGAGAGAAGGATGGAGGAGGAGGGGGAAAGGGGAGGGGAGGGGAGGGGGGGGCGCTCCACCTTCCCACACCCCCTTCTCCCCCCTCTTGTCTCCTCTCCTCTGGATATCACAGATCTGTGCTCCTGCTGACTACCTTAAATAAAGATCTGACTTCATTCTTGTTTTCGTTGCTGATCAGGTTTCCTCAAAAGTGTCTACTGGTTTTCGCAAAGGGTCAAGACGAGGTGCCTGGGTGCAGCAGCCCCCCCTCTCCTCTGCAGACATGTCTGTTTCCATCCACTCACAGAGCTCGGATGATATAAACCATGGTCAGATTAGTGTAAGGTAAATATTCAACTCAGGGCTGTGATTTTTGGGCTTTATTACCGCTGGTGCTTTGGTTCACCAGTGGTAGTTACACAACACAAACAACATGGCCTCCCACTCAGTGGGACAGCTGAGGGAGAGGTGGTGCTACCGTGTTGGACAGCTTCTCACTTTCTCACTTTCTGTGGATTGTGTCGGAGGGAAATTACACAGAGCTTAAGTGACTTTATGGCCATTTGCAGTGGCACAGCTGGTGTTTAGAAAATAGAAAAGAAACTGGCATTAAAACTGCATGCACATAAAAAATATTTTATTGAGCTGTCTGTTAGTCTTTCGCATCGCAATATGGCGTGTCCTGCAAACCACACAACTGTGAAGAAAGGACCTACTGTCAAACTGAGAATAGGTCCAAACCCTGTCGCTGGACAAAAGGTTGATAGAGGAAAATTCTTCAAAACCATTTTTTACACTTAAAATATTTTTTTAATGTTTGGTCTCAAAGTATTAAAAATTATTTCTTTCTACAGCATCTGGTAACAACATGGTAACTACACATGAAAGTCAGCCCACCACACCTCCACTTTCTTTCTTGCTCCAACAGGGCACCAAACAATAAAAGCCACTCTCTGTTTCCCCAGGTAAACACTTTTAAATTTATTTATTTAGTATTTCAGTAACTTAACACAGCTCTGATAAGTAAACAGTGAACAGTTAAACTGCGAGGCTTTTATCAGTAAGGTAACTTTACACTGGTTAACTCTGTTATGTTATCTATCTATCTATCTATCTATCTATCTATCTATCTATCTATCTATATATATATATATATATATATATATATATATATATATATATATATATATATATATATATATATATATATATATATATATATATATATATATATATAGGTCACATTGCTTTAGCGGATACTGGTGAAACTTTGAAATACTATTCAGGGTTTTCCAGGATTTTACAACTTTGAAAAGTATGATGATGGCATGATGATGATGATGGTAAGATAGCAACAGTCATTTTAACTTCCATAGTGACGATGGTGAGGTAAAATGTAAAATTACAGTTCACATCATCACAGTAATCTAGCAGAAATGTGTGCTTGCGTGTATTTCACTGGCCCTTGTCATGTGTTGCCATTGCATTGCGAGAAACGCTGTGGCAGGTTGCCGGGATGCTAACACACTCTGAGTCAGCACCCCTTTGTGCCAATGCAGTGGTCTCATTGAAATGAAAACAGGGGCTGTATTTTTTCAGTTGTTTAGATATTTTACTGCGGATGGACAAAAACAACCTGGACACACTGGTGCAGATGCATGCAGTTTTCCCACATAAACAAATATTTCGAAATGAGCTGGCTTAGTGTGAACACAGATATAATTTTAAAGGAGCAGAGGAGGTGGGAATAAGTTTCACTTTCCTTCAAACCAAAAATCCACACCAAAACCAAGCTTTGTACTATGCCTTTGTTTTGAGCCTTGAACTTTCCCTCTGCCACCTTCCTCAGGCTTTATCTTTTTAACTATCCCAAATTCCCAGAGATTTAGTAGCCAAACCAGCTGCTTGGACTTGTAAAACCAAGCGAAGGATTGATGAAGGAAAGAGTGTGTGTATGTGTGCGTGTGACAGGGAGACGAACAGCATGCAAGGTCTGGGGTCTGTAGTGAGATAGCAAGCCCTGGACTCACCAGACTAAATGAGAACAAGCTGGACTGCCTGTGTGAGCCCACTAACCCAGAGAGAAGGAGCGAGTGAGAGAAGGAGCGTGGGAGGGAGCGAAGCAGCGAGAGGACAGGGAATTAAAGCTCTCGTCAAAGAGGAGAGGGACTGACAGGAGGAAGAGAGGAAAGTTTCAGACACCTGCAGCGGAAGCCCTCAGCGCACTGTTTGGTCGAAGACAAGGGAGGGGGGCGGCGAGGGTTGAGGGGTGGCTGAGTGCAGAGCTCTGTGCCGGGCCGGACCAGACCAGACCACGCTGGGCGAGCAAACAGCCGCGCTGTAATAACTCAGGGGCTGGGAGGCTGAAAGGTGATAGCCTGGCAGGAATTGGTTTACAGCCAAGGCAGCCGACACTTGTGGATGCTGAGACTCCCCCTCAGACAGAGGCAAACTTTAATGTAATCGGTGTAAGGGTAGCTTTCCTGTCTACCAATGTTAGTGTGCACAGACCTGCAGCGAGTCAGGCAATGGAAACTAGATGATGGAAGAGGATGGAGTGATGAAGACTAACTGTGGGGTTATGAAAGCTGGTGATGATGATGCATCACAGGGAGGTGGCATTTTTGGCCATTGGTTCCACCAGGTGTTTTGCCGAAAGGCGAGGGCTTTGGACAGACTCTGTGAGAGTTCCCGTCCTCTGTGGGATGGGATTAAGGAATAGGATACAGGCTGTTGGTTTTACACCAGCTGGTGCCCGAGATTGTAGCGTGTATTTGGTTTGTTTGCCACTCTTTTTGATGTGGTGTTAAATGGCCGTAATAATCGTGCAGTCTGACAGTAGGAAGTGTTGAGACCTGAAGAGATTAATTCCAAGCCATAACTACAAAATTGACATACTTTCCTGAAGACTTCCTCAGATACATTTCATATTTTACAGTGCTCACATCACCAAGAGATTCTCTTCAAAGCTAGGACTGTGTGGTGCCTGGTCCAAGTCCAAAGTCCTTACTTTATAACAGAAGCAACATATTCCACTGGGCCTGAATCTCCAGGCCAGGGTACAGATACAAAAGGATCTGCCAAAAAATGCACAGAGCAAAGGCAAAAAGTTGAACCTAGCTCAATTTTGGCTACATCATCAACATCATCTGACAGGTAACACAAATGCTGTGTTGCTGTTTGTCAGTCATCATGACAAAAAATGAGTGATTGCTGCCACAACTTTCCAGAGTAAGTATTATAAACTGCTGTATTTTGGTGTCTGAGGAGACAAAACACTGGGTATATTAATCAAACTGCATTTCCTGGATCACATTTTATAATCTCCCCAGTACATTAAAAACATGGCCCCACCAGCGTAGCCCTTTGTATGTTTTGCATGTATGTTTTCAGTCTGAACACCCCCTTATTGTCCCATTGAAATTACATTGATGTAGATACCACCTTGATACCTCATGTAGTTGAAAGGTGTTTGCAGTATGAAAAAGATTACTTGCCTTACTAGTGATGCAACTTTAAAACCTGAAGCCTGAAAAATTAAGAAAGCATAACCCTCTTACACACTATATTCTAAAACCAAGTAGAGCATTACTTATGCTTCATACTTTTAATGTTCCTGCAGAAGGAGCATGTCGCTTTTGAGGTTTTTATGACAGATCACATTAGTATTTTTTAATGGATGCATGATTCCAGTTGTTCAGTCATTATTTCCTATGATTTTATATTTTGTGTGTGGAATAATTTCTTAGACTTTTCAAATGTAGCTCAGTGGAACCACAAGCTTGACGGTACTCAAGTCTAAACAGTACGGACAGCCACCATATTTCCTTGTTGGTCGTATTTGTGTTGCTGCTGGTTTGACTGACTCCCTCTGGATGGAGTTGAATGGTGTTTTGAGAGCGGTAGGTCAACATTGACCTGTGTCCACAGATGGTCTGCAGTAATGGCTCGTGTTGCTGTCAGTGGGGTGGGAGCTAACCTGGCCCAGAGTAAACAGTCGAGCAAACATAGAGGTAATCCCAGGGTTGTTTAGATTAGGCCCAGATAGCCTGCAGGCTGGCATAACAACCTGTCAGTTTACCAAGACAAGAATCACATCATGTGTCAGAGATTGCTGTTACCATCAACTTATCTACTGTAGCTTGACCTTACCGATCCAGTTATAATAATAATCCTCAGCATCAGCATACATTTTTAGAATGTGTGATTACTTTGTATTTTTCATATAAAGAAATCACGCTTTTTTATCAGAAAATGGAATATATAAAATATACAGTATATCATCAATACAAAGCAGCTAAACAAAAACCACAACATTTAAAGAAGATATAGACTATTGTGAGGGTAAGAATGGATGCAAAACTATTGGATTAAAAGATAACAATCAATATATCAGTAACTGTATAGCAGTTAAATGTATGAGGGAAACGAGAGAGGGCCCAGAATGCTGCCTTGAGGAACTCCAACATTTACATATACAATGTATTCAGAATTATGATTATCGATCAACATTATCAGAGAAGAAAACCAATAAATAACAGTACTCAGAGCAGAGGCAACACACTTTTCAAGATGGTAGATCACAATTTTGTTGTCATTGGGGTTAGAGACAGCACTTACTTCTAAAAGACAGAAAAGGAAACACTTGGCATCAGTATGAGATTTAATATTTTTCACAAATGCAACATTTTCCAAATAATATTTAATGCTGTTCCCACACAAAGAATAAGTCAAGAATAAGAATCACTACATTGTTTTTCTTTCACTTTAAATATGGCATTCCTTTTGCTTGGCATGTTTGTGTGTATGCATAATGGAAAAGTTTTTTTCTGCCGTACATTCCCACAAGGCCCCCCTTCTGCCCCCCTCTTGGGAGTATCTGAGGGTATGGACTCCCACTGAAAGCAGAGGGTGTGGAGGCTACCAGCAATACACAATGACCCTGGACAGCTAACAATGGCCACACACACATATTGTTATGGTTTGGCCCAGTGTTGCATCCCCCCCTCCTTCTCTTCCTCCCGTGGACCTCCACTGATAGATTGCTTTCCTCACTCTCGGTGCTTGGCGTGTGCTGTGGCCTCGCAGGACTCCAGATGACCACTGGGAACTGCCCTGTTTTCCCTCTCCCTGACTCTAAACCTCCAAACAGTCAGCAACTCCGCTCATTACCCAAGCTACTCATACTGTGTTGCCTGTTATTTTTCCAACACTGGCAGACGAGTAGGGCCGATTCTGCCGTTGCTCCTGCTTCCAGACAATAAATAAAAATTAAGCCAAAGTCTGTTCTTTGGTCCCTGATTGGGAAGTGGAGAAAGAAGGTGAACGATCTAACAAGAGGGCTTCGTGGTAACTGGTTATTGCCTTACTCTTTGTCCAACAAAGAAACGCCACACGCATGAGCTGGCTCACAAATACGCATCCAGCCCAGTAAGACTGGACAAACAATGTTCAAGATAAAACCAACATAATCCTGTGGACATTTGCCAAGTTGGGGGCTCATTCTGCCAACTTGCTAACGTGCAGACTATACACTGCCCACATGGGAATGGAAGTGCTGGTTCTCACTTTCAGGGAGGCGGAGGTGTCACAGGAAGTCAGATTGCTATCCACTGGGCGTGCAAGAGGTCTACAGCTGGAGAACGGCTGCTCTGAGAGGGCTAATCCTCAAGGCTTTGAGTGGGATTTTGTACATACAGGGTGCACACACAGATGAGTGCACACTCTTAGGCCTGTATACAGACATAAACACACATCATTCTAGCAGACTCAGAAGACCCTGAAAATTTTGATTTAAAGGGAAATTCTGACATCATACAACTACAGATCTGGAAATAATTTTGTATCAATAATAATGACATTATACTCATCAAGTTAATTGCTCTGATCTGGTAACACTGAAATAAGTTTTATGAAGAAAGACACACAGACAGACACACAGGTTTACTTGTTTGCCCCAGAGGAGAACTTTAAAACTATTATCCAAACAGTAAACATCCACCACAGTTTAGAAACCCACTTCCTGGCTGAACTCTGACCAGCTGTACTTGCAGTAGTTGTGCACATACAGCTTTCCTGTGCAATGAGGGGTTATTACTGATATTTTTGGTGCACTCACTTTCTGTTTTATCTCCAAATAAAGTCATCTAAATGATCTGACTAAACTGTTGGCTTGTTTACAATCTCTATAAAGAGATGCAGTGAAACCTCAATGACCGGGTTCTACTCCAAAAGCAAGAAAACCTCAAAGTAAAACATAACCTTACTCAACAGTTATGTTGTGTGCTTCACTCCGGGTGAAAAGTCTTACAATTCATGTCATGAAGCAACTATTTCGCAGATATCAGCAAAAGAGTCTACAGCCACACTAACAGCTGTAGCTTTGAGCTAAATACTAAACTCTGCATGCTAACATGCCTGCAATATACAATGCTAGTTTTGCATATATTGCAGAGTTGTTAGATCATTCAAGTTGTCTCAGTTCTTTCAAATTTCATGCCAATTTATCTGACAGTTGTTGAGACATTTAAATCGAAACCATTAAAGTCAGCCTCATGGTGGTGCTAGATGAAAAGTCAAGGGATCACCAATAGTAATTAGTACACATTCCCTGGAAACCATAAATGTGTATACCAAAAATTGTACCCATCCATCTTATAGTTATTGAGGTATTCCAGTCTGGATCACAGTGGTAGACTGACCGACATCCCCAGAGACATCCGGCAAACGTGTCTATAAATAAGACTCCTGTTCTAATAAAGCTGGAATTTCTATTTAACTGGGACTCGGAATGAGGTTCACGGGTCTTTCTCTGTGAACTTGCATGCTCATGTGCGGGAGGATGAGATTATGGGAGTATGTACTATCATGCAATAACTTTCTCTGCACTTGTGGATGCTTCTGTATGTGTGCATGTGACGCCGAGAGCCAAGAGGGGCGGATGAAGCGTGGGTGGGTGTGAATGATTCTGACATCATCACCGCCTGCCGTCTCGTCCTCTTCCAGTGCCTTGATACTGACAGGTCCTCTATTGTTCCAGCATTGCGTGGGCTCCCAAGGTTCCCATGTGTTAGAAATCATCCACCCACGTGCTACAGCAGACAGGGGCCCTAGACTATGAAACTGTATACTGAGAGTCTGTGGGCTGCAGGACGGGTCCTGATGAAAGACAGTGTGACTGTAGAGAGAATAACAAACGCCAGGCTCCTGGACACCTGTACACTCCTGCGCAGCACACACACACACACACACACCTGCAGCAGACGCAATGCAGGCACATACACCCACACATGGATATCTATGCAGGTACACAGACACACGCACACACAAGTTAGACAAACACATATACACAACACTGTCACGCTACGGGCTCGTATAGCCCAGACTTAGGGGCCAATGGGAGTTGGAGTGTGGGGGTGGGTGGAGAGATGGGTAGCAGGATAGATGGATGGGTGGTGGTGGATTGGGTGGACAAGGAGATTTAAAGAATCCTGGTTCACAACGGCTGAGCCCACTTCTGGTTCTGCTCAAAGCTGGTTTGGATGCAGGCCAGGCTAAGTGTGCTGGCACAGGTGAACACAGTCACACTCTTGGCTCCCAGTCCCTCCACAGATCATTAAAATACAGAGAGGACAGAGCTGGGGAGCCTGTAGATTTTCAAGCGGAGCTGGGCTCATTGTGTGGCTACATCTGCATTTATTGGAATCATCTGCAGACCTGGATGAAATACTATTTGCAAATATTTATGTGGATTTTTTTTCTGAGTAGCAGATGGCTGGGAAATTTTACACTAAATGAAAATGAATTTAGCGTTAACACCGATGTAACCAACGGTAACAGATGTTTTCTGAAACTTTAGACCAGGTTTAGCTTTAACATTTATTTACATTTTTAAAATTTCACAGCACTGTGATTTATTAAGAAACGGGCCACAATCGGAGTGTAATTTAGTACATTATAAAGCAGTCATGTGTGAGACTGGTACTGTTTTTTTCCAAATAGTTCCCATGACTGAACTGTGTTTACTGCACATGGAAACCCAGAGGCATGGCCTAACGTTTTACCTCAGACACTTCAAAATAACACCTTGTTCAAACACAAACTGTGACCTGCTGGTGTTGCTGCTACCATTTTGATGGCATTACCTCACACAAGCTCCTCATTGTTGGATCTTTGTCATCTTTTTTATGACAACACCTGTACTTGAAAACCTCTGCCATCTTGCATCTAAAACTTTGTATGGAAACCCAAATCCCTGGAATTTACTGGGGGCAGTAAATGTGCGGCTGATGGTCAGTAACCCTACTATTTATTGATCAGCCAGTGAGTGTTAAACGTCTACCCTTTCATGCTAACACAAAAGGCTCTTTGGAAATCTGGCAAAATCACATATTTCAAAATCATCAATACAGTGATAGTGTAAAAACCCCTCAGACTCTTATTGTTCATCTGCATGCATGTTCATTATAAATTGTAAGAAGAGGTATTTTCAACCCTTTTCTTACTATCATAAATACTTCAACCATAAAATCTAAACTCTGAAGACTTTTACAGTTTTTCTAACATCACAAAGAGATCTGAAGTTAAAGCCTACTGTGACGTCATCATAACCCTGTGTTTCAAAATGACTATTAGCATAGTTTCACAAACACCCTGACATTAAAGTTGTATTAATGAATTTTTTTGGGCATTTTGGTGCAGTGGAACAAACAGGAAACATAACACTGCCCACTGTCACCCTCAAAGGTTAATATGGTGAATGTTAATAGGGATTGATTTTCAGTCTATTGGACTGACATTTCCTTTTTAATCTGTTTTTGGTCTTCACCAGCTCCTCCTAGTCGTAGAATTTGTCACTCTGCTGTTGGGTGGTGGTGGTGATGTAATTGTGGGCTTATGTGAGATTTTTTTGCTGCTGCCTGCTACATCTAAAAATTTGGTTGAAAAACTCAATGTCAGGCCACAAACCCAAAACAACAAGCTAAAAGGCACTGAAAGAGAATCACAGTCAGGTGATCATTCTGTGTGACTTTGTCACAACAAGCCACACTACCCATATTACACATAGTCATATGATCCATTGTTTATACAGAAATATTGACTAGTTCATCTTTGAAGTTTTTTTCTCTTTACAGTTTATTTTCTCTGCCACTGGCCACATGTCAGAATATTACTAGTTACTGTTAGGTCTACATTGCTACAGTCTAACTGGACCAAGCATTTGGAAATTAGATCTATGAAAACCTTACTTGAGTCTTGCTTCATTTCCTAGTGGTCTAAATCTTCTGATGCTTCTGTGACCAGACTACGGAAGCCAGACTCACATCGGATCCTTACAGTGGAGAGACATGGGCATCTTTGTTGTCTTAGGTTCGGCTGTCTGGCAGCCATGACACCTTTATGACAACAGCCTGATCCCAGTGCACTCTGGTAGCCCTCGCGTTGATGGATGATTCCCCTGCTGCCTGATGCCATTGCCTCCAGGACCATTTCCCCAGCACTCCTCAAGCCGGGGCTGTTTAGACAGGGGACCTGCGAGGTAGGAGGGTGAACGGAGATCTGGTCACAATGGCTGAATGAGCTTTTGTGTATGATGGAGGGGCTTGCTGGTTGCACCAGAGGGTTAGAGGTTCTAGACGTGGGACTGAGGACAAAATCTACTGTTCGACACAGAGAATGAGAAGCTGTTAATGCGTTTGATTGATATATTTTCCTACAGACCTGTTATTTTGAATGTGTGGACTCAGGTATGGACGCAATGCTGTTACACAAACTAGACTAAATAAGAGATCGGGATCTTTCTATGTCACGTTGTGAATGTTCTGAAACTTCACTTTCACAAAATGCAGTTCCACTCCACAGTCAAAGTTCTGTGAAATCTGAATCTTTTATACATAAACATCATCGGCTTTTGGAAAATTTACCCATTTACCCACCATATAGACATTGCCTGCAGGTAGCTAGCGAGCATTGTGTGGAGTGTGTGCAGCTCAGACTCATCAGAAATTCAAGGTCTTTCTATTACCTCCAGTGTGCTTTTTTATTGTATCTGTGCATTTATGAAATTGAGTCATGCGGCCTCAAGATACATGCAGAGTTTTCAGTTGAGTAAAAAAATAATAATCTAACACGGACACATCTTAGTCCACTCTGCTCGTGGCAAACTTGTGTCTGTTAACGCCCACGCGCATCTTTGCATTGACTGTAATCACGCGGCCTCTAAAACTCACTTTGCATTCGGTCTGGACACCAGTTAGGGGATGATTGTGGGCCAAACAAAGCGTGTGACTTCAACACTGAAGATCTCAAAGCATGTCCTGTGTCCAACCAGCTGTCAGCATTGGATTTTTTATCAGTGAAGGTGATCTTTCTTTTTAACTAAAGAAAGTGCTCATATAAGTAGCTTAATGGGTCTATTTGAAAGACACTGTCACTGATTTTTGTTCGGGCATGAGGACTTCTTCCCTAAAAGTCTAAATGAGTCTTGCAGTGTGGACTCTGTGATGTATGATTGTTTTTCACCGGTTTTGTTGATGTCTTTGAGCCAGACAGCGAAGCCTCACTCTCCACCTTTCATGCTGTGTGCGCTCGCCGCATGCTTTCGAGTGAACAAGGCCCTCTATGTTCACGTTGCTCAGCAAACAGTGTGATTGAGTGGTCCTCTGTGTGATGATTTGCAGAGTCAAACTGCTGCTGGATTTCCTGGCTCCACACCAGGCAGGACACAGCAGGTCAGGAGTACCAACCAGAGGGAGCCATAGACCAGAGTCCCACGGCCTGAGGTTCTGGTATCCACTTTGCGTAAAACCCAACATCCAAAGGAGCTTTTGTAGGAAGTCTCAGATAATTTAATGTTGTGCAGCTCCTCAACTTTGGCCCGTCCTGACTGATTGTGCAATGGAAATTGAAGATTTATAACTCCTGCAGGAGTCGCTAATCACCGGAGACGAGAGGGTTCGGGGGTGGGTTGGGGGGATGAGCAGAGGCTTGCTGCATGAGTGTCCAGCACCGACTAACCTCCGACTGACTACACTCACTTGCCTGGCTTGCCCACAGGTACACAGACTGACACGCAAGCTCACACACATGCAAACATGCTCCCTCTGACATGACACACATGCAAACACATGTACGCCTCCTTCAACACAACGATCATCTTGGGAGGATGTGCGGAAGAGATCGCATATTTCCTCCTCCCTTTCTTGCTGTTCGGCGGTTTCTGCCTTGCCCGTGTGAGAGGCTGAAAACAGACGCACATAAACAGGGAGGCTGAGACAGAGAAATGGATTTGCAGGTGGCCTAAAATAACAATGAGGATGAAAAGAAAGAGAGGATGTGTGTCCTCCGCATTGCAAGTAACTGGATGAAGGATCACAGAGAGGAGGGCAGAGGAGAGGGCCACGAAGACAGGAGAACAGTCTTGTCACATTAACTTTCTCCTGGGTCCATTTCTTTTGACAAAACCCAGTGTACTTTGGTCTTTTGCAGCCACGGGCAAGGTGAGACAGACATATTCATGACAGACTCCCACTGTCAGGTTAAAAACGATGGAAATTAACAAGAGGCAGAGTCGAAAGGCTTTTTTGTTGAACATTCCCAAGGTCATTTTGGATAAGTCTGTCAGAGCCATCATAAGTGCTAAAAATATTAATGTATTTATTTATTACATTTTAAATGTGAAGACACCACCTAAACACAAGTACGCACCAAGCCCTCCCCTTCCTCTGTCAGACACACACCCCGCCGATATTATCCCATTACGATGTTATCTTTACTTTCACTATCTCGAGTTTTCACAGCAGTGTCCTTCCGTATCGGCCCGTCAGACAGCGTAGAAAGAGAGTCTTTGATGCGAGCAGCGAGCTGCCGTCTGAGAGCACAATAACAATGTGCAGATGGAGCTCGCGGGGCAGAGCGCAGGGCCCAGTAGGAGAAGGACATGCTTTAATTTCTACGGTCGCCTCTTGTAGGGCTGACCTTCACACCTCCGGCGATCCATCAAGATCTTTTCCCGCCAAGAGCTGCTGGAGTCGAAGCAGAGCACCAGGTTTTCAAAATAAATGTAGACTGAGGTGGACTGTGTTGGTGGGAGAGTAGGCGAAGGTGCACAATGTGTACTTTAGACATAGAGGGAGCAAGGAAGGCTGACGACACTTACACACAGTGTGTCACCCCTTCACTCTTCCTTTCCTATTTTCTTTTATATCGCTACTTTGTGCTTCACTCAAAAAAGTGAAGTACATGACGATTTGAACAAAAGCCCTGAAATAGTTCTGACTGTGACAGTTTAAGCTTTAAGTTTTGGTAATAAGTATATTTTATGGAAGAAAAAAAAATGAAGTAGCAAATAACTTTCTATAACTTTTATCTCAATCAAAAGTCAAAATTTTTACTTCTTTATTATAAGTAACAGCTGAAATCCATTTGCCGGTCACTGCTACTGTTATATTATAGTACATTGTTTTTCATGGTGCCATTTCACCAAAATACAGGCTAAAATAGAGGACTCAGGTAATCCCCCCACCAACTCACTTACTTGTACTCATTCTCACCTGAATAATGTTGCAGTGTAGTGATCGAATCAACATATGATGATAACTCTGGTTTGAAAAACTCAAAATAGAAAATTAAAAAAAGTGATTTTTTGAAGTGCTTTTAAATTTCATTGATTTTTTTTTAACTATTACATCCCATCGACACAGTTCAGTCACTGCCCTTAAACCCTCATATTCCATTAAGATATACACTGACTGGGAACTTAGATATAACTGTGCAGTCTAATTCAATTCAATACAGCAGCTGTGCTATAAATTCTGCCTTTAATATTCTGAACCCCTTGTGTTTGTAAAAAGTGGCACACAAAATTTTAAACACCTCTCAGTATAATGTAGTTTAGTACAACACCATCTGTGATATGATATGTTAATTTAAAAATTTCAGACAAAGTCAACAAAAACTGAACGTTATGAACTATGAAAAAACTGATATTATGTACTGGTATCATGCACATGCAAAATGATTTCTGAGTTATAATAAATGTTAAAAACATAACTTCACACGTGATGTTTCAAAAGTCACTTAACCTTTTTTTTTTTTTGCTAATGATGCATTTGGATAGTGAGGGATTATATATAGTTAAATTAATCATAGTTTACTCCACTCACTACCTGCATATAGACCATAGTGTCAACTACAATATTTGTGAATGCTTTGAGGTTAACTGTAGGCATGCCACATTTGTCATTAATACTGTTCTATCCAAATGAATGATTCACAACTGGAAATGTTTTAAAAATGGAAACGTTTTTTAGTGCAGCTGCTCATGTAACCGCAACATTTTTAGCGTTGTGCCAGTGACGTGGTGGACTTGAGAGCCTGCTCACTTCAAATCGAGCGTTTGGCTGAATTCTCTGCTAATCTGTGCTTTTAGTGGCAATACGTTCCGTATGTTGAAAGGCTGTTATAAGAATATTCCTGTTGAGTGCTGAGGGTGAAGTCAGCGACTGCTTCAAACTCTGACAAATGTTTTCTTATTTCTCTTTGCCCACAGAGATGGTTGTATTCAAAGACGAGGAGTTATTTCAAGAATGTTTCCTGCAGCTGAATCTGTTTTCATAATCACAGCTCAGGAGACGTCGCTGGGACTGCGTCCGTCCTTATTTTTGGTGGCTGCCACGGCCTTGAATTCTGTGCGACCGTCAAGTCAGATTCAGCGATGGAGAGTGATATTCTTGGAAATGTGTTGTGCTTCTACAGCAGATCAGTTTATCTTAAATTAATAAAAATAGTACAAGGTGTACAGGGCGACTGACGCGGTAAGAAAAGTGAAAGGGAAACCTACATTTTCTCCCATCTTGGGAGTTTTTGGCATGGTCCAACATCCCACAATCACAATACCACCAATTAAATCTAATCCATAAATTTGGCCACCCCAGTGCCTTTAAAAGGAACCTCTATGGTGAAAGAACAACATTCCAGTTTCATTAGTTTACACTGCTGATATTAATACTATCATTACAATTGGACATGGTTTATTTTGACTACTATTACCACTAATACAATAATAGACCCTAATAGAGGCTGAGCGAGGGGGGAAATGGGCACAGGATCGACTTGGAGTTATTCCACCCCCAGCAGCTGCAGCAGGGGCCCGGAGAGGTCAGACGTACAGTAACACTTGACCCCGACACTGTGTGTGCGTGTGTGTGTGTGGAACAAGCATCCCACCCTCCCGCCAACTCCAGTCCCTGTAGACCAGCAGAAAGGGCAGTAACCTCTGAAGGCTTTGTTTGGTTGGCCGGAGTCTGAGCATAGGCCCACCATTGTAAGTCTGGGGACTCCTATGCTCGGGCTCTTGTTTTCTTTGGGAAGCAGGAAATTGGATGACTGGCTACCTGCTACAACAACATCCTGTACTTGAGAAGCCGTCTTTTCACCCATACCCACCTATTATTTCCCTTTTCCATCATACGCAAGTGGTCAGCTAGCAAGCTTTTTTCTTTCTTTCTTTTTTTTTTTCCTCTGGTCCTGGGGGCCCCGTGCGTGGGTTTGTCTAGGTTCCACTCAGGTTGAGATCAAATTGGCCCCATCCAGATGCTTCCGTTGAAAATAGCATGTGGGGGCCAAATACTTTAGCTCTCGGAGCCTGACTCCACCTTGTCAGGTTAATGGCCCTTTGTGATCTGACTGGAGTGACAGTGATGGTGTGCAAAAATGAATGTTCCTATTCAAATGCACACACACTCAAGTCTACTTGTAGCTCTGTCAGTGCTTGTCAGGTCACTTCAGAGCAATCAGAGTGATCTGCACGGGGTCTGAAGGAGACCACTTGCCACTATGAAAACATTCTCAAGGATTATGGTGCTATAGGCAGGATCTAGGTGGGCGTTGATGAGAGCTGATTCTGATCTGACCACAGGGATATCCGACCTCCATGTGAGATATCAATGAAGATAATCATGGCATCATCGGAAGGGATTTTGCAGGGGCTCTCACCAAACACCCATATTACACACAAGGGCTGCATAATCCCTGCTAAGATTTTGTCGCTGCGACCTCCGTACAGGAAGACTTCACTGAAGTGTGTGACCCGGGACAATGTAACTGATGCCCATGAGATGCGCTCACATAAACGCTTTTAGCATAACCAGACAGGATTTTTTTCAGGTCATTATTCAGTCTGACATCATGCTCGTGTTTGTGTGTGCTATGTGTTTGGAGGAGGTTGTTATTTTGCCCCTACCAATCAGCAGCGAGTGACATATCCAGCCCACTCCTGTCTTCATCAGTTAACACAGAAGCCGCAGTAGCTAGGGGCAGTTAACTCAAAGCAGCATTTGTTTACTTTTTTGGCCATTTGGGGACAACTGAACGCAAAAGCACAACACTGAATGATATCAACTTGTAAAGTTGCCTGTTTACATAAACTGCAGACAAAGAGCAACATTAGCATTCAGTTAGTGTTTCTGGTGACATAATGAATGTA
Source organism: Scortum barcoo (assembly GCA_023238725.1). Lineage (NCBI taxonomy): Eukaryota > Metazoa > Chordata > Actinopteri > Centrarchiformes > Terapontidae > Scortum > Scortum barcoo. The sequence goes on from CM041542.1 coordinate 17,095,781, forward strand.
AGTTTAATGTTCACGCTCTTTTAGCTCTGTTTTTGGTCTCCACCAACTCCTGGGGGAAATATCTGGCTGTTTTGTTGCTAAATGCTCCACTATCACCACAGCTAGCAACTGACTGTGTCTCTCCGCTGGTTGGTAGATAGAGTGAAGTGGCTTTACTACCTCTATTAAAAATAAGGTGGATGAATGAACCAACACATGTAAGATGCGCTCACAAAACCAAGACAATGAGCTGATAGATACTAAAATGCTCCGTACAGCTGAAGGATCATCATTCTACAAGTGACCCCTTTTGCATTACATAAACTCATTTGACCTATTGACCATATAAAAAACCTTGACTGGTGCAGTTTCAATATTTGTTCTGTTGATCAAAGAAATACAGCAATTTAAGAGCTGTAATTTCTTCAAGCTGTAAAGCTGTGTCAATCTCATTCTCTCTTGTTGCCTTTTTTTACACAATTTTTCTGGCTCTGGCACAGAAAGGTGACATCACCACTATTTTAATCACACCCACAAAGCTCTAATTGGTTTGTTGCTTTTCTTACTGGGGAAAAAACATCAATGAGTGCAACACCTGATCTGTTTGAATACAAAAAAATAGAAATATGGGCAGCATATTGAACCACTGAACCAGGCAAAAATACTTTTGCATGGTTAAAGGGACATGCAAGTACACACACATACACACTCATACACACACGATTTATTACCTCTCTAAAGTGTGCTGCCAACATCAGAGGCTAATGGAAGCAAGCCTCTCCTCAGTTATCGTTTTGTTCTCAACTCTTCGCAATTGTTATGTCTGACCAAAAGATTCACACGTGATAAAACCATCAGCCAACAATACAGATCGACCTGCTGTCCAATCATAACTCAATTGCTGCGGGTGGAAGAAATTATCAAGAAATTTTTTCTCATTTTGCGGCAGATGATTTATTCTATTTGCAGAAACAGTCAACATCTGTGTTTTATCAATAACATTCAACATGTATAAAAAGAATAGTAAAAAAATGCTTGACAGAAAAAAAAACTATATTCTAGGAAAAAGAAACTGAGAAAATGAAAAAAAACAAAAAAAAAAACATCTGATTCGGAGGCACTTATGGCTTGGCAACACTTGTGCAGTCTGAGTTTTCCCAGGTGGTTGTAGTCAAGCGTCAAAGGCCATGATTACAATACTGGAACCAAAGGGGACACACTCAAACACAATCACATCATGGTCTGATATGACAGCGCTAGCCTTAAGGCTGCTGTCTGGACTTTGTCACTGATCTACAATGACCATAAGTAGCATCTCTGATATTTAAACAGTCAATGCAGCAAGAGGTGGCCTCTTGAACAGAGTATTTATCAATAGTGTATCAAAACACAGTTCATTATGGACATAAATCAACTATATACAACAGAAAACAACAAAGGAGATGCTCAGTGATATCTTCCTGGGATTTGAGAGTCTTGCTTGATTCCTGCGACTTTCCAAAGAAATGAGTGAAGTTTGCTTTGTGCTGGATCGCTGTCCAGTTAACCCCAGTCTCTCTGTGTCATGAGGTTTTTTTTGCATCTCCCTTTTATAGCGTCGATCTCTTTTGTTCATTCTGAGCTGGGTGAGGCAGCCGAGTCTATGTCGTCATTTTCCAGGTCGTTGGGCGAAGATGACTGTCCTCCCTTCACCCTCTTCCACTTCATCCTCCTGTTCTGAAACCACACTTTCACCTGTTGTAGAGACAGAAAGGAAATGTTGCATTAGAATATGCATTAATGCAGATGGGGCCAAAACAAGCGTCTGCTCTTGATTTTCATAAAGAACTGAGTTTGCATATTATCACGCAATATCATCAGCATACATGGACAAAACTCTTGAGATAAATGTGAGCTAAAATAGCTTCTTGGTGTTCTCCCTTTGCAATAACAAAGATAAATATTGTTTGTTAATTGATTAGTGGATCAACAAAAAATCAATCTGCAAATATCACAAATTATTCTTTAAGCAAATCTGACAAAAATCCACTGCTATTAGCTCAATCTATTTCAGTCAAGATATAAGGATTCTCCAAATATTGTGATGACCATTTTTTACTATTTTCTGACATTTTATAGACTAAACTATGAGGCCATTAATTGAGCAAATAATTTGCACATTAATCAGTCAACAAAAATGGTCAATAATGACTTATTAATATATCACAATGAATACTAGAAATTAAGAGCTTAGTACAAAGAGTCAAGATAACACTCACACAGCCAAAATGTGTGAGTGTGTTTTTTTTTCATAGAATTTGAACCTGTAACAGGATCACTGTGGCTTTCCTCTCTGTTTCGCAATTTTTAGCAAACTTTACAACATGGTCAGCAGAAAAATAGACAAATAATCCCCCACAAATCTCCCACTGAGGTATATAAATTGGCTCGGTTTGCGCTGGCCTTGCAAGGAGCATGAATTGTCAGTACAAAGTGCTCGGTTCTGGCTCAAAAATCTCTGCAAATGCAGGCAGAGAGTATCGTATAGACAGGGGGTCAAAAGAGTCAACTATCAGGATGTCAGCCTACACAGGATTTGAGTTTACTCGCAGTGTGGATGGTGCTCATCTGTGTCATTGCACTGTTCTGAAATGAGGATGATATCATGCTGCAACTGTTCAGCCAAGAATAGCAGCAGAAACCTGCACTTCCTGAGACTCGAGAAAATTACAGGGGAAAAGTGTCAGAAAAACAACTGTGGGGTGAATATTTGTCAAGTCTGATTATTAACTCAAGATTAAATAAACTATTAAAATATGGTGACATAATGCGTGAACAGTAGTTTATTTATATTTTGGCTATGATATCCAGTCAAGTTAATAAATGTGATAGATGATACAAGCATTTATTTGTTGTGGACTATTTTCAGCTGCAGATCAATACACATTTGGTGTATTAGTGACTATTTATAACAGCAGGACAGTGTATGAGGGACTGAGTCAAAATAAACTATTGTGAGTTCAAGGTAATGAAGGAAATTGCCACCCAGTGAAACAGTGTGTGACTCATAGATGTGTTTTTAATAGTATTTGGACAGTGGAGCACCTAGTACAGAGGAGGAAGATAAATCAGGATTCAGATACAGGGGATGAATGATGAGTATGATGAATTTGTTATTGACTGAAGGACAAATATAGTTTGCCTTATCTTTTAAGCTAATGAAAAACACCAAAAGCTACTGGATTGTGTCAAAATGCAATGACACTAAGCTCCAAGCTGTTTTTTCTGTAGGAGTCATGATTTTCAAAGGACACCAGCAATAGATGAGAAACTAAAATTGTGTTAAACTAGATTAAAACTTTAATGCTGAAAGCTCCTTTTCAATTTGCAGTTGAGGATCTCAGATCAAGGAAGTTTTGCGTGACCTCTGCACATACCACTAAGCAATCCCGCCTGGATCTCTGGGATTCAGATGAATCTGCTCCCACATTTCCCACATACTGTAGCCTCTTCGTCGCTGGCTTTTTCTGCTCATTGTGACTGATTGAAAGGACGGCAAAAGGCCAAAGCATGTAGGATGAGCTGGAAAAAGACGGCGAGTTGCAGTGGGAGCTGAGTGAAGATGGAACCTGGCTGTGTGTCGGCCCCTACACGTGTGTGTGTGTGTGTGTGTTCGAGATCTGGGAAATAGATTTAGGAGCAGACGGCAGTATGTGTGGTCACTGTGGCACCGTGGCCTCATTAGGAGGAGCTGGGACACTGGGCCTGACAGGCAGACTGGGGTTTTATCCAGCAGCATTGACACATGTTCGCCCGATTTCATCAAGTCTGGAGCTGCCGCCCACTCATTAAAGCTGCATGTCATTCTGCTTCAACCACAGGATGAAAAATATTGTGGAAAAAATGCTTCATTGTAATTAAATGCAACTACGCGAATGCGTTATTATTATTATTACATAGTAAAAGGAGAGTAGAGCACCGCGGATACTGTCCACTTTAAATAAGTGAGGATTACCTGGTTGGAAAATGTATTTGTTTTATTATTTTTGTTACATTTTTTGTTTTATGTCCCTGGAGATCATCTGATTCATTAAGGTGTTTGTGGTGATTTAGGTTTTCAGTTTTTTTTTTGCAAAGTTTTCAATCCACTGGAAAAGTACAACAGTAAAAATAGAAATAGAAAAAAAAATAGAAATAAACAATGATTCTGCCCTCAAGAAAAAAACTAAATATTTCATTTTGGAAGCAAAACACTTTCCATTTCTTTTTGTATTTGTAACATTAACCTCTGTACTACATTCTGTATTTTAAGGGGCAGATTCATAATATTCTTAAATTGAACAAAAAGGTGATTCCAAAACTTTTTTTAGTGCATCACATTGTTACTTTGACTCTGCAGAAATAAGACTTCTCTTTTACTTTTTTATTTTTAAGTAATAATCAAATTAGAGTGTTCATAATATAATCATCATGTTTTTTCCTCCCCTACTGATGATATATGTGAGGGGGAGGGTGGAGTACCTGTCTCTCTGTGAGGTCCAGGTTGACAGCGATCTCGTAGCGGCGGAGCCTGGTCAGGTAGTTGTGGTGGGTGAACTCGGCTTCCAGCTCTCTCAGCTGCTCCTTGGTGAACGCCGTACGCTCTTTCCGGGCCTTGCAGCTGGAGTCCACCTTAAAACTGGACTCCTGGATATCTGGAAGGAAATGGAAAGGGGAATGCATTTAGTTTCTGCTGCTGCTTTCTGACAAATGAACATTATTTCAGGGGAAAATGATGTATATATTCTGCATACTTTTCCAGCACAAAAAAACACAATACATTTTCATCCCAGTCAACAGGTTCTCCTTTATTCTTTCTGTCATTCTGCCACTTGACCAACAGACTGTTTTCATTTTATTCACAGCTAATCTGACTTGAATTAGCTCTCCACTCATTTGGTGACCAGCCTCTAGTTGACTATTAAAGAGACCTTAAGGACCTTGTCAACCAACAAAACACAACTCCAAAGACTCTTTAGTGGGAGGCCCCTCATGTAGTAAACACCAAAACCAGCACTTTAAAAGGAGACCACCCTGACCTGAGTCCTGTTCACCTGCAGTGTGTGTGCAGCGAGTGTGAATATACATTTCTGTGAGTATGCGTGCTTTGCCTTCTGCCCTTATTTGTCTGTTTATGTGAAAGCACATTTTCTGTAAAAATTCATGCATTTGAGCATTCATTCTCGGCGCATGTGAGAGCATATTAGTACAGGGCAGGGGCCACCAAACCCGCCACAGAGGGACTGAGTTAGCAGAGGAATGCAGCGGAACATCGTTAAAGCCTTTAACAAAAGAACAAAGGTGCGGATGTGTCCAGGTCTGAGCACTACGTACGTGGGTGTGTGTGTGTGTGTGTCAGAAGATTTCCCTCCGGAGCACTTGGGGGAGATCCACATTAACTCATCTCAACATGACAGCGAATACATCAGGAAAAAGCCTGAGATATCTCTATGAATGCGGTGGTTACTTGTAAGGGTCCACCACTAAACCGCGCTGACATCAGCTTCAGTATTAAAACTATGAATAAACACAGCATCATTATTGAAGCTCTCGTAAGACAAGCGCTGCAGTTTATTGCTTTGATTTATTCCTAGGAAATGATCGAATTTTAAACCTCATTTACCAGGATAAATATAAATGAAAGCGAGCTGATTTCACTTTCAGTAAAACCTCTCTTGCGTATTAAATAAAAAGAGGTTTGGGGTAATAATTGTGCATTGGTAGCCACACTCGCAGCTGATGTAATCTCTAGAAAATGGTTCTAATTTGTCAAAGTGAGAAGTTTTGCTCGGTGCTTGCCAGAGCTGTGGGCCAGAATGTGAAATAGACTGCAGTACCTGGGCCAGATGTGACTGGGCAGACCAGGACATGTGTACGTTGTGCATACGCCTGATGTGTGTGTTTGGAGTGCCCGTGTGTCATGCAAAAAAAAAAAAAAAAACCCTCTCATTGTTGTTTGAGTGTCATGAGTGTGCCGGCACTGCGTGGCCTCGTCAGCTCTGGTCTGGAACTGTGTCAGGCAGGTTTAGTTAGACCGAACACCTGGCAGGGCACATACTGCTTCTCACTAAACAGGCCCCCAATAAATATCCAGCACAGCCAGGGACCGTAAACTTGCGGGGAGAGGGCTTCTGCACCCAGCAGGGTCCCAAAGACAAACAACATTTGGTGCTTTTTTTTGGGTGGATGGTGCAAAAGCAGTTTGTCTTCATCAGGACTGAATTAAAGCTGCTGTAACGCAGTGATTGTTGTAAAGTAAAAAACCCCAGGCGAAAATTACATGCGTGATTGATTGCATAATTTGTGTTTGTAAAAGTAGGAGCCAGGATTTCACATTTCATGAGAGAGGGTGTTTTATTAAGTAACACGCTCTTTAAACCTCCTTCTTTATCATTTGTTAACAATGGTCAATTAAAAAGTGATTTATAATTCACTGAAAATCTAATGTTTCTGTAAGCTGATATAAGGATCTTTTTAAGTGCTTATTAATGTGTTTAGATGGGTAATGTATGCTTGAGAACTTATAAACTATATATAATGAATTGTCGTCATGTGCTTTGATTTAATTAGCAATTACAAACACACTAGTGGATGATTTGCACAGACAATTAATCAATGTTTTATAACACACTGTATTATGTACAATTATGCAGCCAGGCTTTTATGCATTCATTAACAGGTAAAGATGTTTACTATGAAGAGTTATAAGTTGTGACAAAGACATTAATAAACACTTAAAATTACACGAAGCAAAAATAATCAGAATCAGAAAACAGGCCTTTTTGATTGTTGAATGTCCTCAATTTATCAGACAAGACAATTCAATACTAATACTAATACTAATACTAATACTAATACTAATACTAATACTATAATAATACTATAATAATAATAGATTTGCTTGTAGTTGCGTGTTTATTTGTTAAGAGTTGAATATTTATATCAATGTCACTCTTCCATATTGTACTGTAATATAGAATTATCAGTCAAACTTTGGATTAAAGTCAAAACCAGATAACAGTTGGACTTCAAGGTTTTGGAAACGTCACTTTAAGAACACCACATTTCCATATCTGTAAAAATACACACAGACATAAGCAGACTGTATTGCAGCTCTGTCTGCAATGCGAGTGCCTTCAGGGCATTTTCCTAATATATGCTCTTCTACCAGCTAGTCAATATAAGAGTGAATGGCTCTTTTCTGAAACCAAGAACTGATGTAGTGGTCAGACATGTTGCATGCACTCAGTGGGAGATTGTGTTACGGCTTAACGACAGGAAAATGTCAATGGATAAGAATGTAAAAAGTGGGCTCACAGGCAAAGTGATTTTACCAGACGTGGTCTGGCATGTTTTCAGTGTAGTGAGTGGAGGTTACAATAAGGTAAGAAAGGGAGGGAGGGGGTGGGGGTCTGCACTCCCCCACCGTCCTCCTCAATTAGGCTGTTGCAGACATTGGTGATGTAGTTTGTCCAGTTAATTATTCATGCTCTTTTATAATTAGATATGGTTTGTTATGCTTGCCAAAAGACAATGAGGCACTGGAAGTTCAATCATGCTACTGTATGAAAATAATATATATATGATGAAGCTACCGCCACCAGTTTAGCACTCTAAGTGTATTAAATGATAAGATTTCTAAATACTGAGCCAGTTTTCCACCAAAACCAAATCTCATTTAAAATATGTACAAAGAAAAACCCTTTCTTCAAGTCCTACAAAGTTTTACTAGAGGGTTTCTTGATTTATCTAAAGCAGAAATGTCCAGAATTTAAAGCAAACTTTTTCTTTCCCTTTACGTGTGGAGGTGCAAATGCCAGCCTCATTTCATAAATCATCATCTTTGTCAGGGAAACAAAGCAAACAGGCTGAACGCTTTTCACAGATGAAATGTGAACGCTCCAGATGTGCTGGACGCGATTTTATTATCATTCTGCCAGGCCGAAATTCTGCATGTTAAAACTTTCACACCTTTAGATTCAGTTTAAATATAAACATTTCCTTCAGTCTGCTGCTCTCGTTAAAGTTACGTGTGAAACTTTTAGGAATTAGTTCGTCATGGGTATCAGTTACTTTTGCTTCCTATTAGCAAGCGTGAAATGTGATCAGGGGGTAAACTGCACTATAATCCAAACGCATACAATGATACTATTTCAGTGATTACAGCACAGCTCTAAGCATATAGAAGGATATGTAAGGATATAGATAAAGATCAGCCTTTTGTGGCAAAACGTTCTTTTAGCACAGGCCTTTGCTGAGAATGGCATGTATTATGAATATTATCATTTTATTTTGTTTCACTGGTATTTTTAGATGTTCCCCTTTTTCTCCCTGCTGTAGTTTTAGGTGGAAAAAGTGCTGAAATTAACCATTATTTGCTCATTCACAAAAAAACGACAACTGGATTGTGTATGAATTTATTTCACTAAATCACTTTTTAGAGTAGTAATTCTATAATACATAATAATATATAGCCTGAAGCACCTGTGATGACTTAACGCTCTTTTCCCCACAGAAGCCTGGTGTCATTTTTTACCATCAGCTTGAATGTGGCCATACTGTTATAAAACAATAGTCTATTTCCAACGGAAACAGGAGCGCAATGAAACATTCACGTCCCATTAATCACTTGAGCCTTTTGAAAGCACTTCAACAATAAGAGGATGCAACTGCTACTTAAAGTATGTGTCTTGAACACAAAAGTCTTGTCACCTACTCACCTTTCGCATAGCAATCTGGTGAGAGTGCTGCTCTAAGACCAATTCGGTGGGGAAAGAATGAGAGGATTTGTGTCATTGCCAGCTGTGATAAGGGGGCACAGCAGAAATTCTTAACCTTGACCCTCCACACACTTGCTGATCTTTAAATGGAGCAACAATAGCATTGATTTTTTTTTTTTTTGGAGAAAATAAATCACAGGCTTGCTATCAATTTTTCAGCTTTATTCTTTCCAGATTAAGAGTTGTGCTGCTTCCCTGGTGCATTTCCATCATTTCCATCATATACACCAGTGTACAGTAGAAAAAGAGGAATGTCCACTATCATTTTTAATACTCCCAAATGTGCTTTTTATCAGAGTGTGTTTTTCTTCTCTAAGCCTCCTGTGATTAGTTTTTGGATGCTCTTCTTTCCCCATAAACCCAGCACACCCCAGCTGACTCCCATCTATCTCGGCGCACCCTGTCTCACCTGTGACATCTCTCTTCCTCTTGTTGGAGCTCTTCTTGTCTGAGTCGGCCGACGCCACGCTCTGCGGTGAGTACTCTCCCTCCAGGCACCCGGGCACGGCCCCTGGCAGCCTGTCTCCCCCCACACTGTCCAGCTCGGGCCCTCCGCCTCCGCCACCACCCACTGCAACAGGGGCAGTGACGGGCGGGCAAGCCTCGGGCGCTCTCACCCGTGTCTCACAAGGGTTGAACTGCCAGTCAGCCCTCGGGTAACCCCCCTGGCTCTCTTGGTACAGTCTGTCATCGCGGGGGTAGGCTGCGTGCGGCGCGGTCGGCACCAGGCAGGAGCTGGTGAAGTCTGTGTAGGCCAGGAACTCGGGCTTCTGGTGGAGGGAGAAAGGGGCCTGCTGGTAGGGCGACTGCAGATTTGCTCCCGGGACCCCTGAGTGAGGGTTCCTCATGCAGCCCCAGATTGGGCTGCTGGGGTGGGCGCTCCGCATGCAGCTGCTGGCTGGCTGATCCATAATGATGCAATAACACTTGTTGAGTTGAAAACCCTCCTCAGAAAGTAAGTTAGGAATGGGAGTCTGTATCTTTGTCAGTCTTGAGGAAAATCCACTTCAGCTGACTAAATGCACATCATCGCCTTTCTGCATCCAACTCAGGAATACTCACTTCGGTCAGAGGCTGCTGACTCTTCCACAGCCTAGATCGCGCGAGGATAGACGCCTTCCTGTGACAGCGTGTTTCCCTCTCTCTCTGGGAGCGGTGTGTGTGTGTGTGACGTCCTCTGGAGCCTCTGGTCCTCACACACTTTCCCTCTGCCTTGCTCTCACACACCCTCTCTCCCTGACTGAACTGAGTGGCTTGTGGCTCGGCGGGAGAGCTGCATCCGCAACTGCATGACTCCCCTTCTCGGGCTGGCTGTTTTCACAACTCTTCTAAGGCATTCTTGACAAGTGAGCCCTCCTCCTTTTTAAACGTATAGGTGGGAAAGAGTGGCAAGTTTATGGAGTGTAACGTGAGATTGCAGAGGAGGAGCCCTGCCGGCCACATGTTGGTAGTACCCTCCAACCAACCCTGCCTCATCAACTATTAATCACAGGGGAAATTTTATATGCACATCTAATGGGCTTTCCAGACGCAGGGATTTTTAAAGGGACATTGTCTGTAAAATATAAAGCGAGCACCCACACACGAGAGCCGGGGACCCCAACTTATTTCAGCTCCTTAGCGTTTTCTGACACCCAATTTAGTTCCTTTCTTGACACCCTTTAGAGGAAAGTTAACCCTAACCATTTCCCTCTGCACCTCTGATCCCCGCCTGTCCTCTCCAATCTGAAAAGTCCTTTTTTCTTTTTCTGTTTTTATGACTCTGTGTGTGTGTGTGTACATTAATCTGCTTTTTGCACCTCTTTTTCTGACAAATTTTTCCACCTGACTCTGTGTGTGTGTGTACTTTCTCTAACTCTTAATGCTAGGTGATACCCAAATCCACCTGGCTGTACTTTCTCTAACTCTGAGGTGATAGGAGGACTGGATTTGATATTGGCTATGCAGGCTCTCACACCTTTTGAGGTTTTCTCACTTTAGTGAAACACAATATGAGATTTCAGAGCCATATTTCAAATATACAAGCTAATATTTTCTCTTAGCAAAGACTTTTTTTTCCCAATGCGTGTTCCTGTTTCTGTGCCTTTTTCTGCTTCTTAGATATTAAGCCGTGGCAGCAACTGTGTGTGACAGTCCCATGTAGATTAACCGCATCTGGATGAAGAGATGTAATTATTCAATTTTCTGATCACTGATTTTTAATCTCTGCGGGCCACTCACGATAGAAGCCACTTCCCAATGAAGTAATGTCTCTAATACCATTAAAACCTTTTTGGCTAAACCAAAAATTGGACTCAATTTCAGCGTATCCGTTACCCAGTAAACCCACTGAACCACACTTTACACAAATGCACAGTTTTTCTTCATACTGCTCATATTTGTGAGCTGAGGTTTGCCTTCATCGTGTGTCCTCGCTTTCAGACAGAAGGAGAGGTGGATCACACCTCCGTTAGGAGGAGAGAGAAAGACAGAGGGCAAAGTTTACAGATAGAGGCTATTAGAGAGGAAAGTAGAAGAGAGGAATAAGAGATAACAAGAACTTTTTACTTTTACTGGTGAGTACTTCATAGTCAGAAAGAAAGATAATGCACTAAGAAGTAGCTAAAAGTATCCTCTATCACTCCTTGGTTGCTATGATATAATATAATGATTATATCTGATCCTCTTTTGTACACACTGCATTTAGTTGCCACAAAATCCTTTGAGAAAAAGAGAGAGAAATAAATAAAAAGGACTGAGTAAGTAATGCAAGACTTAAAAAGAGGCCAAGAGAAAAATCAGATTAAGTAAAAGCCAACAAAACTAGGAAGGAAACGAAAGAGAATGAGACAGTCAGATAGAGAAAGAGAGACAGAGAGGAGAGTGTTTGAGGTCACACACCAAACCCTTTCCATTTACCAAGCGAATTGTTGAGCCATGAAGCATCCCTCGCTTTTACTGGCAGTCTGAGCCTGGGCTGCACCGCAGGGAGCAGGGGTTACACTACATTTGTGGTCAGAGCAGGGGCCATCTGTGTGTCAGTATAAATTAGAGTGTGTGTCTGTGTGTGTGTATGTGTGTGTGTGCTGTGAAAACATACATCAGTGAAAGTGTGTGTGCACGTGTCTCAGAGACAGATTTAAATGGTGTATTTCTGCAAATTTGAAAGAAAGGTCCAAACAGATTTTTTTGACGTTATGAAAGGATTAAAGCCTGGTGACGGACATCAAACAGGAAAATGAATTCATGGATCTGTGAAATATTCGAGACATAAAGTGAAGTAGTGACTACTTGCAGGACTGGTTGGTAAACTCCTGCAGCTGGCAGGGTAGATGTTAATACACTAGCGCCAATAGCTCTTGGTCGTCTTCTATTTCCTCTGGACCGTGCCTCGTACTCTGGCATTTCACATTTCAGAGTCTTATTAAAGACGGAAAATAGTTCTAAGTTCACTTAGTTAATTCAAAATATGCATATTTCTTATTGACTCCTGTCTCTTAACATTCCACAGACCATTCATCTTTTTTGGGGCAGTTTATACTCCAACTATACTCCTTAATACTCCATATTAAACATTATTCCATATTAAATTAAGCTGACCATATATCGTGCATTCATGCATGCAATACAGGCATTTTCATCAGGATGGGGAGCAATTAGCACACCTACCAAGCTCACCTTTCAACGCAAAGGGCACTGTGAATGCTGCATTTTTCTTGCGTTGATAACTACACAGATTGACAGGCATCTATGTAAGAGCTGAAAACAAGGATAATATCATTGTTATTTTTATTGTAATGATAACACTGACATATTAGTGTTTTATGGGACACCCAGCTTGAAACCGGGACAATCCTTGACAAACCAGAATATCAGGTTACCGTAGGTTAAATAAAATCTGATTGTGCAGCACAGCTAACAAGCTACAATATCTTCCTCCATTCAGGACTCTGTGGTTCTCCATTGTCTCAGAGTTCAGCAGAGAGCAGTGATCATTAACTGTATTTCTTTTAATGATGAATCAGATATTTTTCAGTATGTTGCAATATGTTTAACACAGTGGGGTTTAAGTTTAAGTCTGTGGGTGCATTTCTGCAGCTGTATTTCCAAAAGTGTAAGAGTGTTTGCTTGAGAAACTCGGGGAGTATGTGAGCTCGGACTGAGTCATACACACCACAGATTGCAGATAAATGAGCTGGACATGAGTCACATCTCCCCTCACCCCGCGGACAACCTGTTTCTGTCAGTGTCGTGTGTGTGTGTGTGTGTTGTGAGTGTGTGAGAGAGAGAAAGAAAGACAAAATGTGTGTGTGTGTGTGTGTGTGTGAGAGAGAGAGAGAGAGAAAGCACAAAATGTGTGTGTGTGTGTGTGTGTGAGTGTGTGTGTTGTGAGTGTGTGAGAGAGAGAAGAGAGAAAGCTGTAAATAGAGAAGAGTGTAAATGAGTTCATGTATGCACATTTATCTAAGTTTGATTAAATGTTGCTCCTTTGTTATACGTGCTTCATGCAACCAAACATGTTTGTGCATGAATGTGTGTGTGTGTGTGAGACCATGTGTGTGTGTGTGTAAGTGAGTGTGTGTTTTTATCTGATCCATCTTCGTGACACTGGCAGGATTAGGGTCTTCCATCAGTCTCCCGGGCCTGACAGCGTGACCCACTGTGACCCCACGTTCACCTGGGTCTTACTGGACTGTGGGAGCCCTTTATCTCTACTCGCTACTGTCCTGGGAAGGAGCGGGGGATGAATATGAGAAGGAGGGATGGGGAACAGAGAGCAGGGAAAAGAAAAGAAGGAAGTTAGAGAAGCAAGGAGGCATATTTCATTAAATGTATATGTATGTAATAATAAGGAAATATTGATATCAAAGAATGAGCTCCATCGACGGTCTGACTCCACAGTTGTGGGGCCATCAGTGCCACTGAGATAGTATCTGCTGTCCAGCTGACAGACAGATAGGAGCCAATTAACAAGACTACTGGTTTCTTTCACTCCTGCTGGCCAGTTTGTCCTCATTGCATCATATTTTATGAGCTCATTGTAGGTTTGGCATGTGAAATGTTGTTCCGTAAAGTAAATAGTATTTAAACCACAGAATGTATTATTATAACGCAAAATGTACAACTTGTAATTATATTGTACAATGAAATCTGCAATGTTTTTTAAGCTGAGGTGAACCACACTCCTTATTTTCTCTATAAATTGTCTTTCATGAGGTCTAATGTAAACAAGGAAAAGTGGGGAATAGCTGGAAGTGGTCATTCATGCCCAACCTGTTTCACTAACAATTTATAATGTACAAAAGACTGTATAAATAGCTTCAGGCATTGAGAGATGTGGGTGAAATGGATGGTGTGTTATTTATTCTTTAGTTTGCCAACAGTATTACCTAAAGGCATTAGCCGTGTTGGCTAAGTGATGGACTGCCTGTCTGACAAATGGACTGGGTTTTGAGGTTGCTCAGCCAGAAGGATGCTGCCAACGCTTCTGCCTGTGCAAACGTCTCAGAATAAAAGTGGAATGGTGTTTAGTTCCTCTGCATGAAAAAGTGTTTTTCTTTTATTCCACAATTAAACCCACAATAACTGAGTTTTTGGCCACTTCAAGTGCAGTGCAACAAGCAGTGTACACAACACTGACATATTATCACCTTATAAAGTTGATGTGGGGAATGTGTTAACAAAGAGTGGCCTATTTACACATCCAGCAGACACGACACAACATTAGCATTTATTTTTGACTCATTCCTGAGGGAAATATTTGGCTCTTTAGCTGCTAAATACTGTGTTATGTTAACCTGCTAGTCTTTAACTTTTCCCTCTCTACAGTTTGATGCTGAACAGTCGAGTACAGATGGTTTAATAGGGTTTTTTTTTTTTTTGCTGAAAAGAGCTGCCCAGTGAGGCTGGAAATAACAGTGATGAGAGCAGTGAGATCTGATCTGAAGTCTGGGGCTGTGAGACCAAGCAATTACATAAAAGATGCTAAATTAGTTAATATGGTTCATCACTATGATCAACTTTGATCTATTGTTTCTTTTTCAACACAAATAAGCAAATAAGCCATATATTGAGACTACTCGTAGAGTCACTGCATCATGTAAGCAGTTTGCCCAGTTTTCCACCCAACAGGACTACTTTCAATTTGTTTAAGGCCAGGTTGTGCTGGATCTTGATCTACCATTTGGGTAGATTAACAAAACAAGACAAAAAGTAAAAAGTCAGGCTACATTCCAATAAACATATCACAGCAGTCGTACATCTGAGATGCTAGTGTATTTGGTGCATGGTCATTTTGGATATGTAGTTTTCAGTGCTGCTGAACTGTACTGCATTATAGAAAGAGGTGTTTCTGTTATTTAGCCTCCGCACATTTATACAAGTGGGGCAGACAAAATAATATAAATAAAATAATAACCAAACCAGAATAACCAAACAGGGTTTAATGCAGTGCTGTTGTATTAGGCTGCATTGGTCTTTAGCTATATGTAGGCTGATGGGGCCACTTTGTGTCAGTCAAAGCTGTGGCAACCCTGAAGGACTAACTGGTCCCAGGTCAGAACAACCGCTACATAATAAACAACCTGGGAGTTCATAAAATCCATTACATCCCCACACAGCTCTCATGTTGTGCGAACCACTACATGAAATTGGTGTTAATTCATTAACGAATGGTGGAAATAAAAAAGACAGCATCAATTAATGAGCGGTCTCTAAAGCAAACAGTGAGCATGGTTTGCTTTAGGTAATGTCTGGCCACAACAGTACAGCTCTCAGCATTTTACTAATAGTTCTGTTGCAAACACTTGGCTCCGATATTAAGATAAAATGTCTGGATGCTGAAACTGAGTCGTCGATCCATCAGAGAAACCATTTATGTTCCAGTAATATACCAACACTTGGACCAATAAGTGTACAAACTGTCTGCTGCCTCTTGTCTGCAAATATCACTGCATTCGTCCATTGTATATGTGTGTATGTGTGTGTGGGAGGATGGAAGGGGGGAGGGGGGTCACACACAGGTGCTAATAATCACATATGATCACATATGATTGGAATCAGGTGTTGGCAACAGTTTCTTGCTATTGTGAGGGAATATTATAGCTCTCTAAGGCTTTGGCCTCCCATCATCTCGCATTGTGAAGTTGTTTACCATTTTTCCATGGTCAGATTTTAAGAAACTATCCTACAGTTTAAAGCTGGTTTATACCACGATATATCTCTTTCTGAAATTCAAGGCTTTGGATCACTCTTAAAAGGTAACACAAGTAAAAGCATGGATGTCTACAATTACCCTCAAAAAAGTTTATTTGAACCTGCAAACAGACTTTTTGTCAACTTGGCTGAAGTAAAATCAATTTGTAAACACAAAATGACATTATTATCTTTGAAGTTGAACACATTGGCATTCATTTTGTGTCATGTTGGTGTCCACCTGATGAAGGTGCAATATTATTTCTCTCTTTGCTTTCCACCTACTCTGAAGGGAAATAGCTACCAAAATAAATAAATGCCCCACTGTGTTGGGCAACTTGCCGCTGATTTTGTTTGTCTGCTCTTTGGTGCCCATCAGATAATGTGCAGTGGGTTTCACAGCTGCCTGCTTCCGCCGAAAACGACCCTATGAGAATGATGTGAGCAAACCAAAACAGTGAAATTGCAGCTGGACAGGGAAACAGTGAGCTAAACGACACTGAAAGACTGCATAGACGAGAGAGAAACTGCAGAGTTGGCTGATAATTCTCGGTGGTAACAAGTAACATCTATCATAAAGGTGGTTGTGGGTTCCATGGGAAATTTCCTTCATAGTTCCAGCCTGATTTGATAGGCCCAGTTTCAGTCTTAAACTGTGGGAAAATGTATGAATCACACTGAATCATTCTTTATTTCAGTTAAATAAAAACAATAAGATGCATTAGTTAAAGTACTTCCTCTGACATTTACTTTGATTACATGTCAAAAGACGTAGCGTAGTATGAATTAATTGTCCACAAAGATAGTAAAATAAAATCTTTCTTCCAGTGTTTTCTTACACAATAGCTGGCAAGGTTTTAACTTTCTTTAATGGCAAATGTTTTTCAATGAAAGAAAAATATGTGAAGTACTTGAATGGAGAGTGAACTCTGACAAAATGTGGTGGTTTTAGGAGTGAATTGTTGTTCTTGTTCTGCAGTCAATGAGTGAAATTTTTCAATTCTCAGTGAACTGACCCCAAACATGTTGTCTTATATTATAGGTCTCCAGCATCCATGTTGGGTCTTGTTACAAACAATGAAAACAGCTCACTTTTACCTTACCGTCAATATACCACAAAAACTAATTTCCCTGCTGCCACAATATTACCACATACTGTATAATATGAGCAGGACCAGGCTGGGTCTGACTGTGGAGTCCAGGCTACTGATTTTGTTGGCAACAACAGCAGACTTTTGTTCCAGCCACAGTGTGAGTTAATGCCTCATTCATGGAAAATCAATTGAAGACTGCTCTCTAGTGGTTTTCAGTTGGAACAGCTGAAATAAGCCCAAAACTTCACTCACTGAAGACTCTCTTCATCTCCTTATGGATTAACTGTCAGTATTTTTTTTTCTCAGACAGTGATTGGATTAGTGGCTTTCATAATTTCCATATATATGTATTCAAAACAGAAGCACTTTTAACCTTGAATCCCAGTTGTTTGTCTTATTTGAGAAGTCCATAAAATGCTACTCATCAATCTTTTTCTGAAAGGTAGGTGTTGTGCGGAACAGCTTAGCAGCAGGACGCAGCATTATTGCCATGAAGAACAATCGGATACATTCACTCGCTTCCAATGTTGTGCAACCGATGTGCTTTTGTACTTTCCCGAAGACAAATAAATCAATCTTGCTCCAACTCGTAACCTCCCATCCATCATATTTGATAGTGTATACCAAATTCCAGGTTATTTTAGAAGGTAAGAATTTGTCTTAACCACAGTCTGGGTGTTGCTACTGCAGCAAAGCTGCTCTCTGCTGTGACCTTTAGAGTATTTGCACGCACATGCGGTAAAAGCTGCACTACAGGAAATCAGAATCACCAACACCAAGCTGCTATTCAACAGCACGAAACACAAGATAAATCAAACTAAATGCCTGTGGGGTCCGAGGAATACCCCTGCTTTTGTGGGTGTCAGGAGGGACTGATCGGATATGCCTGTGCGTGTGTGTTGCTGTGTGGACAGTAGCACTATTGCGTGTTCATGGATTACCTTCCTTCCTGTCTGTCTCATCTTGTTTCCAAGCAGCGCAGGGCTGGACTTCCTGCTTAGGGAGCTGGGACTCTTTGAAGAGGCCTACTGAGCGCGCTCCCTGGAGGGTTGTCAGGATCAGCCTTGGCTAGCAAACACCTCAAAAGGGAGCAAACTCACTGGGCCGAACATTTCCTCAATCACCGAATAGACTCTTTGGGGTCTGCGCTCCCAAGGCACGGGGGGCGCCAACTCCCTAATGCTCAATGTGGAGAGTTTCAGCCCTGCAGAGGAACGGAGCTGTTCACACGCAAGGAGGACGTCGGCACACCCTGTAGCACAGACATTAAGCATGTAAAAGAACATGTATGCAAGAACACACACACAAAGGAGCCACCTTCAAAACACACACCAACATGCAGGTAAACAAATGTCCAGTAATGAACACAAATGAGGAACATCGTCATAATGGGTGTACAGCCGGCCTCACACAACATCATTTCCCTGCAGTTTTAGCAGCAGTAATTTACCGGCAGTGGTGTAGGTACAGATGTCGTGATTTGTATTTACATTCTTTCCTCGTGGTATTCCAGTAAAAGGAGGGATGCAGGGACGGAGGCAGGAGGATGAAACAGGGGAAGTCCAGTCTGAACAGCAGCATCCTGTTTCTGTTTCTTTCTGAGTTTTTAGTTAATGTGTGAGTACAGCATCATGATTGACTGTATGCAAAGCTCTGTATGTGTTCAATATTGTTAAGTTTGTCCATTACATTTGTATATGGCTGCTCTGAGTTTTGTGTGTCTGTTTCTTTTCTCCACATATTTGTGCATGAATCGACACATTATTTTGTATCATTTGTCAGTCGCAGACATAATGCAGGAGATCTTTCTGTATTTTTCATATTTACAGGCTATGATTTATAACTGTAGGAAATTTGCCAACTAAAGTGGAGGAATTTCTTTTCTAAAAGACATAAAGGCTTTGCTGTCTTTGTGACAAAGCTGGTTAGGAAACATTGATGATTGTTTTCAAGTGCTGGCCAATGAGAGAGGTCTATTGTGAGTTTGTTCTTTGACAAAGCATTTTCAAGTAATTTAGGGGGCATTTCTGCCTTTTTTTGACAGCAAATAGTGTAGAGTAGGCAAGAAATGGGGGAAGAGAGAGGAGAGATGAAATGCAACAGAGATCCTTGATCGGAGTCGAACCAGGGATGTTGTAAATACATTTCGATGATTAGCTACAAGTTTCGACTTTTTAAGTGAAAAGCGCAACCAGATGACACGTCAGAGTCTTATCTTGTATCTGTTAAAGCAATTCCAAAAAACAAACTGTAATCCTTTCACTATGTGCAACACTGTCTCTGACCTTTCTCTAGCTTTGAATGTTACTCAGATAAATGCATCTTTCATTACAGCCTAATCATACATTTTTTTTAGCTGGAGGCTTTTCAGCTGATCCTCCTTGCCTTCTCAACATGTGGAAATGTGTGGATTTTTTGAGGAAGATCATTTTGACATTGCTGGTGCTATTATCTTATGCAATATAGTGTATTATGTACATGTATACATATACTAAGCATGAGAAAGAGACTGCAAACAATAATACAAAAATGCCTGGAGTCCAGCTCCAACCCACAATACCAGGATACAAAACTCTTTATGATTTCCGCTGAAAAATGAGATATTGGATGTATTTAAGTACTGAATTGTAGGCTGTGGAAATAATAAGAGCAGCGTATTCAGCTGAGACAGGACAAGTCATGTTATGGATTGCCAATGACATTATCCACTGTATAATGACGACGTGTGAGCGCTACATTTTTGAGGTTTCAGTCAGAGTAATGTTAGGGTTAATGCCCTGTCTGCTCTGACAAAGCCGCAGTAGACGAGGGTACGATAAGACACAAAGTATCTGTGATGTGAGATAAATTGCCAGTGACAGCCTCCATTATGATAATTACCCTTTGTGTACATATACCAGTGAAACCGTATAGGGGTTCAGCGTGCGGTCAAGCCAAGAGCAGAGGAGGGCATGATATCATGTGTGGTAAAATATGCGGTGCCAGAGCAGGCACAAGAAAACAAATGTCTATATTTAGCTGGCTGACGCTTTTACGATGATGGATACTGTACAGAGTGAGTCAGCCCTCAATCAAAAAAGGGGGAAAAAAGGAAGAAGAGGAGGAAGAAAATAAAAAGGTAGGGGAAAGGAAAGGAATTCCAGATGTCAACAGTAAAGTCTGTCCAGCTCCGGTTTGTGGCCACTGGAGCTTTGTGTACCTGCCCCTGCTAAAGCCATTACCTCCGGCTGCCGCGCCGGGGAAGCAGCACAACAAAGCCAGAGAATTCTCGGAAGCCCTTCAATCAAGCTCTCCAACAACGGCCCGACGCTGCTGCTGCTGCTGCCGCCGCTACGGGTGCTGCTCCCTCTCCCAAGAACACACTGTTAATTTGACAGGGTGGAAGTGAGGAAGATGATGAAGGTGTGTGCCCTGATCCTGCAGTATTGTGTAATGTTCGAATGTGTCCCTACCCCTGCACCTTATGTGACTGCGTGAGGTGCAGCGGTGGAACTACAGTACGAACTTGAGGTACTTTACATGAGTATTTCTATTTTACACAGCTGTTGCTTCACAACGTTTCAGGGACAATATTGTGCTTTTTATAGAACTCCAATCATCTGACACTTTTAGCCGTTTAGCTTATAAAATGCATTACATGGAGAAAAGTATGTAGCTGTTGTTAGCGATGTTGGTGATCTGGCTCACAGTCAGCGTTCCAGTTCATCCCAGAGGTGTTGGATGGGGTTGAGGTCAGGTCTCTGTGCAGGCCAGCCAAGTTCTTCAACACTAAACTGGAAAACAAACTTTTATTAATGAATCTGGCTTTGTGCACGGGGACACTGTCACACTGTAGCAGGAAAAGGCCTTCAACAAACTCCTGCTGTTGAACATGGAAGTGCGCCTTTATCTCAACTATTGTTGTTAAGATGTAACAGTAATATTTCTCTTCACTGAGCACAAACCATGAAAAACAGGAAAGGTGTGCCCCGATATTTATGACCATATAGTGCATGATGCATTAGTAAAGATTAAACTACCCCGTATAGAAGGTATCTTCACCAGGTGCAACATTAAAATGGTGTTTAAACATCATTATCAGGGAGAGCGTTTTCCTGATACTGATATACATACATCATAGTATGACAAATGTTTTGCAGCTCACAAATAAAATCAACATATTGATGTTTATACAAAGAACTTACCACATATGTAAATCAAAAACTTAAAAAACTAATTTATTTGTAATTTTAACATAAAATCATTTGGGATAAAAACATTCTGTTCATCATAGCATGAATACTGACAAAATAATATTGTAACAATGTTAATGGTACTCTGTAATATAGTTTATAATAAAGTGAGACTGAAATAAGTCAGTGTATTTAGCTAATAATACTGCAGTGCATTTAAATACATTTACATTTTAATTTGAAATGCACAACTTTTACTTGTAATGGAGTATTTTCACATTTGTGGAATTGTTATTTCAGTGAAAGATCTGAACACTTCTTCCACTGCTCCATTTGTGTTTGCGTCCACGTGTGTGTGTGTTTGCTGCATGTTATGTTTCTTTGTGTGTGTCGGTGTCATACACAATAGATTTGTGGTGGAGGGAGGGTGGGGGTCAGATTGTGGTTTCCAAAATCATCATCCTGTCCTCCAAAGTTCTGTTTAGTTTGTCTGTCACCTCAGTGGATGGATATGCTTCATTTCCAAGAGTTTTCCATGTTCTTCTTCCCATGGCCGTGCTTTAACCACAATCAACCCCCGCCCCCCCACCACACTCAGCATCACTTCTGGACGGGGGAAAATGGTCTCCATCACTTTCACTTTGAATTGAGCTGAACCAGACATTGCTCGCTGAGTGTTGTATAATGTGATGATGAAGCCTGGGTGGCTCTCTCATGTATCTAATCCAACCGTGGGCTCCCTCAGGGGCTCTCTACGAGATGTTTTGCAACCACGAAATGAGAGACAACTGCCAAACAAGTCAGAGGAAATATGACGCTGTGTACATGGCTTGTTACAGCACGGACTGCCAAAGACATTAGCGCTAATCATCTTTACTGTTTTTGTTTCTTTAAACTCCCCCCTGAGCATAAATAAATTGTTTTTCACATTTTCTCAGTGGAAATGTGAGAATTTAACAGTGCGAAACTCATGAAATTTGAAACACTGCTTTCTGCTTTTAAATAAAGAAAGCCAACTATACGGCAATAAAATATATAACATTTTATGACATTCTAATGACGCCTCTTAAATAAAACCTCATATTTCTACAAGTGCTAGTTTTACAATGTATGAGTATAATAAAAATAACTAAATAAATAAAAACTAATGTTGCTACATTTCAAACTGATGAACGATTGACATGAAATCTGATGACAATCAAATGACAGTCATTAAATTAAATAAAATTTCACCTTTTAAAATTCATTTTAAAGGTTGGGCCTTCATGACAAAAGGGACATTAAACACATTGATATATTCTGCTGCCCTTAGTCTGTGAAACATTTTATCGTTTCTGCTAAAATCATAGATGGTCACTCCCTTCTGTGTTACAGTTATTTAGGGGCAGAGAGCGGTCAAGTCACCTTGGGAATTTAATCTTTTTAGGTGCAGAATCTGAGAGAAAAAGAGAAAAATAAAAAATCTAAAGTTACTGTTCATACAAGTCAGATGGAAAAAAAACAATAAAACACTTTTTTTTTTTTTTTAGAATTCATATCTGAGAAGTGATTTTATTCCTAAAATTGTGTTTTGAGTTATTTAATCAGCAGTTTACTGTACACATTTAACTTCTAATCAAGTTTATCCTGTTATAAATGTAAAAGTTATGTTTTTTCTTTGTTAAATTTACATTTCAGAACACTTGTTGTATTTTTGCAAGATTTTTTTGCATTTTCTTTTCAGAATTTGTTCCATTCTGTCTGATCCTAATAACTTGTCAGAATCAGTTTAAGTTTTTACATACAAGGAATTTGCTATGATACTGATGCATAACAATAAAAACAGAAACATTTGAAAATAAAAAACAAAGAATGCAAAGTCAATAGACATAAATAGAAAAGATACATATTTATAATAAAAATCTGAACACATAAAAATGTGTGCAATATATCCATTTAAAAATTTCAAAGTCAATATCTGTCACTCTGTTGTATATGAATCTACACAGAGAAGTGCCTCATCATATCAGGACTTTATACAACACTGCCCTCTAGCTAATGCTGAAGGAGCTTCAATCAAATGTGGGAGAGCATCCTTTGCTTTTCTTCTCACTTAGTGCAATGTAGGATTTATTATCTTTGACAATGAATGACTTAAAATAAGAGAACTGGTGGCTCTAGGTTAGATGTAACCTAATTTACACATTTGGACATCACTGTGGGATTTTAGGTGGAAGCTGCACACTACTTCTCAGTACTGAATGGCAAACAGACAAAGTTAGAGATGAGCTGCTCAACATAATGGAGAATTCCTCAGAAGTTGGTGGAAAAAAACAGAGTGAATATTGGACATCCATCAAGCGACCATGACTTCAAATGATAAAACAAATGAAGTTCGACATATCAATTTAAAAGGCGATGATATGTCAGTGTTCACGACTTGTTTCCAATGGCTCTAGTAGGCTAAACAAAATATCCGTTATTGTACGTTAAATATTTACACTGGCAAGTAGATTTAACTCTCTTGATACTTACAATAGACAGTGTAAAAGTCTTGATAATGTTATCTGATCTGATTATAACAATCTGTCAACCCTGATGATGTGAACGGTTCTGAAGAAAGACACAGCAGGAATGTTAGTATCACATAAAAATATCATTTTCCGCGTGTCCATTGTTGTGAAATATGCAGTGTAAACAGTAGACTGCACTGAGACTGTGTATAAAATCAATTTAATCCACATTGAGCCTACCAAAACTATTTTCTTGAAGCACGAGGCACTGACCATCCTTATTCCTCACAAGGCGTCCAGCCAAGGAACACGGTAAAAACAATTACCTAAACAGTGCAAAGTCAGAATCCATGGTGAGGCAGAAATCCTGTCCAAGAACAGGAAATAAAAATGCACACCCATTGGGCCACAATGGCTTCAACATGTTTAGTAAATTAAATTTAATACTTATTATGCAGAACAGTTTGGAATAGGATAAATTTATATTGAATCACCTTGCAACTTTGCAGCAAATTCAGTAATAATTGACCCTTTGGCACGAAACACAGGACCTCTTTTCAGTGAACTCTTCATTTTAATGAAACAAAAAAGTTTGTAAAAGTTTGTGGGACACAGGGGACATCAGTCCTGTCCAGTGCTTTGAGTTGTTCTTGCCAGGTAATTTTACAAGCCCCTGTGAAGACAGATCTGACAGGAGAGAGTGGAGTAGAGAGAGCACGGGAGAGTATTGGAGAGAGAGAGATGATAGAGCGTCTTAACATGTGCCAGAGAGAATAGGAGTTCTTCTGGAGGCCAGAACTGCGCGCTGCTAAACCTGAGCCAGAATAAAGGCTTCGCTGTGACCTTTCTGCTCCCCGCAGGGAGCGAGAGTGATGGCTGGATGTCAAGAAAAGAAAAAAAATGAGTAGTTAAACTGAGAACGCCTTCTCCTTCTCCTCCTCCAGCTCCAACTCCTGCAGGTCAGGTGCACTGTGGAGCCTGGGGTATGTAGATTCATAGGTTGAGTCTGAACTGTGCAGACTCTTCTTGTTCTGCCAAACTCCTGTTGACATGCTTGTCTATGCCAATAGAAACATTTAAGGCTCCTTTTTACTGACCCCATGAACAGTGACCCGTGAATATTTTTCCAAAAAAGTGTTTCAAGCAAAGCAGAGAGCAAAAAGGAAACAGGAAAAGCAACTGACAATTCTTTCTGGCCGAATTAAATGAGCTCTGTCATGGATGTCCAAGCTTCACTCCGCAGCTGGATGCTGAACCACCGTTCTGATCATAATTGAAAGTGGCAGAGGTAATCACACATCTGTTTGAGAGACTCTTCAGTCTGAATGGAGCTCAAAGCTTTTTGAGAAGAAAATAATAACTACTTCAGTATGTAAAAAAAGCTAGATAAACAAGACTGAATGAATTTCAGTTTACAGCACGGTGAATCACAGCTTCAAAGCTGAAATTTGTTTACTTTTGG
Source organism: Scortum barcoo (assembly GCA_023238725.1). Taxonomy (NCBI): domain Eukaryota; kingdom Metazoa; phylum Chordata; class Actinopteri; order Centrarchiformes; family Terapontidae; genus Scortum; species Scortum barcoo. Next base: position 17,120,951 of record CM041542.1, read on the forward strand.
GGAGAGGAAATTGTTAAGCGTGGTCTTTCACAGTGATAACCTCCCTCAACCTTAACCTAGAAAGGCCAAATGGTGTAATACCTCAAACCAGATTTGGATAAAACAGATGTAGATTTTGGTCACCTGGCCTTGGGACAGGCTGTAAACACAATGTTGGCACACAGATAATGTTGTTTTGGTGAATGTGTTAGGAAACAGTTGTTTATTTACACACACAGCAGATGCCAAGCACTACTAACGTTCACCTGGAGTTGTGTTTTGGTCTGTGGGAACTCTTAAAATATCTGGCTTTTCAGCTGCTAAATGCTCAGCTATTTGCCAACTTTTTCTGCCATTTGATTGCAGGTAATGTGGAGTGTTTTCTTTTGTTTTTTTGTTAAGCAGCTGCCTGCTGTGTCAGAAAACGAAGCTGAAGAGAGCAGTGAATTAAGAGATTTGAGTGAATTAAAACAGTAAAGTTGCAAGCTATAAAGGTGGGGGGAAAAAAAAGTTAAACAAGACAAAATCACTGCCAGGTTGTCCATCAGAGGAAACAGATGAATTAATTCTCTTAGCCATTTCATACTGAGAAGGTAATGTCCAACTTTGGTCATTCAACAACATAATTGTTCCAAAACACGGTAGAAACCAGATGAGATAAGCTCCTCTGTAATGGAGGCCACCACAGTGTGAGAACATGAAGTCAAACTGCAACATTCAGACAGTCTAACCAACACGGGTCAGGTGGTAAAGAGTGAGTTTACGGCGTACATATATCATCAACATCCCATCATTATCATTCCATCTCCTTAAACTCCCCCTGCAGTTTAATCAGTCACACCCACATCTGTCAGGCAGGTGTTGGCACATGAAAAGCTATTATAAGTAGCAACTGCATGGTGTCTTGTCCATAAACGAGCAGGGCGAGCAATGATTCTCAACTGGCTGAAGTTACAATCTAGCTTTATTGCTCTGTCAATGACCCTTTGCCGGTATATCAAGCACTACCTCTTAGAAACAGTTTAAATATTGGCCGACATTAAGTCCTAGTTGTGAGGGAAAAGTCCTTCTCACACTTATTTAAACTGTGACTCATGATGGTGTGGCCTCAGCAAAAGTGTGAACGTGTAATATCTCATTCTGTTCTGTCATTATTTACCCTATTCATACATTTTTTCCAAGTCCTGAGGATATATGTGGAGCTGTTTAAAAGTATGGCTGATATCTGTATCTGTAATTTGTAGTGTTAGTGTGAACTTAAATATATTTCCTCTCTTTTGTCTTAATTTTTCCATTAAATTATTTTCTTCCAATTTTTAATTCATGTTTTACATTTTCAGACAGCAGCAGTATAGTACTTATTGACAAGTCACTTGTATGTAGTACGTACTGATATATCTATTATGTTCTTAATAAAAAGATACCATACATTAAAAGTGCACACCATAAAAACAGTGCTAACATCAGGTACAATATATAATATGTATACCTCAGAAGATTTAGTAGAATCTGAATTATAAGACAGAAAAGTCTCAGTCTTGACCTTGATGTGTTCTTTAGGACACCAAGTATTTTCTGTTGTTGCCGTTGGGAGCAGCCACAGTGATGAACCCTGACTCAACGGCGACCGGAGCGGGGTCACGCGATGCTCGAGGAGGACCCCTCTGTTTGGATTTGCTCGTCTCTCCCCATGTGAGGTTGACCCAGATTACGCCACCCATGCGTTGCTCTCTCTCCCACATCTGCCTCCAATTGACTGCAAACCAAGCGAGACCATGACCACTCATTATTCATAGACCGGTTGCTTTCGTGCCTTTACACCAGTCCAGTTACGTCATATTTGTTTATGCTATTTGACAACGAGCCCCTGCCGACTGAGAGGGCCACATTGTGAAACATTTATTGAGGTTTACTTCCCAAAATGGGCTCCCTAGGTTGTCCTGATTTACAAAGAGTAATGGCGAGTGTGATTTTGTTAGACCGCTGTCATTTGTTTTGGAGTTTGTTGTGCTGAGGGGCAACAGAGATTTCATTATATCTCTCAAGGCCTGTGTAAACCTGGACAGAGACGCCTGTATCCTGTCCAACCACAAGTGGGAGCTGTGTGACTGCGTACCCCCACTTCACGTTCACGCCAACTGAACCACCTTCACTCCTACCTACAGAGAGGAAAAAGCAGACGTTATACTGTCTGCTGAAATCAAGCTCATTAATCATGTTTCCACAGATGTCAAATATGACTAACTGTATTTACAGAATCCAGCCGTTTTAAAGACACAGAATGAATATAATTTTAGTATTTGGGAAACCAATGTGCTCCACAGGTGCCTCTCTCTTGGACTTCTGTACAAATATAAATCCACTGAATTTCATAGAGGACTTCGGCTCTTTTTCACATCCCACAGTACACAGATGGATAGTTGCTGCTCTTGGACAAGAGGAGGCTTGAGTCGATCTCGAGAAAGGACTGTTCTGTGGCCTGGTCAAGCTCTTACAGGACCGTCTCCAGAGCGAACTTGGACGTGTGTTTGGATCTCTTTCACACAAGGTACAGTCTGTTTCAACGCTTGGGAACCTCTGCATTCCTTACTGGCGGACAATTTAACATCCGACTCAATAAACAGGAGTCACTGGTGTGTTTGCACGTGTGCGCGGAGGTGATCATGTAATCGAGGAGCAGGAAGTGGGCGTTGTGCGTCCGACAGTTTTGCACACTCGTGTACAGTTCGAGCGCTGAAGCACATCTTGTTTAGTTAAGCATCACGGTGTTTCCGCGCTGCTGTGTTGACCCTCTCTCCCTGCTGCTTATCACTCAGCCGCCGCTAACGGGAGAAATAAAACTGGCCGAGACACCCACACCCACAACTTTCATGCTGTCAGCCATAATGTACTCGCAGTCTTTTACCGGAACTTACAGAAAGTTATGCATTTTGCACATGCAAACAAAATAGGATGTGCTCACAGTCTATCATAAATGACAGCTCCCCCCGGCTAAATAGCCATCCTCTACGCCATTGAATCTGAATAGGCATGGCGGTCACAGTAACTAAACAATTCTCAATGACGTGTATCCTCTGTTTGTCCTGAATCTGACAGATTTTGTAGTCACCCCCACCCGGATATGATTTATTGAAAAGGAACAATTAATTTTAGAAACACAATTTAGAGAACTATTGCTTGAGACTGCTACAACCTTTATTTTTTCCCTCAAAACTGCATATGTGTCACCATGATTTTCTCACCAGTTTATGCACAATCAACAGCTCAGCTACAATAAACAGAAAAGGGTAAAGTTACAAAAATAGTGCAGCCATTCATCTAGTTTGGTCAGTCTAGCTATGCCCTTGCGTTTTCTCTACCCTACCTCCTTTCCATTACTTGCTTACAAAATAAACACACAGCGCCACAGGAATGTTATCCCAAACCTACTAATTTGCCTTGATTACATTAATATTTTTTTGGTTGAAATTGCCCTTTTCCCCTTCCTATTGCCTTTGTTTATTTTCTCCCCCTCCGCCTCCCGCTGTGCTCCTCCTTTCCCCCTCAACATGCATTGCTTTCACTATTAGCAAAAAATAAAGGGTGATTAGTTGTCAGGCGGATGCCCTCTATTTCCTGTGTGTGTTGGGGTGTTTATGTAACCGTAACGTGCAAAAAAAAAAAAAAAAAAAAAGAGAAAAGAGAAGAGTGAAATCCTGTAGGGTGATCATATAGGATCCAAGAACAAGGCTGAAGAATCGAGTCAGTCATTTCGTGGCACAGTTTTATTTTTACATACATGCTTTAACTATGTAATTTGTAGTTGTATTAAACATGCTGTATATGCACTGAACACAAGAGATAAAGCTCGTTTTCACATTAAAGGTTCAGATGATCATGCTCCGCCTCCTGTCACTCTATGAGTAGCTGTGTTTCTGTATGAACTTCATCTGGAATTAAGACAGCTGGTTTGATGCAGAAACATATTGCACGTAATTGCTATTTATTTATGACTCTACACAGACTCACATAAAGAATTATTTTGGAGCTATAGTGTGTTTGTTTGGTTTTGAAATATTTGGACATGATCCCTCCTTGTTAATCATCATATAATCCCGCTGCTTATAGATGGAAAGACAGATAAGGAAAAATAAATATCAGCCGGGAACACAGCACTTTCTAAACATCTGATCTAAAGTCCTCTCACCATTATGGTTTCCACAGATTTCTCCACTAAAAATTCATCACTTGGTGTGTCAGGTGTTCCTCATATATAGTTGCAGGCCAGAGCAGCGTGGATTACCGCTATAGAGTGCAGACCCAAATCCATCACAGTGATGGAAGAGCAACAAAGCCCACATGGATCTGCAGAAAAGCAGCAGAAGGTGTCTGAACATAGTAACGGCCTCTGCTGGCTGTAAAGAAATTATGGCCCAATCATGTTGCAGATACTCAGATATCAGCTTGACATGCGTCATGATTTTGCGAGGCAGCGAATCCCTTTATTGCTATTTGTGTGCAATGAAAAGCCTCCGCTGGCTCATGGAAGATATTAACAGGTGTTTGTCTGTTTTGTGAATCTGTTGCAGCTGCGTCACGTCAAAAGAACACTTCTTTACATTTTGACTCGGGTCATAACACCGCTGCTATTCAGCATCGCTCGAAAACATATGGTGCTCACAGCCTTGACCGATACCTTATATGCTCAAGTAGTCCTAATTTTCCTAATGATTATTTATACAGATTCAGCATCGAGACCATTGCCCTTGGTGAAACCAGACAGTCCATAACTCACCGGGCCTGAGAATGAAGCTTTTAGTCGTTCTTTTCCTCTTATCGTAATCCAATTGAAATCAGCATTGATTTATTGTGTTTTGAATTATGCTTTGCTTGTCGACTATGTCATTGCTTGGAGGGAAATGGCAAACTGTTTCAAAGCTCGCCTGTGTTCCTCACTAGTATACTTACTGGCCAAAAATGCAAGGACAGAGCTCACCATGAAAAGCCGATCAGAACCTTCACCCTAAGCTTGACCTTCAGTGAAGACATAAACATGAAGAGAGTCACTTAGTGACTTTGGGGCCCGGCCAGACAGTGGATATAAAGACAACAACTCCTGTTTGTTTGTGCGCCACTGAAGAGCAGGAGTCTTCTTTTACATACGGCTCGGAGACATTCTTGGCTTTGATGAAGGGGCTGGCATTCAAGGCAGAGAGACAAAAAAGAAGAAAGGGAGAGAGGTAGCGCAGAAGAAGAAGAGCAAGAGATTAAGTGTGTGGTTATTCTGGCAGACAGCACAGGCAGGAAGCCAACAGAAACTCTTCTTCTTGTGACACAAAAGTTCTGCACAACTGCGCTCGCGCTCGCGTGCGCGCACAGGCAAAAGCAAAACAGCACACAAAAGTAAGTAAAGACACTGACATTGGCACAAAAGATACGCAGAGAAAGAGTGAAATATTATATTCATACATACACACTATACACACACACTCACAATCTGCTCTCTAATTGGATAACCGGCCATGTGTTTGCAGAAATGTTTTATTGAATAATACACAATGTAATACAAACAATTTAATACACAAGCCTAAATATTTGGAAAAATCAATATGGCACCTTTTCAAGACTAACAGCGTTGCACAATAGGTGAAGTAGTTTTGCCAGGCTTAACAATATTATGTTAAGAAGCGATTAATATCAAAAATAATGTTTGAACAACTGAGCAGACGTTTAAAACAAGCTCCGAGATCAAAATCAGATTTCACAGGAGAGTTAAGTTTGCTATTGAATCACCCATGAACAGCCCTTCCTGAGTATGTCTGTATTTGCACAGCACACACAATTACAGAGAAAAATGGCACTTACTTTCTGGCCCGCAACAGCATCATTTTTCATGACTTTACTGTAGCCCGCATTATGCAATATTTTGTTTGTAAAATATAGTGGAAGTATAAGCTTAATAACAAATTAACAAGCGACACCAATTACACACTAATAAATGGACTTTTTAAGAGTTAATAAGAAAACAAAGCAAAAAGAGTTTGAAGATGTAACTGACACAATGACACCAAATTTTGGGACTGGTGTAAAATGATATTGTTAAATAATATTGATGTATTCTACAAACATATTTCACAGTTGATAATAGATTATTTATATTAATTGAATATAGGCTTACTGACAGTATATACAGTCCAGGTTCTACAGTGCAAACATTGCACTCGCAGCTGCACCTAAAAATGGATATACTTGAACCAGAAAAATCATTTACGAGGACGAGTAAAGATTACAATGCGGCGTACAAAGTAGAGTTTTCTGGGGTGACACAACTACTGTCAAGTGAAAAACAAAACACTGAAAAAAATGTTTCTGTACCATTGGCTATAATTTATAAGTGTAGATATCGCTAAAAATAAAGCCCATTCATTTCATTTTAAGCCAAAAACAAGATGATGATTAAGAGGAATCAGGCAAGAGGGATTCAGAGGGGATCAGCCTGGATGGGCTGCTGTCGAGGAGTTAGACGTCCAACATACTGATATTATTTGAGTCTATTAGGCATGGAACAGTGTGTAATTTCAGTGGTATGTGCTACTGCCCAGATGTGTGTCCCTTAGTACATAGGACACATGTAGGACTTAGGACACAGTACAAATAACTATGTAATAAAGTATTTGTTTATAAACTACAGTACTTTTGTAGACTACTGACAGTATTTCTACCAGTGGTTAGAGTACTTTAACTATTATTCTACAATACTGCGTCAGTGACACACAGTATTGCCATCCGCTTCTATTCATGCTATTGCCTTCAGATTACAAACTCCATCTTTTTCCCTGACCAACCAGTAGTAACCAGAAGTGCGCTGTCATGGGACACGATCCCTCACTGGCTTCCCAGCCACAGACTAATTCAACTCCATGGACCACGTGACCAAACAGAAAGCTGCCGTTTTTGATCAGACAAAGATTTTATTCTTTCTAAGTGTTTACTTAGTCTGAGGTCATGTTAACGTGAGTTCCAGCTAAACAAGTCTGAAACTAACGAGGGAATATGTTAATCCAGCATGATATCTCTGTGAGTTAAAGAATGTTAGAGAAAAGGCTGGTGTCTGCTGATGTAGACTGCGTGTGCTGTGCGTGTGGAGCTGCATTCACTGAGGCCTACGGGGGATTTGCCTATTGAGCTAAATCGTGGCACTCTTATCTCTCCCATGTTGTTATCTCCAACACGGTAATTGCTGACTTCCAATCACGCTTGTTTTCCTCTGATAGGGAGACTTTTCCTTCTTAGCAGCAAGTTCATTCCAACTTCTCTTCCAAAGTTAGACCGGCCCCACCTCCACATTGACACACAAGAGATACCCAAGGGGATACATGAACACGCATAGACAGAGACAGGCAGACACATTCCTGTATGCCCTCTGTTCATGTCAAGACCGAAGGGGAAATCATTGACTTCTACTGAACCCATAACAGGACACGGTATGTCCCACAGGGACTGCAGAGTGCTCATTATACTCTGTACTGTATGTGAAAAATATTGTATCCTTTCACAGTACCAGCAGGAGGTTTTCTCCATTAAGTCTCTGACATAAAAAGCATCATTAAGGGCTTTTTCTGGAATAGTTCAGCTTCATCTTTGGTTTAAGCCCAGTGGTGATGCAAACAAATGGCGGTGACGTGGTCTCGAGAGGCTCGTGTTTGATTCTGTAATTCAGAGTTGCGAACACTCTCAGAAGTGGAATACAAGTGTATATTTATATGTGGCTCTTTGTCAGCATCTTTAAAGGAATTCCTCATCCTTAACACGTCGCCGTTGTTTGCTTGCCATGACCTTGTTGCAGAAAACACCACGCACACAACCTCTCTGAAACACAAGCCAATACTAATCTAATTTTCTCCTCTTTCTCCCAGGAACACACAGCCACAGCCCTGCGGTCCTCGGCTTCCTGTGTCAAAGGGGGACTGCACCACATGTTGTGTCGCGGTTAACCAAGGGCCGACCACTTTAAAGGAGCCCAAATTGATGCAACCCATCTTGAAGTAATCCTATGGTTGAGGATGAGAGAGGGGGGATAACCTGGTGGATTGATTAGTTCACCACAGATATGCTCTGTGCAACCTGGGCTGTTTACATGGCGGTAGACCACAGCAACCAGATGCCATTACAGTATCTGTTGGTATCTGTTGGAAGTGGTAGGTTTCTGACAACTTCTGTGAGAAAAGGAATAACTTGACAATGACGGCCAAACAACTGCACTTGAAGAGCTAGACACTTGAACATTAAGTAATATGACACTGCCCAGTGTTTGACCACAATCACAAGTGTTGAACAGTAACATTAGAGTTGTGTGTTTTAGCAACAGTTTGTTAACATGTTTATCACAGAAACAGAAAGGATGATAATATGTCAAAGGTGTGTACCTTACCAAACAGTGTCACATACACAGGACATTGTGACAGATGAGACAAGTAATTGATAAGTCAGAACCACACAGAAAACTTTCCAAGCTCAGATAACTTCCTAGAGATGGTACCATTACTCCCTGCTGGCACTCTTTTCTGCTTTGCCTCAACTTTTGGTATCGATGGTGGGGCATTTAATTTTTCTTTTTTTTTGCATGACGCGGATGAGAAAGAAGGTGACGATGGAGATGGGAGTTTGGCCACACTACTGGAACAGTTGAGTTCACGGAGAACAGTGCCTGAGTGTGATTAGCCGAGCTGCAGTGGTGCTTCGCCAGTTCTCATCTGTCAGTGTGTGTGTGTGTTTGTGTGGGTGGGTGTGTGGGGTGTGTGTATATGTGTGTGCGAGTGAAACAGAGGAAAAGAGCAACAGACTCGGAGACAATAAGAACGGAGAAAAAGAGGAGGGAGATACTTTAAGACAACTATAGCAGATTGGTATGTCTGACTGCCATCTGAAACTGCAGCGATGTGTGGCCCGGCACCATGGTTTCAGAGTTACACCCAAAACAAATAAACAAAAGGAGTTTGGGCAGCATGTGTTCACGCCAGAGAGAGAGAGAGAGAGAGAGAGAGATCTGAAACCTCTGTGAATCTCACTGTGGCACACGTGTGCACACAAACACATACCTGTGATGGTGTAATGACACACACTTCTCGGAGATGGATTTCCATCCTAAGGTAACAATGACACAGGGCTTAGAGAAATCTTGCAGTGTTTCAGTTCGTTGGAAATCTCATGGATACCCGTTCATCACAATCCTAACACTACACCTCACTGCTTCTACCGGCTGCGATGCAAATACAGCCTCTGACGTGTGCCTGTTATGTCAGGTACAAAGCTGCCATGCTAAGAGTGACGGTTGTGAGTGACGATACACGGGGGTGTAAAATTGATACCAGTCTGTTAGTAAGGTCACTTTAATCACTTTGAGTCTCTGTATTCAACTTATCATATGTGTCATATGTATGTGTATATAGTTTATGTATTGGCAGCTGCGTTCATTATACAAGCAAATTTACTCCAGCAGTGTACGTACAGCGTTATTGTTTCTTTTCTTTTTTTTTTGTTTGTGTCTCAATTTCTGCTCTCTTCATCCTCTCCAGATTTTTGTCAGCTAAGGTTTCGAGGGTTAGCTCATATGGAAAGCTGATTCCAGAGCTTGCTTCATCTCACATGGTTTCAATCACCTTTTCCTGCAGACCTTGCAGGTTCTGAGGCAGACCTTCGCTCCAGGACTCTGCAACCTGGACCAGGCCGGGCGCTGGGGAACGAGGAAATGAGGGGGAACGGGGAAGACAAAGAAGAAAAAGGTGGGAGAATGAGCTTTCACACACCTCTGCTCCTTTTCTCTCCTCTCACCTTGTCTCGTCTCCTTGACTCTTGTCTCCCTTTGTCTCATCTCATCTCCTGTCCTTTCTTTACACATTGTCTCCTCTTGTCTATTCTCTTCTCATCTTCTCTCCAAGTCTCGTCTCATATCCTAGTCTCATTTCTTGTCTTGTCTAGTCCTGCTTGGTCTTTGTTTGTCCTGTCTGTCCTCATCTTGTCTCCTCGTTTCCTCTCTCCTCGTCACCTCTCCTCCCCTCCTCTCGTCTTATCTCGTCTGAAGTCATTTCATCCCCTTTCCTCGTCTCATCTCCAGTTCTCAACTCCTCTCCTCTCATCTTGGCTCCTATCATCTCGTGTCATCTCATTTCCTCCTCCTGTTTTCTTCTTCCCTAATCTCGTCACCTCTCCTGTCCTCTCATCTTGTGTCCTCTCATGTGCTTTTCTTGAGTTTTGTGTCTTGCCTCCTTTCACCACTCCTATATTCTCCCTCTCCGTCCTTTCCTTTCCTCTCCACTTGTCCCCTCTTCTTTCCTCTCATATAATCTCTTCTCCTTTCCTCCTCTCTTTTTCGCCTCCTGATTTCATCTCCTCTAATTTTGTCCTGTCACATTTGTTTCCTTCTGGCTCACCTTGTCTAAACCTCTACTTCTCTCCTCTCCTCTGCCGTTGCCTTATCTCCTTTAGTCTCATCTCTCCTCTTTATCAGGTTATGATGACATGCCGAATCAGCTGTTGAAAATCCTGCTTTCACTCTTTCAGTGCTGCAGCGGACTGCAGAGTAGAATCTCATTATCCCAGCAGCGCCCACTGTCATGTTGAATCTGTATTGTTGAGGGCAGACAGTTCCAAACTCACAGCAGACAGACATGACAAGGGCAGGAAAAAGGGGGACGCCAGCCCTCGTATGTTTTCTTTGTACTCCCAAAGTAGCAGCGAAAGAGGAAGTGGGCTTGAGAAAAGAACTGAATACTGACACAAAATCAAACAAAAAGGCAGTTTCTTCTCTCCTCAGTTTGCCGGAGTGCGCTCTATTCCGAAGGATTTCCCTCAACACCGCTCTCGGTGTCAACAGCGGGAGTCCACGGAGACTGAGTGCATTCACATGGATCCTGCGGAGAGGAGGGGCAGCCGGGGGTCACCTCAGGTCACTGGCAGGCACCGCAGGAGGATGTAACTCTGCAGCCTAACAAGGGCGCGCTGATGCGGGCCCACACATCCCATCTGTCAGTGCAGGGATTCCTCCTCGCTGGTGGGAGGAAGCTATATGCAACGGTGAAGTTATGAGGGAGAAGCAGCACCGGACGTTTCCTGAGGGAAGAAAACGGTGCGACAGCCAACGAAGAGCTGAGCTGTGATTCCTCCTAGTTTTGTTTTCATTCTCGTTGGGGTCGGAAGTGTTATTTGGGTTAGGATTCGGAGTGCTGGTATATAAACATGACTTCTGTTTGATGGGAACTAAGAGTCTGAGTAAAAAGAGTAGACATTTTTTGCCCTCTCTCTGCTTTCTTTTTTTGCTGCTTAATGCCCTATGGAGGAGAACAATAACATGTCACGAAAAGTACAATGGATGTAGTAGATGCATGACTGCCTGTACTGCCTCTTGTTTCAAAAAGATCTTGGCATTTAGCGCGTCTTTGTCATTTGGCTCTCGGTTTAACAAATATGATCTAATCACACATGGGAAAAGCGGCTTTGAAAGAAATAAAACATCACATAAACTGCACTCAGTCTTGCCAGGTGTTAAAAATTTTAATAAATTTGCCTCAAGGAAAAGAACCATGTAAGTTCATTTTGAAGGCAAATTCCAGTTTATTGCAGTTTGGATCTTATTTTCATTGTTTCTGTAGGTAATAACACTGTACTCAAGTTAACTGTTGTGAACCAAATAATAAAAATGATGATGAGGATGCTAATATGCTGATGATTAGCAGGTACAATGTTTTTATCTTACTCTCAAAAAGATGCAATGTCCAACTCTTTTAAATCTTCAGAGTAATAACATCCTCATGTGTAAAGGTTGCAGGTTATGTATTTTCATGAAGATTTAAGTGTATTTTGATAATATACAACAACCACAGTTAAATGGCTGTAAATTTGGAATTATACAGGACATTTCAAAACTTTCCAAACATACCTTTCTAGGGACAGACCCTCCGGTCAAACAGTGGTTACAAAATACAGGCTTTAAAAAAAAAAAAAAAGTAAGTACTCTTGTTTAACTGTCTGCATTGGCCAGACAGGTCAGTTGGCCATGCCGATAAAGATCTGCTGTGGAGCTGCATTCTATAACAAACAAGTGCCCCGATAAATGACAGGACAGGGGTGGGGGTTTACCCAAGGCAGCAGACATAAACACAGCAACCCGCATGGATGGAGGGAGGTAATTTAGATATACCACCGCCATTAGCCCAATTAGGGTTCAATGCCTATGAATCCACAGGGCATTCCCTGTTCGCCAGAGAAGGAAAAGGGGAAAAGTACACTGCAATTACATGTGTTCAACAAAAACGGCAACAGAGGAGGAAATGAGAGAGGAAGCCGAGGTTCAACAAAGGAACAGAGGAGGAAATGAGAGAGGAAGCCGAGGTGGTCTGAGCGCACGGAGCTTCTCCTCAGCTGTCTGTAAGTCGGCCATCGAGGTAGGGTTGCATCGGGAATCGCCAGGAGGCTTTGGTGGAGTGTGCTGGCATTTCTGACACCGATCCCCAACTGACTTAACAGAGATAAGACATCTGGTCGACTCCCTCCCTGGGTCAGACGAGCAAACTTTATCCAAGTTCAATCTGATTGAATATCACCTTGTCTTTGACAGGGGATGACAGCCCGTGTGCTTTTATAAGCTGCGATATTGAGGGTTAGTTTGCACAGATTTGAGGTCTGCAGGCTCTGTATTGGCCTTTAATATCAGATATTCTAGATCTTTTATGCACTTTCTGTTCTGACACTTTGTGCAAGTTGACACCAAAAGTCCCAGCAGCTTGGAATATTAGTCACACCTCTACCATTTCTCAATACAAATATTTTTAGACGGAAGATATAAAGAGATATTCATAACATTTAATACCAGGCAAAAGCAGGTCCACTGGATTTTATCAGTTGTTTTACAGTAAATGGACGACTGAGTTAAACTGGTCTCCGCGTTCAAATGTTATGGCAGTGGACCGGTAAGTCCTCGGGCTGATTTGGCGTCTGATGGAGTTGATCCTTGAAGGAGCCAGCTTCTATTTAAGGACTGCCCCAGCCCCAAGTCTGCCTGCCATGACTCAACGCACTCATACAATGGGAACAATTGAGGGGGGTGGGCATCGTGCAGCAGGGCGAATTTCCTCCGAGCGCAGCAGAGTGCAAAAGAGCTCTATTTTGATAAATAAGATCCTGGTTAAAGGTGAGAATTGGGATAATTCAGGACCAGCATGCTGGATCGCTCAACACGATGACGCTTATGGTGTATGTCATGCATTGTAATTACATGCACTGGGCTGTAATATAAATGTTTAGCAAAAAAGTGACACCTTATTAATTGATCTGTGTAAAAACAACACTGAACTTCAAGGAGCCTCTCTTCTTTCTCCTCTTCGTTCTTCTTCCTCTCCATGAAGATGCTTATCCCGTGGCCTCATTATGTGAGCTGAGAAAGGCCGTGGCCCTGTTCTTTGTATCACATTTTCGGGGGGTTTTAAGGGGTTGTTATGGTTTGCAGATGTCACCCTGCATAGCATTCGGAGGGAGTCATTCCCTGGTGCTGTCAGGCAGGGACCCTCCTTTGCTCCCTTGTCTTCTCTCCTGGGTGCGGTGTCAGGGAGGGGTGTGCGCAGGAAAACCCCACAGGGATACGAACATGGCCTCGAAGTGGGGTAGAAACACTCACGCGCAGTGCATGCATGTCCCAGTTCTTAGACGTGCATACCTGAAGTGCAAAAACATGACGACACCAACTCTCATGATTACAACCATCGCACATGTGTCATAGAGAAATCCCTGGCACACTGTCAAATCAGTGATTACACTGATGCATCTGTTTGATTTCTGGAAAATTCTTCCTTTCTGCCTCTTCTCTTCTATTCTGCTGTCTTTCTGTCACTTTTGTTCACTGCTATGTCTCATGTAAACATATATGTTGGAAAATCACGGTGCCATAGGGGATGTTGAGGTCTCATCTAACCCTCCATCTCTGGCTGAAAAACCGCACACACCAAGACAGCTGCAAGAGCATGTGTGAACGATGCAGAAATCCAGCTAAATAATGCAAATTTGAGGGAAAAGTCTCCGTCCTGTCAGCCCAGTCGACCACAACTTCACACCCAGTGGAGGCCCTCATGTCTCCCACACCTTCTCCCTCATCACTGTCACATTTCTGGATTTGGGTTTGAGGGAAGGAACCACTGGTCCCTCCACTGCAGTTAAGAAAAATCAAAAAGATGAAGGGAGGGGTGACAGAAAGACATTGCATGTTCATCTAAATATTTCTTGCATTAAAGCCCCAATATGGGGTTTATTTTGACCTAGAAATGCACAAATATTTGATGAGAGATGCTTTTATGGTAGAATATGAGCTCTCTGCAACTTTCAGCTTCGAGCAATGACCGAAAACAAATATATATTTTCTCCCTGTCTTTGTATACAGCTCAAAAATGTACATCAAACCCCGAAGTCTGGGTCAGTCAGTCAGTCAAAGAATGTCTTCAACACAATGACGCATGCTATAACAAAGCCGGCAGGGTGATTTTAATGATGCCGTTTCGATTCCAGCTCGGGCCTTTAAGGGAAAGCAAATGTTCATGCACCACTGCATTATAAATGGATTTGATTTTGAGAAGTACTTAGGCACAGGACCAAACTAGACTGAAAGGCCCAGGGACTGTAAACTAATATTGGTTTACAACACATGGTCCAGATTTCATAACAGACATTAAGACTCAATCCTGGAGGACACTCCTGCGGAAAAAGTATGATTGATGAGCGTGAAGTTAAGGTGTGTGTGTGCGTGTGTGTGATGTGTGTTTCACTGTGTGAGCACAGTTGGATGCTATTTTTAAAAGGAGCAGGTTAAGAATTGATCTAAAAACTCCTTCTGTGCACTGTAAAGTGCTGTGGTAGCACAATGTTGCTTTGAGAGGTGCCAAAGAGAAACTATTTGTGGACTGATCAAGCATCAAAGGAAGTGTTTAATGTTTTCATGGGTACTTTTTTTTTTTTTAAATAGGAAATACGTTTGCTGAAAGTTAGATGACAAGATTAAAACCACCCTCGTGTTTATATGGTAAATAATAGGCTATTAGGCTGGCAACCTCACAGTAACAACAAGACGATGCAGGGCTGCTTTGTGTCCACACAGCCTAGCATATCGTGCTAATTCACCAAAGCACTGTGCACTGTAAAACTAAACACAAACAAAATGCTTATTGAGTTTTTCCTTCCTATTGCCTTGTAATCCAGACAACGATACTGTTATTTGGAGGTCATGCTGCATGTTTGTGCATCCAGTCAAACGCTCAGACTTGGACTCGTGCCAGGCTCTGGCGATGGGTATCGGCATGCTTGCTGGCGTTTGCACTCTGAGTCATTACAGTAGTTCTGTAAATAGCAACCCAGCTAAAGGAAATATTTCAGATCAAATCAGAACACAAGTACTTTTCCCTAACCACCACCATACACTACACACACACACAGAAACAACCATGTGAATACTGCACATGCACACACACATTGCACATTGATTTTTTTTTCTTGCACTCTGTGATGACACAACCACACCTTTGCTAGGATTATGTTAACAAGAGATTAAGTACATCTTATCAAACTGTCGCCACACTGCTTTATTGCCAGTTGACAGTGAACTTTCTTAATGTGTCCCATTCATACTTTTGATTTAGGGTCCATACCAGATGGCCAGTGCTGTGGCACTTCGAAGCATTCCCCGCGGTCGATATGTTTTGCTCACGTTACAGATTTTCCTCCATGAGAGCGCAGCATGTCAGAACATAAGAATGAAGAAGTGATCAGCAGGGTCTCGATGCAGCCTCTGCACTCTGGAAAGGCTCCCACGAAATGAATTGAGATACTACAATAACTTCACAACACACTTCCCCGGTCCCAGAGGCTACATCCACACTGCAGTGTAGCTGTTAATCTTGATGACACAGGATACAATGGCTCCGCTATGGCCGCTCTGCTGACTCAAATCTCTTTTTATCCCCCTTCATTTAGGAGAAATGCTTCTGATATTTTATTTGTTGTCTTAACTTTGGTTTATTCACACAAGTCCAAACATTTTTAACTCAACTGTGGTAAAAAGGGGGAAATGTCACATTCTGGTTGTGGTTTTATTCTAGAAATTAGGCTAAACATTAGATAATGTATTTTTACTTGCCCACTTGGATTATTTGACATAAAATTTAAAGATATGGCATGAACGTGAGTTTTTTCTTATTGAGAAAATAAACCACATGAAAACCTTTTTTTTGCCTGGGTTAGGATGTTATTAAGAGGCCGCATTTGTACCACAAAATGCTCAAAAACAGATGTGTATTGCCATGTCAATATAGCCCTATAGAGTCCTATGGGTCAGGTTTATGCTGAGTGTGTAAATATAGTCAGTGACATTTGCGTGCATTGAGAGTGCAGTCGTATGTCATTTGGCTTTGCTGGAGGTTTTGGTCTGATCCAGGAATGTGTAGGAGGCCCCATATGGTGACATCACCATCCTGTGGACGAATCCCTGGAGCTGTAATGATGACCAAGACCGAGCGCTCTGGTCATGACCTTTTATTCTGTTAGCGAAGAGCTCAAAGACAGAAAGACGCAATTAGTTTTAACCAGGAACAAGCTTCCCACTGTGTAAAATCTAACCCAATCTAATGGCGGTTTATTCATCAGCACGAAGTGACTTACAAATCACTTAACTGGACTGTGTGGCTCTCAGATCTCACTGTCCACACTGCACATTGTCTTTAAAAAAAAAAGATGTTCCCAATTTTATCTAAATTACACAAAGGCTATAAAGAAAACTTGTTCTAAAACCATTACACATAAACGAATAAGAATAACAGCCCACAGCCAAAATAGTGACTCTCTGAGGTTGCAGTTTGGCACAGCGGGGACCTGAGCTAAATGCTCAAGTCAACTTGATTATATTCTCCTGTTTGGTCACCATCTTAGTTTACTGTGTTAGCATGCTAACGCTTACACCCCTGCTAAGGAATGGCATAACTTTTGCAAGAATTTAGTAATTTACCATTGAACAGGACACGTTGACCTGATGACGATGCTTTAATGAAAAGTTAAAAGGACCATCAAAGATATTGTAGTTCAGTGAAATCGTAGGGACATACAAATGTGAGAATAACAAACTCATGGTGGTGCTCAAGGAAAAGTGAGGAGAGTCAGTAGAATAACTTTCTTTAATATTACATAGAGATAGATATTTTTACAGTCGAACATTACAGTCGAAAATCATGACCAGCTGGTGGTGCTACATGAGATGTCGGGATCACCAAAGTCAGTGGGATTCCTTCTCTGTGGACCATGAATGTCTGTTTAAAATGTCATGTTGAGACATTTCAGTCTGGACCGAAATAGTGGATCAACCTTACAATCCCTAGAGTTACACTGCTATCATGGCTAAAAAGCATTATCATTACAATCTCCTCTACAAATGAGTACGTAACTCACTGCAACACATTCCAACGCAAAACCACCACCACAGGGTACAGCCTCAAAACTGAAGCATCTGTTCTCAGCTACTCAGCACATAGTAATCTGTATAAAGCAGAGCATTCAATAAAACAGGTGTTTCTCTTTTGTTAGTCACACTTGGTCACTAAATTAGCTCTTTACTGCACATTACTGTAAATGTAATTTTGAAAGTGTAATGGGTTTTAGAGTACAGGAGCTGTGGGATAAGCCGTGCCAGAGAGCTGTGCTGGGGGAGATAAGCTTTATCATTGTTGTTGAGTCCTTCTGGTCATTGTTGAGGGATTGACAAGCTAATGAATTCAATGTAATGGCCCATCAGAGCAAAACATTAAACTTAGAACAGTATTGTTTGCTAATCTAGAGTCCAGTCCTCATGCTTAACTTAGTGTTTGTAGTTTTAGTGATAGTTTGGATTCTAATGCACCTCATGTTCTAGTAATTGTGCAAAGTGAGCCTGCTGTCCTAATACATTACTCATGTAGTTATCTTCTTTTAGTGTTATGTTGGTTCACTTTTTTCGTTGCAATTTAGTTTTTACTGCAGTCGACTCAAATGAAAAGATATTTCAAAAGTGGTAAACGATGTGTGAAAAAAAAAAAACACCCTTGATTAGAAAACAGATTAATTCTTTAGCAACCAAAGTAGTTGATTACAAATACTAATGGTATCAACACCCTGGTCCCACGATTCAAAGCAGTGGTGGCGTGTGTGTCTTCAGTGACCACAGATGCATGGCTGTGTAGTAGTTTTAGTGCAGAGTGTGACTCGGCAGTGGTGGTCTGTGTGTGTCAGTGCTGTGGTGGTCTGAACGCCGTGCTGGCTTCCTCCCAGCAAGCTCCGAGGCAGAGGCGAGCCCCACTGCCAGGCATGGCCTCACTGTGGGAAAGAGCCTCTGTGTTATTGTACGCACAACGAATCGCTGATGACGCATTTGTTTATGCGCTTGCTCAAATAATGGGAACATTAAATATTTGGCCTGAATAATAATAATCCATTTCCTTGCCACCACAGAAATATGACTAATCACATGAAAATTAAAAATAAGCAAACATGCCGTCAAACGATTGTATTTTGTGGATACGATGAAGATCTGTCTGCACACACCCTTTATGGTGAACATTACCTCAGAATTATGTGCACCATTAAGGGGAACCGCCCTCTATATTATGGCAGCCACACGTTCCTGTGGAAAATCATTAAGCTGTGAGAACGACTGGAAATTCGGTAATGCCGCTTTGCATTTAAAATAATATAGTGGAGACCATGTTTGCTGCATCTTCAGCAGGAGGATGGAAATTCTGATCAAAATTCTGAATCTTTGTTTGGCCGCAGGGTTTGGCGGCGAAAATAATGCCTGAAGTTTAAGGATGAGTCAAACTGTGCCACATGTGTACCCTCAAAGTCAGCATCTTTGGTGGAAACTACAAACTCCCGTGCAAATCCTTCCATCTAATACAGAGAACTTTCCTCTCACTGTGAATCTGACCACAGAGCTGTTATTCCCCTGTGACAGATATTCCTCTGTCAAGAGCTATTAGACTCTCCCACAGTCATTCTCACACGCTCGTCGCCTCACAAATGCAGTGGGAGAAATATCTCTGAAGAAAAAAAAAAGAAAACAGTAAAAGCCAGGCCATGTGACAATCAAACACAGGAATATAACACTATAAACATCACACGCATACGAGGGGCTCTTTACAGGCCAGCAGCTCTTGACTGACAGACAGCATGGTGGTTGGCATGTAAAACGGAGGGAGGTCAGGTCTATTCACTGACTTTTCCTGTTTATACGTGGTGTGATTCGTCTGGGGCTGCGTTCGTCGGCTGAGCAGGGGGAGTGTTTACAAATGGCTGACTGGCAGGGAGGAGAGGGAAGGGTGTGAGAAGTCGAGAGGAGAGGAGAGGAGAGGAGATAAAAATGTTGAATTAGCAAGGTTCGCCCTCAAGGCTGAAGGGTGTCCGTGTGCCGAGGCGGCAGCACATGGTGTGAGGTTTATAAACAGTGAGGCAGGCTGGGAGGTGAAAAGGTCTACAAGCAAGGTGGGCCACCTAAGCAGACAAGAGTTATGTTTCCATTCAAATGTTGCACACAATGTTTTAAGCATATTTTAAATGTGAATCAGTGCATGTTTCCATCAACAACCTTGATGTGCAGGGCCATAGCTGCAATTGTTTTGCAAAGAGACCAGGTTCAGGACATCAAAAGGATTTTATTTACTTCTTGGTATTTTTCATATTCTATTTACAAGGGCTGAACGACTTCATCACATAGCAGCAGAATGCTAAGTAAACTTTTCTGTTACACCAGTGCAGTTCACATATCATAGGATTACATTATCAACTTAACTGTTTGATGAATAATGCTCAAAAATAATCATGATGCTCAAAAGTGGCATTATATTCATTGATAACAGCTGCAGAGTTGCTTGTGTTGGCTTAAAAGTAGCCATACTTAAATATATTGTATGTAAGAAGTGGAATCGGCCAACAAAAGACTCACTGCATGTAAGTTGTTATGCATCCACAGTGAAACTATTTCCCACAAACTTTCTTGTGGAAGTAGAAATGCTTGAAATAACTCCCCAACAGATGTACAATATTTGTTTTTCTCTCCAGCTGTTATTTATCAGTAGATGGGAGTAAAACAAGTCATCTTGCCTGAGTATCTTTCTCATACATCACTACTGATCAGCCTCGATCATTTTGCAGATCAGACTGTGATGAAATACTGCAAGTCACATACAGCATCCGCAGGGACGAGATCGTATTCGGAGTTCAGCTAGCCTGGAGAAATAACTAACCTGATGCACAGTGAAACACTAAAGTGCTTGATTCATCAAGCTTGGCCCCCTTCACCAAACCTCTTTCCCCCAATTTCTTTTCTTGGCTTTTGCTTTTAGGTGATAAATGCATTGGAATGTGCACTCTTCTGCCCCAGAGACAAAAAGAGGGGTCTTTAAGAGAAGAGGACTCAGGTTAAGACCTATCTCGCCAGACATTACTAATGAAATCAGTTGTCTGGGGACCTGCAATGTCAGCCTGCCTTCCGGCATTCTTATCATCACCCACACAAAACCTCCCCACCAATCAAACTGGATTCTGGAAAGGAAGTTGAAAGTGTCAAAGGCTATTAATTCTGCTGCGGCCCCCTTTGTCTGCCTCTCAGAATACTAATCGAGGAGCAAGAGAGTGCCAACCCTCCTTTTTTTATATCTTTTTTTAGGGGGTTCTGTGAGGAAGCATGTGAATGAGAGCGTCGATTACAAGGAAAGTGAAAATCTTTGAAAGGCAAGTGTGGCTACAACGCGCTGCCTAGGGGAGTGAGAACCATATAAAACCCTGTTATTTTAAGATTCAGCCTTAGACCACCAACACAATGAGGTATTCACATTTTTAATAGCAGGTTGTTGGCACTGGTTAAGCCTTGTTTCCTCTTTAATAGTAATGATATCCTGCTCTGCACACTTTCTTTCAATGGGACTCAGGTAAAGCATGGGTGGGACCTTCCGTTTCATGACATATTTTGTCGAAGTGATGGCTTTTCTTTGTGCCTGTGCATATAAAGGAGCTAAAGTATACTCTTTCATGCACTTCCTACAGACACAGAGCCCTTTAAAGAAACTCTATATATGTTTTACTTGAAGCAGTCACATTATGTCTCAACAGTTATCCTTGCTTACTTTAACAGCACATGTGCCCTGGCATTATCATATTACTTTGGTTTGTCTTTGGCTCCAAAAAACTAAAACCTTACATGCTGGGGTTAGAGTCATTTAGAGCATTTTGTTATCTCAATGTAGCTTGCCTCGCATGACAGTAAGCACATTGCTTTTCTCGAAGCAATTGTTCCCATACCGCTCACTCACTCGCAGATTGCGAGCAAACATATTTGTTAGATACAGCCTGTTTTGAACTCACTCCAAAGTGGGCCCTATCTATGTCAGGAGCAATTTTGCTTTGTTACTTCTACAAAGCCAATGAGGGACTCTGCAAAACATATGTGATGAACAGCCTACTATATACTTTTGAAACCAAACTCCGTTTAAGAGTTCTATCTGCATTGAACTGTACATCTGCATCTTATCTACATCAATCATCTTGAGACATTCTAATCGATTGTGTGCATTTTTTCAAATGGATATTTTTAAATCAAATTAGTCCCTGTAATTTGAATGGATTTCTAGTGCTGTCTAGTGCTGTCAGACTAAGAACAAACATTCAGCTCTGGAGCTTTTAAACATTTTTATTTTATTGTTATTTTACCTCACCAGTTTCACCATATTAAAGTAAAAAAAAAAGAAAGGTTTGTTTGACAAAGCTGCTTTAAATAAGTGGAATATAATGAAATAGAACGTGCACCATAACAACATTCTAAAATATAGTCTTATTATTTTTGATTTGTAAGGCTTATTCAGCATGCCCATGAAGACCAAAAGATAAGTGACCATTGCCCTCAAATGGGGGACATTTGTGTTTAACATTTTCCTTTCAGTGAGACAGAGCAAACCACCAGCTTTCGCTGCCAGTCCTAATTAAAGAAAAACATCTCTGTCTCCAAAATGTTTTCATTGCCATTGAAATTCAGACTTACTCACCGCCAGATCATAATGCACAATGAAAAAACTGGCTAAACATCAAAGCCCAATGATAGTGAAAGAATACTGTTGATGCTGACTTGGAAAACAAACACACAAATAAATGATGAAACAGGAAATCCTTGTGTATGTGTGTTCTTTCAGCAGTTTTTGATCTAAAATCTGACATCCTCATGCCATTTGAAAGTTGTTGTTTTTTCCCTGCAGTTTCTGCAGTCGTGTTGAAAACAAAAATCATCTGTTTAAGTGGCTGTCCTCCTTTGGACCATGTGGCCAAATGAAGCCAAGACCGAAGGCTCAGGGGTTGGTGACTAAGGCAAGATGTAATGCTTGGCACAAAGACACAAGCTCTTTTACCCTTCCTCCAAATTCCCTCACTTTGGGGTGTGCTGGAGGATCAACAGGCTAAGGTGCAAACAGTTTTTGTGTGATGTATAACACTGGACTTTGGCTCAGGAACTTTTTTTTCCCTTATTTTTCTCTTTCCCAATCATCTTCCCTGGTGCTCTCTGCTGTATACTGAGCAATAAAAAGACGAAGAGCATATAAACCTCTCTTGTTCATCTTTTCTCCCTCTTCACTGAGCTTGTTGTCTGGAAGCCGGACAGACCAAGGACGATGGGAGCGTGCTCGCCAGACCTGAGGAGTCTTAAAAGGGACATATGTGTAGAAGCTTTGTTTGAGCATGGGACCCCTGACGGGGTGCGCCCGTGGTGGCGTAGGCGTTCAAAGAAAACCAGGAGGTATATCAATGAAGTCATTTCTAACATAAAAAAAGAGCCTCAGTTGAAAGGAATAACAGGTCAAATGCAGAGGCGAAAGAGTTGGATCAGCATGATTTGCTTCATTTACTCCACACAATATGTTCCGATGACCTAATTTCCTCCAGGGCATCCCCGCTGGACGTACCCTCTTGGATGCTGATCAACCAGTAAGGGCTGAATGATAGGGTGTGATCTGATTGGGCAGATCGGTGAATGTTTTGCACATCATTGTTCGGAAGACAGGACCATTATCCATGTTACCTGCACCTTCAACTTTCGAGTTCGAGCCAGACCTGACCACACTGGACCAGACCAGGCTCTCCTCTGTCCCTGGGTGAAAGATCTGTTTTGGGCCAGGTGGTTTGGTGAAAGGTCTCTAGAGGTTGACACTGGCCCCACGCTGCTTGTGTGCAGACATCTGAGGCTTCAGCCCATTGTCAGTGCTGAAATGTGTTGAAATATATCATCTGACACATCAGCATGATGGAGTGTTGTTGGACTGGCACATTTACCATGGTTGCACTTGCTGTCTGACTATAACTGATAAACTGTGCAAAATTTGTGACTGTTATCAAGCTGTCTTATGGGATCTTTTTGGCCAGTTAAGGGCACAGAAGAAGCTTAAAACACAATGTCTAAGATGCAAATCCCATATACACACACTCAGAGGATGCAGAATCACATCTGGCTTCTAGATTCATATAAATCCAGTATTTACCATCCTTTCACCTTGTTTTTTTCATCTCAACCAGCTCCTAAGAAAAACATCTGGCTTTTTTAGCTGGTAAGTTTCCCACTCTCCTCACCAACTTCTTGGTGCTAGCCAGGTCGTGCACAGCGACTTTATCGGAGCCAGCTGTGTCTGGAAACAAGGTTGATGACAGCCAAACCAATCAAATCAAAATAAAGTGAATAAATAAAAGTGACAATAAAGCACCAGAGAGCTGAGTGTCACTGCAGATTTGACACCTTTCAGATTACACAAAGTCCTTCGATCCCTTGTTAATATGAAAAAAGGCTTAATGTTAATTTAAATAGTATGGATTTAACATTTTAGCTGGCATTCATAGCTATACTCTTTGTATGTATTAAGGTTACTCATTTTATTCAGAAGGAGTTGAAGTGGAGGAATAGAGAGGTTGTTGTGGTTGTGTTTTTGGGTAATGTGGGATTGTTTCCAGAGCTCTTGAATGCTCCATTGCAGCCCGGTGTATGGAGGTATCATTCCACTGTGACAGCCCCTTTGTAAGCCAGTGGAACATATTAAACCCTGCTCCGCCCCAAGTTGAAGAGCAATCAAAATATTGTTTTGTTTTTTTTTTTAAAGAAAAAAAAAGTAAAGAAACTGGTTTACACCTATACCTCTTTCACTCTCTCTTCCTCTCTGTCTTTCTATTTCTCATATCTCTGTATCTCTGCTGATCTTCACCACCTGTTACCTGACACACATTGGCCCTCAGCCACAAAGCGCAGGGACCAGGACAATAGCTTGCCCTATGAAGAGCTGCTAAATTTGTAGGGTGGTGTGGCTGTGAGTTTATAGTCGGCTATTGTTGGCCAACATAATACAGAAGCACATTCATTCCTTTACAGTATTATGGCAATTGTGCTCTAAACAGCCAATCTGGGGGCTCTTCCATGCGCCAAGGTGATTTCCGCTTGCAAAGTATCGTTTTTCAGCTTATTGATGTCTCGTTTTGTTATTGGAGGCTTTCACGCAGAAGGTCAGTGGTTCTTTTGGAACAGGTTGTCCTGTGTGTGTGTGTGTGTGAGAGCATGTCTGGGGAGGAAGTTCTACGGAAACATAGGATGTAGTCAGCTTTTTCACCTTTATCCTCTGCTCATTTCTCTTTTAGCTCCTTTGTTTTTCCGTCTGCCTGTGGGAACATAGCTATTTTTGTTTGCAATGCAGAAACTTTAAAGGCTTTTTTCAGCTCTAATTCTATTTGCCGGTAACCAGATCATACACTCATGGAACAAATCAATGTGTATATTTTATATTTCAGTTTTCAAATGTTTACTCCACTAGTTTTAACAAGCCTTACCTCATTACATCGCAATCAATCAAACTTCTATTGTGCGTACAGGAACTTTATTTTAAGAGTGTTCATTAAGGGTCACCATGTCATTAGATGTCTTTGACATGTTGGTCGCTGATGAGGCGGTGATTGATGGGTGGATTGTCAGGTCAAATAGCTGCATCGTCAATATGTTTGAACACCGAGACCTTGTGACCTCTGATCATCTGTTCCCACCAACCTACTGCTACTGGTGTCACTCATGTCAAGTTGTACTTAACTGGCCTCAAACGCACGTCATGTGAAAGGATAATTAACAAATCACACAAACTACCTTTTGTGTACCTTACCAGAATAACAAATGGTCAAATACATAGTCAACAAGTGTTTTACGGATCATTAGTTAATCCCCTTCTTTAAATTAAAGCTGTTTTAACCAAGAACAGATCGATTTAATGCATGTATATGAAAGAAGTCTCTCACAGTGACAAACCGTCGTATATTCGTCAGGTGACCAGAAACACGACTCCAGATGACGGCTACTGTTAATTATGGAAAGTTTTAAAGTAAAACCAATGAAACTGTGTCAGAGATACAATAGAAGCAACCAATCTTCCTGATCCCAGCACAATCATCCCTTAACACTGAAAACTATTGCAAATCCACTAAAGGGCTATTGATAAGAAAAACAGATACTAATTCATATGCATTCATCTTAAATTTTATCAATATGTATATATCTAGGGGCTCTAACCTGTGTCTTTCTAATCTCAAGCCTGCTTACTAACTTTTAAGCAGCCGCAGTAGAGATAGGAACAGACAGAATATGATTCTGAGTGCAGTTAATGTTGTGAAATGGTCAATTTGTTTTTATTTTCCCACTTCAACATCATTATAAGTAAGTAGTGGAGTCCATGGGTCAGAGACACGAGACATTAACTGAGAGCCCAGTGGGTTTTCTTTCACAATGGGCAGTTCATTGCCATATGTGTTGTGGTTATATTGGGTCTTATAAAATAAGCCACTCATGTACATATAACTCTCGGATTACAGACCACTCTAAACCAAAGCCTTTTTCTCCAATTAGATCAAAGTTAGTATTTGAATCCGAGGAATGACTCCTAATCTGTGACATAGCCAAATAGTTTCTGGTGTTTACTTGGGTGGTGGCGTAAACATCCAAGAGCTGGACCATATTAGAAAAATACATTTGAAAATATTTAGAAATTCATGTGGAATCGCTCATTTAAGTAATCTTGCAGTGGCTCACACAGCTCTTCGGCTCCTCAACTGATTTGGTAGTCGACCTTTCATGTCTGGTTCCTCAAATATCTGAAGCCATTTACTGTAGGTTTACAAATATTTTGAAAATATGTTTTGAACAGGCCTGTAGCATGCCATCCACTGAAAAGTCTTGACAGTGTGAAGAGAATATTGGACTTGGCTTTTACACACACACACACACACACACAGGCATACACACACCCTGTCTGAGAACCGGCTGGCCCTGGTAACCTCTGGCAGCATGGCACTATGACTTGGGCCTTGTAGCATTGACCCCCAACCAGCTACAGACAGCCCAGGGAGCCATGGGGACCAGTAATTAAAAATGGGGGCTTCCCAAGAGCCCACTGGCGGTCCCTAATTAAACAGAATTACATTCCTCTAGCTGGGATAGCGTTGGAATAGGGGGAGCATTTGGGAGAACCAAATTCATCCCCTTTGAGTTTCCCACAGAAAGTGTCAATAAGAGACCGGAAGGCAATTCCATCTTTGCCTTGGCAAACAAAATATTTACAAGCGTCGGCAAGACTATTATCTGCTGGGGCTGCAGGGTTGTCAAATCATTAATAATCTGACTTCCTTAATTTGGCCTCGTATCTGAGAGCAGAGCAAGGCTGACTTAAGCCATGCAGTTTGTTTGGTTAATAAACACAATGGGAGAGGGGTTGGTTTTTTGCTTTAATCTTGCTTTAACAGGGGCTCAGTGTCTTGACATTGCTGAGCTTCTGAGAGACGCAGCCATCAATTAAGATTTATGGACAAAAAGCTCTGGATGACCTCTTAAGTGAGTCAACAGAAAGATCTGTCAGTAGAAAATAAAGGGATGCGATACTTTCTCTTCTCAGACTAAGATGTCTGTGATGTTGAGAATAATGAGTCCTCTGTGGTACACTATGAAAATGTCTCTCCTTTTTGGGAATTCAATCATTTCATAATTTCAATGGTATTTTCTTCTTGAGCTGATTTCAGCATTGTGTGTGTGCGTCTGTAAAAATTATGACATGATTGTCAATTAAACCTACTTGCAAAAAGCAAGTGCTAAACTTGCCATGATTTGTGATCATTTGCATATATATTAAAAAGATTTTTCTTGGCATTTGCCATCATATAGATTTCATGGGAAATCACTTGGGAGGTCCAGGCCAAAGGTGAAACTGCAGGTGTGGAATATTTTCTGTATAAGATGGAAAGCGGATAACGATTTAGTAATGCTCACATCCAGCATTTCAAATGAGGCGAAACATCACCAGGGATCTACTGAAAGACTGAAAAGGTAAGGTGAAAACTTTTGTACCATTTACTCAATTAGAGGCTGGAGGTGCACCAATGTAAACACTGGCCTGATGAAAAAGTGATCACAGATTTTTGACAAAACAACTTCCAGTGTGTGACCTGCATATGGGCTTGTTTTGGCTGATGTTCATGGCTAGTTGCCACTCAAAAGCACAGGGATCTCTAAATCTTCTTTTCTCATTACACTTTATCCAGACCTCTTGCATCTCCTGTATCTACATGCGCACATAGTCAAGCATAGATGTGGCCATTTCTGAGAGCTGGGGCAATGAGAGAGACCTGGAGTCACCACTTAACAAGAGTAAGAGGTTACAGCTATGCTATCAGCTGTGTGAGGCTGCACTTAGATATAGCAGTACTTTCAACTAAATGCAAAGGTCAGGTTAGTAATATACTCACAATAGTATGTTCACCATCTTTAGTGTGAAAGCATACTAACATCTGCTTAAAAGCACAGTGTATAAAGCACAGCTGAGGCTAAGGGGAATGTAATTCGTGTAATTTCAAAAGTATTTTAGTCATAAACCAGAGCATTAGACAAATTCAAATTTTGACCTGATGATGGCAGTAGAGAAAAAGTCAGGGCAGAACATGAATGTAAAAATCAAGGGATTACCAAAGTCATTATGCTTCATCTGAATACCATGAATGCATGCACAAATATTCATGGCAACAACAATGGACAACATCATCCCAAAAGCAGGCATGTCATAAAACCAAAAGGTGGCCAAAAAATGTTTTAGCATCTGGCAGAAATGGGGTTAATGGAGCGTAATCCGAAGAAATTAGATCATTTTCTAAGTGGTTTGAAGAGGTAGACACTGTTTTGGATCACTATTCTGGCGTGTGGTGCCCCAGAAGTGCCCTAATTTAAGCCAGAGTAACAGTGATAATATTATGTATAATAACATATATCCAAAACATCCCTAAAAGACAAATACAAGGAAGAACCTCCCATGAAAAGGCTCACAAGGTTTTAAAAGTTCAGGTTACAGGAAGCTTCACTACACTGATAATAACTCAACATAATCTCCCTGCAACTACACTTTCCAAATGTTTGCAGTAGATCTGTTTTCTTTTGTGTGGCGAGTTGAAAAAGCTCCCAGATTTTATTGAGTAAGCCACTCCAGACAGTGGTGACAGAACAGCACACAAACACACACGTATTCAAACGTGTTCACGCATAGGTGAAAGTAAACATGCGTATGTGTTTACTGGATAAAGAGGAAATCATCCAGGCAAGGACGCCTAACCCAGGGCAGGGAACGGTAGACTGTTTATTCATCACCGGGGCGGGTCGCAGGGAACAAACACGGCCTCAAACACAGGAAAATGTGATTCAGGTGTGTGGGAAGGAAGCTATACAAAGCGCAGCACAACAGGCAAATGAACCAAGCTGTGGAAACATTTCTGGTTCCCTGAGTGGGTGAGAAAGACACAAATCAGGCGTTGTGTCCTGGGTGTTGTCTTGGAAAATGAAGAGAAACAGAATGGAAGAGGATCAAGTGGCATTTAAACGTTCAAGAGGCAACAGGGTCGTCCTCCACAGCCAAGAGATACTCAGAAATAGCTGCTGCTGTCTGCTTCAATGAACTATAAAGGTCCGTCTGCACAGACCAGAGGCGTTCTTAGCGTATTTATTCGACATCAGTGAGTGTGAAGTGACATTGTTTATGTGCAATGTTGTGTGGCATGACATCAGCGGTGTCTGTAAAAGCTAGCTTTCTGCCGGCCTGATTACAAAAATTAATGCAAAGCATGAACAGCGTCAACTGATGTGCCAGACTCCCACAGCGTGAAGCCATGTGCCATTTTCCTGGGAGGCCCTCTACAACCCCCCTTCCCCCAACACCCCTCCCACCCCTAGTCCTTCTTCTAATGTTAAAGGGCCTCTTTAACCCTGGTAATCATTTTAAGATGTCAAAAAAGAGAACAGCCTTTCTGGGCAGAATATCTATCACAATTGATGTCTGCGACAGTCTAATGGATGTTAAGCTGAAATGATAAAGGGGCCAGTTCAAAGCGAAACACTCCCTTGTACCTTGAAATCTTTAAAAGCCCTCCTCAAAGCCCATGCAAGCATCTCAACTGGGCACCACCCTTAAATAAATTTGGCTCCACTGCTGGCGACTGCCAGGAATGTAATTGATGGGGGCTGACCAGTAATACTTTGAATGCAAACATTTTGGGAGGATTGTGATGGTTCAACAGCATTTCTAGGAAGGGCCCTTGGTCTCTGGGCAGTTTACTGGCTCTCTGCAACCAATGGGAGAGGTGAAGCACAAAACTGACATGTAATGCACACTGACAATAGGCCCTGGTTTTCATTTGGCCATGCCTTTACCACATTTTCTGCTATTAAGTCTCAGAACAACAGAGAATCAACCTAAAGCCCCTATACTGAAGCAGACTGTTCAGCATCGTACTCATCCAAACACTAAGCTCTGCGTTTAGCTGATGCATAGATGAG
The DNA here is from genome assembly GCA_023238725.1 of Scortum barcoo. NCBI lineage: Eukaryota > Metazoa > Chordata > Actinopteri > Centrarchiformes > Terapontidae > Scortum > Scortum barcoo. The sequence continues at coordinate 17,150,829 of CM041542.1, forward strand.
AACAGAGTGTATACTGGTGTGCACGAGGGACGGACGGCAAACCTTCATAACACAGCTTGAATTTATTAACCCAGAGCACCTTAAAGACGGAAGTTAAGGCTCCATCAGTCAGAACGGACTAATTCTAAACACACATAAACCCCGCAGGTACATTAAAACAGCCAGTGACCAGTGTGACAGCCGCTCCAAATATTTAGGCTAAATGTCTATTTACTGTATTGTAGGTAAGTGTACGTGGTTCATCTGTGCATGTATATAGTAAAACATACTGTGAGTGTGTGCGTGCAACTGTGTTTTGTGCTCGAAGGTCCATGTGGGTGACTCCCACGTTGCTATGCCAGCACGGGGTGGCAGCTGAAGAATTTGGCCACAACATTTATGTGCCTCGCTTGTTCTCCCGTCTTTCTCTCCATCCATCAGTCAGCTGTCAAAAAACTACGAACCTCAAACTGCCACTCCCAAGCTCTCCCCACACACACCCACACACACCTCCTGTGCTGCCGCTGGACGATGCATGCAACTGGAGAAAATTAAGAAAACGCTATCATGTGTTGGCACAAAAAAATAATAAACGCTGACATAATTTGTTAGTTTTAGAGATTAAGTGGAATCCTTTTTTGTCAAAGATACACATAAATGTCTCTGCGGATCTACACAGTGTGTGGTGTCGCGGGTAAGACCCTACAGACTCGAAGTGATGTCCACACTTCTCACATTCTCACAATACGTCAGCCCTGTGTGTTATAGTAGTTGACTGACTGATCCATCTTCCTGTTGGCAGGCAGGTTCTAAATGGACACATTATATAGTACAGTATAATAGAAGTACAGTATAAAAGAAGACTGCCATGTCTGTGTAAGACGTCCGTGCACGCTCTCTGGTCTGCACACAGCTCTTGCCAATGTAAGAAAATCCATATGCAATAGTTTGTTTAAAAAATTCTTTATTGTGAAAAACCTCTAACCCTAACCCTAAATGCCAAGAGTTAAACATTTTTCTTTTTGCTTTTTGCTTTTTTTGCTACTGGAACATTTGCAGTGATGTTGATCAATGTGCATTGTCCCTAACAATAAAAAAAAATCAAATGTAAGAACTACTTATCAACATCTTAAACAACAGATTGATAAGTAGTGTAAATTATTACAACAACTAGCGGGACTTTGGCATTATGGGAGTAAAGTCAGAGAGACATGTGAAAGAATCCTGCCAAAAATGTGTATAACTAGCATGAGAGTGTAGTAGTATTTTACCTATATGGGTGTGTACCACATCTGTATGAACATGCATGTGTATTTTGAAAAATACCCCTCTGGTTGACACAAGAGCAGCAAAACTGGTGAGAAGCTCAGCCTGCCGAGACCCCAAATCTAAAAACAGTCAATGGAGGAATTTCTGCTACACTTTTATCAGATGAAAACACAGTTGCAGAGAAAACTCTCTTTTCCCTTAACTTAACCCCCTCCTGATTTGTTTTCAAGTGCTAATAGACTCAACATGCCCTTATTTAGAGAGCTAGGGGATGATGAGTGTGTGCGACTGGAGGGATGAAGGCATGGTGGATGGTGGGACAGGGGTATGAGGGAGGTACAGATAGTGAGGGTTTATTGGTTTGGCCTCGACCCCAGGTTGTAAGACTGTCCTAGGGGATGTCAGCGCAGTGAAATACAGAGATGGAGCCCCGCGATAAGGCCTCTGAGACTCCACCCTTTCCCGCTATCTTCATCTATAACCACCACAAGGGGGGTAAAAAAAGGGCACATACTCTACACCCCCCTACTCCATCTGCATTCCTCTAATGCCCACGGGATGGGTTCACTCCTCGCTTTTTCTTATGGCTGCGTATGTTTCGCACATGTATGCTACAGAGACACCTTGACACACGCACAAACACAGACACACTCGCAGGCATAATCACACTCTGATCTCAAATTTGATAGATGCATGAGGCCCTCTGTGACTGTATAACATGTGTGCCATATGAAGCTACGGCCCCGAAGAGAGATGACTCCATCACATTTTGAGCGCATACTGACAATTTCAAAGTCACTGTCCATTTAGAATAGCTATCCGGCATCAGTTTTATTGCGGTGATGAGGTTAGGGCCCTCTGCGGACGGCCGTTATGCACTTCCCCACATCTGACTTGCATTTGTTTACATTCATTTATCAAAGCATTTGATGTGGCCTGATTTATTTGCATGAGCATTTTTGTTTGTCCCACAGGAGGTTTTGAACTGAAAGTTTGGAGTTCATCAAGAAATACTTAAGCCAAGCAAGATTTATATGAGACGTCCACTGAGACTGGTAGAAAATACTGTGTTGGCTCATCACTGACATTATTCTAAAAGGCTTTTAAATATTTTTCTCTTGATGGGTTTTCTATATTATCAAGTTATGACTAGGCTTGGGTCATATAAAGGTATTACAGAATAGCAGAGTATTTAGAAATCCTGAAGGTATGACTGTCAACACCTTCTAAAACACAGACGCTGCCTTTCCTATTAAACTGCTATGGAGATACTATATTAAGGTGATGTATTGTGGTGCACAGCAAGCGCCAGACTGTCACCACCACCCACACTCATCTCATTTCAACCCACTGATAAACCAATATGTATCTACCATGGCAACAAGTGTTTTTGGGGCCTTCAGCGAGGTGTGCTGTATCTGTGGAAGAAGGGTGCTCAGTGTCCGAAGTAAACCTTTTGAGTCATAATCCCCCAAAGAAACATATTTTTATTGGCAAAAATCATAAACTCTGGCGGTGAGTGATTTAGTCAAATGGATAATGTCCCATACGATAAACGTAATGTAATTTTGTAATCTGCTCCACTATGGTCTCCAGCTAGTCACTAATTTTGCCTGCTGTTTGGTGCTGAACAGGCAGCGGATGATGGTGGCGATGATAACTCAGTTCTTCCATGGAAAAGCCTGACTCACGGGGCGAACATCCTCTGTTACATGTGTCTGTTGGAGTGGGCTGTGCATTCATGGTTATTAGATTACGGCTGTACCTGCTCGCCTTGCATCCCCCAGATGAAAGTGGTTAGGACAGCCCAATTAGGAAATTATGCTTGATGTTTCTAATCAGGCGCTCGGCTAGAACAAAGAGAAAGAGACTCACCCTGGCCCATGGGGCTCGAACGCACGGATGTGGCCACGGGTATGTGTGTGTGTTTATATGCACGTGAAATCTGGATGAGCCCCAGTCCCTTACTGAAATAAAGAACATTAGTTCAATCACTCTACTTGTGCAGATATACAATGTTACTCCCCAGTGCGTCCCTATTTTTCCTAACAATAATTACAATTCTCAAGATAAATATGGTCTTTATTAACTATCTGCAGATTCCACCTCAAGTATGACTAAATATCATGGTCACAGTTGTTGTTAAGTTGTCCATAAGGACCTCTCCGCAGGTTTACATTACTAAACTGCCCTAATGAAATAGAAAATATCATGTTCAACCACAACCATTTTGCATAAATTGCACTGCTTTGAGTTACCCTCCTTTTATGGACTGAAGTTCAGCCATAGTGTGCCATGGTTTTCTTTTGACCCGAGTTCAAGCGAGAGAAAAGGGTGATTTAAAAAAACCCACAAAACCCAACTGTTGTTTTAACCATTTAAGAGATTTTGACCACAAGCCAATGTGCTGTAACAGTATCCACGTTTATGTGCTCGTAAAGCCACTTTTTCACACCACCGCGCTGCCTGTTTGCGAAAACACTGGCAGCAGAGGGGCTTTTGAAGTATTTTTATCAATAGATGCTGAGTTTAATTACAAATGGTGCTTACAGTAATGTCTGTCTGCAGGAATAATCATTTATTCCGTGACTGATGGTTACTTTTTATTGCGATGTGATCTGTTTATACTGTTTTATAGATGGCAAATGCAGATTACAGTCAAAATAAAAAGTAATGGGCCATCAAGTGAATAGATCTTGCATTATGTTTAAGGTTAGGGCAGAATGATGAGCATTACACCAATATTTCCATGGTGCGTAGAAACACTAATAAACAGCATTAAACAGCGAGTGTACCCTGTGATTGCATGCTTATGCTTTTGACTGCACATACATCTAAATAGATTTGCTCCCAGGCAGTTGGTCTGTAACATTATCACATCATGTTATCGTAACCACATTGGGAAACCTTGAATAAATTGATAACAGTGCATAGAGTTGGAACAAACGGAGCAGATATAGCAGCGAGGTTGTCCGTGGGTCACATTATGAACACGAGGGGTCACTGTTAATATCCTCTGTGGGGGAGTAACATCACTCCAGAGGGGGGAGGTAGAAAGTCTGGCAAAGAGCCATGAGACGTCAGTTTGTCATTGTTTCACCTCTCAGTTCACTTTTCCAAAGAAAGGAGGTGTGAGGAGAAAACTGAAAGTCAAGTTAACTGTACTCACTGCATTTAACACAAATGTGCTGTCAGGCTGGGTGAAATATCGGACCTGTTCAGTCTTCACCTCCTTTTCTTCTTTCCTCCCCCGGCTGCTTTTTCATCCTTTTATCATCAGTTCCTGCTTTCTTTTTTTTCCCATCCCTGTCAACTGTCTCCCTATATGTCTCCAAGGACAGCAAAGTGCTGTTGTAATGAAATTGTTCAACTTGACTTTGGAAGTACATTAAAAAGGAAGGGGTGGACAACTGCTAATGCCGCTTCTGCCAAGACGAACAAAAACGGCCAAAATAAGTAAGCTGCCCCCTTGGAAGCTGAGCTCAGACACATTCACTTCAGGAAACACACAGTCCATCTCCTCTCTGCCGACACATAGCATTTATCTTTCTCCTCTGCTTGTATTCGCATAGCTTCTTTCCAAGAATTTTAGCCATGCTAGCAGAGTGGATCTAGGAGAGTCATCAGCTGGTCCCCCGCTTTGGTTGAGACTGAAATATCTCAACACACATAGGATGGATTGCCATGACATTTTGAACAAATATTCATAGTTACCAGACAATAAATCTTAAGGTATTTGCTGATCCACTGACTTTTCCCCAAGAGTCATCAACAGTTCAACATTTAGTTCAACGTTTTGCAAAACCATCCCCATCAGTTTCAGTAGGACATGTTAACATGCTATCACACTGAACTAAAATGGTGAACATGGTAAATGTTATACTTGCTTGACATCAACATGTCAGCTTTGGCATTGTGAGCATGTTAGCATACTGCATGACGTGTTTAAATTCAGCCTCAAGGAGTCACCAGCAAAGATGTTTTCTTGTGTCGTTTTAGGTGAAATGAAATTAAATGTTCTCATAAAAGTGGTCAGGCTTCAGCAACACATCTGCATTTTAAAACTGTCAAAATAACCCAAGTTCTGTGTTCCCTTTTAATAAAATCTTTTTTGCAACGTTTTTTTCACAAAGAATAGAGGAGGTCGAGTGAATGAAGTCTGAGTCATGAGGCTTTAAGGCCAGTCAACCTCTCCCAGATGCCTTGTATGAGCGCTGCGAGCTATGGGGTGAGTGTGATGATGTTATGGGATTATTTTTATAGAACTGCAGCATGAGGACACTTTGCCTGTGTTGCCATGAATTATTCAACCCCCATCTGCGTTGCTGGAGAATGCAGTGTTTTTTTTGGGAACTCGGCGAAAGAGGGAGCTGCTCTTTTTCAAGGACAGGGAGATTAAACGCTCGTTGCCTTTTTTATATGACGCGTCACCTCAGATGTACGTTCGGCTGCCAGCGCCTCGTCCTCGGTGAGCTGTTTAAATTCACGACAGAGCTGCCTGCCCCCACACCAGACGCCCTCCCCTCCGCCACCATGCACGCGCTCACGTACCAGCGTACAATGTGCCAGACACACTCTACTCTCTCTGTCTGAAAAGCCACTTTGCCAGGTTTGCCTCCCTGCCAGGTCTTTCTCCGAGCACTTAAGACGGCTGAATACACTGACTTGGTGGGTTGAAGACCACCAGGAAAGTGGATGATGAAAACCACCAAAGAAGCGCAAAGGTTGCCAGATTTGCTGGCTTGTCAGCTCAGTGCCAAAGTGCTAAAAAACCCCATGGTGACAGCACACCCACGTACAGGTATTTCAATACCTCAGTTGAGACTGAAGTCATTTGTTTTCCAGTTTCCCACAACAAAGTCTGAAAGGCCGAAAAGACATCAATGTCATGCTTCAACACAACATCATTTTGCCATGTGAGGCCAGCTGTGGACAGGTGAAATTGCTTGAAAAATAGGAATAGTCAAAAAAGTAAGCTCAAGGGAGAGCCCTCATTTTCCTTGCATCATTAAATTGAAATACGTCTTGGGAAACATAACTGCTTTCACTGCCACAGAGCAGCACGTCTGCCATGTCTGGCACGGGCCTTGAAGTGTGCATCACCATTTTCCAGCACATCAATAGTGAAAGTGGCCTGATTGGGCGAGATTTAAAATGGCAGTCACAGCCAATAGTCAGTCTGCATTAAGAAGAACTGATGAGGGCTTCTGTTATGACTCCTCAGTCAGTCAACCTCCCACAAGAAATGCTCAGAAAATATAAGGTTACCTCCAACTAAATCTCCAAGAGATTGAAGAGATGGAACAAATTTGCCCCCATATGTATTCACTCATTGGCATTAGGTGCTCTCATGTCTCACTGCATTAGGAGAGATATTCAGTAGAGACACAGCTTTCAGTCCTATAACTCAAATAATTCAAAATATTAGATTTGTGGCAGTGGGACTTCATATAATAAGCACTTTGGTAAATGTCCACTAATTTGATTCAAGGAGATTGAGAACTCCAGTGGATGACTAATAAGTATATAAAAATATCAATAAATATAACTGTTATAATGCTGCATCAATCAATTAATTGATTAGTCCCAAAGAATGCTCAAAGCCCAAGGTGACATCTTCAGCTAATTTCTTTTGCCCAACCGACCAAAATAATCATATTGCAATAAAAAAAAGACTAAAGGAAACAGAAAACATACACACCACAAACTGAAACCAGAGAGTTTTCTTTCTGAAGAAATGACTCATAATAGTTCATCAAAATAGTTCCTGTCAGTGGACTGTTCTCGAGAATTAAATAAAACTTGTAAATCACAATTACCAAAAACCAAAGTGACACCTTCAAATTTGTTTTGATTTTCTGTCGGACAAGCAATGGATTAATCTGCAAATCATTTCAGATCTGATTATATACAGCTGTATACAGCAGCTTAATCCATAACAGTGCATCTTATTTTGCACACAGCATGAAACTACAGCTATCAAAAAAATGCAGTGGAGTAAACATTTATTTCCAATGTAGTGGAGTAGAAGGAGAAAGTCATATGAAGAGAAATACTTAAGTACAAGTACCTCAAATCTGTACTTAAGCAAAATACTTAAGTAAATGTACTTTCTTACATTACACAATTGAAAACAAATATAAAATGTCAAAGTTCCTGGTTGAGTTACTTTGGCACTTTGCCTTCAGGGCTACGCGGACTTAAAACCGACTCTCTCTTTCCTATCTCTGGTTGTGTGTCTCTCCACTATTTTGGCTCTTCATCCAGCTACAGGTGTCAATCTGACTGATCATAATATCATTAAAACCAACAGAGTCCAAAAATAAAGGTACAGTCTGTATTATTGTTATTTTTCAACTTGACAATGCTCTCTTTGAAACTTGAAGTTATATATGTTGATTTATTTGAGGTATTTAAATGAGCCTATCCTCTCAGTCCCCAATTTAAACTATGTATTTTACTTAATTCAATAAAAAAAAAAACAGTGATTTCTTTTCGTTTTTCTTTTTTAATTCATTTAATCCATTAATGCACTTTGCTTTCCGTGATACAAACTCATTTCATCATACAGTATAAATAAAAAAAAACAAAGAACATACTCTAACATAAGCATCATATGAAAAAAAAACATTAAAATTATAATAATCCTAATAAAAACTACTACATTAACAGGTGGATGAATGCTGATTGCGAAGACAAAGGGGATTATGCAGTATGTCATCATAACAGTTTCCCTTACTCAATAATAACTCTCACTCTTAATAATAAAACATATTACATTATTATACATTATTAATATAACATATAACATATACAAGGACCAAAGGAAAAAAACTACATTGAGGAAAGGAAAAACAACTGTAAGCACATTACACACACACTGTGAAATCTCCTGTATCTTCCACTGCAAAAAATCACCCAGACTTAACTCTGGTCCCAAGTTAATGCTATTAAATCAAATGTTTCATCACTGTGTAGGAGTGAATCTTGAGCAAATACTGCTGACATTTTTGCAGCCACAACTTAGCAAATGTCAGCACCTCGGTTTCTTAACTGACTTTTGTCTTTAAATGTCAGCTATTGCCATCAGAAATGTGGACGAGCCTGTGTTGAAGTACAGTAGTCGTCTCAATCCTACAAAAACGTTCTGTAAAAGCATTATCACTTTATCAATATGGCAGCCTCGGACACTGGCTGTCACTAAGTCTCCCCGCCTCTCGCTCTTATCTGATAGTTTTTCTCAGATAGTTGGTCCTGTGCATTTTTTGTTTTTAAATTCTCTCTAATGTGTTGAATGATGACCCTGAAAAGTGCTGGTCTCATAATAAAGTTCTTTATACTACTAAGTGTTGCTGATGTTTTGACCGTTTCACCTTCATCTTTAATCTTAATTCTTGTCTTACACATGGCTGGAGGGAATCCATATGTAAAATGTGGACATTCAGCTCATTCAATTAATTTTTTTCTCTTTTGATATTTAAGTCAAAATAACAAGAACTAGCTATTGCACACTATTAACTCCCGAGGTAAATGATAATGAAAATGCCTGATTATTTGGGTCAATGTACCAAAAGATGGGCATTTATTACATTTATTTAAGGGTTGACAGTGTGCAGGAGCTGATTTTTGTTACTTCCGCTCATTTACAAATTCACAAAAAAGTACAGTTGCGAAGCATCAAACCAGTGAAGCATGATGTCAACACACAGCTTAACCTAAGCCACACACATTCAACAGGACACACTCTGCTACAAAGCAATGTCAAGAAAAATCAGATTGAACTAATTACTGGCTTGTGCATGCATACAAAAACACCCAAAAGACGGTTCCCATAAACACAGTCAGGCATTGATTACAAATCATAAAATCTTATAGTATTGCGTCTTGTATTGGCAGTACTTTTAAGCAGTTCTCCTGTCTTGAAACAGTTCTGTAATGATAACAGCCTCTCTTCCCTCGTCCGGTTTGCACTTTTGTTCCACAACCGCAACGAAATGTGCAAAAAACTTGGCTGATTTACTGAGTGTCAGACAAGTCGTGATCTCTGGACTTTACAGACAGCCAGTGGCAGTAAAATACACTCCCCATATGTAACCCACCTCCTCCGCTAATGAAGCCCGTAAAGCAGACTGTTTGACAAGCGGCAAACACAGCTGAGAGCGCAGGCCGTTTTAATCGGGCCTCTGGAGGGAGACCCACACCTTCGGGGAGAGGACCCCGGGACACTCTGACATACATCAGGCACGACAGGGAGGCCCGAGGCCCCATGCATGGTTCGAGCAGGGAGCGTCCCTGAGGTCCTCGCCTGCACAGGTGCATGATGGAGTCACAGGGAAAGAGGTCAGAGTCAGGCTTCACTGCAACTGACTGTGCAGGATTGGAAATGGCTTTGCCTCTTTTTATTTTTTCCCCCTCTGAGTCAGGTTGTGGAAGTGAAAAGAGTTATGTCATCCGCAGTTGTGATCGTCGACCGGTGCTGTCACTGCAGCCTGGGAAGTTAGTTTTTGGTCCTTTTGTGAGTTCATATTTTAATTTCCAAAAAAACTGTGTTATTAAAACAACAGCATTAAAGTACTGTGCAGCCTTGGTAGCAGCATTTACTCTAGTTTCAGATGGATCTGCAGACCAGCTGTGATATAGTAAATTTGTCTCCTCGGTTGGTATTTTATTACCGAGTTTTATCATTTTCTGTTTTACGACACCAGTCTTTAATTGCTATGATACTAAGCTAAACTTTACTACCAAAACATTGCAAGAACAGATCATTTCAGACCAGACCCGAACCAGCTATTATCCATGTTTATTTAAACAAACTCATTCCATTTAATATGTTCTGACCTCTATTCACTGATAGCACCTCAGGGTGCTTTTTTTGACTGTTGCTGTTGCCAAAACATTTTACAAACTGGACTCAAGATGTGGGACATTTTCAAAATTAAGGCTCGTCCTGCCATTATGGAAGATTAATCAGTTTCACATGGTGCAAGAAATTATTTGGGCGAAAAAAAAAAAAAAAGAGCAGAGAGCTCCATCGGAAAATAAAGCAACAGATGCTGAACCACTCCGAGACGTAGCCTGCCAACCGAGGGTTTAGCAGAATGATTCCCCGGCCATCCCCCCTCCCCCCACCCCCGATCTTGCAAGGAAAATAAAATCTCTCCTTGGCTGCAGATTAAGCATAGATGGAGGGGGGTCAACCTTGCTGATGCCTCTTCATCATAATTTATACTCCATCTGCCGGCTCAATCAGCACCTCAGAGACACCCGGCTCTATTTGTCCACAGAACCGTTATTCCTAATGGATATCGCAGCACCTCTCGATGACCACCGCAAAAACACGCACTGTACGCTTATCTGACCCACCCCGAGTTCACCCTGCTCCTTAACTCTCACTGTTGATACAACGGGAGTCAGATGGCACCATATTTCACAAGACACAGATAAATGTGTGATAGTGGTTCCAAAAGGAAGACATTAACTTTCAAAAAGTTTGTCTTTCTCCCTTTGGTGATCTGAGGTTTCGACACTACAGCCCATTTGGACAGCGTTCTGTTGTTATTCACAAGAGGACGCATGTTTTTTGTGGCGCAAACATCAGTGGAATCCTACAGCATTTTCCTCTCCCCCCTCACTTGTTGAACTTGTAGCATGAAGTCAAACGTTTTCTGTGTATGTCAGACAGTTTTGGCTTGACAATCTTATGTATTATTTTAAGTAGATCTATGGTTTTGTACCACTCAGGGCAATACGTAATGCAGAAACATGTAATTACAGCTAAGATTTGTTAAATTGTGCTAATTCAGTCTTTTGGGGTTTTGTGATTTAGCATAAATATGCCTTAGGGCAATGAAATCTCTCAGAAAATATTTGGATTGCAGCTGGTTTGAGAGCCAAATGTCCTCCCAACAGAGCAGAATAAGACACATTTCAAATGCAAACCACGCTCAAGAAAAACCTGTGAGCAGTTTCTTACAGTAGAAGTCATTATTTGACAGACCCTTGACTGACAGATCGAACTTTATTTCAGTCTTCAACTTACTAACAGCTGTAAGCTGGTAGTTTTTTTACACAGTTATATTTTACAAAATGTGAATTATCTTATAAAATCTGATGATTAATCTACCTAACAATATTAATGTAATAGTAGTATTTTAACATTTTTACTTGTAATGGTCATTTATATTCTGTTATTAGTTTAGTATACAATCAAATGTCTTGCTGTTACACCAGCTACACACTAACTGCTGATATTTTACCCTTTTTACTTTTACTTTTGTGAACTTTCTGAATATTTCTATATCAATTACTGTGCTGTAATTCCTATGTGGGAGTGCTGTTGATGTTCACTGATTACAGTTTTCCTGGCATGAATGACAACAGAGCTAATCTATACTATACTATGTCGTCTATGCTTTTATGTTGAAATGACCAAAATGAAAAAGCTATTTTAGACAGTAAAAATCACACTTTGTGCCTCTCTACACACTTCTCTGTCAGGACGTCAACATTATTGGTTATGTCAGTTAGCAGTGGTTGTTCTCTCATACCCCAGCTATGTAAGTACCCAGAACCCCTCTGTGTTTTTAACATATTTGGAAGCGCTGTGATTCTCTGTTATCATTCTCAGTAGGTCTTTACAGAGCAAAATGGGATCTCTGCCTTTTCGTCTGCTGAGTATTTGGTCCGTTTCTGAACAAACCAAATTGAACAACCTGAGCCCAATTGGCACATACACACACCACGCCAGTGTCTTTATGCAAACTGTGTGTGTGTGTGTATGTGAGAGAGAGAGTGCGTGTGTGTCTGGTGTTTGGAAGGCCATGAAATGCACTAATTGTTTGTCGAGTTATTTACTTCTAATCGCAGCCCTCCTGTTTTTGACAAATCACAGCTGTGGAGGAATCAAGTGAAGGAGCAATAATTTATTTGTTGGACGGCTGTTTGACTGCACTAAAGAGAGAGTACACCAAGTGCTCAGCAACACGCCTGTCCATGCCAGGTGATCAAATCCCAATCAAATCATGGAAGAGAGCGTGGTGCAGGGGTCACAGGGCCACACACATAAAGACAGAGGGAAAAAATAAAAAAGATACATTTACATGTAGTCAGTATTTACAAAAAAAAAAACAGCATTACGTCGTAGTTTTTTGTTTTAAAGGAACAGTTTGACATTCGCTTTCTTGCTGAGAGTTAGATGAGCTCGATACCACTGTCATGTGTGCATGGGAAATAAAAAGCTACAGACAGTCAGCTTATCTTAGCAGCTGTTTCCACCTGCCTCCAGTCTTCATGCTAAGCTAAGCTAACCAGTTGCTGGCTCCAAATACAATACTTTACTCTCCAATACTTTTACATTACAGACTGAGAGTTGTGTCAATCTTTTAACTAACTCAGTGAGGCCGAAAAAGCAAATATGTGTCTATTTGTTTTATCACTTTCTTGGTGATAATAATAGCTAATGCATCTCACAGGAGACCACCAGCAGGTTTTCTAATCTCTGCTTTAGGCATGGGCTATGAGTGTAAGTTAACGCAAGAATGTTATTTCTTTGATCCTGTAGCCTTTCTCTCTCTCACACACACACACACTGCGCCTCTCTAGTTGTTGTCAGATGTGACATCCGATACACGCATGCAGCCGCACTAATGACTAAACATAACGACGTGCACTAAGCCCTCCGTGGCTGTGGAACATCTCACTGAGTGACGTGATGGAGCTCGGCTTAAAGGGGATGCGAGGCGGAGAAGGAGAGCCATGTAGGGGGCTGAATGGCTGACTGGCGACTCTGACAGGAACGGGAGGCACCTGCACAGAGTCAGGAGACAGCTCACTCAGGGGCCCCAGTGGAGACTTATGGGTGCTGTCACCGGTCCAGGGCCGTGTCCTTAACTGTCACGCTGCAAGATGGAGCCCAGAGAGATGCTTAATAACGCTGCCGTCCATCCCACAGACAAGGCACACTCCCTTACAGAGCAGGCAAAGTTTTCCTCTGCTGTCAGACTCAGTGAAATGAGTGATTCAAAAGCAAGAACTGTTAAATATACCTGAACAGGACAGAAGATGAGAGCTTTTAGAAAGTTGTAACCTTTAACTAATAACTTCATTAACACATAATTCAATAATGCTTTATTACTCATAAAGGGGAACAATGATTGGGTTTAAAGTTTATGAACAACCATTTGACTGTTGATTATCCTGCTCCACAGTCACACCTGTCACTGATATTTTTTGCTCTCTCATTCTTTAGGAAGACCTCTACTAGACTGTTAAACCTCTGAGAAAGGGCTGCAGAACATCTGGACAAATTAATTTAACAAATAACAAGTTACTGTAAGAACCTACTCTAATTACAATGACTTACAGTTGTTTTGTTGCCTTATTAGAAAGTGAAAAACTTATTATCTTTATTATCTTATTACTTTAAGGTTTACAAATGCAGACTTCATACTTAATAATTTATCAGTGACTTAATATATTACTTAATATTTTAATATAGTGCTTTATTAACATATATAACTGCAGATCTGATAATAATTACCTTTATTAACAACTTTATTAACTAAATAACTGCAGACTTGATTTTTATTAGCCTTTATTAATAACTGTATTACCATTTATAGACCTGATGGCTTGTTTGAAAGTGAAACTCTGTGACATTATAAAATCCTTTATTTTGTACAATTTTACTATTTTATGTGCTAGTTTCTAGTGTTATTCTAGTGTTATATTTCAACTGGATGACATTATGCACTACAGGTAAACTTAACCTCACGCCAAAAATCAAAAAGCCTTATCTCAAAGGAATTTTCACAAATGGGCAAAACCATTATTAACCATTAATAAAGTTATTCTTGATGGATGGATGGATGGATGGATGGATGGATGGAACAGTCATGAACAGTGTTTATGGGTGTTTTTACAAACTATGTGACTTCACATCCTTAAGTTGGAAAGTAAAATCACAAGAGTAATAAATGTCATAAAGTTCAAAGACACCGTTCACAGACACAGTTGTTTGATGAAGAAAACACACTTAACGAAGCCTATTCATCAATCAAGCATCTGCTTCTGCCCAGTCGTGCGGTCAGAAGGAATCCCTGGCATGTGGAGTGTGGTTTTAAGGAGTGCTGGAAGCAGCCACCTCTTCAGTCTTGCTCAACAACACAATGCTGTCGACTCCGGGAATGATCCAACGTGCCTGTTTGGAATGGCTACGTGAAACCCATGGAGACACTGAGAGTCTGTGGCATTCTCCCTTAATTAATCAGGGCGAGGCGAGATCAAACGCACCACTCCCACGACAGGGTGGAGGGGGGGATTATTCAATCTGGGAAATTTAGCTGGTTGTTGGGATTTTGGAGCAAACAGAAATATTTGTTTCTTTAATGGTTATGTTTTTCATTTTGATTTTTAATAAAGTGATAAGTCATGATAACCAAACACACACATATCTGGGTCCTGCCCTCTCCTTACAAATAGAGGGCTTTATTAGTCCAGATGCATGCTTTTAAAAAGCTTGGGAATCTGCAGCACAGTCTGTCAATTTCAACACCTGCGTTTCACTCCCCCATAAAAACTACCTCGTTTCACTCCCAAGGGTGACTTAAGGGCATGTTAGACGCTATCGCATCCCCTCAGGCTCCAACTGCAAGTCTGCTGACTTCCCAAAATTCATCTGTGTTTATCAAAGATCACCGTCGTCATGGATTCTGATGACTTTGAGGTGACATCACGATTACCATCGAGATGACTAGTGAAAAGGCCCAAAGTAGTTGGAAAGAAACTTTGATTATGTAATGCTTTATTAAGGAGATTTTGATTTAATGAGATAACTGTTTGAAGGTCTGAATTGTTTTAAAGCAATTCCACAGTGATGTTTTCTGTCAGTTTGCATTCAGTGTACAATAAGTTAAACAGCCATCAGAGTTGATTTCAGATCATTTTGAACACCTGTCCCAAAGCCTGATCAGCTGTGCTGTAATTCTCTTAAATATCTTCATTATAACTCTCAGCTGTTCCTGTCACTTAAAACAACACACTCACTGACAAATTTGTTGTATGCCAGCAATTATTTCTCTTAGTGGGGAGAAATCAAAATTGCATTTTTACTGACCTTTTACTGTATTTCACATCCTACATTAACACCTGTGTAACTCTCTGTAACACTGAGGATGTATGCGCCTACATTCCTCCTATATCAGCAGACTTATGTGCCCGAGATGTGCTCTAAAACTTTAAATGAAAAACCTGTTGACACGTCCACGGGGACGAGTGGAGAGCTTGTGGGACTGCAGCTCTCTCCTCAGCTCAGCTGGCCCAATAGCTAACGGGCTGCCATGAGGTGTTTAATGGCTGTGTGAAGTTCCCACAGGGGAACGGCTGCTGGGAACATGGATGAATCTGGCCCCCTCGCTCCCTCCTGCTCCACAAACACAGCTCCAGCCCAGTGATGGATGAAACAGGCCGGAGCCTACCTCGGCCTTATTTATGGGAGCAGAAAGCACTCTCCCCGTCTGTCCGCACACGGCGCAGTGAATGCCATTACATGGTGGGGAGAAAGGAGGGGGAAAAATACATCTGACATTGAAATGAACTACACGCTTGTAACAGTTCTTCTGGAGATAGGAAGTGATTGCAGTTTGTAATATGGACATTCCAGAGGTGGAAGTGAGGCAGACCACCAGACCTATCCTCAGCTGGTCTGCTGTTCCAATCATGTTCACCATCATCCATGGCCTGCTGATCCAGAGTCCTGGCAGGATTGTTGACCTGCTCTGGTCTCTGCAGTGGCACTCAGTGAGCTGTATAAGGGATCGGTGAAATGTTTGAGAGCTCCCATGTATAAAAGTGTGTGAACACCTCAGCATTACACTCACGTGACTCTTGAACATCCAGTTCTACTCCCTCCCCGCAACGTACTGCACCGGGCAGTGGCACACTCATGCTTGTCTTTGCAAAATATTTGGTTTTACATGTATGATGACATCTCTGAACAAGGATAAGGAAAAGACTCATCTTAACAAGCAGTTAGATACTTAGATCATTAGTTCACTCACTAATGGAACCATTTTTAACAAATTCACACAATTTTTCCATCTTTCTCCCATCCTCACAGAGGATGCAGAGGCCATTTAGGATTCTCTGCCTCTCTGTTACCTCAAAGGTCAGCATGTCAACATGGTTTGCTATGTAAAGGTGCAGGTTTTAGTGTCTAGTGTTTAAGTAAAACTTGACACAAAACATTCACTTCTGCAAACAAATCCACTAATCTTCACGATGCCATTAAAATGAATGGATTTCACAGCAAAATTGCACCATTTTAAATGCTGGCGTGACCGTGCCTTTATAGGGAAGGTTTTCCACAGGACTTTGGATGCAGGGAAGTCAAGCATCAGTGTTGTGTTCGCAGTCGGTGTTCCAGTTTATTGGGGGTGTTGGGGTTCAAGTCAGAGCTCTGTACTATTGTCTGTAAATATCATTGCGTGCCATAGCAGTAAAATTTCACTTAAATAACGGACAGAGTGAACAAAACAAAAAACAGTCCTAGTCCAGTCCAAAAACTTTTGGCCAGTGTAAGTACAGGAGGAGTGCTGGTCCTGGGTGGGCCATTGGTGCCTCAAGCTGTGACCTGAGCAGTTTCAGACCTGGAGTCTGGTCTCAGAGTCAGGTGGGGGTCTGGACTGCTGGCTGCAATGGGGCTTTTCAAGAGGGCCTGCGTTTTTGTGACTTTAAAGGATTACACAACAGTGTGCTCAAATGACTCTCCACTCCTGGAATTCCTTTTACACAAAAACAAGTTTTGTTTTCAACATCGGAGAGCACAAGATTACAAAACACTTCAAGTGAATCAGGAAAGTATGACTGGAATTGTAAATTGCGCTGCACTTGCTTATGTGGTTTTTTTTTCCTTTTAGCTTCAGTTCAACACTCCAATGAGTGTTTCATCACCATCCAGACTGAGAGAGACTGAGTCTGAATCAGACACAGAGCACATCATTTATATCGAACAGACTGGAGAGAAAACACAGTGTCTGCGCTTGGTGATTAACTGTTGACACAACAGCAATCAGGTTTTATTTATTGGATTTCTGAGTGTGCTTTGTTCTTGCCAAATTGCTGCAAAATATGATCGATCATGTCATAAAAACCTCATCCCTACTGATGTCGTCATTTTTCAAGAAGGTGTTTGGCCATGCTGTGCGTCGGTCATATTTCATTTGGCACTGAACAGTGTTACTCAAATTTGTTGGGGAGAAAAGCTTGATTTTTGTAAGCTAAATAGTGCAGAGACATGCAAGTTTCCCTCCAAAGTCAATGATAGGCTATGGGTTTTTGTTGCATTCAGTGATTGAGGCGCCATACACAGTAGCCTGTGATGGTTTTGTAATGTGTTTAATTATCTATATTACTCTGGGTCGCTTGTCCACAAAAGGGCCCAGAGGCATCTGCTGGGTGAATCAACTCTCTCCCCTCCTATTCCTCTGCAGTGGAGGTAGAAGGCCTACTGTTTGCCCCGTGTTCCTTCCTGCTGGGTCGGATCTGCTGACTAAGGGAGCAATCTCAGCGCACTGTGATAACGACATGAAATGAACCAAGGCCTCTCCGAGCAACAGTGAAATTCAGGCATGTGAATTCGGCTGAAAAAAAACGGGAAGGACAGGGAAGTGAGGGAAGAGATTGTCGCCCCCAGGATTTTGCTAAAAGCCACAGCAGCACATCACTGTCGATGCTGTCAGAGCATGTGAGTTACGCGCCGTCATAAACAGCAAAGAGAAAGGGCGGAGGATTATTTTTGAGCCCTGTCCCGGGCCTTTATGATCTCGGTGAGAATTTGGAGATGAAGCAAAAACTTAACATTTTAAATGGAAAATTTCTCAGCAGATAGACAGGCGGCAGACTGTGAGTCATGAAAAGAGACACTTTCTCATATAAGTATTTTATGAAAAATTAGCCTTAGCTGTCATAATATTCCTGCCCACGCCCAAGTATCTGACTATTCTGCTCTCACACCACAAATTTCCCTGAGAAAAAAAAAAAAACGTTTCTATGAGAAAAGAGAAAGTAGAATTTGACAGACGTGCCCAACTATCAATTATGCTGTTTGCTGAGCAGAGTGAAAGCCAAATACAAATTACTGTTTTTTTAAGAAAAACATTAAATTTATATGGAAAATATTACTTTACAGCGGGTTAAGAGTTGAAAGATCTTCCCAGAATCATCTTTCTTTTGGACCACATAGCAATATTGTACTTCCATGGACCTTCTTTGCAACCTGGGTCAACACTGGGACACTGAAGTCAGCGTACAGTTCCAGAGGCTCTTTAACATCTGATAAGGGCTGGAGAGCTGAATTGATCCTGATCTAAACTGGAGAGATTGTGGAGATATCTGCCTCTCCTGGGTCGTGCACCCACTTCCACACGGATAGGAAGCAATTTCCTCTCCACTTGGAGCTGATTGCATTGAGCTATGGTCCAAAGGGGGTCACTATAAAGCGGAGTAAAAGAAAAAGAAACTGACGCCTGATTAATCAGCAGCAGGCCTCAAAAATAAAACAGCTTTCAAGTGGGGGAGGTAAAGGCTGAATTCACCAACTCTTTATATCTATGAACATATTAGAGGAATATTATCGAGTTCAGGGTGAAAGGTGCGGCCTTGTAATGCTACGCTTGCGCCCTAAAATAACCTCCTCAGCTGAGGAACTATGACATAAACATACAAACAAGCACAAAGGCACCGGCCTGTCTGTGGAAGTAGCCTAAACCCTCAGGGAGAACACTTCAGTTTGTTGTTCTGGGAAGGAGAACACGCCACTGTTTACTTCTCAATCCTACTCAGCCTATTTTGCTATGCCAGTGAACTGAGCATGGTGTCTGTGGTTTTTCAAGATAGGCTACGCTAGATTCGATGTCCTCCTCAAGGGAGGGCAGGGCCACCAGCTCAGGGGAGCGAGCCCAAGTGGTGATACGAGGCCACAGAAATGTATGTAATTCAAACTGTACAAAGACCCCGTTGCCGTCAGCGAGCTCCTGTCCAAAGAGCTCTGTCGCGATCAGAATCAGCTGTAATGCGCCAAATGATGTATGAGTGGAAGGGAAGGGAGGCTACAGGGAGGGACGGACGGATCGCCAGTCACGGTCTGGCTGGCACCGCCACATTAATACTGTGGTTCGCAATGATGACATCAAGAAAATTGGTTTGATTCACTCTCTGTATTATTCCTGTAAAGATCCAAAATGCACGGGGAGGTTCTGGTTAGGGACTGACTACTGCCTGTCATAAATCAGTTTCTCATGGGCTGCATAATCCCCAACTTGCCATGTCTACCACCCACACAAATACTTTGCTCCTGTTTAAAAATCATCCCGCAGCAGATTTAATTGTTTCTGTGCGCTCTTAAAGGAGGTAAGCTTTAACGATCCCTCCACTCATTTTATTTTTCAGAAATGCCTGCTGAATTAACCGGCCTTATTGAAAACATGCTTTAGCTCGAGCTCTTTGGGTGACCACCAGTTTTATAAGATTTTGTGTGTGTGTGTGTGTGTGTGAGAGAGAGAGAGTTTCCATATGACTCTGGGTTTGTTTCTGTGAGCATATGCTGTGTGCCGCTGTTAAATGCATGCATGTTAAATATGTGAATAAAATTGAAAAGACCGTTACTCAATAAATGGATCCAGTTTGATCGCCATCTGGAGATGACATGGCCGCTGATAGGAGCTCCTGAGTGCCACGAACTAAAACGGACATATTTTAACCATGAGGAGAAGCAGCAATCACGGCACTTCGAAGCCATTTTGTGCTCCACCCTGGGAGGGAGTGCTGGGTCACTGTTTCTGGAAAATGACCAGTTGACAGCGAGGAGCGAAATGAGTCAGCTCATTTCATATGAATTTAAGCAAATTGATTAAATGTGCAGACGTCAAACAGCAAAATGGGAAATTGCTGTAACTGCTCAATGAAACTTCTCGAGCAAGTTGTCTGCGGTTTTCTTCTGTCAGCCTTAATTTGAAAACATTTTATCCCTTTTTTAAATCCAGCTCGTGACATCTGAGTGTTCGTTTAACTTGTTTTTTTTTTTTAACCACAGACAAGTCTCATGGAGATAAAAAAAAATCTGTTTCTCAACAGAGACATCACCACATCAGACCATTAACCTGGAAGAAAATAAACTGCTTGTTGTTTTTAACTGTGAACCGAAGTGTTGCTATTGCTGCCAGTCTTGTTGAGATCCAACATAGCTCTGCACCTTTTAGCGTTGTTGGCTAAGTATATGAGTGACTGGTGGGAATATAGACTGAATTTAATGATGGACGGCATGATAGCTCCCCAAAAAGCGAACCCCCCTAGTGGCTGGTTTCAGTACAGGTCATAAATTTCGCCCTTTCCACGTTAGCAGACAAAGTACATGTCATTTTTCTTTTGTCCCCACACACAATCTGTCCTTTTAGGTCATTCGTATCATGGTGATGTGTGTTCAAGTGTTCATTTTCCTGATAAGGATTTAATTGTTATCTGATGCTATAAAAAGAAGATGTGGCGTCATGATTTACAGTTATCAGTGACAGTGAAGTGGTCGCTGGGGCACTTGTTTTCACAAATTGTACGTAGAGTAGATAGATATAACTTTAACTTTAACTAGTTAGTAGTGACTAATTATTGACTGAGGTGCACAGGTGTATGGGGGGGAGATCTTTATACCACCTCTAGAGACTCTCCAAATGACGTTTTTTTTTTTTTTTTTTTGTACAGTGGGAGGAAGTGGCAATATATCGTTCATCTTTATACAGTCTATGGGTGAGCAGCTACAGTGAACTGTTTCTCCTATCTTAATTTTTCCCTAATGACTTGGTGGACCAATTCAGGGATAAAAGTTTACATTCAAAGATTTACATTACAATGAGGTGTAAATATTTCTCTCTGTCTGCTGGATGTGTTAGTAGGTGGCTCTTTATTAACATGTTAATTAATTACATTAAAGTACATCAAGAATAAGTGAGAGAAGAAGGAGAAAAGGTTTCGAAGTGTATCTGCCTCACTAATTACTTTAACAGTCATTTGAACAGAGGATAATGTGAAGGATCATTTTTCTTTTCATTGGAGTTCACTCTCAGTATTCTGAGACAAATTGGTTCCACTACAAGTTTCGCTGTAATAAACTGAAACCTTCATGATTTTAACAAAGTTCTCATTCAATTTACGGGCACACTGTAACTCAGTATCCATAAAATTCACCCAAGCTCTCTTCTAAAGTATTTTTTTCCCCATTTTATAGCTGCAATCTCTGCTATTCTATCTGAAACCTTTTACAGCGTTCAGTTTCCTCTGGCGTGCTGTCATTACAAAAATATCTGAGTGAACTCCGCTCATGTGAAATGCTGTTTGTTGAAAAGGCCGCTGAAAAACTAAAATAGTGTATAAACAACCATCCTTATCTCGACATTTGAAGAGAGGCTCCGCATGTTGAGAGAGGCTCCGCTCCAAGACTGGATTTTTTAGTTATAGCATTGTTTTCAATGTCAGTGGGATTTTGAATGATTTTCTTACTCCTGGAAGAAAACCCAAAAGGCTCTCTCTGTTGGCCGGAGAAAATATCTTTGCTGTATGACCATGTTTATTCTTTTTTAAATGAAAACGTGCAGTTACACATGAAGGACGTAACGGTTTACGACCATTTTTCCAGACGTTTTAATTGCTTTTGTGTGCCGGAGACACCGACCTCGCTTACGTCAGCTCTCCTTGACTCGCCGGTTCCACTGACCTCAAGCTAACTGCCGACTGACAGGTTGTGTAAACTCTTGATACTACACGTGTTAGATTGGCCTTTACATGCCCCCTCGGTCGCTCACAAAATAACTTACACTGTGCACAGCAGTCACACCAAATACGTTTCATCTTCATGTCTCTAAAGAGGCCGAAAGAGTCGGCAAGTTGACGCTAAACTTTTACAGCAAAAGTACCCTCAAGCGAAACACGCAGCTTGTTGTTGTTGCTGTTGTTGTTCCAGAGCTGAAAGCTGTTAAAACATAGCACTGAATTGATATTTTTCGCTCATGTTTCTGCAAGATACTCGGTCCATAAGGTGATGATTAAGCAAGGAAATGCATTCTGCCTCCAGAACCTTGGGGCTTGCTGTGGTTGTTTAGAATTGTTTGTTGACAGCGCTGTTTCCTATCCTCTGCACCTCCTGTTGTCCCGAGCACATATGGTTGGCTCGCCTCGCTACATGCCTGGCCTCGGCTGAGAGACTGAGGCTTGTAAGGCTCAGTGGAAGCCCCTGACCCGTGTGGTGCTACTGTCCATCCCTGGAAAAGTGTCGCCTATTTCTTCGCTCTTCCTATCGACGGGGCGATGGTCTGTTTAATCACAGGTGCTCTTTATATTCAGCCAGAACAGCGAACAGCAGCCCTTACTAAGCTGCAGTCTGGACGCTTGACGTTAACATAGGAGGACATCTTCGGTCTCGCCCTCCGTCCTGACCCCGGCTTCTCCCTTCCCTGCTGAGAATTACACTCTCGGCTCACAGGAAACACTATCCGCCTTCCAAAGACTGCGTCGTCATTGTCAGAGGAGGAAATTGGTCGAACTCGTGCTTTCCGCGTTCCTCGCTCCTTTAGGCAGCCAGACATCTCTTCTGGTTTCCATTTGTTTTAAGCTATTAGCACTCATGACCTGATAAGGGAGTGGCTGGAGGAGCGCAAACATCCGTCTCCGAATACATCCGTCATTGTCCACATGTGTTTGACTTGAGCAATAATATCCGCTCCTGGAAAAGTTTGACTCGAAGGCCCGGAGATGAAACTACCGGGGCGTACAAGCGTTATAACTAACTCATGTAATCTTTGACGAAGGTCTGAATGTTATGTGTTCGGTAAATATATTCCATCTCAATAAATGTCTTGGACAGCCCGCAACATTGTTAAGCAACTCGCTCGCACAGGCAGCTGACCAGAGACACAGAACTTTAAAGGCTTTTACAGGGGTTAGTTCTTTGGCATGTGAGAGAAACTGCTTCACATGCTATGAATGTCACCTCAAGTCAGTTTCCACTGGCGCTTTTTTCGCAGTCAACGGAGGAGACTCGCTCGCTTTTGTAAGACGTGTACCACTGGCAAAAACACACATCAGTCAAGCATCTCTCTCCTTGCGGATGATAAACAATCTCTTTTATTAGACTGTCTCCTCTGCATTTGGCAGAACATCAGTTATGTCTGTGTTGACAGTGCCTAAGCCACTCAAGAGGCGGCCTTCTGGCTGTGTGAGCCACACAGAGCCGAGATGACATATTTTACCGTTCCATTATGCGAGTTCAAAGGAGGGAGCAGAAAAATGCATTTGTGGGCACTATTTCAACATTTATTCCCCTTAAAAGTGGGTTAAGTTAAAAGAGGCAAGCTGAGTCTCAGAGCAGCACAGAGCTTTGCTGGGAAAAAGTGATTATCTCGATAAACTATTAGCTAGAAGATAAGATTAACATAAAGTGTGCATAAAGAACTGTTCAATGACGAACACAGCACTCCTTTCCTACAGTTCAGTACGATCATTTCTTCTCCCACATTGGACAAAGGCAGCCAGTTATAATTTATTGTGGTCAGTATGTCAGTTCTATAAATATTCCTTATGGAGGCCATGAGTCAATCAGGAACTGTTTGTGAAGTCTTGGCGCAGTGTGTACCTAATCGAGTCCGCTTTCTTACACTTGTAACCGAGCAGGGGTCCTCGGGGACTTCTGCACCTGGTACTCAAACCTTCATTGATGACACTTGCATAGGGGCCTGAACGAAGTGTCGTAGACTTGTTACATTTGCTGGGAATAGATCGTGCCTGACTTCTCGTGCACCTCAGTTTTCCCCAGGTCTTCCAGGGTCACATGCGGGTCGCCGTGTGCGCACACAGTAACACGGGGCAGATGCTTTGTCAGCATCAATATATTTAGGTACTGCTCATGTACTGGCCTTAAGTACGTGTTCCTGACCTCCTTGGGAAACTTGCTGCATGCTAGTTGCCTGAGTGAAAGCATGGCATGTCTATTCTCTCTTGGAAAACAGGGCCTGAAAATGACATAATGACTGCACATTATGGATGATGTAGTGAAATTTAATATCTACTGTTCTCCACTGGCACGACAAAACACGAGCTCTCAGCCACAGTTGCCACAGTGATTTTCTGTTTTGTGTTTACACTAAGTTTATTTGGCGCTCTATGGGAGCTCTTGTCCCGGTAATTAAAAATTACATGAGCAGATAAAAGTTAGCATAAACACCTCATTACCTAGTACATTTTCTGCGCCTGGATTGCATAACTCCCGTCTGACTGCAAGTCCAAAGCTTCACTGGTAGTACTGTTGGCAAGTGCGCTCCAGATATGACAGGCGTCCGCAGAGTTCTCAAATAAAGCAAACAGGGATGCGTTTGAACTCCCAGACTCGCAGTGTATCAAGCCTGAAGCCTTGAGGGAGGAGAGGCGGAGAGGAATGATGTTGAATGACGGCTGCGGCTCAAATCCGCCCTCATGAACAAAGAAATGTTGGTGCTGTGACCGAGCAGGGATCTCGAGAGCAAAGATTTGTTCTTTTGGTGCTGGCAAATCGGTAGCACATCTCAGCTTTCCAATTGCCTGGATTTATTCACTCAGGCATCAGGACAGACATCCAAACACTGAGATTCCCCAAGAAAGCACGTGCAAGTAAAGGCAACACAGTAACACTTGACTTTCACCAACATATGTAGCATTTATAAGCCTATAAAAACATTTAATTAATGATTTATAACACACTATAATGTACTTATAAGCAAATATAATGACATTTTAAGTCTTTTTAATGTGCTGCCTTTTACAAAAATTTTAATTCCTCCTATGAAGATATAATTTATATTATTATATTTTACTATATGGTAATTTTTACGTTTATACATCATCCATCACTAATTGGTGTCCCGACAAAGGCATTAATAAACACTTACAGCTGCTTCCAACTCCATTATAGTGTGTTAAAAGCCATTCATTAAACAGTTTATATGCTGATTATAAATGCTCCATGGTAGGGTTAAAGTAAAGTCACCAGAAACACATTCAAATAAGAATAACAAATAAGACAGCTCTTTCAAATATATCTGCCTTTACTTTATTCATGTACTGTACAGTATTTCATTTCCAAAGTCTCTATCATACTATATAACAATAATGGCTATCATTTACTACAAAAGGTTGCATAAATAATTTAAATGTGGAAATTAAAAAATAAATATGCAGTTCATTCTTTATAACAGTCCTTCTTTGTGTCTGCACCCCCCCGCTTCTCTTTAACCCCCCGTAAAGCAAGGGCACCACTGAAGAAGACCACACAGGTATGATATGTACAATCATGTTATGCGCCGCAGCTCTCGGAATACACAGCAAACCCCTTTCCAGTTGCTATTTCGAACACGCAGTCGGAAAAAGAAGCAAACATTGTCAGTTTAGACAACCGAAATCAGGAAGCAATATGAGCGGAAAACCAGCAGAGGGCTGACAATATGTGGAAACATTGTGAATATTCTTCATGAAGTGTAGTCCTATCTGAGGAAGGAGGTTGTGTTGTCTGCACTGACGGACTGGGTATCGCCACTTCCTCTTCCTGCCGGATTTTATCAGTCAATACAATGATAAAAACTGAATTATTGTTTTCATTATGCTATTTTTTTTTTGTCCCGATCTTTCCTGTCTGACCTATTTACAGAATGGGAGTGGAAAGTGAATGGGAGTGGAGGTGTCTTGAATCCTGCAGGCTAACGCAGCGGATGGATTTGGGCTGCGGATGGTTGATCGCTGCTCTATTTGGCCCGTTACAAAAGAATTCCGGTGCGGGGGTGTGCTGGAGAACGCTCTGCCCCTAGGTAACAGCACAACCACGCACAATTTTCTGATGCCTCCTACACACATGTGCACTTTTTTTGTGTGAGTGTGTGTGTGTGATTCCAGCAAACAGGAACTGGCTATGTCTAGAGGAAATGGCTTTTTATGACTCAAATAACACAGGAATGGGCTCATTTAGTAATTAAGAGGAATCACAGGACTGCCCGGTGCCCCTGTGGTGTCAGTGCTGACTGACTGCTTTCTCTCTCCCCCTCTGTCTCTCCTGAATCTCCTGTATCTAGTTGTGGGAAAGGTGCTACTGTAACTGACGAGCCCGGTTCGGAGCGCTGCAGGGCCGCCCTGACGAGTGAGGCCTTTAGTGGGCTGCCAGAGAGCCGCTTGGACCGCGGTGAAGCCCGGGGGCCTCTCGGAAAACTTGTCGACATCCCACGGCCGGAGCCCCCAGAGCTGCCACCGTCTCCTCCACGCGCAGCCAAAAGGAGATGGATTACAACCACTCTGGAGCAAAGATACACCTTTCCAGCTTTAAAACGGGGGCCGTGGTGCAGTGTGGCTCTGCATCCGCTGGATGTTTGTACAGATGGGCCCGAAGCCTCTGGGAGGACTTCTCATTATGCTAAAATGAAATCTGTTTGAGTGGAGGACAGACCCGAGTTCAGGGAGGTTCTGAGCTGTTGGGCTGATCAGATACTTGGTTCCTATTATCCAACGTGCGTCTCCCGACCGAGTCCCAGTTGTGGCAAGCCCCTGGCACTGACTCATTCTGTCATGCAAACAGGCAAAGTTCACAAATATGCTGAGGAGTGGCTGAAAAAGAAAGACTGCTGACTTAAAACCAGCCCAGCAATTAGCTTATGAATTCGCTCTCTTTCTTTAAATTTCTTTCTGCATCTCCTCCCTATTTGAAGGAGACACACTGGTCGGTGTGTCGTGTATCGTGTGCGCATGTGTTTGTGTGAGTGTGCTTTGGTGTCTGTCCTCGGATGCTCAGGAGGAGCATCAGTACGAGTTGCCGGTCAGCTGCGTGTTGTTCTTGCTCCGGTCTTGAGGCAAGCGGCCGTGCTTCTTGTTGCGTTGCCTCTTTGGGACCTCCTTGGCCTCCGACTGGTTGTGGTGGGGTCTGAAGCGCTTGCACTTGCAGGAGGTGACCACGCGGATTTTGTAAGTCCGAGTGTTGCCGTTGGGACACTGCAGCTGGACCCTCCTCGTCCGGGAGTGTGCCGGGATGCAGCGGTAGTCCGAGGCGGAGCTCCTCCACCACTTGCCGCGAGCGATGGAGTTGGGCATGAGGTGCGCGGGCATGCACTGGCCCGAGCACACCAGCTCCCTGACAGGCTTTGCGCTGCGGCAGGACCCGTCGGTGATGAAGCGGGTAGAACGCAGCTCCCTGCAGCTCAGCTCCGAGGCACCTGGATTGAAGAACAGGATATCACGGTTACATTCGTGGCTTCGGCCCAAAACAAACACTTTGAAGCGCCGCGCTCAGGAATATACATTCTGCAGGTTAACTGCCTCAGCACTGCAGCTGTATCTAATTCAAGAGCGTGCTTATTTCTCTGATTGATGTCAACATACACTCACATATTGTGTTATTTGTGTAAAAAACAAACATAAGCCATATAAAAACTAGGCAGGAGGCAACATTTCATTTGAATTCTGACATTTTGAAACACAGAGGCGCAGCCGAAAATTGCGCTTTTACTAATTCAACTTAATACGACAATTTCTACATTTAAGCAGTGACTTGAGCCACTGAGATCAGATCAGAATTTCTCAATTTGATTCATGGTCTGATCATTAGCTGACGATGGGGCTTGACAAAGAAATCCAGCTGGCAGCAATCAGCTGATAGCAAATCCAGACCAGAGGGCCATTAAATAGCTCAATCAAACCTAATGGAGGTTCGGGCTGAAAGAAAAAGCTGGCACACAGCGTCGGCCCTCAGGAAATGTATCTGGTGACTGAGGAGTAAATAGCTGTCTGGTTATTTTAAGGCAGTGCTGCAACTGTACAATTCTGAGCAAACTGGACATCTGCCAGACTGATTTGAGGCAACACACTCAGCCTGTAATCCTGTTTCAGCCGCAGCTTTTTAACAGCCGTACGCATGAGTTATTGTCCTTTTTTTTTACAAGCAGTGTGTAAAAAAGGGGCAAAGGAACTGTCGGTTAAGAAATGATACACTCAGAGAGGGATCTGTTTTCCTCTGTGGCTTTCTTCGCAAAAAGGGCTGAACAAAGGATTTATGTGAGGTGACTTCCTTTTTTTTTTCTCTTCCCTCCCCATGAGAACCTGATCCAGTGTTATTCTGAAGGGACCACAGTAATATACAATGCCTACAGCACGCACTGGGCAGCGGTTTGCACCAATTGCCGCCCAGAAAGTCAGGTTGTCTTGTCCGATGAGCGTCTGTGTTTGTTTTAATCCAGCCTCACTCCGCCTTTTCCCCTACATTTCCTGTTCTCCTCTCTACTGTCAGCCTGAAAAAATCATTACTAATGATGGTGGCCTGAAAAAAAAAAAATGGGGGGTGAAGGGGATCACACACTAGACTACTATACAGTTGCGTGAGCTGCTCTTTTCCCCCGGCGTCGAGAGACAAGACTTGGGAGAGGACTGGAGGGGGGCCAGGCAGTGGTCAAAGCCTCTGCCGTGACCCCACAGGGACCCTCAGGAGCCATCCCAGGATGAAAGCTGAGAGATGGATGAAGAAAATAATCCAGATTTCTGCCTCCCCCCGTGCGAAACTCGACACATATCCATATAAAAAAAAAGGGGATGCTTTTTTCCACCCCTTTTTTGGAGACTAATAAAGTGAATACACAGAGTGCTCCCATTTAATGTGGATGTGTTGGCTCCTTTGGCGGCCGTATCCCCAGCAGAAAAAACATCTGACACACCGTCAGATCTCGACTTGCTAATTCCCTCTATCAGCCGCTAATCTAATCAATCATCTCCTCCTCTGATGGCCCATCTGAGTGTCCCTGATTAAACGAGGGCTTGGCTGTGAGTATACTGAGCCACCCATCTTGAATCCATGAGGGCGAGCGTGAGATTCTTCTTACATGCGCTGCTCAATCAGAGCACACAAGCGTTACCGGCCACAGGTGGGAATCATTCTCAAAGGCAGCGTTGCATTTGAAAAGCAATTTCCAAAAAGACCCCAAAAAGCATCCCCTGAAGAACAAACTGTGGGGTTTCTCTGGTTGGGAGACATGTTGTTGTAATCAAATAATTATGGCGTAAGTAGAGCTTGACTAATAATATAAAGAGAGGAGGAAACAACCTGGAAGACAATGTGAAGAAAGCCCTGATGCCTCTCTGAATGCTCCACTTTAAATTGCGGAGGGGAAGAAACCACAAGAATGCGTGTCTCTCATCAGCCTGAACTCTGGCGATGGATTAAACAAGAAAACACCCTTCCCATACAGCAGAGCTGCTCCTAACCAGCGAATCGGTGTGAAAATGAAGCAGGCTGAAAAAGCATGTTGTCTTGCTGCTTTTTTTTTTTTTTTTTTTAAGCCAGATCCACAAATCTGGACAAATTCCCCTGATTCTATCACAAAAGTCCATTTTGAAAAATATTTTAAAGGTGGATCAAAGTACAATTAAACAACTTCCTCCTTCAGAACAAAACCAAGACACTAGAAACTAATAACTGGTGAACTTCCAAATGAATATCACATGTTTGAGCTATTAAACAAGGAAAGATTTGTGGCAGTCTGCGTGCACAGCCACTGAACTGAAATCAATTTACTGAATCTAAGAAAAGAAGCACCTTTCTTTTCAAATCTGAGACTTTAATATAAACTTAATCTGCCTATAAATTACAGTTTGGGTCACTAATATTTAAATGACTTTTTTTTTTTTTTTATTTTATCTTAATGCTCCATCTCACTGATATGGGACCTGAAATTAATATTACATTTATTTGAGGTCAGTTTCCTCACTTGTACGCACAGGCCTCAAACTAAATGACCTTTAAATTCAATATTGCACACAGTTAAATACTAAATGATGGATTTCCGTTTCTTCCCAACATCTGGAGTACTCACTGTAGGACTGCGTGTGCGCCGTCCTGCCGCCGCTCTTCGCCCGGTTGTTGACGCTGTTGCTGTTGTTGGCGCCGTCGCTGGCCGCCTGGATGAGCGCCTCCTGCGGCGGGCTCTCCCGGTACTCCGGTAAGATCTCCGTGGCTCCGTTCTTCAGCACCTTCCACCCCCTCACGGCGGTGCAGCATCCCTGGAGCAGCAGGAGCGCCGAGCTGGAGACGAGGAGGGCCACAGACACCTGCATGCTGCTCGGCCGGCACCGCGGACGCAGAGCGCACGGAGAGGGAGAGGAGACGGAGAGAGAGATGGAGAGAGGGAGAGAGAGAGATGCCCGCTTGGATAAGTTGGTCAGATCCACCCTCGACGCGAGAGGCGCGCACGGTATTTAAGGCTACGCAAGTTTCCGTCCAGGCTGACAATTAAGAGCTTACACAGAGTGGGAGGGGTCCAACCTGAGAGACAGATTCATTGAGAGAAACAAACGAGGAGGGGAGAGGGGTGGGATGAGTGCGCGAAGGAGAGGAGTGAGGGAGAGAGAGAGGGAGGGGGGGAGAAATGATAGGAGAGGGAAGTAAAGGTGGGAGAAAGTGAAGGGAGAGGGAGGGAAAGAGTGGGGAGGATGGAAAGTGAGGAGGAATGAAGCAAAGGAGGAGAGGGAAAAGAAAGGAGAGGTGGGAGTAGGCAGAGGAGAGGAAATTACAGGAGTGGAAAATAAAGGTGGGAGAAAGTGAAAGGAGAGGTGGGGAGAGTAAGAGAAAGAGGAGAGAAAATAGAGGAGAGAGAGGAGATGGGGTGATAAAATAAAGGAGAGGGAGGGGGAGTGGGGAAGGGAGTGGAAGAGAGAGAAGAAAGTCGAGGTGAGGGAAAGGTGGGGAGGGGAAAAGAGAGGAGAGAAAAGGAGGTGGGGGAGAAAAGTCAGAAGAAGAGGGGGAGTTGGGAGAGAGAAGGGACAAGAGGAGAGAAAACAAGACAAGAGGGAAAAAGAGGAGATGAAAATGCAGATAAGGGAAAAGTGGATGGAGAGGGGAGGAGATGTAAGGACAGAAAAAAGGCATAAGATGTGGGGGAGAAAGGTGAGAGAACAGAAGAGGAGAGGGGAGGAAACGGGAGAGGAGACGAGAGGGGAGGAGGGAGGAGAGGAAATACGACAGGTGAGGAAGGAGAAATCTGAGGAAAAGGGGAGGAAATGATGTGGAGGACTAATGAGGAGAAGACAGGGCAAAGGGAGGTGAAGAAAATAAAGGGGTGGGAGGAAGGGGGAGGAGGAGGGTGGGATGCACACTCATGGTCTGCACATCTCGCTGTCGTTGGAGTTAAAGAGAAGAAAATGTGTGCAACGTTTGAACGCATCTAATGATTTACATGGAAACCCAATCTCCTATATCCTTTGTATCTGGTTTGAATAAAATAATATGGACGGAGGAGCGCATGTACCGCTCTCCTCCGAGTTCTTGGCATCCTTCACATCCCGTTGATCTGATGAGTGCTGACAGATGGGAGGCTCTTTCATTCAAACACTGCCCTCTTGAGGGAGAATAAACAAGTCTTGTGAAGGGGAAAAGATGGGATTAGGGTTCATTAGCATCACACTGGAGTGTTTCATTTTTTTTTTTTTTTATGTCCAGTTCTTGGGCATGCGGAGGCAAGTCACAAGGAAATCCTTTACATCTCAGTCAGAATGACACATCTTGTAGCCATTCATTTTGGGCCCAAAGCAGCTTCCACAATCATACACGTGCTCCTCATGGTCCATCTACTTTTATACAAGCACTAAATCAGGCTTTGCAGAGCTGTGGACAGCTGGTCGGCTGCCGAATTTCAAAGTGGTGGACATAAACGGGCACGGCGCTGTAAATCACCAAGTTCTGTGAAGAGGCTCAAATGATGTCCATCACTCGTTCTTTTCTTCTGAAGGGCCAGTGACGGCAGAGCCTCTCATCATATGTGAGAGACTCATTATGTCAAACGACACTCTTTTGAAGGGTCAAGATCACTGATTTTATTTTAAGCCCTGCCAGAATTTGACAATCAAAAGTTTAACACATTTGCTTAAACCAGCTTTATGGAATTTGAAACTGGTTCATGAAACTGACTCAAGTAAGCACTGATGCCTCTGAATGATCCAGCAGCGAGAAGATTGGCTATTTCAACTAGTTTATAACAGTTATTCTTAATGCATGCCGCCACGACATCAGATGCACCACAGTTCGCTGAATTCAAGTTGCTTCAGCTGCAAACTCAATGTAAGTCTTAATTTTCACTCACAAATAGGAAAACATACTCACAAAATACTGTATACAACATACTCAAGGGATGTCCACGTTAAGGTGCTCTGACTTAACTAGCAATGGTTGACGTTGTCAGCCCCCATAATTCATCCCCAAATTGAAATTAAACTTCATTATTGAATCCGTAATGTCATGAAAAATAAAATAAAATAAAAATAAAAGTAGCAACAAGTTATTTTGCAGAAATTGCTCCCTCTGGTTTTATAAAACTGTGGGTTGCCTGTATATTGTGTATGTAATTTAAGTATTTCATGCACGTTTAGAGATAATTCTCTGAGCCGCTGTCACTAGAAGCAGAACTTTTTTAAATTAATGTAGCGTATTTTCAAAAGGGAATGATTATTTCTTGTAATGTTAATTATTATTTTCAGTTAGGAGAGTTAGAGCTTACAAGGGATGCTTCAAAATAAGAAAGGGACTGTGAAGTAGCTATTTTGAAGAAAGTACGATTAATAAGAACCCAAGGACGAGCTGTTTGGGAAAGAGAAGACACTGGATTCATGACAGACAGGAGCTAATTTTGTGACTACATTACATTGAACGGTTTAAGTATTTCTATGAATGAACTGACCAGTTCATTAGCTGTGATATTCTCGTTCAACTCACTGAGAAGCTAGTCCACCAGCGTATGAGCATTTACATGTCATTTACAAACTCTGAACTTGAACATGACTCTCGTTTCTTAGGCCAAGAGGTCTCGAAGTAAGCGGAGCAGACAGCCATGTCCTCCTATTGTGTGTAAGCTCTGAGGTCGTGCCAGAATTTTTTTAGCGAGCGACGGATGGGCCCACTGTCTACACAAAGCCAGCTCTGATTACAGCCTTCTCGCCGACACCGCGACCGATGTCAGTCACAGTCTCAATTTAGACCTCTCTGGGTTTCTTTAAAGAGCCTCCGGGCCCCAGCACAGTGTTTTTTATCATGATAACAGTACAATGGGGCCCAAATAACAATCAGATGCTCACCAGATTGCGAGAAAGCCTCCAGCACTGCAGAGCACGGCAGAGCGTAATTTTTATGGAAATGGAGAAAAACAGTGTTTTCAGTCCATAAACAAACCACTGCACCTCCTCGTGCCTTGTGTTTGGTGGCGTGATTCATCAAACAAGTTTGTTAACTACTTGATCACACAGGTTAGACATAAATTTCCCTTTTTTCCAAGACAATCACGGGCCGATGAAAGTAAATACAGAGATATTGTTACAGTGTTGTGTGCTTGAAACTCTGCGGTGTTTAACTCCTAGTTTGAGAGGGTGAATAATTCATAATATGTCCACCACAATTATGCAAAGCAGGTTCAAGTTCAGCTTTCTGGCTTTCCACATCAATCCGTGGGAAGATATTACAGTAGAAGTTTCGTGGATGTGAGAGAGTGGACTTTCTTTTCAGTCTGGAGGCAATTGTGACACATTACGACCACCCTGCATTAAAAGGTCAAAAACATGTCATAATGACTACATCTTCATATTTTGCATCCACAGTTGGAAAAGAAAATCCTTTTCATACCATGTGAGCTCACACGGTCTTGGCTTCAAAATCCCATCCTGAAGTCCATCATATCGCCGTGAAGATAATCCTCCAGTCCAAAATGAGTGCCACAAATAACCGCGTTTTTTGTAACAGATACCGCTCAGACTCACTAACACCTTCTACCGCTCATAGAGTTTAAGCAGAGCGAGGAACAACTCCCTTATGTGACATAATATGACATGCATTTGAAAGAAAGAGCATTTATAGGGGCACTGCTGGAAACGGCTGCTTTTACCTCTGAATTTGAGCCTTTATGTTTTGCAAAACATGTTAAATTCTACATTACTTTTTCAAATGCGTATTTTCAGACAAGATTAAGTATAAATCTAAAAAAAATATTAATCTGCAAGTTGTTCTTTAATTTCAAATGCAAATGCAGTGTTTAATATGTTTAATATTACAGGCCCAGTGTATCTTCTGTGTCGCACCACATGACAGAGATGATTGTTAAATGGCTATCCACACACCGTAAAGTGTCACCTACAGGCAGCTATTTGAAATCAGATTTTTGATATTTGATATCCACTAATATTGTCTTTGACATCTATGAAAGGAAAACGCCTTGGATCCCAGCACATTCAGGATTGTCCTCATCAAAGTTCACGGCGAAATCATGCAAAACCCTGAAGTCAGGTGGTATCAGGGCTCCAAAACCAAACGCTTACGAGCACTGAAGGAGAGTTCAACGTAATCGTCATTACCAGACAACTTCTCTACTGTCACCATTATGGAAGACTTTCCAGCAGTGTTTCCTTGTTTGAGTACAGCTTTGGTCAGTTTCTTCTGAGAGACAGTCTGTCCTAAATTGCACTCCATGGCTCCAAGGAAGTCAGCATCGCGGAGGCCATTGTTGGCAGAACTGATCGTGAAGTTCGAAGCGGAGCCTCTGCACCTCCTCAGAGTAATCCACCAGGAAGATCTTGGAGAAGACTGGGCTGCTACTTCTACGGATGACCTCCGTACGGTCAACCTCAAACCACTGCCCGTGCGACTGCATCTTCAGCACCACGCAAGGGTCGGGTTTGGAAAGAGCGTCACGGTCCGAGATGCCCCGGCAGGCCACTCTCAGCTCCACTTTGGTAAAACTCTTTTTTTGATTACGAAACCTAGAACGACAAACAAGAACAAGCTTAAGTTCAGCTGCATCCACTGAAGATGCCCTACATACCACCTTTACTGCCACCTGAGGCTCTTCAGTGTGTCCAGATAGACAGGAGGCCACGCCAAAGAAACCAGGTAAGATGATCTTTTGATGAAAGTTTTTTTTCTGGTCTATGTGTCTTTGTATTTAAGTTTCCGCTCTCTCTTAGGGAGTGATCAAAGGAGTGTTGTCCATACACTACAGTAGAGTCATCTGTGTCAATAAGTGCACAGGTTGTGTTTCTCTGTGTATCCAATGTCAACAAAACTGTATTTTTAGTGGACAACATGTCCATACACACATCCACATAACCACGTATCTCTGTCTTTCAGGCATGTTGGCCAGTTCAGTCTCATGCTGCCATTTCCACTGCATGCAAGCCAGCCTATGTGCAGCCAAGGCGCATTGAGCCCCCCACTGAGCCCCCCACTGACCCAGTTACCCAGGGACTCAGAGATGCCCTTACTAAGGCCATCTCTGAGATCAAGTCCCTGAAACTGGAGAACGCTGAGCTGAAGGAAAAGATTGGCCTGTACCAAGAACAACAGGTACAGGTCATCAAGCTGCAGGAGGAGCTCAAGCAAAAAGATGAGCTCCTCAAAAAGGCCCAAAAGCAGAGAGAAATGAGTTCCAAAGCACACCAGGACACTCTGCATCGCCTCACCATAATGCAAAAAGAACATGCACAGCATGAGCAGAAGTGGAGGAGCAAGGTTGAGGCTCTGGAGGCCAACATCGTCTCCAAAGAAATTAAGAAAAAAATTGAGGATCCAATAATAACTTTTTGGATTCTCACAGCTGGTTTTATGTTCTGAATCAGCTTTGTACATGTGCCATAACAATATAGTATTTTTTTCTTTACAGGAGCTCAACAACATCAATGAGCAGAGGCAGCTGGAGGCAAAAGCTGAGAAAGAGGAGGAGGAGAAAAAAAATCGATAAGGAGCAGGAGGAAAATAAACAGGGGGAGGATGAAAAGAAGGTTAAAGAAAAGATGGAAAGGGAAGAGAATGCACTGGATGAGAAAGAAGTGCAAAAGACAAAGACAAAAAAAGGAAAAGAAAAAAGTGCTCCCTGTAAGGTGGAGGAAGCCCTTACCCCTTTCCTGCCCTTTCCCACTTCGCCCCCCCCAACCATCACTTATCCATCTCCAGCTCCAACTCCATCCCCTTCCTTCTCTCCAGAAGATACTATTCGACCCCCCATAAACCCCACTCCTACCCCTTACCAATATGAAGTAGGAGCTGACAAATAATTTAATCCAGTCTCATACAATGTGACAGTCTGGTAAACGCTGCCTCACAATTTTGTTGTGTTGTTCACTTTTCATAAATGGCTTGTCGAGGTTGTTTCAGTCTTTCAAAAAGTTGGTAAAATGGATGTGAAATCCTGGAAAAAAATCAACATGAAATGTTTTAGATTTAACTGCAAATACTTCATTGCATCCGTACCCAACCTTTTATTAGTAATCCACAAAAAAAGCAGTAAATGGTTAAATTCCTCGTACCAGGAAGTCCTTACTGATGGTCATTGTCATTGACTGCCATTAAAATGACAGCAGGCAACATTTCTCTAATCTTTGCATCAAGAAAACAGGCATGAGAACATCGATCAAAGTATTGAGCTATTGTTGTGACGCCTCTCAAGCTTTCCATTTTTGCACGGCATAGTGTAGTTTACAATGATAACAAAGGCATTTTCACCACTCAAATCATTTTAGAGACCATTACTCTTTAAAGAGCCACTTACAGGTTGGAGACCCCAGTGAAGCAATGTATGTGAAATTGATGTAGATTTTGCTGAAAATATATTTAAATACACACTACAGTGACTTCTAGCGTCATCTGAAAAAGCTGAACCCGAAGTGATGTAACAAAAGGGAGAGCGGTCAGATTGAACAGTAGAAATGAATGGATCTGAAGCAAATTTTGACACTGAATAAGTTGTAAATATTTATGATATGATATGATATACTTTACCAATTTGAATAATATTAATAATAGAAAATAGTACAGCTAAGTACAATATTTATATGTAGATAGATAGCAAATTGGAGACCCTATAAAACTGATCTGAATATTTTTTTACTCCATTACATGTTGCTCATATTGAGATTATCACTATCTCTATCACACTGTTTGATGTCAGTATAAGACTTTAACTCTAACTTTAAACATTAATATTATGCTCCTATCCCCAAGCAAAACTGCTACACAACATACAGGCAGGTTGTCCGCTGGGCCTATGGCTTTCTAGGCTTCTAGGTTCAGAGGCTTCCAGAGTTGTGCACTGAGGTTCCAAGTCTGTTTCCACTCCTCAGTAAGGAAAGTAGCTATCTGCTGTCCCAAAAAGTCACTGGAAGTCGCTAAATGACGTCACCGCCAAATTAGTATAATTTGCTATTTGTAATTGCAATGAACACTGTAGGAGAGAGGAATACCGTTGTGGGAGGGATAAAAGAAACACCCTAATATGTTCTATATGTTTAGAACTACAAATACTACTGAAACAGGCCATCACTTCTCAGGCTAGTCGCTTTTGGCAAAAAAAATCGCCAAGGGGGTTTGGAAAGTCACCAGATTTAACGATTTAAAGTCGCCAAGTTGGCAACACTGGTGAGCGGAAACTTCAGCCGATGCTCAAGTCACATGCTCCGAGTACCTAAGGATTTATTTGCTGACTGTTTCCTTTTGTCACATTTTCTACTCTAGGTTTTTTTATGTGCAAATTGAAAAAGTGCATAAAAACAGGTGGATGGAATCACACATATTGTATAGATTTATGCTTGCCTAATAAAATACAACACAAGATCATTCACAAACTACATTTGACAGTCATTACAAGATCTAAGTGCTGTGCAGAAAGTACCACAATCTGTATGGAGTGTAACTGCATGTGTATATTTATGCCATCTGGACTGAGAGATACTGCAGAAAATATGTTGTGAAATACAGGCGTATTTTGAAAATGTGTTCCTCTCTCTAGATGTGGATCACTGATAAAGACCCTGATGTTCTTGTGTATTTCTAACAATTCCTGAATGTTATTCCATTTTAAAAGCTATCTATGGACTGATCTATCTAAGAACTAATTAGACCAATTCCTACGCACAAATTAGGCTTAAAAAGCACAATAATGTATCACTTGTGACAGGACAAATCTAAGGGAAAGGGCGCAGACAAAGTTACAAAGCGGGCCATTCTGGAAAATCTCTGCTTGTGTGTATACATGTAGATATTCATCAGTGTTTATGCGATTGAAATGCAGATTGTATCGCCGCACATCTGGTTATGTTTGGCTCCATTTATAAATTAGGCTGTAATTCCACTTCTAAATCTGATGCCCTTCATGGAAGCAGCTTCTTCTATAGGCATATATCTGTGGAGCCCCTGAGTGGATAAGGTGGATAAGGATAAGGTGCTCTGGCAAATAAAAAGGTTGATAATATGACTCAATAAAGCATCCTCAAAAATGAAATGAAAATGGTACTGAATCTCTATCCATAATGACATGAGAAAATAACAAATAAATGTGCCATTGCTACAAGCTGCTTTTATAAACTGTGGGTTTTGCATATTCTGTGCATTCAATTTAAGTATTTCATGCACATGTTTTGATAAATGAGCACACATAATGAGTAAAAAGTGAGCACGGTTTAGTAAAAGGAGTGCATGATTTACTCAAATGAACACACAAACCAGGAGAGAAAAAAATATATGCAACCACTCAAGGGCTCCGTATGTATTTCATCAGGACTGAAATTTTAAAAGTGAAATATCTTTTCTCTTAACCACCAGTCCTCCAAATAAAACGTGTTGTAATTTTAAATCTAACAGGGGATACTAACGTGAAAGTGTTGTGCCTTTGTTGCCGTTGGACTGAAATGACCACAGACATAGTCGCACACTCTCTGTGCACTCTGTGACTCGTACATGTGTAAAGAATCTAAAAATCGGCAGTGACTACAAAGAGTGCTGTAATGTTGATCAATGGCTGTGCATTGACCCTGGACATATTTTGAAAGTGTTTCATTATTGACAGTGGCTCTGCTCTGCATCACTTTGTATATCCCACTGTGGAGAGTGCCGGAGCTGACTCTCTCCACGCTCTCAAACAGCTCAGCCCATTGATTTATCAACCGTTCACATACACACTATCCTTTCCAAACCATATCTGTGCATTGGCGCTTAATGAAAATAATTTATCACTGTTCGGCGAGGCAATAAAAAAGAGAAAAGAGAAAGAGAAATAGACACTCCCTCGCTTTCATGCACCAGATTAAACATAGCTTTGATAATGTGGACATGAGAGAAAGGGCATGAGGAAAGACACTAAAGATTTGTATTTTCCTTATCCTGACATCGAAGCAAAAGTACAATTTGTTTGTCTGCTGGCAGCCACGATGGGTTTCTTCAGAAGAGCAGGAGGTCACTGGGAGGTGGCTGACGGCTGCAGCTGAGCTGGGGCCGAGACGTGATAAGCCTAAAGTGGGATTCCTCCTCCACTCTGATCTTTTATGTGGTTTCCACGCAGGAAAACAGGAGATTTAACTCTGGCTGTTATAAATCTGACTCCAGCCATTTCCATTGTTTGTCTTTGGGCTTTTCAGAGAGTCATCAAAATAGAAAGTACGCCCATTGAAACGGCCTTGCAGCCAAGTAGTAGGAACTGTGGGAACAAGCCTGGCTGGACCTCAGAGACCACACTAAGCTGTTTGCTAACCACCCCGAGCCTCTCAGCACACCGCTCACCACCAGCACGCTGCCTGCCAGCCGGCCGCAGGCGCTATTCTTAGCAGTGAGAGAAATCACCCAGCAAATTATTCACTCCACAAAGTGGACTCTCTCTGACACACCAACGTATCACGACAGTTCACAAAATAATAGTCACGCAAAATCTGTGTCCATATATACGAATCCATAGATTCAATTTTAACTCACAAACTGTCATGACACTGGGTTGGAGATCTGCTTATTATATATGAGTATATAGCACAGGGTCATCAGTGTCATGTGATTTAGCCCAGGATGTTTTTGAATCAAGTAAGTGGCCAGTTTTTATCTAAGGGCATACATAAACAAAAATATTTAGAATTACACAAAGAAATGCAACCAAACAAAAGGAATAGTTCAACATTTTTGCAGAGTTAGATGAGAAGATTGCTACAGCTCGCATATTTGTATGTTAATTATGGAGCTAGGGGTGGATAGATTTTAGCTTAGCTTAGCATAAAGCCAGCTAACCAGGGGAAGCAGCTTGCCTTCATCTGTTCGAAGTTCATACATACACACATCTAAAGCTCACTAAAGCGATACAATGCGTTACTAAGTTTTGAGCTGGATGGCACATTTTCTTTTTACTTTCAATAGAGCAAAGCGAGCTCCCCCCGGGCTTTATGACTGTATGCTAAGCTAAG
Source organism: Scortum barcoo (assembly GCA_023238725.1). Lineage (NCBI taxonomy): Eukaryota > Metazoa > Chordata > Actinopteri > Centrarchiformes > Terapontidae > Scortum > Scortum barcoo. The sequence continues at coordinate 17,191,356 of CM041542.1, forward strand.
CTAATCACCTTCCAGCTCTAGCTACATATTTAACATACAGATATCAATCCTCTCATCTTAAGCTGAGCAAGAAAGCAAAATGGTTTATTTCCAAGAATGCTGTTCCTTAACTTTTAAACACTATACTTTAGCTTAATTTTAGCCTATGTTCTGTAACTATTTGGACACCTAAATACCAGCATCTGAGGTGTAAATCAGACCCTGATTCAGATGCCCAGGGCGGAAACTACAGTGCTCTGGTTTTTGCAAACCACTGCAGGATCCTGTTTTATCCAAATACTGCCTCAGAAAAGATCAGTGTTTGTCCACAAGACGGTCATCACCCAGCCACGGGAACAAAATGTCATCTTTTCAGGATGAATTAGGTAAGTCGAGCTCATGATTCAGGGTATAACATCAACAATGCCGCGTTAAATGAAAGTGGCAGGTTTACAGGACCGTAGCATTAGTGTCTGTGGAGGCGCCTCGTGCTGCAGCGTTGTGCTGACTCAGGAACTCGCTCACATCTTCCCCCACTTCACACACCGTACCTTCCCCTCAATCCGAGCTGTATATTGTCAAACAGCAGTCCATAAAACGACTAAATATAACCTATGCAGCAGACGTGGAAGCAAAGAGGGTAATTTACACTGTTGCGAAAGCCAGGCAGATAAGCGGCGGGTTGTTGCTGTTCTTTTTTTGGTCATGAGCTCGATATAGATCTTTTAGAATAACTTATTTATTTATCTGCACTATATCTGGTATTATGTGTACTTTGTAAGTTATTGTATGCATATCCATTGTGCTTAGACAGAGTCTTACTTTTAGACTCCTTTTGTGTTGCAGTATTGGTCAACATGTCATTGTTTTTAAAAAATTGTTTGACACTTTGGAAGAAACAATCCTTAGGTGTCTTGCTGACAGTTGGATGAGAAGATTGATGCAAACTCTAATATCAAATATGTCATTAATAGATTTGTCTGTGAAAGCCCGCAGCATCTGCAGTGTTACAGTCCGGGTGTCAGTGGCAACTTTCCCCCCAAAAAATCACAAGCGATGCACAGTTAGGCATTTTACAAGGTTTTTAACTCGACGGACTTGCTCTTCGACTCACCTGTGCGTTAGGTGACTGTTTTTTCAGGTCTCTGCTAAGCAGGGCCGGGCTAACATCCTCCAGCTCCAGCTTTGTACTTCACGCTCGGCTATGAGTGGTATCGATCTTCTCGTCTCGCTCGGCACACGAGGCAAATGTAAGTGCTTTTTGACTTCCCTTTACACCGAGCTCAAGTCATCATTCATGTGTGCCTGTTATAATAAACATTATAGCTTTTTTCAGTGTTGCGCTCTCAGGTGCCAAGCAATGAGTGAAAAGTGTTTTGCTTTCAAGTTTGTGGAGGAAAAAAAAATTTCACCAAAGCCCAGCTTATGAAAATATCAGCAGACGCATGCTGTGATGTATGTAGGTGGTGAATGAAAAATCTGGTGCTGCTTCAGCACAAAGGCGGCACATTCCCCCCCCGCCCCCCCGCCCCCCCGACTGTCAAAATGTCCCAGAATACTTTGCAAGGTGTGCTAATTAAGCATGAAAGTACAAACAGGCTCCGCTGCCGGCTTCTCTGCGCACAGAGATGGTTATTTTCAGGTCTCGGAGAATCGCTCGTGCGTTTTTTTTACAAGATTAATAAAACGAGATAACAAGCATGTGAGGATAATCCAGCGCTCTTGTCTTTAATCCAATAGAGGCTAATTAAAAGCAGAGGCATTAAAAGAGGTCGTGCCTCAGCCTGTCACGTGAAGGTGCTGCAGCTCGCTGTCAGTTCCAAGCCCACCCACCATGCAGCTTCCTGAGAAAGTCCAGCCTTTGTTTTATGCACAAATGTTGCTTTTTTTCCTGCACCGTTTCGCAAAGTATGACCACACACTGGATTTTTTGGGAAAGAGATGCTTTGTGGATATGTCACGGCGCAGCTGAAAGAATATCGCAAGAAGACCTTCGCTGGCAGGCTTCGGAGGCAGATTTCTGCATAAACAGGGTGGATCCCTTTCACCCAAGAGAGCGCTGTCAAAGTGTTTGAATACTGAATGTGATGGAAGAATACATAACGTGTATTTTGCAGTTGCACACATATATTAAAAAATAAATAAATAAATGAAAATCAGGCTTTATGATTTCTGATGAATTGGATGTCGCTCCACTTCCTTGAGAAAGCTGCGCACACCTGTTTTACTGAGAAAAAAAAAAACCCTCAAAATGACCCAGATGAGCTTTTTAAAACCTAAACTATGCCTTAAAAGAAAAAAAAAGCACCAACACTCTTTGTAATGAAGTGTACACTGCCACGGTATAAAGCCTGAGCAGTCACTGTGTTATGAATTTGAGCCAGTTAACGTTGAGCAGGTGATGCTAATTGAGTGGTACAGCCCATCTGGAGCTGATTAAATAAAACGTATCGCTCAAATACAGTTCCCGCAGCAGAGCAAGCACGATTGAGAGGACACAGACGGGGGATTTTGTATTTGCATGCTTGTAATGAACAGATATATCACAGTAATGGTTCAGGGAGTGCTTCATTTAGTCAGTGAAGCAGAGCGCCGGGCCTGCGCAGTCAAACTCGGTGACAAAGGGTTGATAATGCACAGCCCTCTTTGGTTATTTAGTGCGGCCGCAGAGTCCGTTCCAAAGCTGGGAGCGAGGCCTGCATTTCGACAACGCCACCGGCCGCTTTCCACGACTATTAAATGTCACTGCGCAATCACAGCTCAGACCAGCTCTCGGCGAGGATGTTTGGATTTACAGATGACTTTAAAACACCGTTCCTCTCGCAGCAATCAAGTGGTTCCTGTGAAGCGTTCCCCGTCGTTCTTAAAATCAAGCAGCGAAAAAGAAAATTCTGAAAAAGGCAAAAGAAAAAATCCCAGAAGTACTTGTTAACTGTCTTTTGTTGGGCAGCTTTATCTTCATATCTGCGTGTGGGTTTGGTGTATAAACACCGGACCCACAGGATCAACATACAGCGCAGCAAGTGCAGTAAAAGGCACTTGAGAGACGGAGATGAAACAAGCAACACTACCACGGGCACAGGCACTTGGAAGAGGATCTGAGGCTCACTCAGCCCATTCTCTCTGTCTCCCTCTTTTTTTTCCCCCCTTGTTCTCAATATTTCCCTAATAATTAGCGCTGCGCCGCAGATGTGCATTTCTCCCTCCTCACCCTGCCGCCTTTCCAACCCTCTACATCCTCCGAATGTCAGTGCGGGATATTAGGATGAGGATTTAAAGAAGGCATCATATGCTTTCTATTTGATAAAGCCATTAAAAATTGAAGACAAAGATGAAAGCTGAATGGCCCATAAGAGGAAAAAAAGCTGTGGAGAATTATAGGCAAGCGTATTTAAGGACTGTAATCATATTTTAAGTAGTCTAACGAACTCGAACATATGGGGGGGGGGGGGAAGAGGAGAAAAAAATGCATGTGACTTTGGGAGTTTGAAAATCAACTCACTGGACTCCATAAAGCCCGAGGGAAACAGGATAAATGAGTCAACCAGCAATAAAAATTTTCAAAGGCGACTGATAACTTTATTTAGTGAGATTATAGGAGAAAAATTCATCAAGGAAAGAAATGTCCGCGACTGATTGGATATCGTCTTCCGCACCAATGAATCATTTCTCCCGTAAACAAGTCTCAAACATGAGCTCCCACCCATTATTATTCAGACATGATGAGTGACTCTGAGATCACATGAGATCTGGTCCTGAACAAGACAATGATTCAGTGCACACTTTAATCTTTGAGGAGGAGAAAAAAAAATACAGATGTAATTTTTTTTTTTTAGTCGAAACAAACTTAACGTTTTTTTTTAACTTTTTTTTTTAAATGTACCAACATTTAACACAGACCTGAGACGTGTCCTCCATTTGAGTCACTAATCAAAAAGTGTCACCGGCTCATGTGACTGCACTTGTTACTGAGCGCAGGAACTCGTCTGCTTTGATTCCGGCTTTAACTATAAACATTTCCGCGCCGCGCATAGCTGAAATAAATGGCACTTCATCACACAGAGCGGCGGGGGCGGTTATTGATGAGATTTTGAGGGGGGGAGCATCCTGGATTCCTTCAAATAAGCAGCAGAGAGGGACCCATAACCTGCTGCAACACATAATCCCTCCATTTTACTCAGGCCACTTCCTGACCCTCTGTTCTCCCTCGTGAATGCTGTACCTGGAATATTTCTCCATCAGACACCCTGGATGTGGAGTTATGGATGTTAGCTAACAACTTTTTTTTTTCCGATAACAAATCACTCCATTTTGCACCATTTCTAATCTTCAGCAGTGATGAAATGGCTGCTTTCTTGCTACGTCGATTGAAATTCTGAACTTGCGGCGATGGTTCGAATTCAGCCAGAGCAGGGAGGAGATCCCTGGTTTACTGGGCCCCATAGGGGACCACACAGCTGGGCTGCAATAATTGCTTGTGCAAGCGACCGTGGAGAGAAAAGGCCAGTGCAGAAGGCAGGGAGAGTGACTGCTATTGGTCTGAGCCCCCTCTGTAGCCCTGCTGGACGACATGCTGTGTGACTAGTCCATCCCAGGTGTGTCTTGTGAAACATAAAATAGCATTTGCATCAACACTTGGAGACCTGGAACGCCTTCTCTTGAGCTCTCTGTCATCTCATTCCCACTCCTGATGTCATCTCCCCTCTGACTTTCCTTGCTCTCTCACTCTCCGTTGCTCTATTTTGGTCCATTTGTCCTTACTGTTGCCTCTCGGGTGGGGAGATCGAACAGGGGTTTGCCTCCACCTAGTGGTAAACTTGTGCAGCAGGGCAAGAGCTGCAAACGCACGCTGTGTCTCTGGTTATTTGATTCTGAAGTGTCTGGCCTTTGTGTCATTGTCAAAAGACTGAGCACATGTGAGAAATTTCCAGAGATGTTGTTGTGCTTTTATTTTGTTACTCCATTATGTCATCAAAGTTACTACGTTATTATTTTTGATGAGATGTCTGTAGATTAGAAGTAGTTCACTGTGCTGTAACTGGTGAGGTGGTTAACTGAGACACAAGATCTCTCTCTACTCATTCTCTTACTTGGTTTACTTTCCCCTTGACATTTTGTTTGATACGAACATATATTAACTGCTAATGGTGAGTTAACAAACATGTCCAGGGTCCGATGATCCCTGTTGTACACATATGCTCTCTTAAAATATTATTTTATCATTACACAATTAATTCCTACACATAAGCTAAACTTGCAGAATATGATAGAAAAATACTTGGCAAATGATTTGGACATTAGTCTGTAGCACTAACCAGACTGAGAGTCAAATACTGAGAGGAGACAATAAATATATAATGAGTATAAACAATATTCTGTAAAACATTGTTCTGATGGGTAGATGTTGATATCCAGCTTGTTCTGCAGAATATACGTAGGTCTTGGTCGTCAGAGTAATAAGCCACTCACGATAAGATGTTAATACCTCAGCCATTTATTTCTTAAACATAAGAAAGAAGGGACTTCTCCAAGGTAAGAAAAATAACATTGCAATTTAAAATCAAGTGCACTTCAATGTCTCATTCTGTAAGGGAGCTGGCCCTTCCTACTGTGTGAAGTGAGATACACAAACTCAAAAACGATCTAAAGAATCAATCTTTACTGTAAGGCTTTGGGTGGGGTGCTGTGTCGTTGCTGTTGTGACGCGTTCGTTGAGATGTCAGTGACAAAATATACAACATGGACATATCCAAAAATCGGCCAATCCAACATCACAACAGTGTCCTCTGCGACATCTATACATGAACAGAAATGCGACCGCATGACAAGACGTCGACTGTGTAACGGACCCCAGGAGGGAGTCGGGCAGTGGGCTCATTTGTGCTAAAACTCCCGCTTTAAGCTGTTTATCAGGATGGGAGACGAGAAGAAGATGGCGGCTCTGGTATTGGAACCTCACCTGGGCCAAACGGTATTTGTAAGTAATTTCCGGTGTATGTTTGAATGCTCTCAGGAGTACCAGATGGATGGAGTTTATTGCATCATGGACAATTCGCATAAGTTCAGCCAGATGAGTTTCCACTCCGCTGTCAGTCACCAGAGTGTTTAAACAGCTCAGGTTTTTTGCCTACTTGAGCGCAGATGGCTGTGATGCGCCACGTGGGACTGCAAATTTGAACGAGAAAGTCCATTTAATGCACTTTTCTGTGATTTTAACAATGATTTAACAACCCTCCTCTCCACTCTGGTAACTCACACGGTTTTCACTGAGCACTATGAATGAGTTACAATTACCATCTGGTCCAGGTCCGACTAGCATCATAAGTGACTCATCCAAAAACAACAAGCATAATGACGCACTGAATTTAGCTTAATGGTAAAGTCAGAGAAGTAGGTCACAATCTCGCTTCCATGAACTTTTTAAGAGTTTCCTACTGTAGAAAAAAATGCCTCCTTTATTAGCAAAGCAAAAAAGAATTAACCTATAATCAGCTTACATCCTTGTAACAGGACAAATTTAAATAAAAAGCAATTAATTATCACTTTGAAGAGAAAATAAATCAGACACAATGTTTCATTCTGCTATCTCAACTCACTTGATCCAGTATCAAACAACATCCTATCTATATAGTAGACCAGTTAAGACAGTAAAATGCAGCAATTCACAATTGCCTTAGTGCGTGTTACATACTCAGGATATATAACAATATACATTAATGGCATTTTACATTTGACATTCTCAATAATACATAATGTACTGTACCTGGAGTATAACCCACAAAAAATGATGCTGGTACCTTGTTAAACAAAATAAAGGAAGTCTCGACGTTACAGGGTTTCACCTTAAGGAAAAAACAATTAGCTTTTTAGTGGAATTTGACAGAAAACTTGGTTGGATTGTAACTATTTATGATGTCACGATTTACAATCACCATTAAAAAAAATAAATAAATAAAAAAAACTTGATTTGTTGAACAGCAGGTGGCAGTGTTTCTCTGTTACTTGATACATAAAAGAGTGTAAAGCCAGCGGCGTAGCCATCATAGAAACTTCCTTTTTATGCAAAGAAGAGTTGTACAATTTTTTTCACATAAGTGGGAGCTACAAAATGTGACAGAAAACTTCTACCATGGCTAGTTTGGCTACCAGAGTGTTTTTTCAGACCCTTTCTTGGGAGCCAAAACTGTCAATGATTGAATCAACAAGCAGGTTGGTGTAGGCAGTTGATGCTATAAAGTACATACCCTCATCCTGGACCAATCTGAAGAATTTGACCCCAATAATTCCTAAATTTAAAGATATACTGTATGTAAAAGAAGTGTGTAGAGTTGGCTGTTGCTTTTTGTGTACTCAGAAGGAGGGCAGTATCGTAGAGCAGATGTGAGTGAAACCCCAGTCCATTTATATGACAGAAACACTTAGACATGGCTTTTGCACGATACAGTACAGTAGGTCACTTGGCACAGACAATCTTGGTGTATCATGTGTTTGTGTGGAGGGCACAGAGGTAAGTGGTTCTCTCTGCCTGTAGACTGAAGTAAACTGTTTGTTATTTGATCTTTTTCGACAGGGCAAACTCAGCGGTTGTGTGGTTTGGGGTTCGTCATGAGGTGGTGGGAAAATGCAGTGTGACACGTGCACTAAATTATACTTGAAAATGGTCTCAAATTTGAACTGCTCGATTTATCTTGCCAGACATCCCGGGAATCCCACAACAGGATGCAATTCTCGCAAGATGTGTGAAATCAAGCGTACATCTGAAACATTTTCAAGCGTATGAGATGACCAAATGACCAGAGGGACAGTAAACAGCAACGACCTGTGTGTGAACCAGCAACCGAGGCCATCACTGGGAGCCAGAATCATTGCAGCCTTGTGACGCCCCCCCCCATGAGAGGAGACACCACTGCACTCGTGTTCTCACTCAGCAAAGTCTGAGACAGTTTGCCCTCGTTTCTAACTCCCTGTGATAATATTCCCCCCTCTTTGACTTGTCCTCCTGGCCAATAACAAATCAGGGCCTACAACAACGCTTGACATTTCAATGCATGTTTGGAGATTGTATTTAAAGATTGGATGTAACGAGATCAAATCGCTGTGTAAACACCAGGCCTAAAAGTGGCTCTTCTGCCTGGATTTATTTATATTTGAGTCTGCAGAACATTTCTCCTCTTACTCTCAAAGTCTTCACATTTGTTATACACACATTTGGCTGGATTGTTCCCAAGGTATGTAGAACTGAAAACATAGTTCAACCCTGAACTCCACTGATTCCTTAAGTAATCGATAAGCTATTTGGTATATCAACCCTCCAGAAAGAAAAGAAAAGCAACATCATAACTTCCTCAGACCAAAGGTGATGTCTTCAAATAACCTTTTTCAGCCAAATAACACAATGAACTTAAAGCAATAAATCTGCAAATAGGAGAACCTGTGACCAACAAATGTTTGGTAATAAATAAATAAAATAAATCACTCGTCATATTTCTAAAAGTCTAAAATGCAAAATGAAAATAAAATCTGGAAATTATAAAACAAATTGCCTGCAGGTGGTCTAAATGTCTGGTGACAGGAACATGTCCACATCTGCAGGTCTCAACTGCTGCTGATCAACATGTCAATACCTGGGGTTGGTTACAGACTACAGCTTAGATCTTACAAACCAGTTAGACTCCAGATAAACGTCTAATATAATATGAGGTCCCCCTGGTGGACAGCCTGTGACATGTGAATGTGTGTTTATTTGTGAGGCAGTTTGTGACGAGTGTTCTGCATCCAAAAACAGTGCATTGAAATGGGAAGAGCAGCCGGAGAACAAATTCATTCTCATCCAAAGAAGCACAGATATTTAACTTAACTGAAAACTTCCAACTCCTGTCGAGAAAAGAAAAACTGTGAATGTCGTGAAGCACCAAATGAATGGGATGAGTCGGACATGACGACGTGCGCAGTGAGGTCATATGCAGGATAATCCACATCCATCTTATGCTGCCACCCGCGTCTTGCTGTACATTATGAGTAAATCAGCATTACCATGGAAACTCAAAACTGCACAAAACACTAGTTTAAACACGATGATTACATGCCTCAGTATCCCAGCTAAGCTTGGAAAAAAGCCTGCTATCATAAGCAACTTTTGCACATTGTGATCAGAAATAATCACAATTACACATTTTACATGTCCATTATATCTGAATATTAATGCACATGTAATCAACTGTGGAACAGAACGAATGGAGAAGCTACTCTGTGATATACAGATATAACATGATATATAAGGACTTAAGACATACTGACGATACCTACACGTTATAGACACATTGCTCATACATTCATATATGTCAACACTTAAATATATATATACAGTATACATGTATATATTCATATGTATACAGATATATCAAAGGAGGAATAAATAGTGCCATTAATGAGGTGAGACAACCTAGTTTCCATTTCCCTCTCTGGTGAGACGACTATTCCCCTGGATTCATGCTAACATGCCCCGAGCCATTTGTTCAGGAGAAATATGCGATCTGATGTGTGGGACATAGTGGCTGCTGGTGGTCGTCCAGCTCAGCGCTTCTGACTTTCCATCTGAAACACGTCTGCTCTCCCTTGTTCTCACACTTTGATGTGAATTTGTCTCAAAAACAACTGTTGAGGAGTGACCTGCTGCAGGTTTTTTTTTTTTTTTTTTTAAACCACTCCATCACACTCCTTCCTGGCACTAGGTCTAGTTTACAGTATTATGCCCAGTGATAAATACAGTGTCTTTCAAAATGCGTTGTTGCACTACTGTTGTCTATACGTAACAACTACAGCCTGAATAGTCATAGATTAGATGTGATTACATTCTATATATCTGATGGGGTATTGACATATATTGCAATGCTTTAGTACAAACAACCAAGGAAGGCTTTGTGACTTGACCCTGTGTGTGCATAAAGTCAGGCATAATAAATTACTGTATGACACACACACTTAGGAGTGAGACAAGCGACATGTTGTGTATGGACCTCTGACAGACTGTGTTGATGAAACAGTGGAACTGGATACTGGCCGAACGGCTGTGTCAGGGAATTGGCAGTGGACAACTCTCTGGCGTGATGACTGGAACGTTCGGGTGAAAAGTGGGTGGCATCCTTCCCTGGTGATGCGTTTGACAGTTCAAACTAAAGGCCTCTAGTTTGAAGGTGGTAAAATCAGCTCTTAACACTGGTATGCTCCCGCTGATTTTGGTGTGGGGGTGTTATGAATGCTCTGCTGCAAGTGTCAGTAATCATTACAACAACTGACTAATCTCTTTCCTCTTTATATGAGGAACCTCTGAATACGTCCACACTAAGCCGGCTAAATTTGCACCTTTTTCTGTCCATTTTAGCCTTTTGTGCACACTAATCTGGAGTTTTCTCACTTGTGAACTGAGCTTTTGGAAAATGGTCTCCAGAGTGAATGAGCTGCGTTTTAGTGTGGATAGGAAAACTTTTAGAAATGATGACATACACTTGCCAAGACCAAGTGTAACAGTAAAGGTAAAATAATTTGTTTCTTTTCACCCCCTCTGAAATCACTTATTTTAAATGTCAGTGTAGTCAATCATAGCACAGTCTGCTAGTCTTTTAACTCTAAAATGTAAAAAAAAAAAAACAAAGTCTAAATTCCTGTTATAATTCCAACAAAAGACTGGTGAAATACTCAACCAACAGCGTAAAACCAAATACTATATATTAGATAAGTAAACAATATTTAGTGAGTATTTTATATTTTTGCATCAAGATGTATTCCATTTTGTTGTTCAATCATCTTCTGATCATCTGTGAGCTTCACAAAAACAATCGAAAAAAGGCACATGTCGCTTAGCTGTCTCAGTGTGGACACAGTGTTGTCTAAGCTGTTAAATTTAACTGCAACCGAACCAGGAGCATATAATTCAATCAGTCCCTCCCATATAAGAAATGTGCCAAAACACTTCATAAAACAAAAAGTGTCTACACAGGATGCGTTCAAGTAAAATACTGAGTGTAGGTCACCGCGTTATGGCAGCACTTGGAGCCCAACACACAATCACTGTAAATTGTAAATAAGTAAATGTGTACATCAGAGGAAAATAGACCTGAAGTGCAAAAATATGTTTCAGTTCAGGTATAAATCCAAGCCTGTAGAGACAGCTAGATTGAGTTACCGTTCATGTACTGTCAGACAGGCGTGAGATGGATGACTGAAAAACGCAGATAAAACACCTCCTGTGTAGACATGCAGCACGTCTATTCAACCTATCAGGTGCTTTCTGAGACTCAAAATGTGACAGCACTTATTAAAAGCGTTTCTCACCGCAATCGTACTTACCTCTAACACATACTGAACCAGCAGACTGTGTTTAAGTATATTTATCAAGTGTAAACCTCTTCTTTGCATCCTGGGTTGAAGCTGTCCACATAATAGACGATAGCTACAGGTTACTGATGGAGAATAAAATGACATTTTTATCATGCAGTCCAGTTGCACTCATCTCCTGCTGTCTTCATACCAGAAACTTACAATAACTTCAAATGTATGCCACTCTTGTTACTTCTAATGCAGGAGGAAAGTGAATTAGTGAACAAAGCCACTTGAAATAATGAAATACAGCTAATGAGCTGGTCTGAAGGCTTACGAGAGACCCTTTTTTCTTCTTCTTAAGAGGAAGATATTTAACCCAGTGTCCCCCTCAGATGCTGTACCTGCTCACCTAAATATGATTTGTCTTGTGCCTTGGCTGACTGAGCTCAACAACAAATGAAAATAATACTGTTTTCAGCCATAATGAACATTCGTCACGAGCCTGCGCCATCATCAAACCCACGCTGCTTGTTATTTTTAATTAGCTCGAACTTTGCTGTTGTCGGAGCCAGTTTCAGTGTCAAAAACTGGCAAATTTAATGCTACCGCTGTCAAACTAGAGGCCAGGGAGTCAAGGATGCTACACTGAGCTACAGCTTTCATTAGAGTGTGAATAATTTGTGTTTGTGCATTAAATATCCGTCCCTGCAGGTGGGATTTTTAAGGTTTGAGCGGACAAACAAAACTCTGAGGGGCTTCTTCAGTTTTCATGGAATGTCTGGGATTCACATATCGCTCTCTGTGTGACATAACTGACTTATTTTGTCTGCAGGATGCATCATGTGTGGCCATCTGGACTTTTAATATTTAAAAGTTCATTTGGAACTTATGGAGTACTCCTGCTGGCGGAGATATCACCGACATTCCCGGCAGTGGAAAACTATGGAATGATTGTGCTATAATCTTCTGTTTCGTACAACTATTTAAGGAAATCTTAAAAATCAGGACGAAGTTTTCACCTTCTCAACTTGTGGGAATTGAAGGAATGCTTTAAGTAGCTCAGCTCAGAAATTTAGAGCTTTCAGGTACTAGCAGCGAGACGTCTGCACATCTGTGTGGCGTAGTTAAAAAAGGGGGGGGGGGGGTTGTATTTGAGATCACACTCATTATAGAAGCAGGCGAGAGGACCGACAGATGCCCCCTTACGGAGCAGCAGTGACAGACGTGAGCCGAAGGTTGGAAAGGAAACAGCATGTACGCACGCACGTGAGACTGTGTGTGAGTGCATGTGTATGTGTGTGTGTGTGTGTGCATGAGGGATAATTGTCTACACAGATAAATGCATGTATGTTTGTTTCAGAATAACCCTGGCGTGTCAAATGGGTGCTGGTTTGGTCAGGGTGGGGTCAGTCTCCGAGAGCAGCTGAAGCCTGCGAAAGGCATGATGGGAGGAGACGGGGCAGAGGGTCTCTTCGAATCCACGCCCCCTCCTGCTTTTATTTGGTCTTTAGTTTGCCCACCTCCCCGTTCAGCTTGCCCTCCTTTGCCAGCTTCTCGTTGAGTTGGCACAGTTGGCGAAGGAAGCCGTCGTTGGGGCCAATTTCTCTCTTATGCCTCACGGTGGCCACCGCCAGCCGGGCATCCATTTTATGGCGCAGCATGAGGTAAGCGGCAACCATGGTAGGGGAGCGGCTGTAGCCTTCTCTGCAGTGTACATACACCTTCCCTGGAGGATACAAGGAGAGAAGTAGAACAATAAGATGAGCGCTGGATGTGGTGCAGGGCTGCTTCCACACAATAATGCCTCGGAGAAATGCTGAGTCTTATTGTAAGTCATTTTAAAGGATACGGCTAGCAGTATCTACATCTTACTGGCAACAAATCCACATAAAGACCGACTGACTTCCCTACTGGGTCTGTGACTGACTTTTCTTCTCTTCATCTCTTTTCTTCTTCTTTTTTTTTTTTAAGGGTTAGATAACTTGGGCACTGTAGTTTTTATAAAATGTTACTCTACCTGGAGTAAACAGTGAATTTGTTGGGGACTATTTTAAGCTGTGTCTCATTCACAGTCAGAATACAGTGGATGTGTACATGTTAATGAGGGAACATGTCACTCATTGTTTAAATGATCATTTTCCTGCATTATACTTCACTATAACACAGTCCAGACGGATGACAAATAATATGTTTTATAAGGTATTCTCTTATATCGTTTCCTCTAATGCATGTAGATGTTACAGATCAGAAGTCTTTCTTTCACAGTCAAACCACAGTTAGAGCATCTTTAGCTTCTACAATAACTTCTAACAGATTTTTTGGGGCTTGGTAAACACAGCGATACCATATCACCATGATATGTAAACATACAGAGGTGCATGGCAGTTAGCATCCACTTACACTTCCATGATTTACACTGTTTGCTAATTTTGAATACACCATATAATACAGTTTTTGTTAAATGTTTAAATGTTGTTTGTCAGCATGGTCAGCTAGTCATCCCAAATCATACTTGACTGGATAAATATATGTAAACACCCCAAACTTCAATTTTTGTCTTGAACGATATCATTCTATTATCATTTTACAGTAAAAGTAAGAGCGGTCGGGGAACATATGCTGTGACCAAACCTGCCGAGCGAAGCATCTTGTGTGCCAGGAGATGCAAATACACAACCTGACCTCTGCTGCAAAGTCAATCATCTTCACCGCAGCCGCATCCTCCAGAGAACCAGCATCCTGCAAAGATTTCTGTGCCGTCTGTGTGGACTGAATACATGCATGTTCTCCGTACTCTGTCTGTATTTTCATGCCTGTGAATTGATCTGTGTGCTTATATTCGTAAATCACGACTTGTTTGTGGTTGCCTGGGGTCTAAGATGCGTCTCGGCCTGACTTACGCTTTCATTACTGACAGGCCAAAACCCCACGAGGAACCTGACTTGGCAGCGTTCACAGAGCAGCTGATGTGCCGGGCTCAGGTCAGATCTGCAGATTGTGCACTTTATTTGAAACCCAACACCTCCTCTGTGTCGCTCTCCCTGAATTATCCCCCAACGTCTCTCTCCCCTCCTCTCCTCTGTTGTATAATCTCCTCGTATCCTCTGCTCCTCCTCCTATACTCCAACCAGGACAGTCCGCTGCCAATGAAATGACCTCATCAATACCTAATCACCCTGCCTGCTACGGATCAATGTTGATTCTTCTGAATCCTCTTGTTAGACACGCTGGCTCGCGACTTCACTCATTTCCCCCTGCATCACTCACTCTCTAGTAGGGCTGTCACTTCTCATTCCGAAAATTTTTATTTTCATCCGAATGTGGAAAATATTCTAATTGTAATGATCTCTTATAATCATAGTCATTTTTATTGTCATACTGCAGCTGGTGCTCTTAAACTTAACTGTAAGCATGACCTATTGCATGTCCTGTTGAATGATCCCTAACCTAAGCTAACAAATAAAACTGAGGAGGCAGAGCTGCACTGATCAGATGATTACGACACTGAAGTGCCTACGGGCCCTTTCACATCTAAATCATTTGTTCAGAATCAGAACAAAAGAGGTGGTCTCGGTCCAGATCACAGTTCGCTTCTAGTGTGAAAACATTTATTGGATGGTTTGGACTTTCGGACCAATTACAGGATGTTCTGACAGGCTCTCGACAATAAAAAAAAAGGAAAACACTGCAACAAAACAAAATCAACCGCATGAGCACAAGGGTGGAGAGGAGGAGACCAAACATTTCATTATATAATTATTATTATAGTGGTAACAAAATGAATTCTCCATTTATTCAAACGGCGGAGAAAGCTACCCGCGAAATTGACAACACGCCGACATCAGACACATGCTCGTCTACAAACCAATCAATCACAGGCGTAGGGAGATGCAGCTGTTTCATTATTTAAATAGCTACAGCTGATCAAATCTGGCGATGACAGTAATGTTAGCTGAAATTGACTGTCACAGACTAAACCTCAATTCCTACAATTTGGACAGTGATAAAACATGTACAATATACATATAATACACACACACACACACACCTTACATAAAAAAATTGCAACTTTAGCTATTTGAAAGTAGCGATTTGAAACTGAGATTTTAAAGGGCCTCTGTTGAGCTTTCACCTTCCACCCATTGATCCATTGTTAATAAAAAAAACATTGATCAGCGCAGTGTGCTGGTCATTTTGCTGACAGTTTCTACTGATAATATTCAGATGGAAGTTTGAGCGTTTGAGTAAATGTGACCACTCATGTGATTGCAGACACGCAGGGACAATGCATCGATGCGGATCCTCGTTAAAATCCCGGACCTGTGACCTTTTCAGAGCTTGCAGCGTGGGGGTCACAAAATGTCAAAGATAATGTAGCACACAGCACAATGTCAGACCACAGCAACATGCAGCAGGCAGTGGGGAGACACTTTGTCCTCATCCTCCACCGCCCTGCTCTCCTCTGCAGGCCTTGTTACAGTAGCTCCTCACTCCTGATTTACCACAGAGGTGCTGCAGCTTTTGCCAAACAGCCTGAGAGTTAAGATGTGTTTCCGTGGCAAAGCCGACAATAAATCCATACCATAAAATACAAGGTTCAGCACACTAATTAAACACATCCATGTGTGGTGACAAATGAACTAAATTTAGTTAGAGCCTTGGGAGAGCTGGGGATGTTTTTTTGTTTTTTTTGTTTATGGGGGATAGGTGGAGGCTTCCTGGGATTGATTGTTTCTTTGATCTAAACACATGTGAACTGTTACAATGTTCACCCGACCCAATAGGTATAACAAATGTCTAATTTAAGACTGAACTCTCTAGAGATGTCAGCAGTTTGTCATACATAATTTCATTGCACTAATGGTTTTATTCTGTTACCCAGTCCAAAAGTGTCATCTCACCTGTTTAGCAGATGAGGTTTGGGCTTTGGTGCTACAGGTGTGTTATGAAGGGAACATTTTGACAATGTTGACGTCCAGGGACATGATCTGATAATGGAATATGGAGCAAGGCTCAGGAGTGTGTCAGATTTAGCCTGAGATGCTCTGGGCTGTCTTCACATTAAGATCCACTGCAATGAAAGCACATTGAGACTGAATCATTGAAAAAGAAGCCTTAAATCTTGTATCCTTTGTTAGACAAGCAACAAGAGGAGCTTGCTTTCATGTCTCTTCTTGTGGAAACAAATGACTTTTAAGTAGGAGCTACCGAAGTGAGAAAGACAGTCTGGTCTTTGATCTCCTCTACCTTTGAGGTGTTGTTGAGGTGTTGAGAAGTTATTTTTCTGCTAATATCTGATAACCTAGCATTTTCATGGTTTTGGGCTGATACTGATAATGTTTCTGTAAAACCACTGTTAGTCTACTTAGTTTACCAGTCACACTGTAAGAAACATCCTTTGTGAAGAAACAAAAAAGTTTTATCCCAGCCTACATTTTTTTTACTAACTGAACTTTTTCTCCGAGTCTGTAATCAGTGAATTATGAGCAACAACTTCCACACAATTATTTCTCTGATCTGAATTGGTGAATTAACTCATCAATCACACATCCATAAACAGAAAACAGATACAATATACTGCAACGCAGCTGGAGCTGAGCCTTCCCTCAGACGCATTGAAAAATCTCCACACATCACACCTCACAGCTGCACATAAACTCACCTTTGCCGTTATTGTGTGCTAGGGCCTTGTCGATAAAATCAGCCCCCTCCTCAAAGAAGGCACTGAGGTTGAACTGCTCGGTGTCATTGGCCTGGATGCCGTGGTACGTGATGCCCGTGCCGGCGTAGAACTCTGCACTGGTATTGACATGCATGAAGGAGGTGCCCTCCGCCACGTTGAGGACGTGCGTCACTCCAAGTTTCTGCAGACGCATTGCATTCTGGGCAACGAACCTGAACAGGCAGGATGAGATTCGGGGGTAGAGTGAGAAAACACATCAATTTAATCACTTTAGCAAGTTGCTGATGTCTGTAGCAAGTCAGCTGCATTTATACAAAGTTTGCACAGCAGTAAAACCTTATAGAGCGCCTGTATTGATGGTGAAATAAAACTTCTTTGTTCTCTCACGACACAAAATGATGAGTGTACAGCAGCAGAACAAGACATCGAAGACAAATCACTGCACTAATAATAACACCTGACAGATAGAGCAAAGGAGCGTGTCAGCACAATTTATTTTCAAGGGATATTTTGACAATATAGGTTGCATCTTTCCACGACAACTCTGCATGCGTTTTAGTGAACACTGTGCTGGCAGTATCGCAGTACATCATGATGAATGGCCAAACACTGTACATCTGCCGGGAGCTGTAAACGCTTTTCTGCATGTTACTGTTTTAAAATTTGTCAAATAATAATAGTGAACAATAACCATCATGTTCCCAGAGACAACTGTCTTAATTGTCCACACAGGTGTTTTTACTTATTCAGGAAGAGTAGACTTCTGGTTGAAGTTGAGCGGAGTTGATTCATTTTTATTATGTACACCTGTTCTTTTCCTCCTGTGACTTGTCTGAATGTCTCCTTGATATGTGTTCGTTTCACTGCACTCATGAGCAAGGGAGATGTCAATCAAACACACATGCACAGCCCTGAGAAGAGGTCCAGTTAGGCTAAATAGGCTCTAAAACACCTGTGCACGATGAGTGTGCGGTACAAAGGCAAAAGAAAATCCATCATATGAAAGAGAAAACAGCAGGTTCACACATTTGAGATGCTGAAAATAGAAGATGTTTGGCAATTTTGCTTTATAAATAATTTAACATAATTTATGGTTAACAAATTATTATAATTCTTGTGGATTATTTGTCTGTTGTTTGACTAAGCAGTCATTTCAGTACTAATATTCTATTTATCTGAATTAGCAAATTAAAGTCCTCCACAAAGTATACTTCTGTTCCATACATTTATCCATGTGTTTACCATGTAGTAATGCTGTTTTTATATGGTTTACTTCTACTATATTTTAGATATTACTGAGCTCCCAACTTTGTGGTAACAGTTTGTGTTTGTATCCTGTCCTGTTTTAACAGGACAAAAGCCCCGCACAGGAAGCAAAGCTGGGTGTGAAAGGACTTGACTGTCCTGCACAAAGCCCTGATCTCAACCCCATCTGACAACACTGACATGAACCAGAACACCGACCGTGAGCCTGACCTGATCATCCAACATCACTGCTGAATCTCACTGATGTTTTTGTGGCTGAATGTGGCTGAATCCCTGCATCTTTTTTTGTAAAGAGACATTCAACAATCACACAGGTGCCATGTAAAGATGTCCATATACTTTCCTCTTGCAAACCATGCTCGTCTCTGGCAGAAGCTCAGTAGACATTCGAGTTCTGGCATCACTCAAACTGTACAAACGTTGGGCTAAGTGAGCGGATCACAGTGATTAGTCAGAGAATAACGCGGCATATGGAGCCCAGCGAGCAAATACTCAGCTTAGAGATACTGGCTGTAACTCCACTGAACACCCTCACTCATGTGGCATTATGACAGCAAAAGTGTCCTATTGCTAAGAGCTGCATACAGAGAAAAGTATGATGCGCTACAACAAAGTAGCAACAGGCAGGAAGTACAAACAGGGAGGAGGAGAGAAGGAGGAAAGGGAACCAATCTGAGGACAAAAACAATGCCATAACGTGCCAGCCAAGAATTTTACATCTTTTCATTTCTGAGCACAGCAGGAGTCAGAAGGAAATGGATAAAGAGCTTCATCTTGATCTCTCTTTTCTCAGCCAGCTCCGCTCCAGCAGCTTCACCTCCATCCTCGTCTACTCAGCATCCAGGAAACAATAAACCTGCTGCTACTTTGTTTGTACCAGCTACAATACTGCATATTAGGCCCGTACAGAGCAAACAAACACTGTGCGGCTAACAGACCATAACAAAGGAATACAGGGTTTGGCTGCTGCGGCCTGCCTGGCTCAATGCCTGCGTCCACTGTTAGGATCCAACCTGACCGACAGTCATTGATTCCTAATAAAATACTTCTTCTGGATGTGTTATATTAAACTTTTATGGAACAGTTAGTTACTAATTAGCTGTACAACAAATAACAGCCCCATATTGTGGCTCTACAGCTAACAGAGACAGAAAATCCTGACTTGGAGCCAGATGTGATGTCTTTCACCGTTAAATGCATTAGAAAAAAGTAAAACTCATAAAAGATGCACAAAACTGAAATAAGACTAAAGCTGTGATAACTCATATAATGTCAAAGGAATAAGTTATATTACATAAAAGCTAAACATGTCTCGTCTACATTTGCTGGCCTTTTCTTCAGGCCAAAGACTCATAAATCTTCATGTGTCTCACCCTGACAGCGCAGTGTGCTCACAGTCAATATGAGGCTGGCGAGGCGAGGCTAGGTGACCCTGGACAGCTCCCTGGAGGTGGTGGCTGCAAAGCCCCCTCTGTAAGAACTAATAATAAAAAAATTTTTAAAAATCCTGGCTGCCACCATTTTGCTTTACAGTCATAGGAGGAGGTTGAAGTGGGCCATCTGCTTGTGTGACAGCTGCAGGACAGAGAGACTCCTTCAGATGCGAGGACTCAAATCAGCGCCGCGGGACATTCTTAACACTCCCCTTTATTCAGAATATGAGTTTGGATGTTTAAACATAAGCTTGCGTGTATAAATGATTGAGCAAATGCCTTCAGTAAATGCTTAGGCGTACACTACGAGCACTTACAAAGCGACATGAGTCAAGCATGTGCATCTGTGTGTGTGGAAAGAGAAGTGACGGTTCACATTTACTGTACTCGTACACAATGCAGAGGCACGGCGGGTTCAAGAGAGTTTGCAGCCAATGCCCCCTCTCTCCCCCTCTCCCCCCACCCGCACCCCCCAATTTACCTGGCCTGTCCCAGCCTCCTCACCCTGGGATCTGCAGTCCCACAGCATCCATTATTAAAGACCAGCTTCACAAAGAGCCAAAGTGTTCCTCAAAGCAAACAGCCACACCTTAAGTGTGTCCCTGAGCTGCACACGGCAGCTTTATAGTGCTGACTACGACTGATCCGAGAACAGTGTTCGAAAAAAAGGGTTTGGAAAATACAGTCATAAACCATTTAGAGGATGATGAAATCCAGTCACAGTATTCACGGAGCTCATTTTATATAACACAAAAATATAACAAACGTACAGGGCAACAGGGGTCACTGACAGGTTTGATGAGTATTGAAGTGGATGTGACTCATACGCTGTGACCTTCACACTCACCAGAAATCAACCTGACTGAACTCCTGCGGGAGGTTTTGGACTAATTGTGGACGCTCAGATCGAAAACAGCAACCCGAGATGTGAAAAACAATCCACGAAGTCCAGTTTGAGTTAGAGATCTGTGAATTTAGCGTATCAGCTGACACCAAACAAAACACTGCACAGCGGTTTAACATTTCTATACATTTATACATATTGGTATACAGGAGATTAGAGTTTTTTGTTGCACCGTAAACACTACAAATACGGCGTTCTAGTTACAAAGTGAGTGTGCATCAATTCGATTGGCCACTGAAGAACCTTTGCGGATGACGGCCCACAAAAACATACCGGTGCAGCGTGAGTGACTGTACTTACTGTCCGCCATTTTATTTGAGTGTGACAGTGTAAATGTATTCATCCCATAATGCATCACTCCACCCTCTAAGGCGGTCAGTAATGATCCAAAATTATTATTAGTCTCACTACTGATTAAACTATTGGGTGTTTATTATGAAGGGAGAAGTGGGACAGGTGATTTTAGACGTAGCCTTCCTTTATAATAATAATTATACCTAAGGATGATTTTACTTTAAATTGGTTGTTGCTAAATTAGCCACATATATTAAACTTTATACAGAAATACTTGAGATTTTGAGTTTACAGGATTTTCTTTAAGTCTTCAAACACCAGATATCAACACCTGTAGCTGAAATGTCAGTAAGCGTGGGAATATTCTGATTGGTTCTTTTATTGGCACTCTAATTTTATCCTGAACTAAGAAAAGTTGCTTTTAAACTATAGATCAGGGCCTAAAATGGGTCACGGTTCCCTATGGCATCCTGTGACATGACACGTTAATGAATACTTTCAAGGACAAAGTAATCTCTGTCTCCCTTGACTCATAAGCTCCAATCGAATACAGTGCGTAAACAGTATCATACATATAGTGTGTTAATCAAGGCGTTTGTTTTGATCTTATTATGCCGACCAGCAACACAACTGAAGTCGTAAGGGTGCAACTAATAGGATACATCAGCAGAAAGGCTTAGTGGGTCCCAGTGGCGGAAACAGTGGACAAGGTGCAGGCTTTCATCAACACCAATCAATACCAGCTCGCCCTGCCTGACCCATTTATAATATCACATTACATTACATTGCCCTTCCAACATACCGTGATATACTTTAATCTTCAAATATTTCTCCGATTACCCCACCATATGTGGCCATTAACAGAGAGTAAAGAAAAATGTTAAATGATTACTGAAGACTCTTTATAACCAGTTGACATAATTTCTTTATCAGAAATCAAAACCTTTCCTTCAAAAGGAATCATAAAGCAGAGAGCACATCAGAGTCTCTCTCTCAGCCTGTTGTCTGATCAGCCTCAGCCGAGCACAAGACTGCCAGCACTTTGTTTGGAGACTTGGCCGGGCAGATTGGCATATTCAGATTGATTTTGTTGTAGCACTGAGCTACAGTAATGTGCTTGTATTCTGTCCCCCTCCCCGCCCCCACCACCTCTCTGCTGGCAGTGGCTGGAGCCAAATGATGGACTGCTCAGAGACACTTTCTCAGGGGGATCCCTAAATCGCTTGTCTACCATGAATCCATAAAAGCGAGATTAAGAGCTGCTCTGTAAAAGATTATATTACATTACAACACAGCAAAATATGTTGAAAAATTATATTTCCCAGAACTGTTAATATCTTCACCGGTTGTTCCGACAAGTTCGACACTTGAAACCCGGAAAATTTCGTCTCATATTTGGATTTTTAGATTTAATAGCAGATAAGGTCGGGTCACTTTGCTGGGTGACAAAATCTAATTCTGTATTTTTGATTTTATATGTGGCTTCCCCACGTTGCCCCCACAAGTACCCATCGTTCAACAGTTCATTTTTATTCATATGTGCTAAGACACAACCAATAACACCATGGGAGTGCTGTAAAACAACAGTGTGCTAAACAAGTCTGGGCATCACTCGAAAATGTTTGATACTGATGCCAAAATGATATGAATATGCTCAGAGCATTTAATCGGTACTATAAATCGGCTTGATTAGCAAGGACTTTCTGTTATTCACATTAACTTCAATATTAATTGAGATTTTAATTATAGTTAGCAAAAGACAGACTTTAAAAAACAGGTTTGTAGTGCAACTGAATGCCAAACAATGCTAATCGCAAGTTGCTACCACGGCAACCAGTCAATCTCAAAGTAGCTCTACCTTAAAGTATTCTCTGCTGTATTATCTATTTTACTCTAAATGGGACCATGATTACCCAAATTAACATTTCATCATAAAGAATTCAAGATCTGAGTATCAGGTTCAAGTTGCTGTAAGTGTACTGACAGTAAGGCTCTTTGTGTATTTGTTTCTCTCTTTGTTATGCAGGAACATAATACATCTCATACACAGGAAGTACCAGGAACTGGCATGTTCATTACAAAGCCAATAGCACACAGTCAACCAACAACCATGAATTTATGGTTTGGTTTCTGTCATGTTTAATATACATATACAGCTCCT
Organism: Scortum barcoo; assembly: GCA_023238725.1. Taxonomy (NCBI): domain Eukaryota; kingdom Metazoa; phylum Chordata; class Actinopteri; order Centrarchiformes; family Terapontidae; genus Scortum; species Scortum barcoo. Next base: position 17,214,395 of record CM041542.1, read on the forward strand.
CTACAGTATATATCTCCCCGCTTCATTCAGGTAATAGTGCTGGAATTAAATTACACAACAGCTATTTCACTGTTGCATAACGTGATCACACACAGAGAAAACAATGACTTGTTTATCTGAGCTACAGTGTTTAATCTTAGAAGTTCTGCAGTAGGAAATTAGAGTATCGCTGACTCACAAGCCGTCACAAGTCCTTTCAGAGCTGAAACAATCAGTTCATACATCAGTTAGTTGACTGGCAAAAAATGAACTGTAATCTCATTTTTTGTTGCCCAGTTCCAGCACTGTTAATGACTGTTAATCATGAGTATTCATAGTTTTTTTTGTCTTAGTTGACAAACTCACCATCTATCCAAAACAACCAATTTTCTCATATTTTATAGACTAAACGATCAAAAATAATTGTTGCCTGAATTGCTGCCTTTACTAACAAGAAATTGAAGAGATCCTCAACAAAAATGTTAATATTGTGTATCTATGTTAAAAACCACCACCTCATACATCATTATCAGGGTTAGAGATGGAACAGTTTGCTGATTAATCAACTAGTTGATTGACAGAAAATGAGTCTGCAACTATTTTATATAACAGATTGTTTATTTCAGTCACTTTTAAACAAAAATACACTACATTACCAGCTGACACTTTTATTTAAAGTAACTTTAAATAAGTGCATTTAGCCACGTGCACACAGTACAAACAATAGTAGCACATGGTTGATGGTTCCAGACTGTCACATGGGAGAACTTGTTGCTTTTCTTTGTCTTAGATCACACGGACTGTCTTTGACTTTTGGACTGTAGACCAGGAGATTAATTAAGAAAATAGCAGTCAGATCTAGGGCTGCAATTAACAATAATCTTCGTCAAATAATCTGTTAATCACTCTCTTGATTGATTAATTTGTTGTTTGATCCATAAAAATGTCAGAAAATGATGGAAAATGTTGATGTTTGTTTCCTCAAATGTCCTGGTAAAGATATTCAGTTTGAGAATATTCACATTTGAGAAGCATAAATACCAATTAATCGATTATCAAAATAGCTGGGGGGGGGATTATGATGCAGAACTGCAAAAGAAGAAGCCTCAACTGAGAAGCTGAATGATGTCATAGGATATTTGTGCCTGAAAATAACTTTCAGTTAGTATCAGTTTGTTTTCTGCCATACACTAACTGACTACATGTTTCCTCTGTAATGACGAATAATAAAAAAATAAATAGATGAGCATTTCCTGTGCCATATACCTGCAGTAACTAATAACAGCTGCCAGTACTGCTGCTCTTCGGGCTCACAACAGGTCTCTCATCTCTTCAGACCACCATGGTGAAGTGGTAGAGGTGTGTACTGGTTAAAAGGCTGTTTCTGTGCACCTGCTGGTCATCAGAGCACAAATACAACATACAGGTGTTCCCTCTTTGTTCTGCAGGAGCCCACCGCTCCTCCTCCTGTTGTTGTTGTTGTTGATCTTGTTGATGAGTTTCTGAATGGAAATAAAGCCCCTCTTCTTTTAGATGCCTGCGGACTGGGAGCGGCTCGGTGGAGACGTGATTAGTCGGCAGTGATACTGAAGATACTGAAGGAGGGATTCATGAAGGAGATAAACACACACACACACACACGGCTCTTTGTGTTCGTCCTTCACACCTCGACCTGTTTGCTCTGAACTGATCTGCTTTATGTGACCGAGGATCGATCACAGCTCCAAACACACCGCCGCGTTACACAACCTCCACCTGTCTGCGCTCTTCATCCGGAGCACACACACACACACACACACACAACAGGCGCTCTCTGCCTCCACGCGCACAGCGGACACACCGACCACAACAACCCGCTGTGCGCGCGTGCCGCCCGGCATGCGACACCGACAGGAGAGAGAGAGAGAGAGAGAGTCACCCTGTCAGACCCACAGCGCGAGGACAGGAGGACAAAAGGGGGACTCACGCGTTCCCGACGTATATCCTGGGGTAGACCTCGTTGAAGTGCTGAGTGGGCAGACTGTAGAAGCCGCTGCCGTTGGACAGCAGCTCGTTGAGCTGTTGGACGGTCACCTCTCCGCCCGGGGCGGGGGGCTCCGCCGGGGGCTGCTGCTGCTGCTGCTGCTGCTGCTGCTTGGTGGGGCTCAGGTGTTTCTTCATGGTTCTGCTCTGTCCCGGTTCGGGGTTAGACGCTGACGGCCGGATGCGGACTCGTGAGCCGCATTTCAGCTCCGCACGTGAGCCGTGCGCGCGCTGTCTACAAGGTGTCTGCTGAGGCGCGAGAGCTCCGGTTTTTTTTTTTTTTTACCGTCGACGTCAAGTGGAGGAGAGCTGCAAAGGTGTGATTCCGGTCCAGACTTTCAAAGTAATACACGAAAAGGCTCAATTAACCTGTGAACAACAATAATCCAGACTTTACTTCAACCTGTGGGCTCAATCCAACAATGATCAAAAATGATGTTATAAGAAAAGTGAAAGGAGAACCTAGACATGAGATATGAACAAGTGCAAAAGTTTAATATTTAGGAACAGAATGTAGAATATGAAATCAAATGTGGCACAATAAAATAAAATGTGAAAATAAAAAAACATGAAACATGCAATTTGAGAATATCACCTTGGCGTTTAGGAAATTATGATAATATTTTTTTCTTCCACAATTTCTAACCCTTTAATAAAACATAATCTGCATGCTAACAATAATTTATTTCTGACCTTTGGCCTCAAGACTTCAGACTTCAGGCATGTAATTTATCTTCACAAATGATCCACATAGCATTTTTCTTCAGTCTCAGCTGTCGTTTTGTGTTAAAATAGTCAGCTCCTCTTCACTGCCCAGTTGAAAAAAAAAAGGGGGGGGGGGAATGCAGTGCTTTTATTTTACAGACAGAACCGTGCAACATCCGGTCTGATTGTGTGTGTGTTTGTGGCCCTTGACGCTGCCGCCCCTCGCCATCACTATCTCCAGCAGACACACCCCACAGTCAGACAGTCAGACACGGTGACACACGACCACAGGAGAGGGAGGCGTGCTGCCTTCAAGGGCCGCTCGTAAGATCCACAAATTACGGCCCCACCCATTTTGGCTGGGTTTCATAACAAAACAGGTACCCTACTCAGCCTCACCATCAGCACACATGAGCCCCTGCTTTACAGATCAGCTGTTTGTGGATCATTTGTGAAGATAAACCACGTGAGTCCCACTGATGCTTTTTTTTCTAACCGCTTCCAACAAGTGGTTGTATTTTTTCTTCACTCCTAAATCTGGGACATGGTTTTGCTGGAGCAGAACTTACACTTTAAACACTCAGAGTTTCATCCTCATTGCCCTGAACCATGAAAAACCCAGGAATGTTTATTACTCAGCTAATTTGTTTACTTACTTAGAAAACATATTGATCATTTTTATCCATCTAAAACATTTGCTTGTAAGGCCAGGAAACTTGCTTTTAACAATACATTATGCTCATCATCCTCACAGGACTGAAATCAACGCTCCTGACCGGAGAGATGCTGGTGCTACACCCTTCCTCTATTAAAATGAGACATGCATAATTAGAGAAAAAAAAAAACATTTTTGATGTGTCAATAAGGGTAACATTATTTAAAAAAAGAAGAAAAGAAGACAACATGTGGCAGGGTAAACTAGGGTGTTATTGATTGTAAGCTTGATCTGTGTGCATGCTATGTTAAGTGTGTTGATATGCATGAAGGCGTGAGATGGATAATGTATGATAATGGCAACATGAGAGCAACAAGAGAGAAATGACAACAAACAACAATAATTTATGACAACAATCACTTTCGCAACCTGACTATCATCTCAATCACCACCTTGCAATTGATAATAGTTAGAGAAAAAGGTTGACAATGGTATACCTTCAATTTTCTTTTTCATTTTTCACTGCTGGAACAAATAAATTCCACTTCTTCCCAACATACTCTTAATGAACACGTTTCACACATTGTTAGAAATGAATTGACTCTGCTTACCCCTAGATGTCAGCACAAGCCCTTGGCAGGCAATTGATTTCGCCCCATGGTGGTGACGTTACTCTTCACTGGGATGGAAACGCTATTTTTAGCCCGTTAATGTACGTGTCTCTTCACATTAATGCAGATCTGAAAAACAGCTGTAATGCATGTGATTTCTTGCAGTTATTTAGACAAATCTGAGGGCACGGTCACTGCACTGATGAGCTGCAGATTGTGCTGTTTGCTGCAGGTTGGACGGTAGAGCTTTATAGTTTGTGGTCTCACTGCAGAGAATAGATGTTACTAAAAAACAGTCTGACAGTGCTCAACCAACCTGCACGGCGCTCACTGTAATACTTCCAGCCACAAGATGGAGCCACGTTTCTGTCAAATGAACATACTTGTGCCAAAATGAAACATTCAGAGCTGCAATTTTAGGAGGCTGAGTGAGGATCTATTTAACCAAGCAATAATTATATCAGTGCTTATATCAGTGCGTACGGTGAAAAACTAATAAATGAACAATGATCACTCTGGTTCGTATTTTACTGGTCATGCAACAGAATTTGCAGGCTGAGCGAGTGAAAGCTGTTCTCCTGTGAAACCCCTGGCAAGAGCTTTATAAAGTAGGTTAATGAGTCATAACAATTCAGGTGCATTCAGTCATGTTCAGCCAGTGGCCCAGGTGTTGATCCCATCACCTAAAAATGATTTGAGAGTGAATGTGTGCTTATTAAAAGGCTGAATGCAGCCTTTGTAAGTTATTTAAAGTGCACATGTGCGGACCCAACATGGGTTGAGCCTACAAGCCTTTTGTTTCTTTATGTGCTGAGGGATTTGTGGGGGGGTGGGTTCATTCTCATAGGTCCTCGACTGGGATGGTTTGCCGGTGTTGGCCTGTAAACCCCGCTGAGACACTTTACATGATACTGGGCTGTACAAATAAATTTGGTTTGACTTGACCCACTTCACTTAAAGCCCCATGCCAGTCATCATTTTTGTGTTTCCATGGCAATCTAAGGTGATGCAGTGCAATACCATGGCAACAACAGATCTTGTGGAACAAAATTTGAGCTCCCTGTTGTGCACACACCTGTGTGTGTTTGTGTGTTTGTGTGTGTGTCCATTGTGATACAAGCCTGTACTTAACGTTTCTGATGGTAAATGATTCTGCAAGGAAGATGCTTTAATCTCAAGTAATGAGCTACTGTAATGTGTTATTTGGCCATTTTTGGGACTTAAGTTCATTATTCCACTCTTATATTTAAAGCAGCTCAGGTAAATCCTTTCATTTTGTGTTCATTTGGCACTCTCTGTGGACAAAGGCAGTAGTGTTTCACCTCACATTAGGGTATATGTTCACTCCGCTTCACTCCCCACTGCAAGGAGACTATATCCATGCGAGGTTTCATCCGATGTTGCAGAAAAATCCAACCCAGTGTCAGGCTTAAGAATAACTATTAGAAACTAACAGAAATAGCCAGTGTTGGTTTGCTTATGTAGATCATGTAGAAGCAGTAGTATTAAACTGAGAGTGTTTCCTAAGCAGGTAAAAAATCCATATAATGATTTTAAATTCCAATAAATTGATTGACTCTCTGCTAGACCCCTCCCCTGCATAGCAAGTGTCCAATTATATTTAGCCAATATACAGCAGGCTTGGATTTCTCCATGTGTCGACGCAGGATACATGTGGCTGCAGTGATAGCGTTACTCAGTTTAGAGCTGTGAGGGTGGTGTGTTTTTTTTTTTTTTTTAGCCTTGCCAAAACAAACTAGAAATAATGTCCCAGCAGTTGTATGCCTCTGTCAACCAGTTGCAGTTTATATCCATGTCTGTCCGGTCCCAGATAATATATATAGTGAAGAATTTGAAGCAATATAATTAAAGGTAGTAAGTGTTTTGGGTTTTGTTTTTCAGCAAAATGGATCTTATCACTATATTGATGATTCTGTTGAATCATTACTGTGAGAAACATGCTGTCTTCACTTAGAGATGATTTTTACAGAGGAGTACAGAGGACTGATCGAGAGCTTTGTCACATGGTGCAACAACAATCACCCAAAGATCAGAATCTGCAAAAACAGTGAGAGTTCTTGAGATATCACGTTCACAACAATGACATTTTTATATCTCCGGCCATGGCTATGGCTGCTGTGGAGGTATGAAGATGTTTGATTATAAAAAACAGATACGGGTTATGTTAGAACAAACAACAGGCTGATCTCAGTATTTTTCTTGATATAACACTAGAACTAGTGTAGCTCCACACTGCAGTACAAGATCAGGTTTCTCTGTCTTCAGATCATCAGCTAGTAAGGATGACGGTTTTGCCTGTAGCTTTAGCTTTAATTAGTCAGCCAGAGACAACCAACTCACCACATCTCATTTTACTTCATTAGTTAGAAATGAGAAGCTGCTTTTGTCTACCTGTCTGACTTCAAGCACTTATTGTTTCAAAAGTCACTAAACTGTTACCTCTGTGTGAGCAGCACAAGAATAGAAGTAAAATGTAATTTTCTTTTTACCAGCTGGGACATTTTGCATTACAATCTACCTAATCAGTTCATTTTTATTGCCCATTCAAAAAACTGAATGGACAGCAGCAGGCATTGATGCAATAATGTAACATAAAAATGCAGAGCAGATAAATTATTGTCGGGGTGAGGGTGGGGGGAGCACCGCGAGCCCCATCTGGCTGAGAGAAGTCAAGAGTTTGCATTGATTTAGGAGCATTTTTATTGACATTTCCCCCCTTCCTCATTCTGCATCATGATGCTGCATGGCCAGTTAATTGGACGGCCACCACCTGAGTCCAACTGCAAATCAGCTATCAGTGACAGGCAGTGGAGACACACTCCATGCTCAAATCAGATTTGAAATGACCCTTTTCTGACTAATATCTGATATTAGCTTTGTTATCTTAATATGAAAAATATGATGGAGTCTGTGAGTGGCTGATTAGAGCAGCAACATCTGAGTCCCACCTGTAAATTTGGAGATTTATAAAAAGTGGTACGCGTAGGTGGTACATTTATTTTTAAAAGCTGGTTAAACACAGGTTTTACGTGGGCTGACTAATATATGATATTTAAGACACTTGGTAATGTTTGTTAATGTTAATCTATGAATCTATTGAATTTGGGGAGCGTGCATGCATTTTCCTCCTGGAAATGATTTCTCAAAAGGAAAAGGAAAATCTATACAGAAGGAGAAGCCTGGTAATCATTGTAAGTTTTCCCCAAGGGCTCGAAGCAGCTCTGACTGGGAAAATGGTTTTGTTTGCATCTTCAGCAGCTAGACATACTGGCAGGGGCAGATTGAATATGGGCACACTGTCAACATGTGAATAGATTTTTTAAACTATACATTTTAATGTGGGATATTTCTTTGCTTGTGCACATCCAGTAGGCAGATACATTTGCATTTAATGTCATTCTTAGTCCAAACACTGCAATCTTCCTCACAGCTTGTGTGGGTGTAACATGCATTTATGTTTTGTTTTTTTTTTCTCTTTCTCAGTTGCCATGCTGTCAAAATACTATGACCAAGATAGTAGCCCTTCCATAAAATTACACTCATCATTGTCCAAGAAACACCAGTAGAGGTCTACATCTGCCAATGCTCAGCAGCTTTTCTGGTGCTGCTGCAGAGTAAAACAGCATCTCCAGCTCTGGTGGTTTTCAGGTTTGTGGTTGAGTTCCAAGAATAGTTATGACCCTTGGGTCATGAAAATATTCACTTGTTTCTTGACTCAGTAGCCACTTTAAGAAAGGCAGTCTTTAAAATATAAAATAAGGTTCTTTTTCTTAATTCTAGATGCAAGATTTCTAGCCGGCAGCAGCCTTTAGTTGAATTATCCAGATGGTCTCTGCATGTGCTGTACTCTGTCATTTAAAGCTGCCTCTCTACATGTTTGCTCTATTGTAATGCATATCTGCATGTGGTGCCTCTTAGCCCTCAGCTCTTTTCATACCAGAATCAGTGCGTCTCAATCAATCTGAGTTCCTTTTATTCACAGTGACCACTGCTCAGTGTAGCTTTCGCCAGGAGCTTTTGTAGACACTCAGTAGAAGGTTATTTGTCTTATGTCGGAGGATATATAACAATAGAAGTTTCTATAGGAATTGTGAGGTGTGATTGATATAACCATCTGCCTGACTGGCCTCCTTGATTAAACTTATGAGAGGAGAGTAATCTGAATGCTGATGCCTTTAGATGGTGCAAAGATCATAACATGATTTAAAGTATGAGGAAATGAGAATAATAAAACCACAATCACGGTGCGAAAGGCGCAGTTTTATTTGTGAAATTACTTGGCGGCCTTCCAGTGTTTTGCATGAACATTATTTGTGCATTCAGTCTGCGTGCAAACGTGCCTGTCTGGTCTGCTGGAGTGTCGTGGCGAGGCCGGCCTGGCTGACCACTGCGTGCCTCTTCTGGGTGGTCAGCCTGTGCCCACATTAATCTCACAGTTGAGAGAAGAGGGCCTGACCTCGGGTGTTTTTCTTTCAGGGGAGGTCATCAGTCCGGGCAGTCTGCTCAGTTCTGATGTGATGTAAATGCAGAGCTTTGCTTGGACAACGAGTAACCTTTTCTCTGACGTTGCTTTTCCTAGGTGGTCAATTAAAATGAAGGACTGCAGTTTACTGAAAAATATTAAATATAAATTTTGTAGCCAAGTCAAAAGCAGTTCAAGAGATTCACAGGTAAAGAGCTTTGAGATACTGTCTATAATGCAAACCGATACAAACTGTATACACTGTATAGTTTTATTTATGTCAATTATGTACTCTTTTTTTGAAGGGGTGCTACTAATTTCTCAATTAGATGTTCAAAAAATGTCCATTATGATTACCTAAAGCCCAAATCGACATCTTCACATCCTTTACTGCGTGTGATCAACAGTCAAAAACACAAAGATGTCAAGTATATTTTCACATAAGACCAAAGCTACCAGACCTCTTTTTAGAGGAGCTTTCCTCTAGCTGTTGGATGAATAGCCAACATTAAATACTCAGTTGGAGATGATGGGAAAGTATTTGACTAAAATATTAACCTGATGATGACACTAGATGATGAATTTCGTTTCATCCTGTGTTTTAACAAATTCACAGCAATTTATCCATTAGTTTTCTCACTCAAAACCCCCAAAATTTAACCTTTCTTAGTTAAATTTTTGTGTTTTCCACATAATGTGTAGTAGCATTGTAACATTTAAGCACATTTAACTCCTCTCTGTTCAAAGCCTTTATCTTATCCTCAGATAAAAGCTTTTCAGATTTAAAGGAAGCAGTAAGTTTGTTTCTCATTCTCTATTTTTACATTTTTATAAAATGACTGAGCAACCATATTACCCTTCTTGCCTCATTCCCCTCCTATCGTCTAAATTATTCAAATTATAAATCAAGGCACATGAATGCATTATTTAGTACAGTCCTTCATATTATGCAGATACTCCATAAAACAGACTAGAGCTTTCTCTTAGTTTATAACCCATGCTGGGTTCTCCTCCCTCTAACGTCCAGTTTCATGACCTGCTTTTCATTGTTCCATAATTCGACTAAATGAGGTTGTACCACAATTTAACACTGCCCTGTTGGAGCTTACTGGGCTTAACCCATTAACATCTGGGAAGACTGATAACATTCTCCTTCCACAACAAATGCTTGTGCTGGCTTTCCATCACAAATAAACCTTCGTCTTATAAAGCACAGTGGCATGTTTGAGGGAGGGATTTCTCCCATTTTCTGAAATGTGATTTACATCCAGCGTGTTTGTATTTGACTTACAATGGCCTCTTTGTCAGAACGTGATTAGGCTGCAGCGTTATTTCAACCGCAGAGTGATGATGTGATAACCAGAGCCACTCTCTGTTGTCTTAGGTAATCTGTGTTTGGACGGGATTAAATAATAACCCTCCCCCCCCTCAGGAAAAGAGTCTGAGGGCATAAAGACAAGGCGAGCTGACAGGGCCTTGGCGGCTAATCACTGGGAGGTCTGGAGGAAACCGAGCCAAGTCCTGTGAACCCTCGACTTGTGACTCCAGTGAGATGAATTCATACATAATACAGTCCCATGTGATTCTGTTGAACAATCTACTTCTTTCCTGTTACATTAGATGGGAACAGCTCTAAAGCGATGGTCCATCCAGTGGTTCTTATGTAAGCCTGCTAGGTCGCGTTATATCACAATGACTGAACTGTTTTCACGATAAAGCGCGGTCCTTTGATAATCTGGTTACATGATTACCACGTCAGTTATGTAGGATGTATGTCACCTGTGCGATATGTGTGTGTGTTGTATGTTTGCGTCGTTTGTATGGATAGTTTTGATAGATTTGTGAGTCTTTGAGTGGATGGAGATTGTGTTTTCAGTTTTACTTCACTATATAAACGTATAGTTCCTTTCCAAGTTATTATTCTTTTGTGTAATACGTGCAACAAAAAAAGTAAAACCACAACTTTCTGTTTTTGTATTCCATTTTTCCCTCTGTTTTCAGTCTTTATACTTAATTAAGCAAGTGCGTCCTGTACTTGCTTGAGCTTTATATTTAACAGACAGATATGAGAGTGGGATCAGACTCCTCTAACTCTCAGCAAGAACCAATTTTTCATAAAATGTCAAACCTTTACTTTGAACTGATCTTTATTGAAGCTCCTGCTTCAGTTGTTAGTCTTTACACACTTGTCTGCTCTAATCTGGGGGTTCTCAAAGTTTTGATTACTGTGTGCTGATTTTGGAAACCAGCATGTGAGGCGAGATAAACCTCGGCGAAACTGTTCAACCTTATGTGAGCATGAACTTGTCGTAGGATTTGTGATTGGTTTTACAGTAGCATTAAACACTTAATTCCATGAGCACAGAATTGATCTGTTTGCAGATAATGCAGACCACTTTATCTGTCCCCTGAGTTGATCCATTTTCCTGAAAAATCCTTTTCTTCTCAACAATATACAGTTTTTTTAAGTAGTGGCTTTTTCATTTCACCTCCAGATTAAACTGCAAAGTTGTCGTCTGAACTTTGGCTAACAGCTCTAGTATTGATGACAGACCAGAATCCATGTGACAATCACAAGGTGCCACTGGTTCTCATGCAACCAGCAACATTTTACAAATTTACCAGACTGATGCTTGTTAGGGGGGCACAGAAAACAAAATGTTTCTGGGGGCCACTATCGTACTTAGGCCCCACTATTAAACTATGCTCTAAATAAAGGCCAGTTGTGGCATGGATATTCCCAGGAAAGTAAGGAGACTGTTGTTCATATCCCATCATACTCACAGTATGATGGGAGTCCACACTAGTCCACACTACTTGCAGCATCGTCCAATGTGTATGTACTTCTGAGGGATACTGGGCTGCACTCATTTGGTGTGAACTTCCTGGCCCGAGGGTGAGACAGTCAATGGGTCAATGGAAAATGTCATCCCTCTTTCGCTTTGCCATGTTCAGAGCTGTGCAGGAGGGGCATTCTTTAGCTGTTTCAGTTGTTGTCCACAATTTAACACTACACACAGATTTTTGTGCCCAGCTCCCCATGCCTGTTGGAAATCATGTGGTCTGATCCCTGCATTAAGCAGCCATGAGATGGAAGTGTGCCAGCTGAGGTTTATTACCAAGTCCAAGGTGCGTGAGCATTTTATCCCATTACTAAAGAGAGCTGGTTGTTATGGTCGGCAAGATCACAAAAAAAAGCTACAAATCTCCTAAATGGAGTTCCACAGAGACTTTAACTAGCCTGTGTGTGTGATTGAGCTCATGACTGTGTGCAGTCTTTTGGACAATGTCCATTAGTCCAGTTCTATCTTTAGACCTAAGCTATTAGTGAGCTGGATGGAGTTGGTGAGACATATTGACATGTAGCCGAGGGGACGTAGATCAACGTGCCACTGCTGCTGATTATGTAATTCTTGTTTAATGTTTAAAAACCTGGCTGAATTTTTGGCAAAATTTATACTTAACCTTTTCTGAAAAAAAGTCCCCTAAAAAAACAATGCAGGAAACAGCAGGTTTTCTGTGCCAAGTTTGATCAATTAGTATCTAATCTGCTTGCAGACACTATAAGGCTGCCGGGGGGGAAATCCTGTTCACAGAAAATCAAGTGTCTCGATCTTCTGTGATGGAAGACGTAAACAGGTCAACTGGTGACCTGCATCCAGTGTGAAGTTCTACATCCTAACAAATCTCAGATAACAAACTGACTGAGGATCTTGTTTCAAGATTAGTGTGATGTTGAAATGTACTGCTGCCTCTTCAGGGCTGATAAGAATCCAGCCAGTCTGCCATATTGTTGAATTCTGCAGCATCATAAATCAAAGGAGGGTTAGAAGGTTTACGGGGATGGTGTGTAAATGGATAAATGCACAAACACATATGTTACCCACTCTTATTCAAGTTCACATTAATCTTAATAAGACAATATCAAATTTGCAGACAGGTGGCAAATAAATGGAAAAACCCTGATTAAATGTGTGAGATGCATGAGAAGAGAACATAACAATTTCAGATGCTTCCATAGAGGGCCAAGGACTCACTGAAAGGTTAGATGAGTATAAAAATGATCTGAATCATATGCTGTGGCCTTCACAGTCACCTGCTCTCCACTCTCAACCCCTACAGGAAATTTTGGAGGGTTGTGTTAGACAGCTCCCTGCCCTGCCATTATCAAAACACCAAATGAGGGAAGATTGGTGTTCACCTCTCCAGCGAATTCCAGAGACCTCTGTGCCAAGAAGCACTGAGTGTATGTAATGTTAAGTAAACATAGTAGTACAAAGGCTACACTGGGGGTGATTTTCCTGCATGCAAACTGCTGCTCACACTGTTTCATTCACAAATCAATATCTGACTGTGCATGTTTGCAAACTGGCATGGCTTGCATAACTTCAAAAATCAGCTTTATTGGCCAAGCAGGTGCAGACATACAAAGAATGTGACAATTTACAGGAAGATAGAGGTAGACATATTGCTAAAAAAACAAGGACAACAAACTGAACAAAAGATGGGTAAACACAAACATTTAAGTATAATGCAGTAGAAAGAGGTGAAAACAGGTATATATAATGTATATAGATATATACATTAAAAGCAGCAGTCACTAACAACATACAATCAGTACACAAATCAATGGGTGCACACCTCTCTAAGAGTATCCCTTCATGACATATCTCATTTAACATGCGTGTGCTCCATAAATTATTATACGTTTTTTTCAGGACTGAATTTCTGTCTCTCATTATGGTTTAATTGTATTTTTATTGAGGTTATTTGTTATTTCTTGTGGGCCAGGGGCCTCGCCTCCCCACTGTCTTCAAACCTCCAGGTTAACACTTTGGCTTGTTCCCTCACCACAACCACACACACGTGTAGTGGTGGGGGTGTTGGTTGAGTAACCACAGAAAAAGTTATGTTAAAACAGATAGAATTTTATTGCAGCTTATTCTCAAAGGCGAAGAGATCTGTCGTCAGAAGAGAGACTTGACCGGTAGTAGATCTATCTGATGATACTCTGGTCCCCCCAGCTGCGGCTCTCCCTCCACTGGTGATTTTTTCTTTTGTTCAGGCAGCCTGGAGACAGCTGGAGACAGGGACAGATAGAAAAACTAAAGCAAAGGGTGGGGAAAGAGAAGAACTCTGACACAATATGGTACAATAAATATATTTACAAAGAGTTTTGTAATCACTTGTGGTAAATGAACATATAAATAAACTTGCTGACAAAAGAATCTTTAATGCACAAGGCACTGTAACAGGACTGAAAACAGTGTGCTGTTCTGAGCGTTGTGAGATGGTTCAGGCTCCCTGACGAGCCAGAGAAATCAGGCTCTGCATGAAATGTAAGAGGAGAGAGTTTGGAGGAGTCACGGGGACGCCCGGCTTTGAGCACAACAATCTGTCAAGCAGACGGACTGGTCTAAAATCAGTCTAAAATGAGCACTTTGCACTGCCACGTTTTTGGCTACTCATACAGCAATAAAGTCTGCTTCTTCGCATGCACAACACACACTCAGACATGAGAGCTAGAGCTGCTCCTCCTGAAAACTGTGGTCTGGACGTCCTGACAGGCTGGAGTTTGTTCAAACTGCACAAACTCAATAATTCAGCAGGATGAAAATTGGAGAAATGCAATGTAAAACATAAAAAACTCAATAAATGAGAAGCACTCAGACTCACGGCCACCTGCTACATCATGTTGAGCTGTGGCAGACTCCAGGACACCAACTCTCTTCACTTAAAACGCCACAATGTGCACAATGTTAAAAAAAGAAAAAAGAAAAAAAGATTTGAGAGTTGTGCTAAACTTTCCTCTTTCCACTGAATTTTCACACAGAAGTCATTAACTTTTCAATTTGTAATTTTCAGGGAGAGTTAGATATAAATCTAGTAAGCATCTGTCATGTTCGTGCAAAACTGAGACCATGGTTAGATGGACATGTATCACATGTGAGGCAAGGTTGGACCCAAATGCAGGACAACATGAGATGAGGGGCTGATGTAGATCATGAAGCACTTTATTGGTAACAGACAGGCAGGCAGATACAGGGCACGTTCAATGCAGGTTAAGACACAAACAAACTTCAGAGAACAAACACAACAATCTGACACTGAACAAAGGAAGGGGCTGGTGTATATACTGAGGGTGATGAGGAAGTGGAAACAGGTGAGGACACAAACAAGGAACAGGTGAAACTAATTGGGGCGGAGCAGGTAATCAAATGGGAGGGAAACACAAAAGGGCAGGAAGTAAAGTGTTCAACAAGTGAGGAGAGGCAGGCAAGAATACAAAATAAAACAGGAAGTGCGCACAGCCAGACAGAAAACGGACAAACACAAGCACAAAGAACAAGAACTAACAAAGAACACACTGAGGGAGACCAAACAAGAAAACAAAAATACAAGGACAGGGAAACACCAGGGAATGACAGAGGCAGAACCATGACAACATGGGTATCCCAGTAATGATTGGTTTTTGAAGTAGAAACTTGGATTAGTCCTTTTCGCGTTTATGAAAACCTGAATATGCTAGCTAGAGTACTACTATTGCATGGATACATCTTATCTGGGTTTCTAACAGCTGGAGTTTTGTTTTCAGTAATGAAAGAGGTAAATATACTCGGTGGCTGATGGTTCCATCTGGCAGGAGATACAGAAGTATCCGCTGCTGTACCACCAGACTCCAGAGCAGCTTCTCTCTTCAGGCTGAGACTTTGAAATTGATTCCCTCTCTCGCCATCAAAATTATAGTTTTTTTGTTGTGTTGCGTGTTTTTTGTATGTGCAGCATAAAGAGACTACTAACGTAAATTTAGTTATACAACCTTGAGCTGTAAAACAACTATTAAATGAATCCCTGGGCCACACATTTTGCACACTGCAGAATATTAAACTCTGTCTTATATAATAAATATTCATTTTACACATTTACATCTGACTGAGCCTGATCTGAGCATTTTTGTAATGCATTATGGACAATGTTGTACATTATCCCATAAACACTGTATTGCCTCTGTAGTTGTTTTACTTTTTCTGCTGTAAAGAGGCTTCTCATGCACTCTGTCCCTCTGTATGTGTGTGTGTGTGTGTAACCTTGACAGGGAAAGCTAAGCTTCATTGAGTGCCTGCGAGCACTGTGCTATGTTTAGCTTTTGTTGAAGCTTTCACCACTGGCCTCCTCCTACTCTTCCCACTCTTCCTCCTCCTCCACTCCCCTCAGCCCACTCACTGTTGGCTGCACATGCAAACATGCACACTTATGCATGCTTGCACACAACCAAACCCGTGCACGCACACACTCACGCACACTACTGTAGCATACATATGCACACTCCATAACTGTTACTGGGCAGATTAGAGAAAGCAACCTACTTCTGGGATAAAAAACATGAGCCTGATGTTTGTTTCTTGGTGCAGAGTGAAAGACTGACTCTTGTTCCCTGAGCGGCCCTGAATCTGCCTGAAGGCAAGTTATAAGCCAGGAGCCTCTCAGGATGCACACTTGTATTCCTATTGGCCGAAAATGTATTAAATTCAGTCAGCAGTGCACTCACAGACTATAAACTTAATAAATGAATTTGCTCCAAACCAAACTGTGCTTACACCAATCAACATTTGCATGTAACGGCCCAGCTCCTCTGCTTCGTATAATACATTTATATGGCATATTAATCACATGGGCTATTGTTAATGGGGTGCTAATTGCAAATGGTGTGAAATGCATTGCTGGTTGTCTGATTGTTGCTACCTAATTCCAGCTTTTAATAAGCCATTCACATGCTGGTGCAGAGCTGCTTGATTTTGTAATATTATTGCCCGATGGTTTGGCTCCTATACAGGTCTGATTTTTACAGTCATTGTGGCTAAAACAAAAGCAGCTCCTTGTTGGGGATTTGTTCCAACAAGGAGCAAACAGTCCCAAAATAGAATGGCCAATCAACGTAGTTCATCAGTATTAATCATGTTAAATGCTGCCATACTGAGGCTAACGTGAGGAGAGTCAAACATCAGCTTCAGGTTCACGTGGCCAAGCTAATGGATTATTAGAGGCCTGTTCCAAAGGACCGGTCCCCTGTGCGGCTTTGCTACACATGCACAAGCTCTTTCTCATGGTGTGTTTGCATCTGTTAGAGACTCTCTTGTCAAGTGAGATTACAGGAATACATGGCTGAAAAAGGTCTTTTTTTTTTTTAACGTACTGCCTGTCGAGCCCAGATGGAGAAGATGAACAAAATAATAATGTTTCATTATAGTGCAATAACAGTGCAATACGCCTGAAATAAGTCTTAAAATTTTTGTTGGGAACGTGTCAGAGAGCTGCTCATTCAGGTCTACGATACTTTAGGTGGCTTCCCTCCTTTAAACAATGAATTAAAGAGGTTATGACGTGTCTTCAAATAGAAAATCTGGTTGACTATAGGGAGAGTCCATCCAGCAACCCCGCCATCTTTAAAGGAATATTTCAACATCCAACATCCTAACTCTGTTTTCGTACACGTCAAACAAACCAGATAAAACGTGTTAATTAGTGAGCTTTGACCTCCTCACAGAGCCAGGCTAGCTGTTTCCTCCCTGCTTCCAGTTCTTATGCTTCGCTAAACAGTAGAAAGTTATCGTATTTCTCATCCAACTCTCGGCAAGGAGAAGATTCCAAACTATTCCTTTAGGCCTTTTTATGTTTACTGTGCCAAGGACATAAACACAGACCAGTAAACAATATCTGATATCTTCTCCTTTTATATTATCAAGTGTTTTCTGCCTTGATCCTTGAGTTGTTTGCAGTATACTCCTACACCTGTGCTTGTGATTCATACGCCTACTCCGTATACAGTCTGATAAGCTTGCTTTTCTGCCACCGATGTGTATGAAAAGGCTGCCAATACTATCCTCTCAGAATGGGATAAATGTAAGCATTCAAGAAACACTTTGAGGCAGCACTTAAATGTTGCTTTTGTGTTGGACTGATCACCTTGAGGTGGGCAAAGTCTACAAAGAAATGTTGCAGTAAGGGCATGAGGACTGCTTGGATAACTCCTTAAGATATACTTTACCTGTTATATCCAGCCCTGAGTTCAACATCAAACAGTGTTCAACACTGTCTATATAGTATCGTATACATCCTCTGTCCTCGCTCGTCATTGAATCGCTCTGATGTTTACTTTGAGTGAAATCTTCAAACCAAAGGCATTTTTATGGCTTCATCATTTCTGTTTTACTTTGACTGCTTTTGCATAATTTTATGCACATTTCTTTCTACATTCAGTCTGCCATGTTTATACATTTTGAGATATTCACAATCACAAGACCAGGTTTGATAAAATGAGACAGGACAAGATAAGATCAGGTGTTTCTGCAGTATAAGGGCAGAAATAAATACTAGTGAGTTAACAATAAATAATTAGAGTTATATACAAAAAAATAAGAATATAAATAGTACAATTAAACTCAAAGTTACAAGTCAAGCTGTACAAATACAGTACCTAAAACCAGTGCTTTACTGAAACTAATAGTGCAGTACTATTCCAGGTGCAGTGACATAGTAGTCTGATTGATTTAAATAAAGTTTGGCTGTGCAGCGTCACCTACTGTGAGTCAATAATGTTTCTGGAAGTGGAGATCATTTATATATAATTAAAATAAAATACTGAATATGAAGAGATAATCATTTGTGGAATGGCTTCAGGAGCAACCTTGAGACTCTGAGCTTCTTCGTCCCGGCTGTGAGTCCATGAAAGGTGATCATTTCAATATCCAAACGCCTGTGTATCACTCGTCATACTGTACATCTACTTGTCATCAGCTGAACAAGTACATCTCCACTGCCAGTGTGTGAAAATTACTTAGGAAGTACTCATGCATTTTTAATATCCATTCCATCATATCAGCGTGAGATTGTCTAATAATAGTAATTTTACACCACAGAATGAGAGTTATTGGTGTCAGTGTGCACCTGTAATTGTATCCATCCTCCCTCCCCTCGTCTCCTCTCTCTTCCACTCCCTGCTTCTGCATTGCGGTGTCTGAGGCCGTCAGGAGAGCATATGCACCGTGTGCCATCGCCGGCCTCTGCCTGTCATCTCTGCCCCGTGCGCAGGCCACCAGGCATCACGCTGGGTAAGACGATACACGCCGCCTCCGTCCTCCCGCTTCACCTTCTGAGCTGCTGTCCCATGGCACACGCCGAGCTGCGAGCTTGACTCTGCACCTGTCAGTGATGAGAAAGCACCGCTTTTGCCCCGTTCTTCACCTCTAGGAATAGAGCCTCTTCATGTGACATCGACTATACGGTTCTCCGTGTTTGAGTCACATTTATTCTCCCTTTTTCTTGAGAAATGTTTCAATATATGGTGTATTTTTCCTGCTAACCTCCAGCTGTTCTAAGCCCCAGTATGTGTGCTTTAACACAGATAAAACACAGCTGGTGAATAATGAATGGAATAGCAAATGGTGGCCTCTACTGCCTTAATAGAACTGCATGCAACTAAAAAGCAAGTTGCCACGCTGTACTCTCAAATCCTCTGCGTTTCCCTAAAATTGCAGTGTGCCCTTGACAGAATGACAGGGTATTTAGTTGCATTCAACTGATGCCTGAGGCGTTTTTTTTTCTCTTCTTCTTTCTTTTTTTTTTACTGCCTCACTCTCCGAGTTTCCATTCAGGTTTAATAAGTTCCTAATGAAAGAGGGCAGGCGGAAGCTGTTTGAGTCAATCTCCTCTGCACAGTTACAGATCATTGGATGCTCCATTTAGGGTGATTTAAATGTGTGCCATGGGACATATTCCAGAAAGAATTCACACAATGGCTTTCCATTTACTTTCCTCCTTCTCCTCTCCTATTATAGTAATGGAGGCGGGGGTGTCTCAGGCAACAGACAAAGGAAAGCGCGATGGTTGTGGCCCCTCGCCCTCCCGTGAAATGGCATGGCGGTTTCAAGAGTGCACCCTGGTGTCATTGTAAAATAAATATATAAATCCGCATGCTCCATTGAGTAAGACAAAAAGTACTGGTGCCACCTCTGCATTTCACCACATTGTACCATGTGGAAAAATAATGAGGGAAATGAAGGGCATCACAAATGATTTCTTTTCCGTCATCAACAATGTACACATGAAACTGAGGGAGAGGAAAGGTAAGAAAATGCTGATGTGTTTTCAGGATCTACAGGACGATATGCTGTTATTTATTGTGTTGCTTACTTACAGAAATACATCTGTTGGTAGGTTAAGGAGACAAAGACAGGGCGTTCTCCTGGTTTGATTTTAGTTAGAGACCTTTGGTGCATGTCACCCTCTTTACTCCGCCCTCATCTTCTACTGCTGAAAGACGCGAGAAAAGAAAAAAAGCAGGCTAACACGTGAAAATGTTTCACCATCTTTATGAGATGAATTATTATACAATCCTTACTGCCAATAACCCAAACAAGTCAGCATGTAAAACTGCGGTTCTGCTGTAAAAATGTTTTAAATATATATACGAACACAACAACGCAATGTTAAAACCATGACATGACATAACTAATGATTACTCTCATTATTGAGTCTTTTCCTTTTATATAGTTTATAAAATGTGCAAAGTAGAGAAAAATGCGAGAAACAGTCCATAATAAAAAAAGAGCATCAAATGTAACAAATTCATGAGCTGGAATCTTTAACATCCATCTATTGTCAAAATACTTACTAAATTTCCACAGAGGTGGACATTTAATTTTATTTACTAAATTTATGTCACCCAACAAATTGCTTCACCCAATAAATTGCTTCAGCACTATTTAAATGAAGGAAACAATATAAATATATTCAGTAATTAATCAGCTTTTACAGATTTGTGATCAGCTTGGACTCTTTTTTTTCTAATTGTAGCTGAAATATTTTTCACAGAAGTATACAATATATGTATATGTAGCACAGACTACAAGAATGTTTTATGTTCTTCATGCATATAGCTGTTCTTCCTGCTGGACTCTTTCTCACATAATTTCTTACTCATTTGGCAGGCCATGTGTCAGCAAATGCAGGGTGTTACCATCCATTAGCTCTCCTGTCTAGACGGGACTTAAGGCTATTCGTGACCTGCTGGTCTCATTTCGCCGGTGATTCCTGGCAACACTCCCAGCTTTAGGTCTAACAGGATTAAAGAAGTGCTGGGGGACTTTGTGTATGTCAGCTATGCACACAGGGGGTCAGCCAACATGTGGTCAAACATACATCTACAGTACCCTCGATGTTCGGTGTACAGCAACGTTAAATAAGGTGAAAGGCTGAATGAGGTTTCTATCAGTGGTCACTGTAATCAATCTTTAAGTTTTACTCTCAACACAGAGAGGAGAAATTCTGAAATATCTGTCAACATTAACGTAACATTTGTTCTGTGCAAAGTTGATATTATGAGATTCATATATGCAATAGAAAATACATACAAGAAACAAGATGAGAGAGAAATTAAAGGAAGAATTTCACATTTAGCAAATATTCGCTTTCCTGCAAACGGATTGATGAGAAAATTGACCCAACCCTCATGAGTGTACAGTAAATATCACCTCTACATATGCACAACCTTCAGTTTATGTGTAGATTAAACAAACACGCTATAATGAGAGTTGTAAAGACCAGGGCAGGTGAATTTTGTTGCCTTTGGACAGAACCAGGCAAGCTGTTTCCTCCAATTTCCAGCTACGCTAACATAATCATCTCCTGTCTGTAGCCTCATATTTAACAAACGTAAATAAGTGGAGTGGTATCTACCCATCAATCTTCTCATATAATATATCTCATCTCAACTCTTAGCAAGAAACTAAACAATGTTATTTAATGTCATATGTTGTATGCTGCAGTGTAATGTTGAGAGAAAGCACTGTTATATAATGATGGTTGATAATGAAGAAAATTTCTGTAGATTCTGTTATGACATGAGTCATATATTAGCTGAATTCTTGATCATTTTCTATCTCATTTAGAAAAAAAAGTGTTGTGCAGAATTACTTTGGGATGTAAGCAGCTAACTATAGATGAAACGTGTATATAAAAAAAGGTCAAGTATAGTAAAATAAGGTTTCAGAGAAACTGGTCTCATTTTAGTCCTTTTATGTTAATTGCCTAATTCAGGCACACCAAAGTACAAACTAGGGCACCAGCCCCTCAGATGAGCTGACAAAGTGCTGATCAGGCCAAAACATGAGCAATTGGAAACTGTGCCGAATGATCTTACAACCAGCTGCTCTTATTAGAAGCAAATTTCAATCCAGGTTGACATAGGTTCGACTGAATGACCGCATCTCCTTATGGGAATGAGCTCCCTGTTGTCAAATCAGCACTTTTGGTTGGCTTGTCCGGTGTAGTCATGGCCCCTTGGGGACTGGGATTTTACTGCCAACCCTCCATAAAAACCTCTGCAGCACGGCCTTCATCCAAGCATGATGTCTGCTCTGAAGTGCCCAGTTTTGGAGTGCGGGCCGCTGCAGCCTGGCCAACTTCAGACCCTCAGACAGTGAAATCTTTGATAAAATAACACGAGAAAGCAACAAAAGAAATGCTGTGGTGGCTTGTGGGAGATGTGATGAGCATGGTTGTACAAACAAAAAGCCCACTATGGGTGCCTCATTTGGGAGACCAAGCCCCAAATACCAGATCTGATCTGCATGGGTTCCCCTTCACAACCTTGGACAAGATTCCTGGGTTCTTCTCCACAATACAGTTTTCAGTCTATTGTACGCACATAATAGGAGTTACTAGCATCCATAACTAAGACAAGCATACTTTTCTTAGAAATAAGATTAATAATAAGTAGTAAGCATTATTTAGCCTTTGTTTTTACAGTATATGAAGTTTCTGCAGAAATATTAAATCTATTCACTTGCTGTATGTGACTAAATGAATTATACTGTATTGAGCTCACCTGTTTCTGTTTATATTTCTACAGTTTCTGGTATATTTTCTGGTGTGTCCCTGCAAGTGGATCATCTTTTCACCCTGCATTACATTTCAAACAAATCTGCAAGGCCTGTAGCTTTGTAAAAAAAACAGTTTGGAGCAAATATTTCTGAACCATTTTGCTTAAAGACACTCAGATAGAGAGGGAGTGAGGGAACACACAGATACACATAACCAACCACCCTCTCACAGCACCTCATCACGAGAGAGAAAAACCTTTCCAACACGTCCGGCCACTCCAGGATGATTTGTTTTGCCATGAGTTCCCCGGCTCACGTGCAGCCGTCGCTCCCACGTGCTTCCCCCTATCTGTACGAGGCCGAACAGAAACCCTGACACCGGACATTACAGCTGCTCCCGCGTCCAGCGGAGAGCCATGAGTCGGGGGTCCCACACTTGATGGAGCCCTGATCTTGATCTGCCGAGCGGGACGCAGTGTCAACAAAGGACACGTGGGGAGAGACGGCGTGGAGACAAAGAGGGAGAGTGAGTTTGAGGGGGATTGACTCATCTTTTCCACAGACACAGTTGTGGTTCGGTGCATTCACAAGACATAAGTTGTCCTGAATGTGAGGTGTGTCTAAAATCACTCTACTACTCGTTATTTCCATCATAATTAACACTTGCTGTGGAAAGTATTAACAGGTACTTTCCTAATTGCAATTTCAAAGTACCTCACTTGAGTTTTTTTTTTTAATTTTATTTAGATTTTGATACATTTTTATCCTGAACATATCAGTAATAGCTGCTTTAAATCAGTCTTTTCCATTGCCTGTTGTCCTCCACTCCAACAGCTCTGACTGCTCGCTGTCTGTTGCTGCAGTGAGTCACAGCTGAGATCTCTGAGTGCACCTTTAACGGTGGCAATTATTTATGCCTCACACTATCACATTAAATCATTCTACTACATTAAATCAAGCCACGTAATTCCCAAGTCAGCACATTCGCAGATCCGCCCACTGACAATGCAAACAAACAGCTCCGGTCTTTATGTAGCACCTCACCGCACGCCCGCTCCGCAGCTATCTGGGTTGAGGCTCAGAGGCCTGTCTGCTTTTAAACAGCAGTACTAGTCGGGATTAACAAGAGCTGGTGTTTAGCAACCGGGCACTGCTCGTGTACACCTCGCTAGCTGGCATGTGCCAGATGGGTTTCTGGGTAATCCTCGTGTGGGATCAGGGGAAGACCCAGTGTGGCGGTGTGGGTGTACATAATGTGTGCTGGATTAGTCACTGCCAAATGAAGACAAAAGACAACGCAGCATAAAAGATGGATGTCAGCAGTCCCGAAATGAGTGGATGGAAACCAGTTGTCATAATCAAGAGCACAACAGCTGTGCGCTTTGCCAGATGTTTAAAAATGACACCATTGCGCATCACTTCATGAGAACTGTGCATCAGCAGGACACAAGGAGAGGCTGATCTTGAAAAGTGATTTCAGCTCGAGCCTTCGAGTGTTGACGTGGAGGAATGAAATCATTCATGAAGTCATACTTATACCCCTCCCCCAACCCCCCGCAGCTGACCAAGTTATGGAAAAGTTTGGCCATAAAGTTTAAATCACAGTAAATATGCGGGCCATTATTTCCTCACAGCCCCCATGAGCAATGAATCATCCTTGACTCCGGGTCTGCGGGAAAAACTGTGTATTTAATTGTATAAATAAAGGCTTCCTGACCACTCATGCGATCCCCTTTATTCACAAATAAAATGAAAATCATTGCCATCTTTCAGCCGCTAGCAAAGGATGAATATAAGAGATTATATCCATATGTTTTGTTGCAGGGTCACCTCAGAGGTAAAGATACAGAACAATCAACCACAGAAGCCCCACCCGCTGTGACTGTGTCTTTTTTACAGCTGAGAAATACAGCCTTGGTGTTTGTTCTTTCTTCACTTACAGCCCCGAGGGTGAGAGACTGCGCTGTGTGGTAAAGTCAAGCTTTGGTTTCCCTCACAATCTCTTCCCATCCGTTCAGTCCTACAGGCTCGGCTCTGAATGAAGGCCAAATGGCAGCTTTACGACCTTTCAGGAATAAAAGCCGGAGCAACTAATCCAGCCCTCCCACAAACATTGTCCCTTTTGAACTGTCAAAGGACCTCCACTCTGCAGCATGTCTGGTATTAACAACTAACTCTCCTCTGTAAAATATACTCCCCCCCCGCCCCCTCAACCCAGCCTCTTCCACCCACAGCAATGTCAACAAGGTCGATTTCCTAAACAGACCCTGTTGGTGTGAAATTTGAGATATTTTCATAGAGACATCCTTACTAACAAACACAGAGCAAAGGAGGGAGAGAGAGCAGACACAACAGAGGTTGTCAGCAACAGCAACCCAAAAACAAAAGATTAAATACAGACAGAGGGAGAGAGATAAACAAGTGGGGGGGGGGGAAGACAAAAGGGACAGATAGTGTGAGGCCGTGATCTCAGGATTCCAGTATTGATCGGCGCTTCTTTTTCTAATCCCCCTGCCCGCTCGGTAACCTCAGCTGGATTGGACATCCAGCCACAAAAAGCAATTTGACCCCCACCGCTGCCCTCACAGGTCACCCTTTAGTGACTGCTGACTTCAGGTTGCCATGGTCACAGAAAATTACGTCTAGGCCATGGGTGGACATGTTAAGAGGCTTGGATTTGTGCCCAGCGCCCTATTACTTTTCATCATAGGGGCTATAAAGAGACTGCAGTGGGGCATAGCTGTTCTGTTGTTATTTATCTGGTTATTTTGCAACTTTCTCCAATTGCTAACCCCTCTGCAGCCGTTGGATCATGTTCTTATGAAGGGAAAGAGACATTAGTGGTGTTTACGGCCCTCAGCTGACTGATCAAAAGTCGAATTACTGTGCTGTGCCTGGCTGCCGGCGCGGCTCTATGTCTTTTCTTCAGTCGGCCCACCTCTTTGTTCCAGGCTGAAAATATCTCAGCAACCACTGGATGAACTGTTCTGGAAATTTGTACTTACACTCATGGTTCACGAAAGATGAATACTGATGACTTTGGTGATTGCCTTACTTTTCATTGTGATTTTGAGTAAAATGCCTCGACAACTCCTGGATGGCTTGTGATAGGTTTTGGTGCAGACATTCATGTTCCCCTCTGGATGAACCTCCAAGAAACCAAAGCAACCCTCAGCGTTGAAACAATGAAAATGACGAACGGGACAGCTTCTTCGACCAAGCTAACATGCTACACAAAGATGGCAAATGTGGTACACATTTTACTTGCAAAACACCAGTGTGTTGTCAGCATGAGTATATTTAGCTCATTTAGCTCAAAGCTCGACAGAGCTGTTGGGATCATTAAATTATATTTTTTGAGGAGAACAGGAAGAAACATTAGGGTTTTTATGTCCTTGGGTTGGGTGATGGAAATGTGTTTTTCTGAAACCCACTGGTAAAACTATCTGTGGTTCATGTCACGTGATCCTGGGGATCCACCTAGCAATGTGATTCCTGACACACACAGTCCCCAAGGCTTCCCTCTTTCGCGTGTGTCTTCTCAGCCACCGTTATACCTAAAACAGAAGGTAAGGCAGAGACACGGAGAGTAACAAGGAGACTGTACTGTATGTGACAGAAACACGCAAAAGGGAAAAAATAAAAGCAAAGACAGAGAGCAAAAAAAAAAAAGAGGATGCACAAGCAGCTCCCTCAGGTTTTTCCCCCTGGCTGGGTAGATCACCGCTCTAAATCAGCAAGTCAATCAACTGTGCAGTATGCTGTCAGTACAACAGCACCTTTGCTTAGCTGCAACACGGTGTCTTTTACACCTTCTACCGTGGGCAGATAATCTCGATGTTTCTCGCTGGCTGATCGATGCCTCCACATGCCCACAGTGTGTCTCAGCTGTTGAAAAAAAAAAAAAAAAAAGCCATCACGATGCTAATATATTCAGGGACCAGCTGCTGTGTCAAGATGATTCTGCAAAAGACATCCTTGAAAGTTTTTAATGAGCTCAGCATCGTTAACAATGGGGATGGGGAGGTCGTGGAGGTCGAGGTGTGTGTGTGCGTGTGTGTGCCCTTGCGTGGGCGTGTGGGTCTCTCTTGGGTGGGTCTCACATCATACGCGCATGCATTTATGTCTGTTTTGACATTCAGCATTTAAGAGCGCTCAGCAGGAGGCATCCAAGCAGGTAACATGTTGTTATCTCATCATGCCGAGCGAGACAAATGCGCAGCAGGAGGACGTACACACACATATACACAAACGCACACACTGACAATATGCAGGTCAACTATGTGTGACCTGAAGACTGGACGTTGAATTTCTTGCATAATATCCTATTTCAGTGGCAACTTAAACAGATTTGTGGAAAAAGCAGGTGGATTAAAATTCTTAATGAAGAACACTTAACAGAGTTGACAGGAATGGGTTTAATGGTTTCTGCTGGACATGAAATGATACGATGACAAATCTGTTGGCTGAAACTAAACTGATATCAGGTATTCTGATAACCCTTAAAAAAACATCAAAGCAGAAGGTGTTGCATTTCTTCGCAGTTAAACACCAGACATCCCTTACTGTTTTTCCATCTGTATGTACACTTGCAGTAATACTATTCATTTGAAAGGAGGATTTTCTTGCTTCTGTGATAAGGAGAGGTACCACTAACTTACACAGGGTGATTTCAAACCATACTTGTTTTACTTTATTCTGTTTTTGTTGGTTTGGATGTCGGTGAGTCAGAGGTACAGTAAAGGTGGTGATGTCCTCGGGCGGTTTGATCCCACGTGATCACACAACAGGACTCAGCCACCTCACCGCTAATTGATGCAATTACAGTGTCAACAGCTGGCAGACTGGAAGGTGGGAATCAAAGCAAAGGATTGTTTGGCTCGTGTGGGGGAGGAGGAGAAGACCCCCACCCACCGACACACACACTCGTTTGCTGAGTCAGCCGAGAACAAGGACGGTCACAACTGCAGACATTTGTTCACCTATTAAATGTAAATCCAATTTTTAGCTATTTTTTGCCTTCACTTACCCTCAAAGGAATATCAGTTTTTTTACAGGATTTTCTGTCGACACATAGCAAACTAAGTGAGAGTGAATCAGAACATTAAATTTACCAGCTGGAAAACCAAAACAATCAGGTGAACAATGCTAAAATGCTCCTTAGAAGAGCTGAAGAATGGAGTGATAATTCTTTGTGTGAGCGCCTTCATATAAAGATAGTTTTTTGATCCTCTGGTAATATAAAAATATTGATCAGAGCAGCTTTAGGGGGTATAACGAAAACCTTGCAGCTCAAATCTCCCTTGGAGATGTTTCCAGATGATTTGTTTGAGTATTTGAACCATTTCATGACTTAAGTTTTAACAATCAGGCTGTTCCTTCGCTCACTTCCATTAACTACAAGGAAAGCAATGAATGTTCTGTACAGTGCTTAGATTTATTAAGTCTTCAGTGTTACAAA
This sequence comes from Scortum barcoo, assembly GCA_023238725.1. NCBI lineage: Eukaryota > Metazoa > Chordata > Actinopteri > Centrarchiformes > Terapontidae > Scortum > Scortum barcoo. Next base: position 17,242,191 of record CM041542.1, read on the forward strand.
AATGTACAATTTTATAAACACTATTGTCATAGTAACTGAAACTTAACCTCTGTGGCCATGAAGGGAATGGACTTAGGATCACTGTTCCATGGCGATAAAAACTGGGGCTCCATCACCACTGGACATTCATTTCATATCATTCACAAACAAAAAAGTCCCTCCGTCCAACACAAACACAAAAACGTGGAACAACCATTGCGGGGAAGCATCCGTGGAACAAAAGCAGCCATTTAGTGGAGCGGAATCTGTGCAAGCCAGTGAGGGATTATTGGGACATTATTTAACGTCCACACAGATGTAAATGTGTTCATATATTAGTCCTGCAGTTAACAGCTAGATTTCTTCTTTAAAACAAGTGTGGGGAAGCACTTAGTGGAGACTAACTGCTATCAAGGTTCCCTTTAAATCTATAAGTTAAGCTTTCAAAGGGAAGCTGCACGACTGCAGTACAAAAAAAAAAAAGTCAATAGTGCTTCAGTTATTATGAGGAAATCCATTCCTCCTGACCCCGAGGCCGTGTGTAATTGTAGTTTTGTTGGCACAAATCGCTCCCCCATTAAAAAGGACCATTAAGCTTGGAAGTGTCTCAACGGTGGATAATTCTCCTACAGTAACGTCCACAGTGCGAGCCGCCACTTCATCTCTTCCTGTTCCTGTTGTGCTTCACCATCTTCTTCCTCTTCAGGATCATCTCATAAAGTTTCTCCAGGCCCGGCTGGAGCCCCTGACCGTCCACAGCACTGCAGCTCTGCACGTGATGCAGCGTGTACATGCTCAGTTCGTGCACGGAGAGCAGCTTCTCCACCTCGCTGACGGATAGGGCCGAGTCCTGGTCCTGCTTGTTGGCCAGGATGAGCACCGGGACGCCCTGGTTCTCGGAGGTGCGGGTGATCTTGTGGAGCTCCACTTTGGCCTCCTCCATGCGCTCCAGTTCGGTGGAGTCCACCACGAACACCATGCCGTCCGTCCGCCGGGTGTACGACTTCCACAGCGGGCGCAGCTTCTCCTGGCCGCCCACGTCCCACACCTGGAAGTTTATGGTCCGCGACGGCCCCACGGCCACCTTGATCTTCTCCGTGTTGAAGCCCTTGGTGGGGATGGTTTTCACAAACTCCTTCAGCTTGAGCCGGTAGAGCAGCGAGGTTTTGCCGGCCGAGTCCAGCCCGATGACCACCACGTGCAGCGACTGGAAGTTTGGCAGGAACGACGTGTTGGGAGCGATGTCGGTCAGCTGGTTCCCCATGGTGCTTGCAGCCAGCGGTTCACACTTAGGTGAGGTGACGGATCTAATCTGATCTAATCCTCCCTCAGTGGATTGGCATTTGCTCCTTGTCCTGGAGAGGCGGGCTGGATCAGATGGTGCTGAGGACCTTATCGAAACACAAACACACACACACACACAGTCAGTATTTAATGAGGAGACAATGGGTGCTTAAGGAATGTGCTATATCACACTGTCACCAGGAGAATAAAGAGGAGAGACCCTGATAACAGATAGTGATGATCCTCAGTGGAGGGGCTTGATGCAATTTCAGCGTATCAGCATGTTACTTCTTGTAGCTGAGATTTACCACTTTACTCCAAGTAGACTGCCACACACTTAATCTAATCCATGCACACTCGAGTAACTCCAAATTATCTTGTGATTCTTTTTGGTTTCCAGTGCCACATTAGGGAACCAAAACAACAGTTAATTCGGTGGCCGAGGTTATCTGGAGCATGATCCTCTTAACGCTGCTAAACCTGAAAGGCTTTTCTCGATGGGGCAGACTGATTTCGATGCAGCGGACGGATGCTATGCATTCACTGTTTGCCCGTCTGCCTGTGAGGTCTGCTGCAGCGGCACTAATCCGGTTGTTGTTGACATCCCGGTGCACATCAAAACAGCTGCACCGTTTGCACCGGTGCGCCTCCGGTCCACTCCGGAGACGCTCGGTACCGTCCTGCGCGCAAAACGCAAAGTCATGTTTGTGAATCGCCGGGTTGCATTTTTAAAATACTCTTTCGGGAGCCAGCCACCTGAGTTTTCTTCCTCTCCTGCGTCCACTTTTAGTTTGCATTGCATGTTTTTTTTTTTTCTTTTTTCTTTTTTACGGCGCATCTTTCACGTGCATGTGCGAATAAACGAAACTACTTCAAAATATCCCACCTAGGTTGACTTTAAGGGGAAAGGCTATAAACAGACTGCAGCGAAAGCTCCTGGCGTCACGAGTGGATAAACGCAGTCTGCGCACAGCCTGCGAGAGGTAAATCAAATAAAGAGCGTGCGTGTTTAATAAAAAGCCTTCGTACCTTCGTAAACATCATCCGCAGGCCGTCCGCACGTCCATCGCTGGCTGCCGAACAGCTGATGTGTGCGTGCTCCTGATCTCCACAGCACTGAGGAGACCCGGAGAGGCTCGAGCGCGCAGCACCTAAAGCCCGGGTGACGTCACGGCCACCTGGTCGGCCGCACCACGCCCCCTTCCGGCGGAAGAGTGAGCTGCACGGCGTGCGGTGGAGGAAGTACTCAGGTTACTCCATTACTTTACTTATTAAAACAAACAAACAAATAAAAAAAAAGAAAACTGCCACCTATCTTACTGTGAAAAACACATTAAAGCATCTGCAGAAAATTGTACTTATCATGCTTCTTATCTTCATTTTCATCTTATTATTCTGTGTAGTATCTGTAATGTTTTATCTGATCACATGTTGGGCAAATAAAATGTTGATATGAAAAGTAAACTGCAGCTGTCAAATAAATACGGTGCGGTAAAAGTACAATATTTCCCTCTTAGAGGTGGTGGAGTAGATGTGCAAAGTAGCATTAAATGGAAATATTCAAGGAGAAGTATTTCAAGTTACATGCAGCACTTGAGTGAATGCACTTAATTATTTTTCACCAAAAGTGACTGTAGGCAGTGTCTCAGTATATTACTGAGGCAGTGGATAAATATAAAGATTTAAAAAAATATATTTTTCTGTGCCTAAAAATTACTCTCTATGCTCTTTCTTGTTTAGGAGGACAATCGTGTATTTTTTCACAATTAAGACTAGTTCTGAATCTTTCAGTTTATAGCATACAGTCTGTTATTTCTACCATAGCTCATCACTTCTTCATAGCACCATCACTTTCTATTGTATATCTCTGTTTAGTTGTATATTTACTTAGTTGTAAAGGTTACAATATATTATTATAAATTATTTTAGTAGTATAATTTATATTTTAGGTCTATATTTATTTTATTGCTCTAGTACTATTATTTATTTTATCCTTCTTTTATTTATTATTTCTTTAATCTTTTTTTTGCTTGAGTGGTTCTAATCTTGTTAATATTTTTGAGCATTGTTTAAGGGAACCTGGGATTTAGGAATTTCATTGCTAATGATTGCTTGATGTATATTGTTGTGCGACAATAAATTCTTGAAATCAACATTGTCAGTCCAACAAAGCAATGGCTCCCCCCTGTGGACACTGGAAAATATGGTTGTGGAGCCTGTTGTAGAGTCTGAATGTTCTACAAATAATATTTAGAGGGTTAGTCTGAGTATTGATATCTGGCATGTTAAACTCTACATTTTTTCATGTTAAATGCTTTACTGTCAGAAATGCAAACATGCATTTTATCCAGCATCTGCACACTTTAACAATCAGTTAATAATGAGTACTCATATTCTTTACTATCCATCCATCCATCTTCTATACCTGCTTATCCTGACACACAGGGTCACAGGGGTGCTGGAGCCTATCTCAGCTGTCATTGGGCGAGAGGCAGGGGTACACCCTGGACTGGACGCCAGTCAGTCACAGGGCTGACATAGAAAGACAGACAAACCACTCACACTCACATTCACACCTAGGCACAACTTAGAGTTGCCAGTTAACCTGCATATTTTTGGATTGTGGGAAGAAGCTGGAGTACCCAGAGAAAACCCACTGCAGGCACAGGGAGAACATGCAAACTCCACACAGAAGGGCCCCCGTCAGCCGGGGATTGATATCAGTGTGCTGTGAGGCGACATTACACCACTATGCCACCCTACTCTTTACTAATTAGATGTAAAAATACATATATTAGTTTTACATTTTACCTGTAGTTTACATTAAAGGTAAAATTCCTGCACATTTTATATTAGTATTCCCTGCAAAATACTCTTAAAATGTCAAAAGTAAAAGTACTCATTATGTCACAGAATAGTTTCTGTTAATGTCATTACTTTATTATAATATTGGATTATTATTAGTGATGCAATAAAAGGCAAGCAGTATTTACATGTTGCAGTTTGGGGGAGGGAGGGGGGAGTAATAGTAATATTGTGTTGCTTAAAGATATTGCAATGAATCATATTGTGTAAACTAATCTTTTATCTTGTATGTAAAATATCAATCCGCACAATATCTAGTAAATAACTGTTGAATAAATATGGTGGAGTTAATGTAGATGTAGTGGAGTAGAAGTATGCAGTGACATAAAATGTAAATACTCAAGTAAATGAGAATTACATCAAAAAAATACTAAAGTACTTCAATAAATATACTTAATTACTATTCACCACTGCTTGACCACATAGGCAAGCGAGGAACTTCCGTTTAGTTGTTGTAACATAAATAATTAGTCTTTCCAGGAACAGTGTCGCCATCACTCTAGATAAGATAGAGGTTCATGGTACACCATCCCGTCTTTTTTTCTAAAAATGGCTCAGTGAAACAATGGAAAATGCGACAGTTTAATGAAGTGCGAATGACAAAAAACAAGATTATCAGATCAGATAAGATCATTACCATACTATTTATATAATAAGTGGCGTCCTGCCAAAAATGTGAAATTCGTAAAAAGTTTTACGAACTTTACACATTTTCACATAAAAATACAGACTTTTCACATTGTGCCTTTCAGAAACTGTGCATATGAGACCACTTTGCTTGTAACACAGATTTACAGGCTGATCTCAGACAAATAAGAGAAATAAAACAGTGATGCTAAGATATAAGTATTGTGGCAGTATTGGAAGCATCTGTATCTCTACATTATAACATTATTTGTAGTGGCTGATTATAGTTTTCAGGTATGCTAAAACAACATACAGAATAAGATGCATTTTCATAGCAGTTATCATTCACCATGCCACATCCCATACAGAAGAGAATTCATTATTTCACACTCCCACTCCGGTGCTTTTCATTTGGATTTCATCATCTCACAGGATGTGGGACTGTTGAATTGGTGCCACAGTCAACATACTCAAAGGTGTCCAGGGACAGCTGCTCCGTGTGCGAGAGATAAGAAATATTCATCGTCATTCTGGGGAAGGACAAGAACATTATTACAGACAGCTGGAGTCACCTGCTTTGTCATGTTTTTATTAAGGCTGCATCAATAATGTTTATATTCTCAACAGATCAAATGATTGTTATGTAGCTCTATAGTGTGTTCAAGTGTCTTTTATCTGCTTTGGTTTTCCAACCAACAAACTGCATCTTCATCTATCTGGCCTTCAGCAGCAGCAGCAAAGCTCATATAAACCCACTGCAAGCTACGCTGACAAAGGAACTGACCGGCTGCTTAACATGATAGCAGCTAAAGAGATAGAAACAGAGATGAAAGTAGAGTGATTACTTGGCGAAATGTGACTCCACATAAATGCTAATATTTCTGCTGGGTGTGCTGATGACTGTTTGTTCATTATAACAACTTTATGAGGCGGTAATGTGTCATATATGTGTGTAATCAGCTTGTTCTGATGCCAACAAGGGGGGAAGAAGTCAATTAATGTAGTATCGAGTTTCATCACAAGAACAAAGTTCAACTGTTGTTTTAACCCTACCTTACTTTGCCACCCAAGTGGTCAAGTATATACCAAATTAGACTGTGAGAGATGTGGTTTGTGACTTAAAAACAGCTTTAGCTTGCATTTTGCAGCATCACTCCCATTGTGGCCTCTGGTTGGTTACATACAGGAAACAGAATTAAAACAGCAAAGCCTGACAGGTTCTGCAGTTAGAGATTATACTTGTACTACGTGCCTTCCAAATGAGGGTTTACTGTCGTTCATTTGCATTTATGTTCACTTGAATTCAAATGTTACCGGTTCATTTCCTTGAATGGAGCTGGCCACAAGAAACATTTTCTTTTCGAAACAGTTTGTTTTTGTGGTTAAAATCAACCATTTTCTTAGTGGACTGTAATAACAGATTCTGCGTCTGTGTGTGTCCATCTTATCAGATTGTTTTCTTTTATCTAACAAGAACATTTGAGATTTAGAGATCTGGCTTTTGAACGATAAGACCCCCCCTCCTTTTTTTTTTTTAAGAAATCCTATTTTGCGGTTGTGGTTTTTAACCCCATGCTGCACAAAGTGATGCCTTTAACACCCTGTGGCTGCCTCTTCCGTTCATTTAAAGATTGAGATCGACACTTACTGTAGCTCCACAAACAACGTGTGAATCTTGATGGAGGTGGACTTGCAGTAGTCGCTGAAAGAGAAAAAGCAACTGAGGTGTGCACTCCAAATTCAGACATACAAACAACAATGACTGATGTACTATTAGATCATTATCAAACAATATTTTGTGACATCTGACAATGGAGGTTTATTTCTTACTTTAAGCCTTTATCTGAGATGAGTAGGTCAATTACAAAGGTGTACTGCAAAAGTTCAAGACAGTAGGTTAAAGAAATGACAATGACCTCAACAGTATACTTTGATGTGACTCATTCTGTGCGTAACTCACCGATTTCTGCGAGCGGGGCTGGATGGCTGTCATGTTAGATATCTTGGTCTTACCCACCACTGCGTAAGAGACCAGGCCCTGAATGTTAAACACGACAATCTGAACTGGGACATAGTTCTCGTTGGAGATGTTGATGAGATTCTAGGAGAGGAGACACACAGCCGGTCAGGTGCAACCAACTTACGTATTTATCATTAAAATGTCTCAGGGGTGCGTGCAGGTGGCTAAGTGGTGGAGAGCGTGCACGTATGTGGGCCCTTGAGTCTCGCTGCAGCGGCCCGGGGTTCGAATCCCACCTCGGGCCAATTCTTTCCTGTCCCTTGTTTCTCGTCAGCTGTTCTGTCCATAAAATAATAAAGGGGTAAAACCCACTTTAAAAAAAAAAGTCTTGGGGAACTTTGCCCTTCACATAACAGCAGCTATTTACAGTCTGTCACGTGAATGCAATTCAGGCAGTTCTCTGAAGACAGTTTTTGACACGTACTTAAAAATCTGTTAGAAGTTCAGGTACTGTAGTGGAAAGCAACACAGATATTCAAGACTTTATGCTAGCTGTATCCTTCAATAATATTAACCTAGTAGTTAAATTCATTATTTTTATTCAGCTTCAATAAATATCATGTTAGACTTCGTTGTGTCAAATGTATATCTTTTTCTTAATGGAGTAGGTTGACATTTTTCTGTCTATGTAGCTGGAGCTACCAGTCGCTTATCTTAGCATTAGGAATAGAAACAGGAAGAAACAGCTAGCCTGACTACTTCAAAAGGTGATAGATTAAGCTCACATTTATATCATTTTTGTTTAATATGTAGAAAAAACTAAATATATAAATGGACAGAGCCAGGCTAGCTATTTCCCTCATTTCCATTATTTATGCTAAGCTAAGCTAACTGCCTCCTGCTGCCAGGATGTCTCTTTTTTCCAAATGACAGCACAGTTTAGAGACAATATCAACAACACAGTAGAAAAAGCAGTGAAAACCGCAAAACATAATACAATATAACAGTGTGAACTATAAATTAAAGGTGGCAGGGGAAATATCTACAAAGAAAATATTGAAAATGTGTTTTCTTGTGTATTCAAATGAATAAACAGGTATAATAAATTGATCTGTAATTTCAGAAATGTTAATGTTTTAAATGTGATTAAAAATTAGCAAAAAATTCATGTGAATTCACCCAGAGTCTGCTGACTGCTGATACATCTTTGGATTTAGTTGCTGTCTAATTTATGTGATATTATATGCTTATGATTATAATGTGCTTATGTGGATTATCGACAAGTTGGACTATTTTTGCATTAGTTTTAGGCTTTGTTAAGTTGTTGTACTACATGTTGTTTTCTCAGAAATTTCCTTTGGATAGACAAAGAAAAAAACAAACATCCATATACTTGCTCTTTTAAGTGACTCTGATACAACACAGACTTGGCATAGATTTCCGTGTAGCTGACTGTGCTCTTAATATGCCTACTACTTACTGTGACCTCCATTTCAACTGTGTCTGGGGTGAAGTAGACCCTCGCTGACTGCATGGACACAGGCGTCAGGGTGACACTCCGAGGGAAGAGGAAGAAGAGGATCAGACAGGAAAGAAGGAGACACACAGCCATGGAGATGCACACGTACAGCTTCCTGAAATGCAATACAAGCAGGCATAATGAAAGACATTACCATCATATGAACACAAGCAAGACATACCATAGCTATGTTAAAAAACAATCCCTTTATATTCATCATCATTCATCATGACTCAACATTACACGCTCACACACACACACATCCCTTACGTGTGTCTGGGTTTCAGCCTTACATCATTACATGGTATAACGGCAACTAGGTGGTCTTCATGACCTGCCAATGCAAACAAAACTGGGGTCAGGAATAAAGATGCTTTTTTTGTTTCTAGTCAAAACGATAATGACAATAATAAAAAAAAATACTTACTGCCAAAAAGAATTCATTAAAAGATAATAACTTACCTAAATTATCTCCAGATGGAGGGAGCTTATAAATACAATATATAGCATGAAAAAATAACCATAAGAATTAGAAATAAAGCTCAGATATTCAAAGAAAGATGGGAACATGTGTGAGGTATACAACGTACAATATTTCTAATGTCCCTCATGTTAGATATGATAACTATGACAATAATACGATATAAATTGGGCTGATGTCTTTTTTTTTTTGCACATGGGTGCACACAGGAAGGAGATGTGAATGTTTGCACATGCATGTGGATGCTCAAACTTGCATGTATGTATACATGTATGCATATGCAGGTACATGTGTATATCTATGGTACCAGTCATTGCTCCTATCTTGGTATAACGTATCCTCTCACTAAATTTATCAGTCAACTATATCCTACGATAAGATATTTATATAATCAGTTAATTTTTTTTATTTTTATTTATTTATCTACCTTATTTTATTAATTTTTTGTTTTTAATTCTCCAGTATTACATAAATTCTTAAAATACAAATACTAAAACACAAATTCACTGTCACCACTAAAATGATGTGAAAGTGGAACAATGGTGGATAACCAGAGTCAGCTGCTGACAGATATTTGTTTCTTTCAATCTGACTTACTTCCCTTAGTTGTTGAATGTGAAATGAAACCGTTATTTCAGGTGAGGGTTAGTGCCACATGGTCTAAGTTTAAGCCTTTGTGAAGGAACTGAAGCTGCTTAAAAGTCAAATTTTTGTCCAGACATTAAAAGAAGACAAACCTCTGGGAATTCGCCCGGTGCCACGACACGTTGGGCAGGTGTCTCCTGTTGAGTTTCCATTCATGGAACCGTATGTAGGGAACTGCTTCAGTGTTTTCTCCTGCTCTGTCTCTTCTGTCAGGTCAGGCCTCTCTGTGATTTTGCTACTTTGTCCTGCTATACCCATGACGGCCCAAACTAGAGAAGAAAAACAAGAGACCAAAAATGTCTAGAAACTCACCGTAAAACGCATCAAGTTCGCCCACGAAAGTCTTGTAGCATTTCCACAGAAATAGTCTTTTGTACCTTTGTGTGGTCGTTCCAGAGGAGCTTTGGAGTGCGAACAGAATATTGTGCACTGACCTATAGTGTCGACCTGCCTCACAAACCTGTAAATAGCCAATAAAAGGTCATTCTGGGTCTGCACGTCAGGATGTGAGCAGAGTCCGCAGTGTGGGAGTGGCAGAATAAAACCCACAGTGACGCCTTATTTTATGATTCTACTGCAGTTTAGTAAAACTCATCAAAAAACCATTCTGCTTTCACAATGACTACTACAGCACAAAGCTTACGAAACATGAAGTCTGTTCTACATTTTACAGTGACTTCTTAAGAAGTCTTACGAACAGTGAAATTATTTTCTAATTAGTCAACTGCAGTTACATACTATTACTGACATAAAAACAAAGAAATGTGTGTTAACCATTCTTTATTTTTTAAATACTCTTACATTTATATAAATGTAGTGAACAGTGTCGACATCTGGATAAAACCAGCCTAATTTTGAAATGTGATCACAACACTCCCTACATCTTTTCCACTGAAGAAGTTCAACCGGTTTTGTTTGGTTTATTCTGCACATGAAGCAGCATGAAGCTCCACCAGCAAACAGGCAGCCAGTGAAACGCTGAATCATTCCTGGTATAATTACATTTCTAGAGAACGTCAGCCCTCTAAACTCTCACCTCATTGTGTAAAGTATAATTTGACAAAAAAAGATGCATTTCATCATTCTCAAAGCGACTTCCCCCAACAGGAGGAAACTAATATCTTGTAGTAAAACTCAATAATGAACATATGTAATTTAAAGCCTATCCAGCAACTGACCATATACAGAGCAAGTATATTCACCAACACAATTGAATTATATAATTGAATTATAGATTATATGGGAGACTCTCTTAAGTGGACCAGAGTGGACAAACTACTGATGCAGACAAACCTTGAACAACAAAGTCTGATCAAAATGGCCTCACAAAATATAATGCACTGTTGCTGCTCAAACTACCCAGCAGCATGTAAATGAATTCAAATGAGCTCCACCTCTACCATCTGCCACAGTACAATTCAACACAAACAATCATGCATCAGTGATGATAATCCAATAACATAGTATATAAGAGTATGACACTCACTTGAAGCATTTTTTTTTTGCCTGGGTTACTTGTAGATTTTCATGACATCTTGTTAATACTACTAGTGATATTTTCAGTACAGGATATTTACTTATTAAGTATTTTTATATTGCAGTGTTTCTACTTTGTCTTAAAGGATCTGAACACTTCCTCCATGTGTTGAAACCTCAAACATAGAGTGTGTGACAGGCTCTTTTTTTTTTTTTTTTTTTTAGGATGTGCAAATGTCAGACTTTCACTCTGAGACACGGACTGCACCACCACCACACCTTTCACACCACCACGACATGTCAGTAAAGTCCGAAGCCATTTATTGCTCAAAAGAGACCTTAAAGACGCACTTCCTCATCTCCAGGGCTCGTTTGTCAATCTTGGGTGTTGCTCTTAATGAAAAAGAAAATAACACCATGCAACACACGTGGACGGGGGTGGGGGAGAAGATTCACCCCGAGTTACATCAGCTGACTCACCTCACGACACGACTCCAGATGTCACCTGCTGCGTAGAGTCCCTTCCGGCTGCCGTCTTGATCATCAGCGTCTCGGACATTGACACTTCCGACAGACGGACAGGAGACTGTGCAAAAACAAAACCAAGGGGGAGGAGCCCTTCCTCTTTCTTCAAGTGTCAGTCAGGGGGGGGCCACAGGGGGGAGAAAAAAAAAACATGTTGGGCCCCTTTTATGCGGCAAAACACCCAGAAAACAAATTCACACTGTCCTATAAATAAAAAAATAGATAGATAGATAAAAAAAACAGCATCTTTTTTTAAATTATTATTATTTTGTCAAGTAAAGTGATTGCATCCTAGTGCCCTCTGCAGGCCTGAAGAAATATTACTGTAATTTGTGAGCTTTAAAGGGGCTGATACCTTATGACAGCCCTGTGCAACGTCACTAATGTTATTTACTTATTATTCATCCATACTGCAAAGGTAAAAATGTGATTTTCAGGTTGAGTGATGACCATTTAGCATATAGGCTTTTTTGTGGGAGTAAAAAAAAAAATTAAAATTGAAGTTCAGGATACTATTAAGCCGAATTGTTAAAAAATCTTGGGGAAAATGTATAATATAAATAATAATACCACTCTGTTTTCAAGCTAGAGGCATTGTGCTAAGCTAAGATAACCAGCTGCTGCCAGTGGCTTCACATTGATTTTCTCATCAACTGTGCTGAAAACCGAATAAGCATATTTCCCAAATTATTGCTTCACATGCAATTTTATGTAGTCCTATACACAATGTAAGCACAACATGAACTAAAATAATGGATATGAAATAATAATGGATTTCTAAACCAATATTTCCTCCTCCTCAAGGCAGGTCATGCCACCATACAAGGCCTTGTTAACATTGTACTATTAAAAGGTTACACCCTGCCCTGTTATGCCAAAACTGCAGTTCAGTCAGTGCACACTAATCTACTGCACATAACCTCTGTACTTATTAAACCATGCTGTCGATCCACTGCAGAATGTGTGGCATGTCAGAGATGCAGCGTCTGCATTGTGGCATGAACTATATTCAGACATGTTTCATTACCAGAGGAGGGAAGACACAGGAGAGATGTGCAAATAGTTTATTGGCGGATTGACAGTAGAAGGGTATTTAATGTATACACTCTGTGGCAGAAGAATAATTTGACAAGCATACAGTAGTAGATATATTCATAATTATTCTCTAGAACATGAAATCTTTAAAACATGGACATCGACATGAGAAAATATGGTTCCAAATCTCCTCAACCACACGCACACATACATAGGAGGAATAATTCAAAATAACAGAGGCGTACATTAACTTAAATTTCCACACACACCACAAATGTCAAATCACCATATGTATATTTCAGTAAACTAAGAATCATCTCTCATAAAGGCAATGCAATTAAGTAAAATATACTTGGTTCCACTATGAGATTGAGGAATGTGTTTTTAAGAGACATCTCGGCTTGGATTAGAGCTAAGTGACTGTTGCTAGGTTTCGGTTGGTGGTCGGACGAGGAGATGTGAAAATGCAGGCGGGGGTTTTTAAACGATGGCGCAAAAAAGCGGACATTTTCCACTGTGACTGTGCTAAAGACCACGAGAAACACGACTCATCTCTAAAGCCTCTACCTGTCATGCAGGCGTCTCCTAAAAAGCAGTAGAAAACATCCGAGTCCAAACAGTGATCCGTTCGGACAGTTTTTGTATACATTCCACATGTCAACGTCTAAAATAACAGTACTCTGATACAGAAAAAGATTGCATTGTTTAGGCAGATTTCACTACGATAAATTCGAGAAAAGTCTTAAATATCTGTTTGTTGTTTCTACTACTGCACCGCTGACCCTCAACACCCAGAATATCCACGAAGCTTCGGTAGCGTCGTCTTCAATGCGAGCTGGCTTTTTTTTTTTTTTAAGAACATTTCTATCTTTTTAAGACATTCAACAATATCAATTTTCACTGCTCTATTTGTGAGAAGGATCTAGCCAAGCCCTGTCAAAAGACAATTATTTTTCAGCGCGGAGGAAGCACCTACGACAGCCACACAAACACTAAGATGAAGAGCGGAAATACACACTTTTGTCCCGTCTAAACTACAGCTCCTGCTCCGTTAGACCAACACATAAGGCTCTGTGGCCCAGGTAAACAAGGCGTTTTAATCACTATCCATAAAATTTTACAAGTGTGTATATGGTTGATTTCAAACGTTGAAGCTTAAATTAAAGGCAAAGGCAGGAGAAGCCATTCATTTCTTTCTCTCTAATTAACAGCGGTCAAGAAATAAATGCTCCTCTTTCATTTTTGTTCCGTTTTTTTATGCTTTATGCGATACTGTTGTCTTATTATCATTACTCTTTAACAAATCACCCACCCTTTGGAAAAATCAAACAACTGCATGAGACTCATAAATAAGTTTTGTCTCTTCTTTCTATAAGACAAAATAAATCTAGACCCTGGAGAGAGGGTGAGAGATGCACAGGCCGTAATCTAGGTATTCTCTTTACATTATGTTTAAAAGTCAAATAAATTCCTTGCTATTATGTCTGACTTTTTATAGCCTTGCAGTTGCCTTTTCCCCCCAGAGCTTTCCCTCCCTCAGTGCTGAGTGTTGACAGCCTTGTTCTGGCTGTCCTCGGCCATCTGCACCAGCTCGTTGACGGTGTGCAGCAGGCTGTAACCGTGCTTCCTCAGCAGCCGCTGGTTGAGCCGCTGGTCTCTGAAGCCCATTTCCAGCAGCATTGCCATCATGGAAGGGTCCTGTCTGGTGGCCGGGTCGATGCCTCGCTGGAGGGGAGGAGCAACACAGAGGTGAGGTGGTGAGATGAGGGTCCGTGGAGAGGAGTTGAAGGTTACTCTAGTTGTGTTTGTCTGCTTGCTAATTTTACCAATTTCTGAATGTACCTTGTTGACAGAATTTAGGAGAAAAATTGGGCTTTAACTAACGATTATTTTCAGATTATATAATTTTATCCATTGTTTAAATAAAAATATTGATTTATAGCCATCAAAAATGTATCCCAAATAACCCACAATGGTTGTAAAATTAGATTAAATAGAGTGTCTGGGGATAAGCTGATGCAAATACATGATGTTGGGACGTTGCAGTTACATTATTGAATAAATGAGATTTTATAACTGCAGACAGAAGAGTTGCTGTGTGACGTACCTGTATTGAACAGTTTGGTCCAGTGAAGAGAGCTTTATAAGCGGATGCTGCCACAGAAAGGGCTCCCTTGACAAGTCCCTCTGTGATGCCTCCTTGGCCCCTTGTATTAAAACAAGGATGTGGTTACACTGAGTTACATAACAATACTGCAGAGAACAATGTGTTCCAGTTAGACTTAAGTAGAGATGGGTCACATTGCTTCATGTGTTGTCGGCAATTATACAGACTGATTCTTTGTTAAGATGTTAAAATGATCAAAATGTTAGATCTGATTTTCTAAACAAAAGAGATATTAAAATGCAGGAATTAACAAAAAAAGAAGCACATCAAGTTGTACTCTTTGTTGTAGTCCCACCTTGGCTGCAAAGCGTTGCTGGGTCTGGGGTTATATGTCTCAAAGGCACTCAATGCTGAGCCTGCTGATCTTGATAGACCAGATGATACTGCAGAGCAGATAAAAAGGAAATAACACATGCTCAAACACCCAGAAAATTAGAGGAGGAACAGAGTATTTTGCTGAAGCACAAATTCCTGAAGGCTTGTGTGCTAGCTTACTTCCTGTCTTCCCACAAAGGGCAAAATGTGTTTCCTTTCCTGCTTCAACAGAGACATTTACTCCATAAAGTACTAAACTGGTAATTCAGTTCAACTATGTAAGACAAACAGGCGACTGTGGGGCAACAGTGGAGTTAAAGTTTAAATCCTTTCTCATTTATGTCAGTGACATATAAACATCAACATCATAAAGATGTTATATAGATACTATTGTGACATGTGTGCCATGCTGCTCTGATACTGTTATATACTATATATACGCTATACTATATATATGCTGAGAACACTCACCATTTAGGTGGACCCGTGGTTGGGGTGGCTCATATGGTTCACAGGCTGGAGGACTGGGGTCCTCAGCCAGGTACAGTGCCTCAGACCTGAAACACACAGCAAGCAAAGAATTAAACTAAAGTTAATAGACTGCAATTATTTCTAATTACCTAAATCCATAAACAAATTTGATTTTTATTTTTTATAATAAAATTTGATGAAAACAATAGATGCAATAGTGCATTAATGGTTAAACATCGGATGACATTTGCTACACAGAAACTCTGTGGTGTCAACATTTTCAAAGGGATTGTGGCTGACCAACAGCTATAATACATTTTTTCCTGCATTTTGTTCTTCACTTTCTGCTACCAAAATCATATTCCAAGGACCCTGATTCAAAATAGATTTTCTATGAATACTAATGGCTTGGCTTGTACTGGGATTCTCTAAGTTTTGGTGCATTTTACTATTCCTATTGACAATTTAAGCAGGAAACAGAAGATATTTTTAGCACAAGAACATAAAGTCTGGCAGAAATCCAGTTAAAATTGCTCTCCTTTATAATCTCACAGTATCCTTTGATGACAAGAGCCCAATCCTATTCACCTACACAAAACATATACAATATAAACAAACTTTTATGCATGCTAACAGATTTCTAACCATTTGTCTGAGCTCCCATCTAACCTGGGTGAGTAGAGGGCCGGTGGGGGCAGCAGGGGGTCAGACAGCACTGGTGGTGGCGGTGGCACCACTTCAGGGGTGAGCGTCACAGCGTCCAGGGTTTGGGAGGCACACAGCATCTGGTTCACACTGCTGTGGATGGTCGGGGCAGGTCGGGGCCAAGTGTTTACAGATGAATCTGCAGTGTCGACCGCCTCCATCCTCTCCTGCCTCTCTCTTGGTGGCGTCATCCTGCCTAACTCAGAGTCAGAGTCTTCCTCTTTCTCCTGCTGCTGTAGGTCCAGATTGGCAGCAGAGCTGGCGTCCGGCTGCGACATGGCAGAGCTGTACATGGACTCGCCCAGAGGCCGGCTGGTGTCAAAGCAGTCTGGAAGGACGATGATGTAGTCGTCGCAGGAGGAGACTGAGGAGGTCTGGCTGCTGACCTGAGACACAGGAGAAGATGGTGACAGTCACGGACTTGATTACAAGAAAACGGCTACACCAACATCTTTTAATCTAATTATACTCTTTAACTTTTTTCATTACTGCAGCATCCAGATGTTGCGTGGCTCATGTACAAATACATAAATCAGTACTTTAGTTAGCATAAGAAGTTTAAAACCTCACCTCCTCCCAGTCTTCTCCTCTGGTTCCACCCTCTTCTTTCTCTTCTTGAGGTTCCCTCATGTTCTGCATGTCATCCAAGCCCATGACCTCTTCGCCCTTGTTGTCATGATGCGAACTGATATGCAGGTTGTCATTTCCTTGTTGCAGCAGAAGAACTTAAACAAGAAAACAAAAACACCAAAATGAGCATCTGGCAAATTGCAGGTGATGCTCAATTAAGTAATAGTAGGAAAGTTATGATACAGAACTGCCACAAATGTTTTAAGATGTGTTAAAATTCAGCAGCATATTTGTTAATTTACTAACAGAAAAGAAACGAAAATGAGGGAAAAATTAAGAAAAGAGGAGAAAATCAGAGACTGATTTGGAAAGAAAGAGAAATAAACATAATCCTGGAAGTTGTTCTCTAACCTGGCCTTGTCTCCTCTTCCTGGTGGATTACGTTGAGACCTGTGTTGGCATTCAGAGCAGAACTCTCAAGTCTAATGGCACAGATCTCATTTCCTTCTTGCACCGTCTCTGTCTCGGCCTCAACAACTCTTTCAAAGCAAAAGCTGGGACCTCGGGGGACTACTGGAATTTTTTATGCAATAAAAAAAACAAGGTCTGAGTACCTCATTGTATAGCAACCTTGAAACACAAAACAAATCCTGCATTTCTAAACATATGCTTGTCAGATTTGGTAAAAGTACAGAATAAATACAGTGTGATTAAGGGAGGTACAGTGACTCCTCACCCTGTGGTTTATGGCAGCTGTGCTGGACTCTGCGCAGGGGTCTGTGATCGGGGGCTTCCTCCAAAGTGAGGGAGCGGATGACAGTCTCACAGAGGAACTGGGCTCCGCTGATCTCCTCCTCCCGGTCCTCCTCCTGGGCAACAGGCTCCAGCAGCTCCCTCTGCTGTCTCAGTTTCACTCCTGGGTAAAAGACAACAAACATTAAAAGGAGTACTTCACTGATTTAGCATTGTAAAAGGATCCAAATGGATGCAGCAGGACAAAAAATATTATTTGTTAGATTCAAAATTCTTCTGAGTCAAAGCTGACCCAATATAAAGAAGCGTAGGATAAGAGGTTTCTGCTTAAATGATCCATGACCTTTCACTTAAATTACATTTCCTCATTCCTTATTAAACACTACTCTGGATGTTTTCTAGTACACAACCGGTCTTACCAAAAAGTTTTCTGACCCCTGTGACCTCTGTGTCTTCCTTTATCTGCGAAGGGATGGCCTTTTCCAACACTGGTGCATCGTGGGGCAGAGGGGATATGCAGGGTGTCAAATCTACAAATTAGGTACAATAAACACAACACAGTTTATACATTTAATTGTTAAAGTGAAAACTAGAAAAATGTTTCAGCAAGTTCAAGCCCTGACGCAGAGAAAATAACCTTTGTGTTCACGTGAATAAATAATGTATCCTACAAAAGCCAGAGCACTTTGAGAAGGAAGGAGGTAAACAGTTTGCCTCACAGCTCCTGTTAAATCAACTTCTCCAGTGTTGAAAGCATCATGTGTTGCTTACCCACGGGAGTGTTGTTAGGAACCTTCTCCAACTCTTGGACAATATTTATATCCAGCAACTCAAAAGACAGAAGATCCTAAAAAACAGAGGACACGCAGGGAGTATCAAAGCTGTTCTGCTTTCTTACAACTCTGCTGTGAATTACAGCATGTGATCAAGAACAAACTGCACTTTGTTGTCCAACATTCTTCACACCATTTCTAATACAAATGTGTCTTGGTTTGGTCGTCTAGCAAATGTGCAGCAACAAGATGAAGCTAAACAAAAAGCAGTATTGGCTGACACATGTTTAAAACTTGTTTTAGGCAGCTGGGTGCCTGAGCTTTCTGAGCGTGCACCTGTGCGGTCAGCAGGTCGACTGAGGGGAAGTAGTAGTCATCGTGGTTCACGTCTACAGACAAGCCAGGGCCGCTGTCCTTGGACCTTACCTCCCTCTCCTTCTCAACTGGCCTCACTTCCTCCTTCTGAAGCACACACAAGAATGGCATCATTAATATCAGTTTAGCGTCCATTCAAAAATGAACCTGTGAGTACCACCAACACCAACAGTACAGCCTCCCTATGAATTAATGGCTTATGGTCCTATGGTCCTAATCCTAATTAAACAATTTTTTTTCCCATTATTACCCTGGAACCAAGTCTAACTCATGGTGAATCCTACATAATTTATCTAGGTTTAGATTTGAATTGTTTTCGTAAAAGGCAGAGTCAGAACAAGTTCTAAATAAAAGTATCACTACAACAATGTAAAACTACTCCGTAACAAGTAAAAGTACAGAATTCATCCACGTAAAATATTCATAAAAAGGCAGAATGAGTAGGATTTGTTGATTGTGGTTTGTAAAAACAACATTGGAAGTTTTTTTTTTTTTTTTTTACATGCTTACGACCTGGCTACTTTAGCTGCTGTTGTGACAATTTTGACTCCCGTCCCCACTGTTATTCGCTGGGGGCTACACGCCACTGCCCAAAGGTTGATGCCAAGAAATGATCTAAGCACAGCAAAATAAAAAAAAAATGCAGGCAGAGGGCAGATTCTCTGCAAATACAGACATCGCCACACACTTCTAGTGGGTCAAATATGATGACTGAGAGGGGTTATTTTGGTAAGAGTCTATAGATTGTTTTTTTTTTTTTTTGGGGAAAATCCTACTCATTATTCCTTTATTGCATTAGTACTAGTATTGCTTGTGCAGTTATATGCCCACTATGACTGATAAGTGGATTGTTAATACATGCCAGGAGCATTTTATGTTGTAGCTGGTTGAGAAGGAGTTTTAACAGCTTTAGATATAACCAGGTAGTTTTGTACAGTGGTTTCCAACATAGCAGTCAGGGCCCTTCAAAAAGGGTCATCGGATAAATCTGAGGGGTCATGAGATGATTCATGGAAGAGGAAAGAAAAAAAAAACAAAGTTCTACAACAAAACTGATTTTCTTTTTTTTACTGTTTTGTTTGTTGTTTTACTTTTTGTCTGTTTTTACTGTTAAACATTTTCCTGAATGAATGAAATATTGGCTATTTTTGCAGTTTAAGTTTATAGGGTAAATCTCTCTTTGTTAGAACAGCTAACAACTGGTCTCAAATGTGACAAAGGAACTTGACACTGTTTTTTGTTACTAACAAGTCAATCAGATACACTGGTTTAATTTTTACCCCATGTTTTCAAGTAAAATCTATAAAGAAATAGTCATGTGCTGTAAAAAAAATGTTCCTCTGAGATGCACTGGATTTTGACATAAATGGAGTACTTGAGTAATTAAATGTTACTCAGATATCGCAAATGATGCCATCATGTAGATGTGCATGTCAACAGTTGATGTTCACACTGCAGCTGTACAGGGTGTCATTGGATAGCAGACTTGCCAGTCGTTTGCTCTGATTCCCGAGTGCGTTGCGGCTGTCACTGGGGTCGACCACAATGCTGCACCAGACACGAGGGCCGAACTGGCACCCGCAGTGCGCCAGTCGCCAGTGGGAGGTGTACGTCCCCTCCATCACAGGAGCGACAAAGGCCACACTGACCACTCCCACTTGTCCGGGCAGCAGCACGGGGACCGGCACCTCCCTCTTCTCCTCTGACGCCAGGCCGAGGTTTCCCCACATGAACACTAGCTGGGTGTACGCACACACATACACAAAACACAAAATAGGAATACACATGCGAAAAAGCACAAAGACAAGAGCATGCAACCAAAGTCACACAGCAGAAAAAAAATAAATAAATACACACTCAAGTGAGGGATACACCCCCACACACACACACTCCAACAACGACAAAGACTCAAAAACTTAAATAACACAGATTCAACTAAATTTAAAATTTAAAAAATAAACATCTCAGACAAAAAGGGCATTAGTTGTATTAGGCTGGGTAAGAATTCTTAGCTGGAGTTAGTGGATAGGAAGTAGGTAATGAGCTGAGTGGGGACTCGAAGTGGAAGTGAAGCGGGGGGGCAGAGAGAGAGTGGAGCCTGTCCTCTCGAAGGGTGGGAGGGGTACCTTAGTCTCTGAGGTCCAGCTGATAGTGCCCGAGTTCCTCATCTTCCAGTATTTGATGAACTTGGTGTCAGGCTCCAGACGGGTGCCATCCGGCAGATTTTCATCCAGAAACAACGCAGCCATAGTGGGCACCAAGGACGTGTGCGAGACCCCGGGACCCCTAGTTTCAAGTGTACAGAGCATTGTTGAAAACAGCCCTGGTTTCTTATAATACCCATCTCTTTTGTTCTCTACGAATCAAAAAAGCAGGACCCCAGATTTTTTTTGCAGCTCAAAAGCAATTTTTCTTAGAAAATCTATGAAGCAGCAGCAGCAGTTTTCACATTGAGGTAGTTCCAACATTTTCCACCACCCCAGAGCAGCCAGCGATACACTCATACAGACTAGATTACAAAGATGGCATATTTTGATTTCTTTTCTTGGAAAAAAAGACTTTATTGCATCCATGCTGGGTTCGAGGTACCCAGCACTGTCGGACGCCCTTCCGAGGTGGCGCTTACTCTGGACTGGAGGCCTGGGGGTCAGGGACCGGGGCAGGGATTGGACCTTGGGCTGGGGCTGGACCTGAGGATGTTTCTGAGGCAGCAGGGGGGGGCAGGGCTGGGACCTGGGTGGATGCGGAGGCCATGTTTGTCAGGTTGGCTCTGCCTGAGGTAGAGGGCCCACTCCACTGCAGCCCCCTCTTCTCCAGTCTCAGTTTCTTCTTGATTTCCTTCACTTCAGCTCTTAGCTGCCTCCTTTCAGCTTTGAGGCGCTGTCGCTCGGCCTTGCGCACTGTCCTGTCTCCTCGCCTTGGGAACCTGGTTTGAAATGTCATCAGGAACACCTATTTGTTGACTATCAAAAGTTTATTTTCCAAGAACAAAACACATACACACTCACAATTGACTATTTACAGTAATCTAGCTGCTAAAACATGTTTGCGATCTTGCTTTGCATCTACAACTTATTCATGTTTTCCTCCATTAACGTAGAAGAAGTGATAGCAAAAAGGGCTAGCACTGTACAAAATGTCTTCTTGGCTCAAGAAGTGGGAATATCTGTCCTCAGTCCTGGGGGTTTACCTCAACTCTCCTGACATTCCATGCTCAGGGATGGAGAGAGGTGTCTTGGTTCTCACGAGGTTGTGGCTGGGGTCATGGCTATGTCTGCACATCTCACACAGGATGCAGGACGGGCACACACTAGCAGGGAAAAACAAAAACATAAATATGGATACTCACAAAGCTGCTTAGAGAACACAGGGCATGCAAGAAAAAGCAAGAACAAACTCGAAAAGGCAAATAGGTCAAAAGAGTCATTAAAAGTGTGCCTCAAGATACACATTATTATATTAAGATGTGTTCCATGTCTACCTGCACTTGTAGGCCCCTTCAGAGGTGAGTTTGTTGCAGCTGCTGCAGTTTGGGGTGTAGCCAAGGGATCCATTTGAGGTGGAGGGGCCCGGCCTGGGTCCTATAGGACCACCAGTAGCTCCAATGGCCTCAAGGGGCCCATCAGATGTTTTGTGGGTACAACACTGGCCAGAAAAGTCGCTGCACATCCTTTCCACTACCTCTTTCACCACTTCATCTTTAAACTATGAAAAAGAAATTCTGTTAGAAGAAGCTGAACATGACCTTTTATTCAGACATAACAATATTAATCATACATCAAACAAAACAAGTTAAGCACGTGGAGTTTTTGTTTTAAGTCAACAGTTTGAAATAATCTATTAAATCTCACCTTCTCCATGTATGACCTGAACCACATGGGGGGTGGCTCATCTTCTGGTTTGTTCCCCTTGGTGTCCTTTACTGTGACCTGTATCAAAATACACCAGACTTACATCAAATCTGCATTAAGTTCAATTATCTTAAACAATTAGACACAATTAGTCACAAATAACCATTTTGTATATATGCATTCAGAAGTAGCAACCACAAAAATCCTTTAAAAGGTCCACCATTGCCAGATAAGATTATCAGACCTCAAGATACATTGATTTGAGGCAACAACCAGATTCAAACGATTTAAGAAAGTATATCACTATAGTCAATAAATAGTTGCTAACACTGATTCCTGCAAGATATGATACTCCAATATCACTTTACTTTAGCTCGTCAATGCCAAAAAACACTGTAAACATGCACATATGAGAGTGTGTAAGAAGAAAGAGGAGGAGAATCTGTTTGGTTCCTTACAGCTTCTCGCTCCGGGGTGACCTGTGTGCCTTTGTCCACTGTTTTGACCCTTGATGGATAGGGAGGAGCAGGCCGCAGATCTCCTTTCAGTTCTTTCACCTCTGTCTTCAGGGGGCCTCCACAGGCCTGGCCTTTCGTCTTGTACACGTTCATGTGCAACTGGTTCCCCTGCTTCTCTGCACTCTGTGTGCGAAACAAACATGAAACACATACCACAGGAAACTGACACAAAAATATGCAAAATGCAAATGACACATGTGACACAGTCAGGAAAATGTAACAACACGTATAGGGTACAGTCCCACAGTACATACCGCCTAAATAACACATGAGGTCCTGTCATATTTTGTCATGTGGGTTGTCACGTGAGAAGTATTTTCTTCATGTATGCAGTGAATGATAACACATTGTTCACTAAAACCCCCCACATTCAGCACTTTTTCCTCTGTAATGATATTAACTTATTTTAAATTTGATCTGCAGATATCTAGCAGTGTTCCCGTACCTTGATGGCTTCTTCATATTCATCTGAAATTGAAACAAATCAACAGTAAGTTGCTTGGACATCAAACTGGTAACAGATGAACTTTTCTATATTCTGTAAGTGCACTTGATCTTCAGTTTGTATTTTGATTATGTATGTTATCAAGAACATCAGGAATGTATTTCTCTTACCTTGGCTGTTTATGCAGATCTGAATTAAAGTATGAATAAAGTCAGAATGAGCCAATGAACATCAACCCAAAAAAAAAAAAATTATATTTTTTAAATGAACGTAAAAACACTGCCTTACCTCTTCATTGTCTTCATCAAAGTATTTGACTTGAAAGTGGTTGATCCCAAAAGATGCTTTGATCTGAAATACAATCAAAAGAGATCATGTCAAAAGTGTTAAATAGGAACTTTCAGTATTTTAATTGAATGCGACCTTATACCTGGACTCCACCACATTTCAGGGGTAAATAGTATACTTTTTACTGACTTACATTTATCTGACAGCTGTAATTACTTTGCAGATTAGGATTTTAAAAAAACTGTAGTGATCCTATAAAACACAATAGTGAGTTGGATACAGACTTAAATGCTGCTTGCATGTTAATGCATCAGTGATTATAATCCAATAGTTTAATATACCAAAATATAACACTAACAGAGTCCATTTTGGAAAGAGTAATGAGTACTTTTATACTTGAAGTACATTTTGCTGATAATACTTGCCTGCTTTTCTGTAATTAAGGTTTTGAATGCAGGACATCTGCTAGTAGAGGAGTATTTTTAAAGCTGTTTATTTTTATATAGCTAGTTTTACTTGAATAAAAGAGCTGAACACTTTTTCCGCCGCACCACACGTGTTGTGAAACCCATCAATAATGTCTGGCTTAGAAATACCTCCACAGCTGCCCTCTGTATAAACTCACGTCTCATTTTGTGGAGTAATAAAGAAATACCACTTGTGCGCACATTTTGTCGCACCAGTGTCGCCTGTCCTTCAGGTGGACTACTGTTTTCGTGGCTAGGCCGTGTCTGGGCCTGCTTCTCACCAAACTGCGCCAGCGTTTAGCCACCACGCTCCGCTAGCAGCTTACCCAGGCTTCAACCGACTCCCACTCCAATTTGTCCAAATCCTGAGCCAGGAATCTCTTCACGTTCCCCCGGAAATTGACTTTAATAGTGACAGGCAGCCCCATGTCGGCCGTTTATGGGTGTGTGGTGGCTCTCATTTGCGGTGACACCGGCCTGTTTGCTCCCTGCTGCCCTCGACTGTCTTCTCTTGTTTACATCGTCAGCTGCGTCTAGAAAAATACGGTGACGTTGCCGCGCAGGCGCAGTCGCGTCCGTCGCTTGAAGCTCCTCGAGCGGAAAATATTTACATGAATTTATCGATACTGATCGATACCGCAGGAATATTAGGAACACGTTAGGTTATGTTGCTGCCGCCTCTCCTAGATGGTTTCGCTCTTCCTTTTATAGTGATGATTTATGGAAGGCCATTTCCGCCAACGTGATCCTGTAAATCATTAAGAAAAACATTTTTAGAATAAGGAGTTAATATATCAAAATAAGTATAACAAAATAATGACTTCATGAATGGAAATAATGAAGCTTTTGCCATATTTCAAAATAAGTAATTATTCTGAGAAAGTACTCATTAGTTAGAGATAAAAAAAACAACTCATTTTGAAGTACTACCTCGTTATTTTGATAGTCACTATATTGTGATATAGTGTGAACTCATTATTCTAATAAATTTATTCATTATTTTGAGATATAATGCTACTATTTTGTGATCCTCATTATTCTGAGATATAAAGTCATTATTTTGATACATGAAAGTCACTATTTTGTGAGACTAACTCTTAAAAAAAAAGTTCTGATTATTTTGAGATATTAAGTAATTATTTTGAGAAAATTCCTCATTATTTTCAGGTGTTAACTCATTATTTTGATACATGACGTAATTATTTAGATATACTAGCTGATTATTTTTTATATACTAGCTTATTATTATTATTATTTAAGTCTAAGATCGTTTCTTCTCTCATCGCATTGGCGGTATTGAGCTTCCATACCTAAAATAAAGCGAGTCCGTCGCGTGTTATCGACGTCATCTTTAAGCTCACACAAGTGTGGCTGACAAGCAGTAAGCCACACGTTCAGTGAATTTAATGCTGTTGGGACAATCGTTCTTCGCCTATTTTGAACACATAAGATGTCTTCACTCCTCAAGGTGGACAATGAAATTAAAACCAAGGTAAGGTTCGTCTTTCGGGGTCGCCGGTTGTGTTGTTGTTGCCTTTTGCATGCTAGCAAGTTAGCCACGTTTTGTAGCATGATGTGAGATAAGGCCAGCTAATAGCAGCTAGCAGCGGTTCGCCGGCTTGTTTCCCGCCTGTTACATTACACCTGTCAAATCTCCCAACAGGTGCTGTGTGACAGCAAGGTAAAACTCCACAAGGAGCGCAGGGAGGAGTGTTTTAAAGCTCCGTGTGTGTGAATAATCGCGATCTACTGTCGGCCACATGATGGAAAAAAGGCCTCAAGTGCCAAGTTAGCTCAACTCAACAAGCTGCCGTGGTCGCACCTGCGTCATGTTACGTTATGTTATATCTGTTAATGGTAACACTGGCACACCAGATACAGTCAGAGAGGTCGTGCTGGGATATTAATACACCCTGTTTAGTACATTGTTCAGTCCAGTACATTTATTCAAATACTGCACATGAGGACAAATGTTAGGTACTAGTACTTTAACTTACACACATTGCTAATTTACACATCATAGTATTTGTATTTAATTACATCTCAAAGGGAAAGCTTTAGTTACTTTACAGATTACAGTATTTCGTGCCCTTACTGGTCAGTAAAAAAAACACACATCTTCAAATTCAGTGAATTTGAGTGTATATTGTTTATGCTAAATTGAAAGATCCTCCTCCTTTTTTAATCTGAATAAATATTTAAACCCTTCTTGGATCAGCTGAAAAATGCTTTTATTACAAAGCTGAAAACAGGAAGTCAGTCTGAGTTTTTTGTCAGATATTTGTTTCTCACAGGACAGCCACACTGCCAAACATATGATGATCTTATAGACCATGATGCATTTAGGGTTGCTTCTAGCCTTGGTTTTCATTATTAATTGTTGATCGATTGTTTTCTCCATAAAATGTACGAAAACAGTGAAAAATGTTGATCAGTTTTTCCAGAAGCCTGCGGTGACGTTCTCAAATGTGATGTTCAGATAGATGTTGAGTTTATATAGAGGACGGAAGAAACCAGAAAATATTCAGATATGAGAAACTGGAGAATTTGGACAGTCTTTCTCAAAAATATACTCAACAGTTAATCAGTTATTAAAATAGTTGGCAGCTTGAAATGCATTACTTGTAATGGGATAGTCTTGAACTGATATATTTCTACTCTTGTGTGTTTGCAGGTTGATGCTTTTAGGGAACGTATCACTTCAGAAGTAAGTATCTGTTAACATGTTAAAAAATGTCATGTGAGCACTGTTTGGTTTTATAGCACTAGTTAAAAGTTTGAATTTCTTTCAGGCAGAGGACCTAGTTGCAAATTTTTTCCCAAAGAAGTTGCTGGAACTCGATCAATTCCTTAAGGTTGGTTACACGTTTATTCAACTAAATACACTTTGTCTTGGAGTTGGATATATCTTACATAGCCAGGGAATGCTATTGAGAAACTGTTTATGTTGAGATTTAAAGTTATTTCTCATTCGTTTTGGGTTAAAAGTAAAAAACACTAATGGACTGTTTTGTGAGACTGTTTTACCAACTGCCTATAGGTAAAATAACCATAAATGTTCTGATCTAATAAATCAAATGACTGACAATCAAAGTACTTAATTACACTGATGCAAAAAAACATAGAAAATCCAATACTGCCAAAATATAGTTCTGTCATTGATTTGAGACATTACTAATACTGAACATATTAAAGGAGCAGCTGCTGCACTATAAATGGTTTGCCAGCAAATCTGACACATGACAAATGTCTATATTCTATCTGTATATATCATTGTATCACCCAACCCCAAATCTTGTCACGTCAGAGTATAATTTGTAGAAGAAAATAGTACAGCTAGTATCTTTGTTGTTTTTCAGGATCCAATCATCAACATCAGTGAGCTGAAGGAGATCCACTCTGAGATAAACCTGACAGTGCCAGACCCCATCCTGCTCTCAAATCTGCATGACGGACTAGACGCGGTGAGGCTCCATTTTTAAGAGATGAATGAATTCCTCAAAGATTATATGAAATTACCGTGTGCAGAGCTGAGGTGAGAAAGTAACCTGGTGCTATTTAATCTGTTTCACAGCAAAACGCCAAAAAGAGGAAGCTGGAGGATGGAACGGGGGAAGATATGGGTGAGCATGAGACTATGAAGTAGGTCAAACAGATTTAAAGCCATAGGATCATAGTTGCTGGACCTTTAATCTGGATAGACAGACACGTGAAGAGGAGTCATTGTCCTGATGGTTATAGTGCTGTGTAAAGTTGTATTAGCTGACATTAGGGGAGCAAGTTGTGCTTTTCTTGTAAGACATGCATTTAAAAAGCAGTTTTTTTTTTTCTTGTGCTTGTATAGCATCCCATTTATATAATAATAATTCCTCCCCCCTTTTATTTATGTGACACTTAAATCTTTTGCTGCCTTGTCTTTCTTTCCAGTGACTGGCACCAAGGTCTTTGTCATGCCTGGTGGGATGATGAAGAGCAACGGAAACCTTGTTGATCTGATTGAAAAGGTCAAACCAGAGATCAGGACGCTTATAGAGAAATGTAACACAGTAAGTAAAGTCTTTAACGGAAGACCATGCTCACTGCATCGTCAGTTTATCGATAATCAGTACTGTTTTTTTTCTGCGACAGGTTAGTAGGAGATCAATTCTTACTTTATAGTTGGAGAGATAGTTAGTTAGCAAACACGTCGGGCATTGTTGGAAAAAAAAAATATATCAGGCTTAGCTTCCTAGACCAGTAATGCAATGCAGTAATGCACGTTTATGAATATAGTGCATCTTAACTTGTGTGACAGTATCCCAGGTGTTGCATTCTCCTTCTTCTTCTTTCCTCTGCAGGTCAAAATGTGGGTTCAGCTGCTCATCCCCAGGATAGAAGATGGCAACAACTTCGGAGTTTCCATCCAGGAGGAGACAGTAGCCGAGCTCAGAACAGTTGAAGGGGAAGCAGCATCTTACCTCGACCAGATATCAAGGTTTGTGCAAGTTCTAACCAGCTTGTACATAAAGCACAGATAAATGAAATTGGCAACACATCAGGTTACTTAGCTGCTCCATCTTTTCTTTCTTTCCTACGTTTGTTTGTGTTTTTATAATTTGCAAGATTTGTTCTGTTCTCTTAACTTCTAGATACTACATCACAAGGGCAAAGCTGGTATCTAAAATAGCAAAATATCCACATGTGGTAAGTGAATATTGTCTAAAAATGAATCAAAGTTAAAGGTACTGAGAGGATTGTGCTTCATGGCTAGAGGGAAACAAAAATATCACTTCCTGAAAGATCAAAATGATATCCCCGAAGCAAGCACAGCTCAGTAATTAATGCTTTAGACATAGAGAGCACACAAGAGTAAAACTGAAATAGTCAAATACATTTATTTATCCCAACAGTAAACTTATTCGCTCCAGACAACTGGTGTAGTAGCTGTCTTGGTGAATTCACCCTGTGTGTCCTCAGTTGAGAGCTTTTGATTTGCAGCTGTAAGAGAGCAAACATTAAACCGTGAGGGTGATATCAAGATGTATAATCACAAACAGTCACGGCATTATAAGCTGCATCATATCCTGTAATTTACTTGTGCATGTGATGGCAATCTGAATCCAGGGCTGAAATGGCAGACTCCACCATTAAATGATATCAACAAGGGGGTTTGGTTTCATTTTCATTAATAAAGGAGTATAACTGCTATAAAAGCCAGCAGTGGTTTGTTACTAGCAACCAAATGTTTGACTGATACCGACTTTTAATGGTAGAATATTAATCATTTAATTTTACAGGGTACTTTATCCAAAATAAAATCTATTCATTGTGAAACTGAGGTCATCTAATAGATTTAAATGAGCACAGTGTATTGAATTTACATCTACATCTACATGTTTTTTTATTAGGAGGACTATCGGCGCACGGTAACCGAGATTGATGAGAAGGAGTACATCAGTCTGAAGATCATAGTTTCGGAGCTTCGAAATCAATACGTATGTATCAATCTCCATTTCTCTCGTCACTATACCATTAAATTGTATTTCATACCAAGACACAGACAAGTTGTAAGGAAGCATTTCCCACATGATCACGCCATCGTCTTTTTTTTCTGTGAAGGTAACGTTACACGACATGATCCTGAAGAACATTGAGAAGATCAAGAGGCCTCGAAGCAGTAATACTGACGCGTTGTACTGATGTTCATCCAGCCACCTCAGCCTCCGCCTCCCATGTCCACCCCCGTCTCTGCCCCATGCCTGTTGAGCTACAGTAGCCCGGCCCTGGCCCACAGGACGACATCTAGACATTCACCTGTACATTCAGTACAATCGACTCAACCCAGTACAGAAACATAGCTTCCATAGATGGACACAATGCACATGTTTTTGTTTTAATTGTAAAATATTTTTTCTTGTTTTAAACCCTTTGGAGACAAATATTCTCTCAGAAAACTGGGAGATAGTTCATAGACAACAAAAAGCGCTATGTATTTTTTAATTTTAATTAAACATTTTGTCCTGAGATCCTTGTGAAATTGCATCATTTATAGCTTTTATGGAAAAAAAAAGAAGTGGTTTGTTTCGTGGCCGCTGCTTCACTGAAAGTTTGTTACTTTTCTTTTATTTAAGTCTTACGTTAGACTCCTGCTGGAAGATGGTCAGTTATAGGATATGCAACACAAAAGCTGTTTGTTGTTTCTCTGAATGTTATACATTACCCAGTTTAGCTGTTTAAAAAAAGAAAAAGGTGAATACTAAGCAGGTTTTAGGTCCACAGGCTTATTAGTTTTCAGTGAAAATTCTTAAGTCACCAAAGTATCTCTTATGTTGACACATTGATTCTATTGAATAAAACATTTTTTGCTAAGATTTCGATTTATTTTTTCATTTTTGTGTTTGTAAAACTTTCTTATTGGATATCAGATAAAAATGCAGATATAAAGATGCTCGTTCACACAGCGATTGGTTTGTGTCCAGACATACATCAAACATGAATTGAAGCAATGTTTCCTCTTGACCTGCAGATGGCACTGTAGCATTTTTCACATCTAACATCTCTGTACATCAGCAGGCTGAACAACTGGATGGGAACAAAAAGCAAATAAGATCACTACACTCCCCTAAAAAGTAGACTTAGCTGTCCAATCAAATTGCTCCTCAGAAAAACAATTTACCCTGTCCTATATTCACTTTTGAATGTCAAAGTGATAAATCCAATCATAATAACTCACATAATGCTTATTTGTCATATACAATGGTGTCATTTCCTGGCATAACTTGCTTTCCAAAATTCTACCTTTATCCTCTTCACTTTTACTGTTTCTGGTATTTTTTTGTTTTACTAAAATCTCAGAACAGTGTCCACCGACTGTTCTTCCATGAGAGAAGATTTAATAAAAACACTGCTCATCTGAGTCGCCTGGTTTCACCTCTCAGGCCACAGACAGGCTGCCCTACCTGAACTAGTGAAGGTTGTTGGGTTTGTATAAGTTATTTTTTCTCACGCCACACATTATGTCCAGTTTACCTTTTTAATCGGTCCAAACTTTCACCTCCATTTCTGTGCTTTAAAATCAAATAAATACAAAAGACACAAAAGTCTTTAGCGGTGGGGTCACATCTAGAGAATGCTGCATGAACTGACTGACACTGTGACATCCTACATCAGTTTCTGTGAGGAGATGTGTGTGCCAACAAAATCCTTCCTCACCTACAACAACAACAAACCCTGGTTTACACCAAAGCTCAGACAGCTTCGTCAGGCCAAGGAGGAGGCCTACAGAAGTGGGGACAGGATCCTGCACAACCAGGCCAGGAACACATTGACTAAGGAGATCAGAGGAGCTACACTGAGAAGCTGAACAACAACTTTTCAGCAAGCAATCCAGCGTCAGTGTGGAGGAGCCTGGAGACCATTACCAACTACAGGACTCCCACACTGCAAGGAGCCATCACCCAGCTGAGGAGCTGATTGGGTTTTATTGTAGGCTTGATAGGTCATCTTTCTTACCAAACAGGTCAGTCAACATGGGACTGCACTACATCTTGCAACACCTCGACTCCCCAGGGACTTATGCAAGGATCCTGTTTGTGGACTTCAGTTTGGTGTTCAATACCATCATCCCAGATATTCTCCACTCCAAACTCTCCCAGCCCACTGTGCCAGTCCCCACCTGTCAGTGGATCTCAAACTTCCTGACCGAACAGGAGGCAGCAGGTGAGGTTGGGGAGCATCACATCCAGCACCTGGACAATCAGCACTGGAGCCCCCCAGGGGTGTGTGCTCTCCCCACTGCTCTTCTCCCTCTACACCAACTGACTGCACCTCAGGAGACCCAAATGTTAAACTCTTAAAGTTTGCAGACGACACAACTGTCATCCAGCCTCATCCGGGACGGTGATGAGTCTGCGTACAGACGGGAAGTGGAACAGCTGGCCACAACGGACAGTCAGGACTACAGAAAAAATCATCTGTGCCAGCCTGCCCTCCATTCAGGACTTGTACGTGTCCAGAGTTCAGGAAACAGGCAGTCTAACATCACTGCAGATCCATCACACCCTGGACATAACCTGTTTCCACCTCCTCCCCTCCGGCAGGCGCTACAGAGCTCTGTACGCCAAAACAATCCAGACACAAGAACAGTTTCTTTCCTCAGGCCTGTCACTGTGATGAACATTTAACACCTGTCACAGAGTGTCAGGAACAATCCCTGAATCATAAACATCCATTGACCTCACCAATATACCATTTCTATAAACAATAAATATATATTTAAACACATAGTGTATATACTGTATACATACTGTATATGCTGTACATAACAAACTGTACACAAGATATTCTGTATATTCTGTACATAAGCTATCCGTTCTTAAGCCATACAAATGCATCATATAAATGCATTTATTTATTTCTATTTGCTTGACCTTTTAAGTACGAGAGGGTACTATAAAAACCGGACTGGAGTCAAATTCCTTGTATGTGCACACATAACCTGACCAATAAAGGTGATTCTGATTCTGATTCTGATTTGTGTGGTCAGTCAGTCTGAAGAAAAACTGACACACTTCAGGTCCGATGTTTTTGTTTTTCCTGATGAGAAGGTCATGGTAAGATTGTGTGTGTACATCACAACTGAGAAAAACAACAATTTTGAGCTGACCATTGTAAACATACAATCACATAAACAGTGCAGTGTTGCTCAATGCTCTTGACGCAGTAGTAGTGTCTGTTTCCACAGACCCTCCCCTCTCTGTTACATAGAGCAGCACCATATAGATATGGCCTCATTAGATAAGCACTGGAAAAGGGGGCCCTCGCAGATAAGATGGTTAAAAAGGAGACTTGGGATTTGCAGATGGGAAACGTCGCACGGCCACGATTATTGTGTCATCAGTAAGGGTCTCACATTTCCGTCTCACCTTCAACCTGTCTACTGCATTGTGAACAACTGAGGTGTTTTGTAAAATAAGATGAAAATATAAAATATATACAAATAAAGATCGCATTATTAAGGGAATAAAAGAAAATTCCTGTAATGATCACCAACCACAGGTCATAATTTTCATACTTTTTATCACTACTTGAGGTGACATATAATGGCACTCGGCAGCAAATAACAAAATGTGTTTGTAATCTAAGTGGCAGAGTTGTAGAGGTGTGTCTATCTCTGCTATCCTGATGATCTCAATATCATACATCTGAAGTTCCTTTGATATGTTTCCTGGGCAATGTACCACTTTTAGAGTCGTAAGGGACACACGTGTTGTCTGTAAGGCACTGTGCCCCTTGACCCCCCATGTCTCTCCTGAACACTCACGGTGTGGTGGAAGGCAGTGTCACTATGTGGGCCTGCCGAGTGGAGGGAGCATGCTCTGGTTAATATTTAATGCTTGTTCCTGCCAGAAAATTAATCAGTATCAGTCTGAGACATTCAGAGAAAACCGACAGAGGAGCGCAGCATGACTGAAATGAGGACGACTCTCTGTAGAAAGCAAATGGTTTTTATTTAAATTTGTGCCCCATGGAGCTGAAAAAGCATTTTTTTAGTTTGCTGAACGTTTGTAAAAAAAAATGTCTCCACACGTGTGTACTCTGTTTTGTCCAGCACTTATACTCTGAGGAAAAACAGACAGAGTATTTAACACTGAAACATAACTATAATTTGATTCCTGGAAGTTTTATGATGCGACTTTCATGTCAGCGCGTTATGCATGGAGCCTGAGCCTGAAAACAGGGGAAAGAGCTATCCTAAATCTAAAGCTTACTAATTAACATGTTATTTATCTTTTGTGTATAATCTGTACAAAAAAAGTGTAAGGAAAGACTTTGTCGTGAGGTTGCCAGGCAACCAGCGCAGACTCCAGGAAGTCAGTGCTCCTGGGTAAGAAATAGTTCAGCACAAAACCCTCTGAAACTCACTAATTGACAATAACATGTTAATTAACAAGTTTTACAGGTGCTGGTTGGTGGATTTTGTAACCTTTGGACAGAGCCAGGCTAGCTGTTAAGTTAAGCCCAAATCACCTGCTGCTAGCTGTAGCTTCTCATTTAGCATACAGATATAAGACTGGTATCAATCTTATCGAACTCTCTGCAAAACAGTGAATAAGTGTATTTTCCCCAAACTTAAGTATATATTCCTTTAAGGAATTGATGTCCAGGCCATCACAATCAGTTCAGGTTTACTGTCCTAAAAGTCTAAATGTCCCTGTGTATTAAACATCAGTAGAAACAATCCTAGTAAATATGGAAATTGAAACTAATAATTCAACTACAAGTTGGCCCTGAATCACAATTTTTTGTCCTCTCTCTTTCTCTTAAAAATCCAGCAGAGAGCCCAGGGAACCAGAGTGGTTGGGATTAAAAGTGCAACTGCACTTTTACTAAAAGACAGGAAATAGAAAGTCACAAGATTTTCAGAGGAAAATGTCCATTCATCCAACAGATGAAGCAGAAATAAGGAGACAAAAATACATCCCATCTTGAAAGTGGTACTAGTGCTCTCCTTGGTCTTGGTGTAGAGGGGCGAGTGCAGGCCCAGGCCCAGGCCGAACAGGGTGCCCATGTTACGCAGGAGGCTGGCGAAGGGCGTGGAGTCCAGGTGGACCCACTCAGGCTTCACGCACCATCTCTGTGCTTTCTCCAGGGTCCACAGCAGGTCCACGCCCAGAGCTTTGAGCAGGAGGTAGAAGCAGACAGCGAAGGAGGTCAAGAAGAGGGTCATGTAGGAGTATTTCCCCATACTCGCGCTGTAGATCCATGTCTGTTTTGAGACGACCTCAGCTACAAGTACACCTGACATGAAAACAGAGAAGAGGCTCATCAGACAGTGGCAGCAGTCACATGTTTACATGCGCTCGATGAAATCTTACATCCACAAACTAAACTCAAAATGTTTTCTGAATATCATGTGCACAACAACAGAAGCATCAAAACCCTTAAATCTGCATTAAAACCAAACTGTATCAGACTCACCTGTAATGACTCCAGCAATGACCTGGTGTGGGAAGTGGGCTGCCATGTAAACCCTGGACATACAGACCACCAGTTCGACCAGGCCCATCAGCATCCCCAGGCCTACCTGCAAGAATCTAACAGAGAGTGAATACTGAACATGAGTCCACAGGTTTTTTTACACCTGAGGACCAGGTTTCAAATAAATTAAAGATCATATTACCACAGACTCACATGTATAGCAAAGGGGGGCATTGCTTCTCTGCTGCAATGGAGAGTAGCGCAGTTACCATCACATACCAGACCCCAGCTGCACCCATAGCATGACCTGAAGGGCTTCCTGCAAAGAACAGACTCAGTCTCAGGCTTTGTCAGCTACAGATTCATTCTCAGAGATGCAATTTCAAAGCACAAAAAGTCACATATTCTGTTATTGTAGTTAAAACCAACCAAACCAACTTGTATTACTGTGTTTCTATGTAACATCTCTGTAATAAGCATTGTTTCCATCTGTATGTACCCTCTATAGCTATTTTATTTACGAGGAGGAGTAAAAGTACTAATTATATTGTATTTTGTATATTGTAAAAAGTCTCCATTACAAGTAAAAGTCATGACCTTTACTTGTAATGGAGTCTTTTTACATGGAGCCATGCATGGCCCCTTTGACTGTTTTACTATTTTATACAGTATTACATTATTAGATTATTATTACTCAGGAATCTCATGTGTAAGCAGCATTTACTGCTGCAGCTGGTTGGTTGAGCTAGTTTTCTAACTACTTTATTTGGGACTGCAACTAATTCTAATTATTTTAAATGGGAATCTGATTATGATTGTGATTATTTTCTAGATTAATCAATGTATTGTTTGGTGTGGAAACCCTCAGAAAACAGTGAATGCATGATCACAATTACCCAGAGCCCAGAGTGACACCTTCAGATTGATACAAAAACTAGAATCATTCAGATAATTTCAAGGAAAAAACAGGGAATTCTCATATTTGGGAAGCTGGAACCATGAAATGCTTTGCAAGAAAAATACCTGAAATGATTATTAAATAACTACAGAAACATTTTCTAAATTTATTAATCACCTTGTTATTTCAGATCTAAATGTATATTATCTTGGGTAGTTTTATCTTTAGCACAGCATTATATTTTAGAAATTCTTCATATCTTTTGTATGTAAACCTTTAATTTGTAAAGTAACATGGAGCTACACAGTAGCTGTTAAATATTTGCAGAGCACTGAAAAGTGCAATATTTGCCTTTGATATATAGTGGAGTAGAAGTATAGAGTGGCATGAAAAAGAAAATGCTCAAGAAAAATAAGAATATCTCAAAAGTGCAGTACTTGACTAAAAGTACTTAGTTACATTCCACCCACATTAACATTAACACAGTAAAGAAAAGTGGAGCAAATGTAGTCATCAACAAGGATACATTGCACAAGCCAAATCTTAACACAGATAAAAACACTACAAAAGGCCAAAGATACTGACATTTATAACCTAGTTATCGCTTTTGAGATCATATTCATTCAAAAAAATCTATGTGCACTTGCCAAACACTGTAGACATTATCTGGTAATGATGCACTTGAGTATTAACCAGGCTAATCGTTCACTGTGCCAGATAAGTCATTTTACTGTGACAGATCAGTCTTCAGGAAATGATAATCATGTGATCTACTAAAGGTCTGTCGTGAACTGTACCTGGTCCAGTCTCACATGTGATGGGAAACTGCTGCAGAGAAGGGGATGGTCCGGCTCCATAAAACCGGGTCTCGTGAACCCACCAGTATGGTCTCTCCCCAAACAGAACCCTGCCGTGGAAAGACCAAGAAACTCAAAATGCAACTGCTTTCTTACTCTCTCTCTCTCTTGCTTTGGACTGACTTCACCGTCACATCTGAACAGGTTACCATTTCAGGACCAGGTTGAGCCAGTCTCCGAGGACGGCCACCCAGATAAGCCTGAGCCCCGTGTCCCTCCGCAGGTAGAACCAGATCGGAAAGAAGAAGAAGAAGGTGGTGTGCAGGTCGGCCACAGTGGATGCCAGGCCGAACAAGCCCTCATACTGGCTGTACTTGGTCTGCAGATGGACCGCTAGCTCAACCCCCCAACTGTGGAGAAGATCCATGATATCACAACCTCTGGCTGAGGAGGATGCACTCAGTCTGGGGTGTTTTGTCTTATTTTGTCAGTTAGGTTGCTGCAGACCTCTTTCAGACTGTCCCCTCTGTTCTACCACTGTGTGATCCCCGCTGGACTTTAATTTGTTTGCTTTTGGGACGGTGCAGACAGGTTCCTTAACCTGTACACCCCTAGGGCCCCCTCCGCTAAAGTCCATCATTACACAGATCAGTTTCCGCCCCTCTGACGGATCACAGATTTCTAGGAAAACCTATTTTTTTTCTCTCTGATCAATAAAAATAAAGTAGCTTCTGTTCAGAGCTCAAGCCAGTTGCTTGTGAAATTCATTAATCTTTGCTCACAGTTTATCCTCTGTGTCCCACGGCTGATGTAGAGTGCGTCATTTCTTTCTTCCAACTCAGGCCTGGGAGCCCAAAATGAGACGTAAAGACAGTCTTATCACCAAGTATCTCTCAAAATCAGACTGATCAGTGCCTTCTACACCTCCAACAACCCGCCAATCTGCATTATACGTTTTATCACCGGCTATCTCTTCAACTTCCATTCAGCCCAAACCTGATAATTTAATCATTGATCTCCTTATGTAACCTCCACTACGTCTACCAGTGAGATGTTTTCACCAAATCATCAAAAACACAATTACATAACTGACAAATTATTGCTCAGTGGCTGCATGAATGGGAAAGATATTGTGAAATTGCTCTGTGCTGCGTGTTACGTGTTTGAAGATATTAACAGGACACGGCGGATATTTAAAAACACTCTGTGGTTCAATGAAAAGAAGATGTCACTGTACGAACTGCTCGAGTTGATTTAGCCCACGGTTGTGACATAAGTCAGCTGGCTTCCTCCCTGGGCTGTGGCTCAGACAGACTGATACCAATGGACGTTTTGTTTTTCCCGCTATCTTTTCAACATGTTTGTGTGACAAACCTCCCAAACTCCGCTGACTCCCGGCCTTTTATTACACATGTGCAAGGTCCAAAGATCAGCGTGAGCATGCGTTTGGGTGGTGGGTCCCTCTGGTATAAAACCGACCAGCTGTGTTACTGATAGCAACAGTCTCGTTTTCTATCTAACTCACTCTCACATCACCGGGCTGAGATTTCCCTCTCTTTCTCTCGAGGCTAAGATGAACACCATAATGGACACCTTGCAGGGTTTTGGGGTGAGCAGCACCCACTACCTGCAGACCAACTATCCGGATGCCCAGGGCTTGTTTCTCTGGGTCTCCTGGGCGGCGGACCTCAGGAACACCTTCTTCATCTTCTTCCCGCTTTGGTTTCACCTGCGGGCCTCAGTGGGCATCAAGCTCATCTGGGTGGCTGTGATCGGAGACTGGCTCAACTTGGTGTTCAAATGGTAAGTCAGCTAAATCTTTTGATTTGAAGTGTTTGAGCGTCGTGTGAAATGAAAATTCCTTACCTTTTTTTAAGACTGTGACTGAGTTTTTCTGCTGTCTTCTTCAGGATTCTGTTTGGGGAGAGGCCTTACTGGTGGGTCCACGAGACGGCTCACTATGCAAACACTGTTCCTCCTCACATTGAGCAGTACCCCATGACCTGTGAGACTGGACCAGGTGAGAAATACTGGGGCGCACAAATGAACTGCTGGACGCTTGTTCACCTCCGATTCCTCCCAATTTCTGTATATTGCATATTTTTTGGGGATATTTCATGACTCCTGGTTTAGTCATGTGGGTGCAACATCAGCTGCAAAACTCAAAGCCCTGTCTGCTAGATTTTGACACAGCCCTTTCATATTGGGTAATAAAGCAGGACCCATCTTAATGCCTACAAGCTGGAAGATGATTTTATGCTTTATTGGTGCTTATTTCCATTAAGATTTGCAGTTAATCAAATGACCACAAACTCAAAAAATCAGTGATAAAACAGAGTACAAAGTAAAAATAACAATGTAAAAAAAACTGCATTACAAATAAAAGCCCTGCATGCAAAAGTGTACTCAGAGGTGTCAAATGTAAAATTACATTATTAGACTGTCAATGCCTTTTTTCTTTTTTCTTTTTTTTACATTTTACTTTGTTATTTTCACAGCTGTCTCTAATGTCAGCTGAAATGTTTGCTCACTGTTCATTCAGTCACTCACTGTTCTGCCTGAGTGAATCAGACACTCATATCTGCCCTGCCTGACTGTGTTATCCAGGCAGCCCGTCTGGCCACGCTATGGGAGCCGCTGGTGTCTACTACACCCTGGTGACCTCCAT
This sequence comes from Scortum barcoo, assembly GCA_023238725.1. NCBI lineage: Eukaryota > Metazoa > Chordata > Actinopteri > Centrarchiformes > Terapontidae > Scortum > Scortum barcoo. Next base: position 17,281,607 of record CM041542.1, read on the forward strand.
CCTCGCCATCATGACCAGCAAGAAGAAATATGGAAACAAGAAATCCACCAACAAGGACTGGTGAGTCATAAAAAACCTCCGCAAAAAAATCCAAAAAACATAAAAACCAACTTTGCTCTCTCTTTGCTCTCTTGTCCCCACTGATGTCAGCGTTGTTTACCATTTTCTTCCAGCCGGAGCTTATCAGTGTGGACACACTATCTGTTCTGTTCTGTGGTTGATCATTGACTTCTAGGTACTATTGGCTGGAAAGGGGAAATTTAAATGAGTTGTTTTGATGTCCAGGCGGCTAAGAATAACTGTGTTAATTGTTATACAGCTTTAAAGGGTTGACTTGCTTGTTTTTGGGGCATGACCGGCTATCTTTGAACCATTTTTAGTGTTTCAGAATGAAATAATGTAAGTTGTCTTCATTTGTATGTTGGCAGGTATCTGAAGGCTGTTTTGTGGACACTGTTTTGGGGAGTTCAGGTGTGTGTCTGTCTGTCAAGAGTCTTCATCGCCGCCCATTTCCCCCACCAGGTCATTGCTGGTGTTATCACAGGTAAGTAAGGAAATCTTTTAATATCTCATTCCAGTAGAGGATTGATATTATTAATACAGCTATAATTAGAAACAGATGAAGAACAATATCCAGTCTGTCCAGTCTGTGCTGTTACATTTACTATATAGACATAATATTGACCTGTATATTTCATTGGATTCTAGGTATGATTGTGGCTGAGGCCTTCAACAGGACTCAGTGGATCTACAACGTCAGCATGAAGAAATACTTCTACACGACCCTCTTCTTGACCTCCTTCGCTGTCTGCTTCTACCTCCTGCTCAAAGCTCTGGGCGTGGACCTGCTGTGGACCCTGGAGAAAGCACAGAGATGGTGCGTGAAGCCCGAGTGGGTCCACCTGGACTCCACGCCCTTCGCCAGCCTCCTGCGTAACATGGGCACCCTGTTCGGCCTGGGCCTGGGCCTGCACTCGCCCCTCTACACCGAGACCAAGAAGAGCAGCAGCACACTGGTCAAAGCAGGGTGTGTCCTCAGCTCTCTGTTTCTGCTGCACCTCTTTGACTCCTTCAAGCCTCCCACGCACACCGCGGCCCTGTTCTACCTGCTTTCCTTCTGCAAGAGTGCCACCGTGCCTCTGGTCACTGTCAGTATCATCCCGTACTGCATGAACGGGGCTCTGAGCCTGCAGAACAAAAAGGCTGTGTGAACAACGAACTCAGATTGTACAGACTCTTGAAATGGAAGTGCAGAGTCTTCCCTGTGGGAAGCTGAGCTGTGAGAGCTGTGTGTGACAATATACAGGATGCCCTATCCAGGCTGGCCAACGGCATTCACAAAGACCAAGTCTGAATTCAGCAAAATATGATAATTACATTTGTTTCAGAGCCATAGAAAAGGACACACAATGAACACGAGTCTAGCAAGTGACTAGTTTCTTGCAGTCGCTGTGTTAAACCTCATTTTAAAAACAATAACAGTCACTCAAAGCTCAGATATGATATTTCAACTGTCATAGTAATGTATTTTAAATGTTATAGAAAGTATTTTTGGAAATGTTTGAATATTTTTAATAAAAAAATCTTGAAAATGTATTGAATGCCTTGGTTCATACTTGATTGCACCATCAAATAATCACACTGCACTTCATCGTGATTATTTAGCCATGAATCAGCATTTATGAATGTGATCACATACTGTAGACAACCTCCACCCCCCAGTGGCTGTATAATTAATTAACATTTTTAAACTGATCATCATCTGTATGTGAATACAATATAATATCTTCAGAGTAACTAGTAAAATGATAATGTTAAAATAATGTAGTTGTGTGAAAAGTACAATATTTTTCAGAGTTTAAAATACCAGATAATGGAAATACTCAAATGAGTACAGTATGTATTAACTATTGCACTTAAATCCACGAAGGGAGTATATTTACTTAAGTACTGTACTTAATTGGAGACAAACCTCCAGCACCAAAACATGAAAAAAGCTCATTGTAATGGATATTGATCACATTTTAACCACTATCTGTTTACATCCGGGCAAATTAGCACCCTTATAAGTATTAATTATTAGCAGCTCCTTAATGCAATGTCTCCATTGCACAGAAAACTATTTATGAATTATTTAAAAACCTGATGATTCTCAGGCGTGTTCTGGACTTATAAGGAGCATCTTTTTGTCTATGATGCTTCAGTGGGTGTATATGTTTAATGGATGGACTGGAGAGATAAAGACACCATCAGGAAGGGCAAGTTACACACTGAATCTAAAAATGTGTATATGGCATGTGTGAGTTATGACTCCAAGAGGTAATACAATCAAGTGGACCAAACCAACAGCCCAAACTACCTCAGCTGATAGACTTCCTGTAGTTTTGTATGACACCAGTATGCACCTGCCCCTCTCCTTTTATGAGAGATCACCTCTGCCAAACATATTAAGTTTTGATCATTTTAAGAAGCTCAAATAAACTAATTGATTATGAATAAATACCGTTAAAAGTCAGCTAAAAAAACTCAAAGTGGCTTTGAAGGTGGCTCACACACACACGCTTTGGTATGTATTTGTAAAAATATACATGAAATAAAAAAGGGCGTCTCAGTCTGCACATTGAGACAACAGATGAACCAAAGATTTTGTCGAAGTCCAACATCTATTCCCAAATGTTACATTTAACAGAAATACATACACACAGGACCCCCGCCAATTATCCCATGTCCCAGTTTGGCTGTTTTATAATCTCATAAGATAAAGATACAGTTTTGGCAAAGCCAGATTGAGACATAAATCATTAACTCAGCACCAAAGCCCTGGCCTTTAGCCTGACTTGCTGCAATGACATAGATCCACACGTCATACAGCTGTCTGTGTGTCAGCCAGTGCAGCTAAGGCCAACAGTGCAAGCTGAACATTCAATATTTGTCTGTTTGTGTTTTGCAGAATGCACACATGACATCCCTGATGGACGCTGAGCTGTGAGAGATGATTGTGTCACTCATGTGCTTTTCAGTACTGTGTCACAAAAAATGGGATCAACACTTAATGCTCTGAAAATCAAAATAATGTCGCTTTAAACAAACTCATTGCTGCAAAAGTTTGATTTTCTGTGAAGCTGCATGTTTTTTTTATGCCAACATTGTCTTTGTGTTATTTATGTTTTGTTATACAAAGGAGAGTTTTTGGTGCTTTAGGTGAAGTTTTGTAGACAATAACTGGCCTGTTGTAACAGAAGAATAGAGACTTGCTATGCAGACAAAATGCAGATGTTAATAAAACTACATACATTTGCATTTTTATACATCATTGAAGTAAAATTTAATTCCAAAATACATTTAATGTTGCAAGTTAGTGATGTGTAGGATACTGAGTGGATTTATCAGATGCATGGGACGATTAATTTCTTTAATTACTACTTTGAAATCAATCTTTGATTTTATGTAAAAGTAAATCGATCAGTTCCAGGTTTCTCTACCAAGTTCACCCAAACTGCTGATCCTGCAGCACTGTTTGTGTGTACTGACCAGACTGATGTGAGTTCCACCACACATTGGCATCAGTACCCTTCTTTACAAGCTACATTACCCAGGCAATGTCAGAGTGTGCTTAAAATAAACCTTGACCCAAATTTCAGCTGCTGTTTTAGTGGTGAAGCTTTTACTGATTTCCATACAGAGTTCCTCTTACTACAGTGCAATATAGTAAGAGTTTAAATATTAAGGTTTTTTATTTTTGTTTTTTTTTAAATCTAGCATGTTATTCGATCACTCTGCACATCATTCACGTTGTAGGAAATCAGTTGCAAAGGCAAGCCAAGGCCAAATTTTATTCAGATAGAACATTTTATAAAGTAAACTCAGTATGCTTTAAACTGAAATGCATCAGCAACAAGTGGCATGTATGAAAATATGGGGTGGGGATATATGGGGTGGTACAAAGTACACACACACACACACACACAGAGTTCAGGGTAGCTTTAATTGGCCATTTATGTCAACACTACTAATTTAAAAACTTGTTAAAATGTCATTTAAATTATAAATTGACATACCAATCACAGCACAACAGAGCGGTACATACAAATGCAACCTAGTAACTAAAGTAACTAACAATCCCAACAAGATAAAAACATTTCTTTTAATTTTTTATAGTACTTGACGTTCTACAAGTAAAAGCCTTACTTAAGTACAAATATGTGAGTATCATCAGCTGAATCAGCAAAAGTACTAAGTGTCCTGTAAAATGTTCTCTGTCAGTGTCTTACTATTATTACTATCTGATATTTTTGGATTAATATTACTACTGCTGTCAGGGAGTAAAAAGTACAATATTTACATCTGAGATATAGTTCAGTACAAGTATAAAGGTGTATAAATTGGAAATTTAGACATTTGAAATAAAGTACCGTGAATTTGTACATAGCACAGTACTTGAGTAACTCTCAGTTACACTCCACCACTGATTAAACTGGCTCCACTGCGAGCATCTGCATCAGTACATCAGTATGAATCACAGACTTTATATACAGTCTGTGGTATTAATGCTGTAATTTATTATCAGAACAGCCTACGTTTATTAGATTTAGCTTATAATACTACAGTGCTTTTATTTAAGTAAATGCATGACTTTTGCTTGTAATGGAGTTTTTTTACTTTGAAGGATCTGATCTCACCGTTTGTGGTTGTAATACCACATACGAACAGAGGGTGGCGGTGTTTCACCACCAACAAAAAAAACGGGAGTAGAAGAAGACGCCGCCCGGAAGCACTTTGGACTCACAGCTGGTTTGTGGATGTTGCTGTTTCTGCTGAACTCTGTGTGTGTGTGTGTGTGTGTGTTTGTAAAAGAAATGCTGCCACATTAGCTCCGTGATGGAGAAGCTGCAGGTGTTGAGGTCGCTGGTGGCGGACAGACTGACGGCGGCCGCGGAGGAGATCTGCAGCTGTGTGGAGAGGATGAGAGCAGAGAGGAGGATGCTGCACACAGCAGGTCAACACAGGACAGGTCCACTGCTTAGAGAGACACTTTAATTAGTCATTGTTTGTCTGTGACTTTACTTATCGAGCCCAGTTATTTTAGATGCACTCCAAACAGCAGGGGGAAATCAGTCCATGGCTCTTTACACACAGATTTATTTATTCACTGGAAGAAAACAAGCTGTGGAGAGGTACAGATAAAGTGATTAAACTATCATGTAAACGGGAAGATGCAAGTAGAGCTGTTACAATAAGTCGAGTAATTGATCGACAGAAAACTGGGGACAACTATTTTAATAATCCACTAATCTTATTTTTTAATTGATTGCTAAAGCATCAAATGTTAAAAGCTGCTGCTCCTCCTAGTTTTGCATTATAAGAATATTTTTGGCATTTGGTGAAGATATTTGATGAACTTTTGACCAGTTTTTTTCCATTTTATAGACCAAACCATTAATCAGTTCATTAAGAAAATAATAATTAATTGATAACAAAAATAGTCGTTAGATGCAGCCCTTCACATGTGTACATAAAAATCAAGGTAAAGATGTTTCCTTTAAAATAATCTATTGACCCAGTCAAAGTGCCTTTCTTTAACCGGACACCTTGTGTGCTTTTTGTAAAAATCTGTGGTGAGACTGCACTAAAAAGGTTTAGTGTGATGACGTGTGACACAGTGAAGAAGAAGAACATTTGTGCTGTTTGAGCAGGAAAGGAAGATACAAAAGAGTTGACTCATTACACAGTTATTATTGAGGATTAGACATTCGGACCAGACCAACCTATTTTCCTATTTTCTGCTTAACCTCCACACACGCTTTAGTAAGAAAATAAATCTTCCAGCCGTCTTAGAGTACGGTAAAATGTTTCTTTTCTTCTTTCCTTCCTTCCTCCAGAAATGTTGCCTGAACAGCAGAGGGCAGCTGTGCACAGGCGTCTGTCGGTGGTAGCTGACGAGATCTTTAGGATCCTGGAGATCATGATGGGCGAATACGAGGCGGACGTCTCCAGACCGCACGAGGGGATCGAACATCATCGCCAGCTGCTGGACATCACAATGAAGAGTGAGACACATTTACACAGAACAGGTACAGTGTACAGTTAACAGTGTCTATATGGCCTGAATTTTCTTGTCATTGATTTTCTATAAAAAATAGATAAATTAGGCCCCTGCTTTGCACCTATTTTTTTGTTGTTGTTGTTTGTATGTAAATTATAAAATTTTGATAATTACCATTCTGAGTTTTTTACACTTGTAGGCAAAATTAAACAGAATCCAAAATCTCTTTTGAGTGTCAAATACTCATCTGTTGACTGAAGTAACTGCAGAATGAAGCTTTTTTGTTGCACACACAGTTTAAAGGAAATATTATAATCATGGTTTTGGTGTTGCTACTTTTTTTCCATTTGCAGCATTCCCAAGCTAAATTTTCTCTTGTATCTTCTCTTCAGACAGACTCTCGGGGTCGGGCTCTGAAAGGGACATTTCCTCTGAGCAGCAGAAATCTGAGCACAACAGAATCTCCATTCAGGTCCAGAAAACATCAAATGTACCGCAGACTAAAGACGCGTCTACAGAGACGGACTCTGAGTTTCTCCACGTTAAGGCGTCACATTGTCACCAAACACAGAGAGCAGAAAAAGGCACCTCAGCTGTGATGGAGACGGAGACACGAGGAGAGCAGTGTGAGCTGCCGCCTCACAGCCAGGAGGTTCTGTCATCAAACAACTCAGAGGCAGCGAGCGAAGATAATGAAAGTGATAGAGAGCTAAATGACAAGTCGCTCAAATCGAACAAAAGAACATTTCTGAGACAAAGTCAGGGTGCAGATCGTTGCAAAACGTGTGGAAGTTCTCTCCGCAAAGGGACGAAAATGAAAACGAGGAAGGTTGCTCCAACAGACAAGAGCCATTCTGCAGGACAGAGCTGCTGCAGAGTGTGTGGAAAGTTTTTCCGGTACAAGCGCTCTTTTCTGAAACACGTCCTTCAGCACGAACAGAGCTCAGATCTGTGCGGAGCCTGTGGAAAACATCTGGACTCCGCTGAGAGCTTGGAGGCACATTTACGGACCCACAATGAAGAAAACATCTGCAGGGATCAAACTGAGGACGGGCGGTCGGAGGCAGAGCGCTCTGACGCCGAGAGCAAAGACGCCGGGAGCAAAGACGCCGAGAGCAACGATGACTGGAGGGAAAGTGAAGGAAGTGGCAGCGACGACGGAGACAGCGAGAAAGATGAGACCAAAGACGGACCTCAATCGGAGTCCAGAACAAAAAGTCAAGGGTCGAAAAAACCTAAGAGGCCTAAAAATAAAAACTGTAAGGATTTCTCCAGTCTGAAATACTGCTGTAAAGTGTGTGACAAGTCTTTCTGCTACAGAGCCTCTTTTCTGAGGCACGTGCAGGAAGACGAGAGGGATGCAGATCTCTGTGGTGTGTGTGGGAAGAGTTTTGAGTCCGAGGAGAGCTTGAGGCTTCACCTGCAGACGTACATCCGGACGAATGACTGTGAAGTTTGTGGGAAACACTTCGACGGCCACAAACAGCTGGAGATGCACATGAGGACCCACACGGGGGAGAAGCCGTACATCTGCACCGTCTGCGGCAAAGCGTTCGCTCAAAACGGAAACCTGATGGGGCACATGAGGGTCCACACAGGGGAGAGGCCGTACGTTTGCAGCGTGTGTGGCCAGAGCTTCAGCTTTAAAGAGTACATGATGGCCCACATGAGGATCCACACGGGGGAGAAGCCGTTTCTCTGCAGCGTCTGCGGAAAGGGGTTCAGACAGAGGGGGACTCTGAAGACGCACATGATGATCCACACGGGAGAGTCCACGCACCGCTGTAGCGTCTGCGACAAAAAGTTCTACAAGAGCGGAGCGCTGAAGATCCACATGAGGTCCCACACAGGAGAGAAGCCCTATCTGTGCAACGTCTGCGGGAAGAGCTTCACGGCGAGCGGCTCCCTGACCAAGCACATGGGCGTCCACGAGGGGGAGCGGACGCACGGCTGCGGCGTCTGCGGCAAAGGCTTCCTGAGGAAAGAGGACCTGAAGAGACACGTTCAGACTCACGGGGATGAATCCACACAGCTGACCAGTCTTTAGTGCTGAGTTTGGTGCCGTCTGTTAAAGGGTTACTTCAACAATTCAGGATCTTTTTTTTTATCACCTCCTTATTTTATGTTCAATGTGGTGCTGCTCTTTGTCCAGGACTCTCCTATAAAAGATGTTTATAACTTCTTTTAGCCTCTTTCCTGGTTAAATGAAGTCATGGACATAAATATATCTTTTATAAACCAAACTGATCATTTTCATTGAGAAAATGATTGGCAGATGAATTGATAATGGAAATAATAGTTAGCTGGCTTTGTCCAAAGTTTAAATACAAACTTGTAAAGCTGTCTTATTTACATAAATGACAGAAAAAAATCTAATATTTTTCTAAATATTGACCAATAATAATCCAATTTTACATCTGAAAAGACTGAAATCATTTTCAGTTGACCTCTATTTTTACCTGATATTGTGCTTTTTAAGGCTCTTGGAATCCTTGTTATATTCCCAAATTGGGAAAGAAAACCAGGACGCAAGATTTGAAATTAGATTAAAATCTAAAACACTGTAGTGAGGAAATTTTAGGGCAAATGTTAAATTTAATAACATATTTGAAAAAGAATTGGTGAACTAAGTCACTTGTATTATTTAAAGAAAAGATTAAAGAACCTCTCAAGCACTTTCTTGTTTCTGCAACTCCCCTTTTTGTTGAGTTATTTTATTTTCTTATAAAGAAACCTTCAGAAAAAATGCACCATGCGTCCATTTCTCTTTTAATTTAACCTTTAAATCACCAGTCTGATGTTCTGTGATGTTTCAGTGTTTAACTTGTCTGTTTAATTTGCAAATGTTCAGTCTGAGAAGAAGCCTTTGTTCACACCAAAATCATATTTGCTGTTTTAGATTTTCTTTCTTTTACGCTGATGAACAAACTGAGCCAGAAATGCTAAATGCTTTAATAGTATTTGAAGATGTTGCATTTATTGATGTGTTCTGTACATCAGAGGAAACATACGCATGTCTTATCCTGATCACTTACCAAAATCATTATATTCAACAACATGATGGTTTCTATCCTCAACGTATAGGTCTTAATAGAGAGATGTAACACAAAATTATGTGCAAAAATATCAATTATTTCATTTGACTTTTTTATTTGTATTCATTTTCCTTTACTGAGGTATCAAGGATATAAAAAAAACCCAACTTTTTATAATTCAATCAAGATTTGAGTTCTGTTTATTTCAAGATTTCATGTCTTTTATTTCCAGAGTCAGATAAATTGGTGCTATATTGTTTAAAATCATTAATAAATGCAGGAAATGTGTCATTGTCTGCTTTCTGTTACTTATTCAGGTGTGAATCAGCTGCAATTTAAGAGAGAGAGAGAACGTTAAAAAAGAAAATGTTTTAACAAAATGTACGTATTGTGTTGTCCCTCTGCCGTCTGAAGACAAATATGAGCTTTAATGTGATTGTTTTGAGCTCTGTGGAGAGTCTCAGAAGTAAAAGGCCCTTTGATTTAAGGGAGGCACGTGGACAGACATGGACAGAATAGAAAAAATAAAAACATACATTTCTGTTGCATACATACATTTCCTTCATCAACTCACAGAGAATGAATCAAAAGTCAGTTTACCACCTATTTATAACTTATTTTACTTATCTATTAATCTATTGTCTACTTATCTATTAGTCCATCTTGCTTCTGCTCATGTTGTCCAACAAACATATTCAATTTACAACTATATAAAAGCATGAAATCCTTCACATTTGACTTTTAAATCCAGATGGAAATACCTCAACAGACATTAGATGGACTGGCATTCATGCCCCTCTCAGGGTGAATGATATTTGGTTCTGTGTACTAACTTTTCATTCAGCACCATCAACAGGTCAAATCCTGTTATTTGTCCAGAACTTATGACCAAACACTTACAAAACTAATGACATCCCCATCAGCCTCAGTTCACTTTGTGTTTAATGCTAATGAGCAAATACTAAAGGATGGTGGTGAACATTACACCTGTTTAATTTTCTGTCTTTCAATTTGCTGTTTCAGCTCCACAAAGTTCATATTTCTAAACGTGTTATCATTTCTACCTTTTTGCTCTGGATGTGGTGAACTCACCTTACAGAGAAGATTCATAGTGATGATGATGATGATCGATGATGAATTCCCTTTAAAGAAACCTCTCTGTTTTGGTGACCTAAGATCTGGAAGAGATCAGAAACCAGACAGACTCCAGACGTTCGGTTTAAACACGATTTATTTTTCTGCTTAAATAATTACTTGGATCATCCAGTGTAGGCTATGTTGGTTTGTCATACATGTTGGTACCAGATTTATCATCAACAATGGATGCTTGGGGTGAAAAAAAAAAAAAAGGATTTACACAGGAACAGAAAATCTGATTTTTAACAACACGTGATCAATACTGTGATTTATGTGATTTAGTAAAAAGGACTGGATATGGGGCTAAAAATGAGATTCTCTGTTCTCATGTAATTACAACCCGTTAAATAAAGATAAAAGCCGTCAAACTGTCAAAATGAAAACAAGTCCCCCTTTTTTTTTTTAACACCACGGCAGACCTAAAAGCTTAAACGTACACTTCTAGTATGCATGATGGGCTTACAGGTGGACATTTGGATTTGATGTAGCACGCACACACACGGGGGCTGCTGGCAGTTTGGAGATTAGACAATGTGCCAGTCTGCAGGTTACGTTGGGGGGACACTGACAGTACCTTCCTGAAGCGTAAGAATGAAGCGTGGCCGCCCCTCGCCGCTCGAAAGCGTGGAGTGTGTGTTTCCATTTTTGTAAAAAATAAACTAAAAAAAAAAAAAAAAACAAAAAACAGTTATAGATGACATATGGTCGGGTTATTATGAGTGCTCACAAAGACAGAAGTACCATCAGACCCTCTCTAATTGTATTACAGTGCTTTGAATTAGGAGAGAAATAAAGGAAAGCGTTAAAAATAAAGTGACGTCACATGCAGCAAAATATCATTTCTCTGAAGACAAAGAATGTCCCACAGGCGGAGCAGAAGTAGCTGTTGGCTTTAAAGAAACGTCCTTTTGTTTAAAATCAAGCAGTTTGTTTTTTTTCTCCATTTGTTTCCCATTTACATACAGCTTTTTCTTTTTTTTTTGTTTCTTGTTATATTCGTTTGGAAGAGCAAGTCAGGTCACACACTCAAGGCTGCTCAAACAGTGTCGACCTCTCGATACAAATGCACCGACTGCAAAGCTTCAACTCAAATCAGTGCAATGAGCAATCCGTGAAGCTACTGATTTATTGATTTTTTTTTCTGATTTTATACAGTGTCATTTATATACAACAAAATCACCCATTTACTATTATATTTCATTTTTTAAAAAAGAACCACACGGTACAGCCCGATACTGTGGGTCCAGGAGGAAAAAAATAGACCATATAAGGCGAGTGTCTGAGAGAGTGAATCGCACGTCTTCAGTTTGCTCCGCTTTCCTCGTTTGTGCCGTCTTTGGTCGCGGACGCCTCGGCCCTCCTCGAAGATAAGAAAGTTCCCGCTCACGTCCGTGCTCGTCCTTTCGGTGTTGTTTTTCCAACGGTGAGTGAGTTTTGGTGACATGCTCATGCGAAATCAAAGAAAAGTAACTCGTTTTGCGTTGTCTTGCTGAAAACCATGCGCTGTAAAGTGAAAGCTTCAGACACGTTTTTTTGGGGGGGCCGATTGACGAGGCTTCCAGTCCGTTTTTCCTCCCAGGGTGTGTGTGGTGTCGCAGGTGGACGTCAGTGGACCTGAGGGGGCGGGGTTACAAACTTTATATTAATATCTGAGGTGCTTCAGATGGATTGATACTGTAGGTAATCTATGCCAGATGTGCAGTAATGGATGAACTAATTTTAGTAGCTATCAATTTCACTGATTTTTCCAAGCATATATGAGGAGTTTTCAGTCACTGTAAATGAAATTGGACTGTTGATTGGTCAAGATTAGCTGTCAGAAAATGCCAACTTGAGCTCTAGGAACATTTTATAGTCATTTTTCACAGTTTTATATACTAAACAATCAAAATTATGTAACAGATCAATAAATAATGGTCAATATGTTTATTTATTTAGCGTAAAGTTGAAGAAGACGCTTCGGTCTGCAGGGCATTGGCTTAGCATAAAGACTGGAAACAGGAAGAAACAACTTTGCTTGCTCTATCCAGGCATGCAAAATGTTGTTTTCGCACATCAGTGTTTGTGCAGTATAACAAACAACACATCACACGTTCATTAGTGAGCTTTAAAGGTGCTCGTAGGTGTATTTGTTTGGATTTTGTGCGGAGCCAAGCTAAAGGTTTCCCCCTGCTTCCAGTCTTTTTAGCGTCCAGATGGAAGAGCAGTATTAAATGTCTCATCTAACTCAGCAAGAGAGCAAATAAACAAAATGTCACAGTCTTCCTTCAGGTGCTAGTTGCAGTTTCCAAAAATCTCATTTTTAAACAGGTTTAACACACAGAAGAAAATAAATAAATATTATTTTACCATTTCACCATTTTTGCTTTACATTTTCAGGCTCTTACCTGGTTCAGTTGAGAGCTCTACTGTTAGGACTGACTCTTCTTCCCTTGTTTCTTGCTGGCGCCGTCTCCAGGCTTGGCAGACAGAGAATGAGGAGTTCATCGTGAGGTGAAAAAAAGGGGAAGAAAAAGGGGAGAGAAGGAGAATAAAGTTAGTGTTTTGATCAACAGGCTGATTGTGACTTTTGTGGGTTAATGAGTGGAGATCAACTACATCAGGTCATCACATCACAAGCGGCATGCTGGAAGAGAGGCGAGTTTAAGGAGAGAAAAAAAGGATGTTAAAACTACGACTTCACACGTGCTTGCACTGATACATGTTAAGAGACGGAAAAAAGAATTACTTTTGTCTTCTATGTTAGTTGAAACACTTGTAATATTAGTAGTTCTCAAACCCAATCAGCGAGCCAGAACTACTGATACACTGCAGCACAGAGGAAAGACACACAGCACATCACAACCACTGCAAACTGCGACCCTGCTACTCTATACACACAACTTCGCAAACTGCAGTCTGCCTCACAGCAAACCACTCCAGCAAACCAACTGGACTGCTCTGCTCCTCAGTTGCTGATGTTTTTTGTGTAGAGCTGCAGAGTCAGGTGTTAACCATCTGAGGGTTTGGCTGTGTCTGATTCTTTCACATTACCCTGAGTGATTTTCTCGAGTGTTTACATACAGTTACAGCTTCATGCAGGTGTAAGGAAGGTGTCAAGAGAGCTCTGCTGAATAAGTTAGGCGGCTGCTTTTAACGCCAACCTCAGTTTTCCCTCTCTGGGCCTCCTCTCCAGACTTCTCGGCCTTGTGGCCCTGACGGGAGCGCTTCCCCCTCTTCTTGCCCTTCCCCCCAGTGGCTCCTGCTGCTGCTGCTGCTCCTGCTGAAGGAGCAGCGTCTGCTCCACCTGTCGCTACACCACCACCAACACCACCACCATCTCCTTCCTCTGTAAGAGTTTCGCCTTCACTCCCCCTCCTTTCCTCCGAGCTGAACACACGGCGTACCACCTTTCTGATCACCTGTAGGGGGGCAGAATCACATTAAGGGGGGGGGGGGGGGGGGGAGGACGCAGGAAAGAATCTTGTGAAGAGAAACAATGGAAAGGTGGGTGTGTATGTGTGTATCTGTGTGACAGTGATTTCAGCTCACAAGTGTTTTTAAGAGCTCCCCCATGTTTCTATCTGAAATATTATTGGGGAAACACAGGTGTGTGTGTGTGTGTGTTGTATGATAAAGACGCGATAGGTGATGGAGGAGGGTGAGCAGTGGTTACTTTTCTGGTGACCAGATTCCCGTCTTCATCTGTGAACTGCTCCTCTGTCACAGACTCTCCAGGAATGTTTTTGGCCTCCTCTCCCTGAGGTGAAGGTTTAAAGGACGAGTGAAAGGCAGAGGGACGAGTGAGAGAGACGGAGGGGTGGAGGTACAGGTTGGGGAGAAGTTTGGGAGATTATCTGTAAGTCTGTTATTCATCTGGTTATTTAAAAAATAGAAAACATTTCCAAACAGATGTCAGCCTGCCTGCTGTTAAAATGATAAATAAATGATCTGAAAACATCACTGAAGAACTTCTCTGGTGTGACGACTGTAAAACCAGGATTAATAAGTAGTTTTAAGTGCAGGTTCATTATTAGAAATTCTCAGATTGATCAAACATATCCAAAAACTGATCATTTGTATTTTTGCAAGGAAAGACAAGCTGTCTCCACACGTTAATGCAGCTTTGTAATACAAACTATAACTTATTGTTTTACAGGTATTTATCATACAGGTGTAAGAAATATTTTTAATGATTAATTCTACCATGCCTCAAATCACTGTGTTCAGAGGAAAACAAAACAGAAAAAGCTTCAATCTTTCATTATCGTCACGCTGCTATGGTGATGACTTTTCCTTCCAAATCTTTGTTTTACACAAGGATAATTTACAGAGAGAGATCACCTGTAATTTAGTGCTTTAACGACTGAAAAAAAATTAACCAGCAACAATTTAGATAATTGTTCTTTTACAAAATATGCTGAAATTCTCTGGCTCCTGCATCTTCAGTTGTTTACAACTATAAACTGTTATAAAGTTTTATATTATTAATAACATAATCACTGTCAGACTAATTAAAGATGAAAACAATTGTTAGTTGCAGTTCATAAATGGACACATCAGCTGCTGTGGGAGTAAAACAGGACCCATCAGAAAGTTTTAGCAAACTTATCCGCTTTTCTTCTCCTGTGGAAATTCAGCCTCAGAATTAAACTTACAGATATTATCACACAGTGTTAACATATTATGCTATATATCAGCCAAACACACAGCACAACCAACACTTCACCAACCAGGCAGCAATACCAAACACCAAACCACACGGCTGGTACTGTAGTGGCTCACACCAACAAGCAGTGAGAAGTGCTTCATGCTATAGCGAGGCTAAACATCCACACACATTCACTGCCCCTCACACACACTCTGTCATGAAACTATAGTCAAGTTTTCATCTGAATGGAGCGCAGTTTTTGACCACTAATCCAGAAAAAGCTGCCAAAGAAAATGCAAATTAATGTGAGTTTCCATCCACTAGTTTTGATTTTTTTTCTCTTGTGCAAATTTGCATAAAGATAGTTGGATGGAAATTCGCTCTATGACACACAGACAAACACACTGTGTGTTAACAGAAACATAATCTCCTACTTTTACACTATAAAACACAGAAATGCTGTCAAACGCACACCAGCCCAGCACGTAACTTCAGCTCACAACCTCTCTGTCTCTCTCTGTGACTCGCTCGCTTTAGCTTTGAGTTCACTCTGCTTCGAGCTGTCCACACACCAGGCCTCACACACCTTGAGTATGACTCGTCTGCGGTACACCCTGGTGGTGACAGTGGTCGCCTCGTCAGAGCCGGACTCGTCGGCTCTAATGCTCCCCTGGCAAAGGCAACCCAGCGTGTGTAACGTTAATGACCCCAGTGAGAGTAAGTAAGTAAATGCTTGTGTCTTTAATCTTTGACTTAGAGTTCAAACCATTTTAACCCACATTTGACTTTATCAGGTCTTACCATAATGCGTTTGTTTTTGTGAATGAATTTCATGAAAAAATACAAAGGTAAGGTAAGTAAATGTGCAACTGCCGACTGACACACCCTGTCTGGGAGTTTGACTCTCACCTGGACTTTGTGCTGGGACCTTTCACCTCCCTCCTCCCGTCCTCTGCTTGGTCCCGCTGTGCTGCTGTCCTCCTGTTGAGATCCCTTCCTTGTGGCATCCTTCCCTTTTCCTTCCCTGGCTGCGTCACTGTGATCGCCGTTCTGTCTGTCAGTCTGAGCCGGGGGCTGCTCTAATGAATCAGCCAGACTGTCGGGGCTGGGGGAGTGAAATATGGACAGGAGATAAACTGAGACGCTATCACAAAGCTGCTGGGATGACAAAAACCTTGATGTGTAAATCTGTAAACAGAGAAGCGGGCGGCGTCCTACCTGCCCTCCTCGGCGCCGGGGCTGTGGCCGGGGCCCGACGACTCACCGGACGTCTCGCTTCTCCAGCCTGGAACTGAACACACGTCTTTTTCTGCTTGCTGTACTTGTTCGAGGATGGCATTCACCCTCTCCACTGTCATCTCCTCGTCCTCCAAGCCTCCCTCCAGCTTTATGTCCTCCAGCAGACTCTGCAGCCTCTCCTGGGTCATCTCCTCCTCTTCTTCCTCTTCTTCTTCCTGTCTTCCATTTCCATGACCAGTGCCGGAGGCAGCATCCCCTTTTTGGTTTCCTCCCTGATGCTCCAAAACAACGCCTTGCCCTGTCGTCAGCTCTCTTTCTAAGGCCTCATAATGCCTGTCTGTTCCCTTTCCTGATTTCTCTACTGCCCTTCTGTCATTATCCGGCCTCTCATAAGAAGCCAGCCCTGTCTTTTCTTCCTCAGATGTCCCTCTTTCCAAGGCAAAGGCTGTATCTTCAGCCCCAGCGATGGGGGGCTCTGCGGCATATGAGCTGGGGGCTGGGGCGACTGTGAGGGGGTCACTGCTGGAGGTACTGGTGGTCTGAGTGAGAGAGAGGTCACTAGGCCTAGTAAGCGTGGTCCTGCTAGGGGAGTCTGCGCTAGTGTCGCCCTCGCTAAAGAAGTCGTCTGAGCGCAGCGGAGTGGGGGGCTGGTAGTTCAGGTCTGAGGGGGTTTGCAGCTCCAGATCTACATTTTGGTATCCTGGGTGGATGGCAGGAGTAAAGGATTAGAGGGTAAGGGAATTGAAAGGGGAGGGAAAGACAAAAGAAGGGCAGAAAAAAGGGAAGGAAGGGGAGGTAGAATGGTGGAGGTGATGAAATGAGAAACACTTGGAACATCTAAAGGTAGAATTAGTTCAAATGTCACACAGGTGTCACCCAAAGTAGTGTTAACTGATTCTGATTTTGGCCACTTGGGGGCAGCAGAGCAAGCTGAAGGTCTTATGATGAGCACACAGAAACATTAGCATTCATTTGGATTTGTCATACTAATGTCTATCTGAATAATGTGAGTCTTCGTTTGGCTCTGTTGTTGTGTCTACCAACTTAAAATATCTGACACTTTAGCCCCTAAATGCTCAGCTATGGCCACCAGCTAGCTGTTGACTGTGTCTCAGATTCTAGAGGTAGAAAACAGTTAAAGCAAAGTGAATTTTGGACTTACATGGGCCAAATGGGCCAGAAAAACACGACTCCCAATGTATGCTAATGTTGCTCCCTGTTTGCTGGATGTACAAATAATCCATGTCAGCTTTGCTGTGTTTATAACTTGTTCTGCTGCCCCTGAATGGCCCAAAAAGAATCCATTATTACTGCGTTCAGGATTCCTCTTCCTCAACGAACACATTTCACAAACACGTTGGGACTCGTGTGTGACTTCTGAGCCAGCACTACAGAGAAGACACATGACCAGATCACAAAGAAATGGAAACAGAATATAAAGACAAGATAAAAAATATAAGATAGAAATGTCACATATAGTGTATTTAGATAAATATTACACCAACACTCAGTCACACTAATGTCTGTAAAGTTCCTCAGGAGCTCTGTTGTGGTTCCTGGTCAGTTTACAAACTGGCACTTTTGTAAAAGCATTTATTTCAAACCCAGATTTGGACTCTGGAGCTACTAATTTGAACTAAAATGAAACATTAGTTAGATTAGTAAGGGGCTCTTCATCACAGCACTTTAAAACAAGCCTGTCTTCAGCTCAATGTCTCAATAGTTACGAGTTATTATGAGCAAAAGTGAATTCAGGTAGGTTAGTTGTGTTGCTTTCAACAAAAGGCGGAGAGGAGCAGAGCAACCAACAGGCATCTAAATGTAGAGCTCAGGAACAGAGTGATCCCGTCTGAAGTAAGAGGGGACACCAGGAGGGAGGGGGGACGGTGGAGAGGAGGTGGGCAGTGAACGGGGAGGAGGAGAACGATGATTTAGGGGAGGACAAGGGAGGGGACTCGCTGGGACGGGAGAGGATAAAGGGGAAGGAAAGGGAAGAGGTGTGAAGGTGGGAGGAAGTGATGAAGGAGAAGAGGCACATGTTAGAAAGGGAGAGGAGGAGGGAGGAGAGGGGAAAGGAGGGGAAAGGGAGGAGTAAACGGGAGAAGATGACAGGGAGGGAGGAGATGGAAAGAAGGGAGAGGAGAGGGGGGTGAACGAGGGGGGAGGAGAGGGGAGAGGGGGAGACCATTTAATGGGCGTGGGAGAGGCAGAGGGGGGAGGAGGGTGCAGAACAAGAGGAGAAACAGAGGAAGAGGAAGGAGAGGAGGGCAGGTGGAGGCCAGAGGGAGGACAGTGCCGAGGGATCAAGGAAGGAGGAGTGAAGAACGAGGAGGAGCTGAAGGGGCTTCGGGGGGAGGAGGGAACAGGGGGGGAGTAAGGCAGAGCGAAGAAGTGAGGGAGAACGGGAGCGACGGGCAGGAGATAAACGGGAGGCGTGGAAGGGGGAGACGGGAAGAAGAAGACAGAAGAGGCAGCAGGACGGGAGGGAAAAGAGGGAGGGGCATGAAGGGGAGGAGAGGAGGAGCAGGAGGAGATGGAGGTAGAGGGGGAGGGAGTGACACAGAGAGGGGCGACAGGCTGTGACGTATGAGGATGCGGGGGGACTGTAGGAGACCTAAGAAGTTTAGGAGCTATTACATTTATCACAGTTCACAAGAGACAAAAAAAAACAAAAAACGACAGTTAGACGAGACATGGATGAAAAGACAAACAGCAACGGACGAATGCACAGACAGTGAGATCAACTTGTGGATGATGAAGACATAAATGTCTTAGAAGCTGCAGAAGCAAACACGCTGCACGCCAGAAGTCTCAGGATTGCTTATCTCGGTCGATAAGCAAGAAGAGGCTTCCTAGTCTACAGCAGGAGCATCTTTACAGAGAAAAACAGTAGAGGAGAGAATAAATACCGATCCACACTCTGGCTTTGCCTTGCGTGACGTTTTGGGATCAAGGATGTCTAAAAATTGAGCTGTAAATTTAATTTCGTGGGAGAACTAAGGAGGAGATGGATGGGAACTGGGAATTCTGACAGGCTGGGTCGTAGCCAGGATTCAATAAATACTGAAGGCCATTAGACTAAATTTCCCCAGGGCAACCCCACAGCCTCTCTCTGGCAAGCCTCCAAACAGCTACAATTCCATACCACACACTAATTGCATGCAGCTTACGATATTTATCATGTAAAACGTGAATAAATTGGATGCCAGTCACCTTCTCGAATGTCATTTCCTAGTTAAACTTTAAAAGGTCTTCCAAACGATGTTAATACTGTTGTTCGTTCTGGAGATGTCTCAATTTATTCTATTTTTTTCCAACTGTAAGCAACTCCTATATTTCCTTTGTGCACTGCATTGTGAGACAATATTGTGCATCAACAGCAAATTGAAAAATCGAGCATTTCTGACCACTGACTGTATTGACTACATGTAAATTAGTCACTTGTAAGCTCTTCTTCAGGCCGTTAAAACCTGCATATTCCCAGAAATACTACTGACATGACCTTGGAATTACAGTCCTTTGAAAGGGCTATATGGTTTAGGATATAATAATGCTAAAAGCCTTCGAGTTAGCTGTAGATGTTGTCCAGTTCGTGCAGAGGGGGACAGGAGAGATCTTGCAGAAGGACTGCTCGCTCCCTACACCACACTGTTGTATTTCCAGCCTTACTCTAGTCAGCCTGAGCTGAGCAGCGGGGTTTAAGAGCAGAATCTATGAGGGGATCCAGAGGCTGCTGTAGTTAACAAAAGGTGGTCATTGGTGCGAATTAGCTGGTTAGTGGTGCTTAGCGCTGATAAGGGAATTTGCCATAGGAGTTAGTCACTTAGAAGCAGGAAGAGGAGAGAGGAGGAGGAGGAGGCGGGCAGTCTGCTGGTCTCAAAGCGGGAGAAGCTACAGTGGAGCGTAGAGGCTGAGAGGCTCGGAGGAACCCAGGAGATGACAGGTACGGTGCAGCTAACAGCAGTGACACAAAGCATAATTATACACCGGACACTTTGGAAAGAGGTGTTTCGTTTTCAACCCATCTGCGAGTGTCATCTGGGACAGAGCACATTGCATGTGCTTTGCAAAAAAAAAAAAAACACTCCACACACGTGTTGAAAAGGCTCCACCCGTTTGAAGAGTGTTAAATGTGTATTGTCCAAAGCCAACAACATTAGAGCGGGCAGCCTCTCACACAAAGCCATAGCCATGCATTTTGGTGATTCGTTTTTATCCGTTCAGTGTCGGTTTCATTTAAATCATCTTTGCACAGAGGTCAGCCCGTATTCAAAGCAGGAACAATGCAGATCCTTGTGTTAAGATGATTTTTAGAAACCTAATTGGACAGACTGGCAATTAGGGCCCATTTCAGGAGTTTGTCTCAAAGTGTGCCTGCCTAACGCTGGCTAATTGTGCAGGTTCATCTACTGAGTACAGCAGAGAGCTATTCTATTAGGACTGAGGCTCTTTATTTCCTTGTCCCCTCAGTGAACAAAGGGATAACAACAGAAAACTGTTGAGTTGTATGCTGGTTAGATACTTAGGTACATTTAGCTAATCTAATAGCAGAGTGGAGAAAAATGCCAAGCATAGAGTTGATGCAGTGGTGGGAGAAGCATTCAGGTCTGTTAATTGGATAAAAGTAGTAACACAATATTATTAGATAGTGCTGATTATGCAGCAGTTTTATTATCATTACTGATGAATTGGCATGTAAGAGTTGTTGCAGTTAGTTGAGATGATTTTAAATACTTTATACACTGTTTTGTATGTGAAATATGAATCTGTGAAATTAATAGTAACTGTGAGATACATATAGTGACATAAAAAGGGGAAAACTTACAAATTTGAGATGTGGTAGGATCAAAATATGAAATAAAAACAGCAAAAGGAGAACGGGAGCGATTGATTTGAAAAAAGCTTATTGCTTATTGTATATTTTATGATCAGCTATCTGTGATAAAAGGCACACTGCAATCAAAGTCCTGAAATGTGCCTCATAAGCTCTGTCAGAGTCAGAAAATACCGGTGACTGCCACATTTCACTTTCACTTAAGAGGAGAGAGAGAAAGTTAGAAAGAGAGAAAGACTTGCCATAGTGCTTAAAGCAAGCATGCCATTATTATAAATTGGTTGTTATAATTATGTTTTTATGTTTTATTTTTTTCTAATAGCAGATGACACAAAATTGGCAAAAGGGAGACGTGCTTGGGTATCAGTTTAAATGTTTAAACCTGTAATATACACATAAACATAACTATTGTTAAACCAAATTATAAATCAGTGCCCATCTGAATGTGCCTCACTCATTATCTTATCAACAAGATTATCAATACATTGATCAGATGAGACAGAGACCCCAATTCATCAGCGGCTTATGTTTGCTTCCAGATCATGCTTTTGAGCAGTTTATAAAAAAAAAAACAGTCACACACGCTAAGAAGTGTCATGCACCCAAAATGGTACAGATTTTATAGACGTTTGAAAAATATAAAAATTAACAATCACCCAAAAAATCTATCACTTGCCATTTACGTTCCAATGACTGAGTGCTACAAATTAATTGCACTGCCCAGTGTTGGAAAACTAACAAGCTGACTGGGGTGACTGCTTGATAAAAACGACTCTAATGCTCTTATTACCTGATGGTCCATTAACTGATATGAGCTCAAAGTCATTTTGGTTAAACTCTAATTGACGTCCTTTGTTTGGTCAAGCCTGATTGGTTCTGGATTTGTTTACACAGTCATGTCTGACTATCTGGCTAAGAGAGGAGGTGAAGAAGGGTGAAGGGATAGACTGAGAGATAGACTGAAAGTTCAGCTAGGGTGGGCTACACTTTACCATCGGACTGATCCGGGAATACTGCGTTATCATCGGCAAAGCAGCGTGTGCCTGAAATGTTACCGTAGTCAAATATGGGCCCTTCCAGCAAAGTCACAATATCCAACCGATTGATCTTAGTCAGCACCGCAGTTAAAGCATCCGCTAGAGAGGAGAGACAGAGACAGAGAGAGTCATTCACATGTTCTAATAACCACAAAACTTTGATAGTGGTTCATTTTCTTCATTAAATGGCAACTGAAATGTTTTCTGATATACGAGAATGTCAGCTGCGGGAAGAAGACCCACAGCAACCTTATGAATTTCTCCCCGTCACACATACAGGCACACATGAATACACGCTGCTTACTTGTGGCATTTTTACCGTCCCTGAACACCCATTTCTTTAGGAGCGTGAAGCTCTGTGCTGTCAGGGAATTGGGGTTCTCCACTCTGATGAAGTTGATCTCTTCCACAGAGAAATCCAGCTCCCTGGCCAGCTCTGTAATGACAACGAACACCACAGAAAACACATTTCATGAGAGAATAAAAACATAAAGATGCAGTCCTTCGTTGCTCAAGGGCTTAGTCTTGACACACAACAAAGCTTAAAAGCCCCTTTTTTATTGAGGTAACCTATGCTAAAAATATCTGCACTAACAATGAGGAACTGTGATTTATCTTTCCTTAAGTGGCAGACAAAATCAGAAAAAAAGTCTGTAAGAAATTACAACATTGCAAAAGTGAGTGACAGTACAGAAATACTTCCACAGATGCTGGGTCTTTAAACAGTAAGTCAGTCATCTGATGGCAAACTGCTGCCTGACACATCATATGTGGTGTTAACAAACTGATGCTACAGGGGACAGATCATGGAGAAAGTGAAAATGAAGAAATCCAGAAAAACAGAAACAATGATTAGCTAGAAAAAGATAAGGAGACATCTTAAATATGATTTCACCCTTTGCAGCGATTATAATGTACACCAAAACACATCCGGCTTCCCAGTGATTAGCTCTCATGTTACGCGTTACAGACTGCTGATGAAACAGATGATGATGAAACTGTAGTGCTGAAAAAAAATCCCCATTATTTGTGTCCATAAATATGTTTTCATGTATGTGTAACTGCCAAATACTGTGGCCAACATGGTCTGCAGTTAATGAAGGAGTGAAACGCTACTTGTATAGACAAGCACACTGGCTATAAATTTAAAACCATGAGGACATAATGTTCAGCAGATCTACTGGTTCACTGCAGCTCTGCAACAGGAACACACATTAAATATGGATTAGATTCCTCTTCTCTGCTGAATACTCGCTCACTCACTGCACTGGACAGACAGCCTGACTCACAACTACAACTATTCCCACACATACACGCTTCGGATCACACACAGACACACGGTCACACACACGGTCACACCCACTCACAGGCAGGCAGGCGTGGGGCAGTGCTGCAGTGCAGGTGGTCAGGCTTAGACTAAACCGCAGCGGCCACACCCTTATGGCTGCTCAAAAATTATGCAAAAAATCATCTTACTGGTCCTCTTACACACAATTAAATATAAATACATTGCTATAAAAGCTTTTTGCCATTAAAATCCATAATACAGTACATTTATTGCTGTACAAAATGTTAAGCCACCTAGCTCCTGCCTCCTCATGAGCTATGTATGTTAAAATTCTGAAAATTCAATTGAGAAATTACATTGCAATCTGAGTTTTGAGATTATTCTGACTTTCATGTTGTGTTATATGCGTAGTGATGATGATGTATGTGGCTACAAATGCCACTGCAGTACTGCACGGTTAAGACATTTTTATATAATATGTCCACCAGATGGCAACAAACACTGTAAAACTACTGGTCTCACAACTGGGCTCCGTCCAATTTTTTCAGTCACATGTGGGCTTAAGAGGAGAGAGGAGGATCTTTTTGTTGCAAGATGGGTATCATATCTAATGTTTATCAGAGAATAAAAATAACAATAAGTAATAATAAAGTGCATACGTTTTATTGTCTGGTTGGATGCTGAACTGATTTAGATGAAACTGATTTATCTTCCAACATTTCAACTGTTTCTCCATGTCATGTCAAATACCATAATAAAGATGATATTCTTGCATCACTTCATTGAATTAAATGTGAAACAGTGAGTTGTGTGTACACTCACCAGTCCAGCTGAGTCCGAGGTGGTCGGCTACTATTGCCATGCGGAGGTCTGTTCTCTCACAGGGACTCTGAGGGCCTGTGTGAGGAAGCAGGGATGGGCAGGATACAAACAATTAACATGCCATATTATGACAACAATCCCCCAATTAATTGAATGTGGTTTCAGTAATAAATACACTAAATGGCTCCTATAACATGGCCACAGAGGGCATAGATGACATTTATAAAAGAAACAGATTGGGATTGTGAACTGAAAGTTTGTCTGTTTCAAACTAGACATTGATGTTTAACCACAGGACATAATAAATACCTAGTTAATGGATACCTACTTAAACTTAATTTTTTCTCTCTCTTTTTGTTCTGATGTGATAATCATATTTAACTGTGTAGTGTTGAGGAATGAACAAACATAGAGACTAACTTTAGCTCACTGTCCCAGGTCTCATCTCTGAAAACAAACAAAAAGGTTTTTCTGGCCCGACTCTCCTCGATGATTCACTTTGGATAATGGATGCTTACTTAAAGAAATAGTGTGAAATTTTGGAAAATATACGTCACTTTCTTGCTGACAATTAGATTAGAGGAGATCGATACAACTCTTAACATCTATGAGCCAGGAGATGGTTAGCTTAGCTTAGAATAAAGACTGGAAACGGCAGAAAAAGCAAGCCTGGCTCTATCCAAAGGTTAAAAGAAATCTCCTCATAGGCACATCTGAAGCTCAGTAATCAACACATATTTGATTTGTTTAATTCATACAAAAAAAGTGTTAAAATGAAAAGTTTAACATGTGGTCATGTGTTGGATACATTTTTGGAGGACAAATGCAAATTGCCCAAAATGTCAAACTACAGATTTTGACTGTCCATATGGCTATATTCTATTTCTTTTTTCTAAATTATTAAACCCTGTGAAATGGATGGGATGTAAAGAGTGTTTTACTGTAATAGTAGATATTTCCATACGACTAGTTTTCAGACTCTAAGGCAATCAAGGACAACTAAGTAAGCATAAGGTAGACATGAAATATGAATCTACTTAGATAGTTGCTGTAACTAGACCAGTACTATTAAATGACATTGGTGAGACAACTGATTATATGAAATACAATAAAAAGCATGAGGATCTGTGAGGCCAGAAAAGGAAACAAAGTCACATTTTCACACTAAAATGTTTGCTATTAAGTAGTATTAGTATGAGTAGTAAGGTTTAGAGAGTTAAAGAGTTTTGTATCACATTACTTACAACAAATGATCTACCATCAGGCAACATTCCCTCCCACTGATAAAAGCAATTCATGGTTTCAACTTGAAATCAAAAGTAATCCAGCTGCACTAAGATTTCCACCAACTTGAAAATGACTGACTACACTGACACACTCTCGTGCAGCTGACATTCACATGATTGTCAAGTTCGGCCAATGAATTGTTTTCGCAGTGTTTTCAGAGCGCAACAGTACCACCAAATGATATCTACGAACCAGGCAAGCAGACCAAAACAAACACAAGGTCATATTTCCCCAAGCAAACTTTGACATCATCGTAACTATGTCGAGGGTGGAAGTGAGTGGTGTGGGGTCATGTGGTGAGGCGCAAAACTAACTTAATCTATATTGTGAAGTGAAAGTGAAAATCTGTGTGGTAGCCTGTAAGACCCCACAATAATAGGAGGAAATGTGTACTCAGTTTTTATTAAACCCTTGAGTGTGCTTATTTGAAAACCAATACTGACAACTATAAAGTGTTTGCTGATATTTAAATTGTAGTTCCTTTACTTTTTTAAAGAGCTGCTGCTAGCAATGAGGTAATTATTCCACTGTCATCACACATTTAAAGACACCTCTTTCCTTGACAGATAAAAGTCAAACAACAAGAAATTAGGCTACTTAGGCTAAATAATATATCTTTCTTGATCCAGAAACAAACTTAGCTGAATTCTGTCACTGATTCTCTGTGTTTAAGCCTTTAAGCCTTCTTTGTCTAAATCAGACAGAACAGGACACAGGTAACACGAATGACAGGAAGAAGGACAGCTACACTGACAACATCACATCACAAAGCACCCACAACAGCTACATGCATCTCATAGTGAAAGATATAGTATAACAAGTGTTTAGAAAGAGTTTACAAACTAGTCTCGTTCTCCGTGACAGGAGCCGTGATTGGTTGATCAACCTGACTCCCTTCCTCCTTCTCCTTCTGCTCTTGCTCCTTCCCTCCAAGTGTCCGCCTACTCTTCCTCCTGCTCCTCCTCATCCTCTCACTGTTGGCCTGCTCAACCTCAGCTCTCACATCTCTAGCAGTTGGTGTTGATGTGGTGGTGGTGGTGGAAGTGGAGGTAGAGGTGCGTGAAGGGCAGGAACTTCTAGAAGCTCTAGATGGTTCTGACAAAGAGGAGTTCCTGGTAGTGCTGAGGCTGCAGCTCTCTTCATCCTCAGTGGGCAGTGTTTTCCCCTCTAACTTTGTTTGAGTCTCCTTGGGAATGGTTTGATCCAAAAGGTTGGTTCCCTGGCTATTGACAGACCTTGTTTTAATGTTTTTTCTCCCTGTCTCACTTGTGCTACTTCTTACTGGGGTTTTCACTAAATTGTATCTGCGTTCAGTGCTAGATCTGCCTTTAGTTAACTGGTTATTGCCCCTGGCAGTTTTAATACTTCTATCACTAACCGCAGATTTGGCGCTAACGTGCCTATGCTCCCGGGAACAAGAGGAGTATTTCATGGCTTTCATTACTGGGATTCTAGATTTAGGAAATAAATTCTCAAAAGGGTCTAATCTTTCCCTTACATTATGCATTGCATGTTTCCTGACAAAGAACTTATCAACATTTTCTTGTGCCTTGTTTTTCACTATTGGTTGACTTTGACTGCATACCTTGCGGCAGGGCACCCTCACTGGTAACCTGGACTTGCATATCTTGCCTTTGACCTCTTTGGCTCCTGTGTTTATTATTGCTATATTAGTAAAAGCCCTGTCTTCTCTGCTGTTCTCTTCTAGCTGGCTGAAGGATGCTTCTATCCTGCTGACCCCCTGCAGAGTGGGTCCTGAAGAGGACAACAAGTTGTACACGATACTGCCAGCCTGAGTGACGTCTGAGTGGGAGTCATGGATGTTATTACTGATATTTCTGCTCCATGTTTGGGGATTTCTAATCTGTTGTGAAGCTGTGGAAGAGGAATCTGTGCTTTGGTAATAATTACTATGATTTTCTGAGGTCCAATCCAAATGGTCCCCCTGTTTAGACGTACCTGAAGGAATCCTGTGATTTGAATAATAATCTATGATACCTGATGGTCTATTATTCAAACAATTACCTTCCATACTTGATGTATTAAAATTAGAATCATCTGTAAAGAATGAAGTAAAAGAATAAGAATTATCTACAGTTTTTCCTGAGGGTGTGTCATTAGAATGATCAAAGATGTCTGGTATTCTACATTCACAACTACTATTTGAAGCATCTGAAGTTTTATCAGATGACAACTTGAAGCCAGTTTTAAAAGTAGAGAATTTAGGTTCAGTTTTGGAAGAGTCTCTGCATGTAGTGTAACTTCCAGTTGCATTTGATATTTCAAGCTGGACAGTAGTAGTCTGAATGGAGACGTGAGGGACTATTAAGGTATCTATAGGATCCTGGGTATCCTTATGTGAGGATGCATCTATCTCTGTGTCCCTGACCCTGTACCTGCCCGCTGAGTAGTAATGCTCACCAATCTGAAAAAACTGGAGCCTCTCCTCCACCATGTCCCTCTTGCTCATGTCAATCGCACCACTGCGTGTCATCTCAAACATCTTCCCTTCATGGAAGGGGAATGGGTTTGGCTCGCTTGTTGGCGTGCTATCATCCGTTGGTGTTCGGGCTGGGGTTGTGTCTGGTGTTGTGGCCTGAGACTGGTCGTCCACTGCCAGTCCAAAAGGCTTAGGCTCACCATTGCTTCCCCGTGTCCCTCCCATGTCAACGATTTCTTCTTCTCCACTTTTACTGGGCCAGGGGTCAAAGTCCAGCCCTTTAGTGGCAACAGTCTTAAAAGGAGAGTTAAACTCCTCTTCTAACTTGTAACTAAAGTAAGTGTCTGAAAATCCCTCTTTATCTGAATGTTTTTGTTCCTGACTTTTAACCCCATCCTTACTAAGACCATCAGGTTTTTCACCATTTGAGGGAGTATCTCTTTTGCAGGTGTCCTTTTGACATTCCTCTGGAGTTTTCTCCTCTTCAATAACTTCCAGTTTGGTCGGGGGAAAAGAGCGGTCAGTGGACCTAAACGTATCAGTTGCCCAGACGTCTCGCCGACTGTCTGGAAGACCAAACAGCCGTAAATCTGCCTGCTCGCAGAGGCCATCATCCTCATCCTGAAGTTCATATCCATCAAGAGAGTCTATCTCTGTTGCATCTGTGTCGTGAGAAAATTCAGCCGTTGTGGCTATTGAACAGTCTGTTATTGACTGGTCATTTCCATTTTGTTCATATTCATAGTCCTCTCCTTTGCCATTAGAACCTTTAGAACCATTGGAACCATTGGAACCATTAGTCCCACCATGAGGTTCTTTGTTGTTTCCATTTTTGTCATTTCTTTTGGATTTAGATGCCTTTTCCTTCTCCTTCTTCTTCTCCTCCTCCTCAGAAACTTTGACAGTGAATTTCTTACAAGGAATTGGTTGGAAGATTGACTCATCCTCCTCATCTTCCTCATTTGATTGACCATCATCTCCAGGGAGCACTGGGGTTGGTGGTTGGATACGTATAATTGGCTCGGTCAGCAGGTGCTTATCATGTTCTTCCTGTAAGTTCACCTCCATCATTTCTGTCTCAGTTTCTGAAGAGGCACAGGAACCTTTCCTTTCTGGGTCTGAAATTTCTGAAGCCGAATCCAGAGGAGGAGGTGGAGGGAACTCTATATATGCAATACCTTTGTCTTTTGAGACTTCTTGCTGCTCCTGCCCTGTCATTTCATCAGGCCTGTTATTGGTTGTTGTTTCTTCCTGGTTTAAATTATTACTTAATTCCTGCTGGTTATCATTAACTTGTGTTTCTTGCTTATTAGCGTTAGCAAGATCTGCTTGGGTGGTGTGAACAATAGTTTTTCTTTCAGGTAAAGCCTCCTTAAAAGAGAAAACAACTTTGCCATGTTCATCTTCCTCTGACTCTTCAGATACCTCCATGATGGGGCTGGGTTGCCCTGGCATGAATCCCATAAAGCCATCAGGGGTCTTGGATGTGAGGTCATAGCTAACCTCCTCAGAACTGGGGGTCTCTGGTGTAAGGGGGCTTTTCCCTGAGCTATCTATGAAAGAGACCTGTTCGAGTGTGTCATCTTCAGGGCTGATGGGGCTGAGTGCTGAATTTGATTTCTGTTTTACTGTGTACAGCGCTCCTTTGGCCTCTCTCTCTGCCTGCCTCCCCCCCTGGACACTGACATAAACAGGTAATGTCTTGATACCTTTAAAGTTTTCTTTGGTGGTTATAGCAACTGGAGGAGTTATGACTTTCTCCAGTGTTTCTCTAGGGCTAGGAAGGTTATTGGAGTTGGAATCTTTGGGTGCATTATCTAGAATTTCAAAAGTCAGATCTGTTTTTGCTGGGGTTGTCTCAAGACTTGTCTGTATTTTGCTCTTACATAATGTAGGTATCTGTGAAGGTTTAGTTATTGTCTGTTTCTTTGTGAGGTCATTGTCTAAAGTAGAAGACAATCTTACTGGGATCTGGGATTCTGTCTTTTTCTTAAGGTTTTTGTTTAGTGGTTCTTCTGTGTCTTTTCGTGATACTTCAGCTTTGGAAGCAGTCTCACTTTTTGTGACTTGCTGGAACTTTTTAGAATCACTATCTTTCTCTAGTAGTGTAGTAGTATCATGAACAACAGTTGTCTGAACTTTTTGACCTTTATTGCTTTCTTTGATTTCCTGAGTAACAAAGGAATGGATGTCTTTCCCTTTAGTAGTTACTTTGTAAGGCTCAGGTTCACTAATTTGTTTTTGCAAAATGGCCTCTGGGATGTTCTTGTTTGGCAACTTTTCTCCTGTATGTTTTGGGGCTTTAAATGTTGATGATATTAAAGCCGGTTTAATGCTGTCTGTGGCAGTACAGGTATCCTTCTCAACATCCTGTTTTGGGCTACCTTCTTCTGATGTTTCAGATACTTCTGATGCTTTTCCTCCTGCAAAAAACTGATAAACAGGAAGTTTGCTCTCCTGTAATTTCTTTACTGAAGGTTTTGGCTGCACTGGAGGAGGAATTTTGGTTGGACTAGACTGACTTTGTTTCTGAGCCTCAGTTTCAAACTTCATCCTCACAGCACTGACTTTGGATGTGGATTTAACATGAGTGGGAGAAGAGGGTTCAGACTCACTTGCTCTAGTTTCACTGACATGAGAAAGCCTGCTTTTCTGGGGGCTGCTTGGTAAGCTAGAGCTTTTCTTTTCAGTTGTGGAGGTACTGCCAAATATTTTACCAACTGTAGGCTCCCTGAGTTTGCTTTTATTGAAACCCTCTTCTGCTTTAGGTTTCTGCTGTGTTTTCTCAGGGCTACTGCAGGCTGAGTTAGGCCAAGACCTGGGTTCTTTTGCCTCTCGTTTCATAGGCTTTTTCTCAGGTGACTGCAGCTCATCATTAAGCTTCTCTGTTTTGTCACGGAAGAACTGTGATACCTCACAGAGTTTTTCTTCAGCTTCCTTTACAGTTTGGTCAACCCTGTCCTCATAAAGAAGCTTATCTCTGCTCCTGTCGTGTTTGTCCTCTGTAAATCGCATCCAAACAGCATGTTTAGGGCTGCCCTGTTCTGTGGAGTAATGAAGAACTGTTACCTTATCAAACTGAGATGGTTCATCTCTGTGCAAGAATTTACCAGATTTAGGGGACCCATCTCTTGATGACTTAGAAACAAACTCTCTTTTGGGGCTGCTGTACTGCTGACTCTCGCCACGGCTACCACTCTCCCCTGAAACTGGGAGGCGGTTTTTGTCAGTTGCCATTGCTGAATCCTCTGTGTCAGAGTGAGACAGCAATTGTGCATCAAGTTTTTCTGAGAGGAGCATTTTCTCAGCAAACTTATATGATTCACCTCTGATTTCTGACAACTCATCATCACAGTACTCTATGGAGTGCTGGCTCAATAGTTTCAGGGCTTTATATGAGTCATCAGCTACTAGCTGGGCAGAACTTGGGCGACTATCCTCCTCCTGAGACACTGGTGTGTTAACACGAGATGTTTCCAGGAAGGAGGGC
The DNA here is from genome assembly GCA_023238725.1 of Scortum barcoo. Taxonomy (NCBI): domain Eukaryota; kingdom Metazoa; phylum Chordata; class Actinopteri; order Centrarchiformes; family Terapontidae; genus Scortum; species Scortum barcoo. Next base: position 17,312,889 of record CM041542.1, read on the forward strand.
AGGGATTCTTCAGCAGTAAGCTCCTCCTCTTCCTGCTGAGCCTCATCATAATCGGTAAGTTCCTTAATTCCATGGTCCCCTTTGTAGACATAAAGCTCTGGGTGTTTCTTGGTTTCCCTGATAATAACCTCTGTTGGCTCTGCTGTGCTGTGGCCCTTTTCAATATGAACCTCAATTATTCTTTCAACTTTGGGTTTAGATTTAATGTCTCTGTCAAGAAATCTAGGAGTCAGCTCATCACCTTTGACAGAATCCTGGCTAGCTTTGTGTTCAAAAAGGCCTGCCAGTTCTTTAGATGGATCCCTACCTGACTGGAAAGCTTTCATAATATCTCTAACTGACATACCTTCCTCTATCATCTCTGTACCATCAGTCAGTTGGGGCTTGTGATAGACCATTCTAGTAGTAGTAGTAATGTGCGTTTCCTCCTTAAGACACATACTTTTGTTCATCATAGAGTCTTCTTCTGACATTTTCATCTGTAAGGCTTTGGAGCTTGCTGAAGGTACATCTGGCTCTGTAGAAGGAAGAGCAGATGCAGCCTCCTCCATGAGTACAGGCTCACAAGGATCATCAGGGTGCTCAAAGCTTCTAATGTGGACCACTTCAGTTCTGGTCTCAGTTACGCATGGAGGGATGGGTGAATCTGTGAATAAAGGCTTAGGCCCTGTACTCTCTGCACTCTGAGGAGCAGAAGGTGTCTTTTCACTCCTGGTCTCAAACCCACTGTCTGACAGGGGACTCTTATCCTGCTCATGAGAGAGGTCCTCAGGTGATTCCAAAATAGTATCCCCACCCTGATATGATTCAGCAAGTTTGCTTAGGTCCTTCTCTGAGGGAGACCTGAGCATGCCCGAGACTGGTGGAGGCATCTTGAGTTTGTGCTCTTGGATGGACATAGATGGTTTGAGAACACGTTTTTGTTTCTCCTCCCCTTCCCCTTCCCTTTTTGCCTCCTCCTCATACCTACTTTTCAACTCTGCCATTTTGGAAAGAGAGCTAGCGCCAATATGCCATTTGTTAAAAAATATACCACTTTGTTAAAAAATCTACCACTTTAGCTAAGTTCTTTGTCTTGACATTGACATGGACTGACGCTTGAGCAGGAGAGTGTTTTCATCAAAAGGAGGGTAATAGTCTGAGAGGGCACTTCTTTGTGCCTCCTCAATCTCATCTTTACTAAATTCCTCCCATTCATCCTCTGAGGCTCTCTCTTTACCTGCAGTGGCCTTACCTTCACTCATGATGTCTTTCTGTAATATCTCACTGACTTTCACTAAATCCTCTTTCACTTTTTCTACTAGAGTATAAGGCTCCTCATCCTCTAGCTTGGTTTCTTTAGGAGTGCCAGTATGTGATGTTTGGACAGTTTTCACTGCAGTCTGTGTGTCTGTTTGTAGAATAGCTGTCATTCTGATCAGATCCTGTTTCATGTCTGCTACATCTTTTAAAATCTCCTGGTTGGAAGTTGCAGCTGGGTGGATGATTGGTGGTGTGATAAATGGAGGAGATTTCAGTTGTGACTTTAATTTTGTTGCAGTAACACAGGAAGACAAAGAGGAAGAAGATGAGGATGAGGCACGAGAAGAATCAGGCAGTGCCATTTTGAGAGACCCTGGCCCTGGTTTGACAGGGCTCTCTGGAATGACGTTGACTAATGAATATACAGGTACAGTCACTGTGTTAGATGAAACTGCTGAGCTTGGAGGGGCAGCTCCAGATCTTAGAGGACCATAAGCAGAGCTTGCTGTTACAGACCTACGTGAAGAGGACAGTGATTTAAGAGTGCCATAGCCTGACACAGAACACGAGTCTATAGCTTCATTTATAGCCGCACTGACACCAGAAGTTGCTGCCTGGGTGGTGGCCTGGATCCTCTCCTGAAGGCTGCTACTTCTCTCTGAGAGATGGCGAGAAGTAGGGGAGGATGGTGTGGATGAGGAAGATGGATATTTAACAGGCGAGACAGATCCGTTCATCATAGACAGTTCTGAGGAAGCAATGGTTGTCTGCCCAGTTGAGGAGAGAGACGAGAGTGATGTCCTCCCTCCTCTGGATGACAGTGTTGAGTCTACAGAGGTTTTCAAAGAGGAAAGGCTGGAAATACTTTTAACAGGAGAAATGTTAGGTACCCCTGCATCTGCTGCAACTGTGGAGCCAAGGGCAGTTTTAAAAGGCAGATTAGAAGTGTATATGTTGTAAGATGTCTTTGGCGATGCTGGAGCAGTAATTGGAGCTGGTACAGAACCATTGGGTATTGAGTGAAGTGGAGAGGTCCTTGATGTGTATGCTGAAGCAAGGCTTTTTATGGATGCTGGATCTGTGGCAGGTTTGCTTGGGCTTCCAGAGGACACAAGGCTGGCAGACCCCTGGACAGGGTACTGACCCAGCTGGACAACAGTTTTAATGGGTGAAGGCATAGTCTTGTAAGACCTGACAGGAGAGGAAGAGGAAACTATGTCGCTAACTGATTTAACTGGGGATGACTGGGTAGGTGCTGGTGGTGGAGCTCCCAAGGTGGCTTTGATAGTTGCAGGGCATCCAGGTGATGGGGACGATAGGGGCCATGAAGTTTTCAGTGGAGAAGCAGCTGGTGAGCCTGCCGGTGAATTGGTAGAGGTGAGGGAACTCCCCACTCCGACGGGCCTTGTTTGGCCAGGGATGGTAACAGGAGCAGTCGACCATGGTGGGTAAGGTCTGGTTGGAAAGACAGGTTTGTGAGGGTAACCAGCAGGCAGTGTTCTTGATGTTGTGCTTCGCTCAACTGCTGTTTCTTCAGATGATTTTGTAGAAATAAAGATAAGAAGGAATGGAAAAAATAATCAAAAGAATGTGGAATAGTAAAGGTAACAGAAAATTATGTTGGGGAGGAAAAGGAAGAAAAGATGTGAAAGAAGAAGAGATCAGAGGAGGAACATTTGGTCAGTGACGCAGTCCTGGTATCAAGGAGGGAAAAACAGCAGTTTTATGAAGTGCTGAGATAAGATATTTGTGTACTGATTAAAGATGGAGTTATGAAAAGAAACAGTTGTGTTCCTGTGTGATTCAGGATTGGGAGATGACTCAAACAACAACAGCAACAACAACATGATGAATAGACTGAACAAAGCACATACAGCGGCAAAGTAAAATTCCAAGGACCATGGCGTAGACTAACAACTGACAACAGAAATATGGCAGGACAAATGCACCAAGATTAACACAAAAACAACTTCTCTCTTTGGACTTCAGATGTTCTAAAATCAATCCGCTTTTTCAAGTGCCTTTTATCTGTTTGGTCCAAAAATTTCATAATGACAGATTCCCTAAAGCACAATTTGATTCTATAAACTATAATATAATAGAGCCAATGGCTGCAGAAGTTTCCATTTTCCTTTTTTTTAATATAACAAACAAAATATGACAAAATGTTTTTTCCAAGACTTATGTTTTGGCCCATTTTGTCATGCAAGAGTAATAAATATTGGTGACAAGCAGAAAGTGTGAAAAACTGAAAACAAACACCTGGAAGAAAGCCAAACTCAAGACCTCCTGACATTCACTTTTGTCCCACAAAAAGCTGCTACACCATCACAAAGCCAAAAAGAGTGTCAAACTCAGAGGGGACAAATGGAAAATAAATAAAATTTTCCTTTGACCTGCTTTCCAAATGCCCAAGCAAACATTGTTTTGGGAAGTCAAAGAAAAATTTTGATGTTGCTGCATTTGGACTTCTAAAATTCAGCAGTGGAAATCAACCAAACAAATCCAGAAGAAGTACAACTCACAACGTGGGCAAGCACAGCACAAAAACTGAAAATCCACTCATTGACCCATGCAAAAATATGTACCATGTTGTAAACAAGCATGTGGACAGTGCATGTTATGTAGGATGAGAAATATGCATTTATTACATTAGGTAAGTCACATCTATCTACATATTGATCACGCATTTTACAGGTTAATTGAAATTGTTAATAAACTAACTTATTCACGAAAATTGGCATTATTATATTCATCAAAGGGTTTGTTAGTGAAAATGTCAAACTCACTCAGTGCAGGCTCGGCCAGAAAGCTGTAGCGCTTACGTAAGGCTAGGGATGCAAAGGTAAGACGTCGATCTGGCTTTTCAGTCTGCAACAATAGCAAACAACACATCAGTTCTAGGTCACCCTACATCGTGTAGTGCTGCCGAATGAGCAACATTTGGACATTATTATGTCAAATTAAAGCAAACCCAATAGTCTGCATTAGTTGGTAACATAAAAACAATGCCCATATTTAACAGTCCCATTATACAGCAGCAAATTCTCCTTTAAGAGTATTCACTGCATGTCAATAATCTATTTTTGACAGTACTGATAGCACTACTTACAATAAGTGTTACTAAGCTAAGGTAGTAAAATTAGCTTATTAGCTAAGTACATCTAAACTTCAAAGCCACTTTTATGATATACTGTAGAGCGGGAAGGATAAGGATTGGACAAAACAAATAGTTTTTCATATCTACAATATATCATGCAAAACTGAGCAGCTAAAGGTTGCTTTGGACAAGGAAAGCTCATATTTCCCTTGTAGAAGCGGAAAGAATAAGGCTATGATGAACAGCAGGGCCACTAAGCAGGGCCGCTATAGATCTAGCGCAGAGGACAGCAAATGGTGGGGAGGGTGTGGTTTACCTCATCCTCGGCATCTGACTCCATTTCCTGGTTCCAAAGATGCATTGCAGAAACGGGGGAGTAACATAATGGAAAGCAGGGTGAAAAGAAACATCAGGGTGTGAAAAAGGAGTGACTGACAGAAGCTCAAACTCAGAAGAGAAGCCACTTAAGCAAACTCAGCAGACAAAAAATGAGAACGAGAAGAACAAACACCAAAAAAAGTATGAAGTGCCAACACTCAGCAAAAACAGCAAATGAACTCAAGCCACAAAAGAGCCAGCCTGACAATCAAAAAAAGCCTTTTGCACAAAAGCCCTCAGCCAAAAGCATGTCATCCAAATCAAAAGGTAGGTAGGAACAAAATGAGACAGCCAATGGCGAAAATCCACTGCAAAGATAACCAATATATATAAATATATATAAAGAGAAGCTTTAAACAGATAAAAGACACAGTGGCGGCAGTTTGGCCAGAGTCTTTCTCTGTCTTTCACCTATCAGTGTTATTGGGGCCCAAACTACCCTAACCATGAGTGTGGTTATGGAGGTGACAACAGAGAATGGTGAATTCACGCCACTTTACCTTTTTCACTGCAGGGAGTGTGATGTTCAGGTTGCACACGGCGGTTTGTGGGAGGCCTTTAGCGGTCTTACACTCTTTAAGGAACGTAAGACGACCGCAAGGCTCCTGGCTGGGATCTCTCACCTGGAGAGAGAACATTGCTTCTTTATGTACCTTGTTCCTTCATAGTCACTGTTGATGTACTTCAGTGTGAACATGTTTGTTGACACTGTGCCCTTGAGTATTATTTTTTCCACGCATGTATGTCTGTATGTGTATATTACATCTTATTAGGTAGTACAACACAACAGGTAGCAGTGCTTGGAAATTTTCTGGCTCCGTTATCAAAGAAATAGCTCCTGAAGTAGTTATAGTATGCCACCACAAAGCATATGACGGTTTGCCCCTAACTCATCACAAAATTTTAAGACTAAATTTCTTTGTTTTTGTTTTCATATATTATCTATTCAAAGTTTTGCTTATTGAGCATTTGTTGAATGCAATGAATAGAATGGCCCAGTTTGTACATACTGTTATACACAGGATGCACTGCAATTTTGGTCCTAATTAGTTGTGGTGCAATAAAGTGATGCCTGATCCAGATCACTCGCTACAAGGGTATATTTCATAATATCAGGGCACCAAATGATGCAAGGGGATTGATTATGGACAACATGAAGTTAGGGGCTCGATCTGTGACATTTTTTAGCAGTGGCAAAGGGAAATAGGTTATAGCGTGTGGACTGGGTTCACTGTATTGAAAACAAGTGTGGGAAGTAGGGCAGCAAAGGGGAATAGAGCCAAAACAATCATGGCTTAGCACAGCAACAAAACTGTTGCTGCTCTTCTCCGCATTATGCCTTGCTCCTTTTTCCACTCTGATATGCCAACCTCTGTGTAATTTTAGCAGCTTTTGGTGACTTCTTTGCCATGTTGATTTATAGATCTTCCACCTCCACATTCCGGCCTGAGAAAGAGGTGTTATTGGCAGTGGTGATGACAGAGTGTTTGTAGTACCTTGACACAGAAGGGCAAGCGGTTCTCCTTGAAGGCGTAGAAGTTAAGAACCAACTGCTGACCAGCTTTGGCCAGAGGAGCCAAATTTCCATAACAATCCACATAGATGGGCCTGCCCTCCAGAACCTGAGAGGGCACATCAGAGAGGTGAGGACAAGTCACATGTAACAACAAAATGCATTACTTTTATTACAGAATCTAATAATAAGTCCGGAAGTAGCCCACAGCTGGAGTTAAAATCCTGCTTATAACAATCAACAGCACTCCGTCCCCTAAACTGGCATGACCACATATCAAAATGTTTCTTTTATCATCATTTTTCTTTCTATGATTGCAATTCCAGGGTTGCAGTAGTATTACCACGGCACTGCAGCTCTGACTGTTGCCTGTTTAGCAATTCTACTGATTTACAATCTAAGCTTAATGTACTGCTGCAATCATTTTAAGGCACCTGGACAGCCTAAACCAGATAAACACTTCAAAATACAGGTTTTACATTTAAACATATTCACAAATGACACAGTAACTGCGCAAATAAACTCCCACAACAAATAAACTATTGTGTTCTACCTGGCAGTGAAATTAAAATCAACTGAATTAACATATTACAGTCCAAGTACTTTGTGAAGACTAGGAATAGTACAGATAATAACCAGCCAGTAATAATGTACCTCTATGTCTTTGCTCCTGGCCACCTCTTCAAAGTTTTCTTGCTGCTCCAAGGTCTTATCCACCTTGTCATCAGTCATACAGAAGCACCTCAGTCTGGACTCCACTGGGTCATTCATCTTGGCGAACACCACAAACTTGGCCATGTAGGGCACACAGATCAGCTCCCGGTACAGCTGCGTGGCCAAACCCACCGTCTCTGGGATCTGGTGGCAGTCTGCTAACCAGAACCTGCGCAAGTGACAAATGAAATGATGAGGATTTCAGACCCACAGAGAGAAATAAAGCAGACTCAGACACAAATATTTGACTCTTTGGGTTTTCTGGGTTTGGCAGCCAAAATATCGGGGGTTTTTCATGTACAATGTGCAGAGTAACCACAGTGCACATGTATCTCACCTGGCAGAAACATTGGTGGTGAAGGAGACACAGTCATTGACGAAAGTGAGAGGAGTTGTGCCAGTGATGTCTTCCCACTGTGCTGGGGACGTACCACCTGGTAGACATAGTCATACAAGAAACATTAAACATCCAGAAGATTTTCTAATAATTCCCATTCAATCTACAATTTCACACAATTATTTAGAAACAAGAAATTTGCACCTCATATTACTTTTAAAACAAAATCATTCAAACACATTGTCATCATGTATTAGCCACTAACCTATAACTTTAACCATCACAAATATGTCTAATCCAAACCCTAAACCTTGATTTAACCTAAACCTTACTCCAAGCTTAACTATACCAGTGTTTCAAAACTTTTCAAAAAATGTCCACACCAACTCAAGTTGGTCCTCACAAAGACTGATGTACAGAAGTACCACATACACACCTGTAATGCTGCAAAGAAGGCGCAGACATGGAGTACAGTCTCCTTTGTAGCCATTGCTAAGCCCCTCCCCTGAAAGTGGTGGGACTGGGATTGTCATGGTGATGGGTTTATGGAACTTCCTTCTTCTGGGCTCAACAGTAACGATGGGGCTGAAGGTTGCTCGGTTACCAAGGATTTTCTTCACCATCTCGTCGGGTACTGGCTGGGCCTGGGAGAGAAGAGGCAATGAGGAAAAAGTGAGGTGTGTTTCATTTGTGTGCCAACATGTACGTTGTGTGCATGTGTGCAGAAAACTCACCTGCAATCCCACTTTGATCTTTTTGGTTAATGCCCCCTCTGGGAAGGAAGCTTGAACCAATGGGACGCTCTGGCTGCACAGAGTCCCACCCTCTGGTCCCATCTGATTGGTCTCCTGTCTGATTCGAGACACTACAGCAAAGTACTGCGGGAAGTCCTTGGTGATGATGCGACAGATTCTCTTCCTCTCAAGCTCCTCAGAACTGTCCAGTTCTGCAGGGAAGGAAAATACATAAATTACATCGATCATGTGTAAATCTCTTTTTTTTTAACCTATAGGAACCACTCAGTTTGTAGTACTACTAGCACCATACCTAAAAAAAACACAATACTTTTATTTTATGTGCTCTATGAAAATTTGATAATGAATAATTACCAATTACAATTATGACTTACTGGTCCTGAATACAAGAAAAGAGGAGAATAAATGCTAAACACAATTGTTTGCTGGAGTCGTAATAACTTCAGACACCAACTGGTTGCTTATATCAGTGCATGGAACTAAACATAGTAGATGTTATAAAATTACATATTTGCTATGGACTCAAGATCGGGCAATGCACAGCCCTCCGTCTACCAGAGCTAACCCAGGTACGAAGAGAAAGAAAGGCTGAAAGCAGTACAGTACATAGACTCCTCCATAATTTTTAACATGCTGCAGTCACATATAAATCTACATATAGAGGCTTTAAAACACTTACAGGGAAGACTTTTAAAAAACAACGTGCTTTACCTTCATCCATTCCACTGAGGAGCTGATTGAGGTCGTCGGTCTTATAGTCGTACAGATGCTCCTTCCAGGTTTCTCCGTTCTCGCTGCGCAGGAGGATCAGCTCTCTCTCCTGCCCCCGCATAGAGCCAAAATGAGGGATCTCCACTATTACAGGCCTGGTAAGGTACATGTCATATGGTTTAGTTAATTGCATCGCATTCATTTAAGACTGAAATGACGAGGAACAAAATAGAGTAATTGTAATTCTACCTTTAAAGTCATTAAAGTTGTCAGTTTAGTCCTAATTACAATGATGTTGTACTTTTGTGAGGCTAAACTAACGCAAAAATTAAAGCTGAAACACATATGACAGAGGAGATTTGATAGAGCCTATGTAGGAGATTAATGCTAATAATTGTGGCATTAATTCTGTTAGTTAATTCCACAAATAATAAGTAAGGAACTTTGAAGGACAGTGGTTTCCAAAACATACTGTACAGGTATGAGTGAACATCTGCTGATGGCAGTGATGCTTTATAATGATAGTGGCAGCCGTGCTGCAGTTTGATGGGACATTCAGAGTGCATGTCATAGCTTGCTGTGACTTAAGACACATGAAATGGAGTGATGAGTGGGAGGAGAAAGCTGCACAGCCCTTATTCAAACAAGGCATGATAGCAACACAACAGAGAAGGATGAACATACAGTATTAGTATTTAAGCCTGAGGACTATTTTTTCAGAGTCACTCAGAGTAGAATAGGACAGACTAGAATACCCAGTGTGGAGGTATAAAAGGAACTATTTTCATTGATGAACTCCATTTAAAGTCCTCTAAAAAAGTCAAAAAATGATTATTTTTCTTAAATAGTACTGTTTGTTTTTATATTCACACTATGATTGATGGGGTCCAACATGAAAACACTATTAACTATTTTCTGCCAATGTTACAGATGAATCTAGGTTGTAGGTAGAAGTGGCTATTACTGAGGTAGAGCCTCACTCTTAAGCATATGTAAAACACTGATGTATGTACAAGATTTCACTTGTTAAGAACTTTTGCCATAAAACTCTGGAGTGCCACCACTTAAATGTTGAAAAAATGTCATTAAATGCAGATAAAATAAACATTATAATCCATAAAACTAATACATTTCAGCAAATTTTTGTCCAGTTTTAATACACTGCTGGAAAACTTTTATTTTATTTACCTTTTATTTAAAAACCATTAAACTATTCTGCTCTGTTATTGGTTGCAATAATCTTCAACTTTGAATGAAAGTAAAAGCTGCAAACTGTTCCATTAAACCTTCATGTTTGTCAGCGTCTTGCTATCTTGAGCTAGATTAGTACTTTTACAGTATTGTTTTCTTTTCTATATAAATCATAAGCATTTTAACTTTTTTTTTAATCCAAAGATGTCTACCTCCAGTGTCAGTAAATCTGTTTAATACCACCCAAGAGCACAACACATAAATCCAGTTTGTTTACAAAAATAGTTAAAAAACGTGATGAGATGATTGATTGTGTCTGTGCTCTTCTCACTGGATTAAAGTGGACAAAGCTCCTCTGGGACAAAAGCTGACAGTGGACTTGTTTCCATGTACCACTCATGGGTCGGCATCTGATGAAAGCTCGACACTTCAGGTTGCCATTGAGATGAAACTGTCAATAATTTTGATTGTTGCTTATTCAGTTATGAATATATAATATTATAGTGAACTTGTTTTATAGGTGTTTCAAACATTAGATCATTAGATGATAAAAAAAAGTATATATAATCTATATTGTAAGGCACAGCGTATATTTACTGCTTGTCAGTACATTTTGAGATGTAAACCTGAAGTTTCTCAGTGGTGAGGATGAATTTTGGGCATAAACACCTTTTCACTCTGCAAATAAACCCTGGGTTCAACGCTGCTCTGGGTTCAGGTAATATGGATCAGTGCAACTTTTTCTACCAATGGCTCTGGAAATTAATTACACAAAAATACTGTGGGATGACATAAAACTGATCTTAATTAAAGGTGGAGTAAAGTAACAGCAGTCATGGGAAGCAGGATGATGCTTGGCTTGAGGAGGAAAAGGCTCATGCCCAACAAGTGCAGTCCAGTCCAAACAGCCAATCAGAACCTCCACTTTCAGTGACATCAGAAGCCCACTGAAAGCTTCTGAAATAAAAAAAATACAATGATCTCTAAATGAAAGTGGCTGGAAAGTAACTGTAATGGATTTAAAGCTATATTGTGTAGTTTTAGGAAGAACTTTAAAATCTCAAATGTAAAAACTATATTCAGTGTCTCTCCCTTGAATGTTATTGAGGCTAAAACAAATATACTTTTCTGTGGCCAACCCGTCATTCAACTGATTTTAAATACAAGTCCTCCCTTCAAAAGGCTCATAAAGCATGTGTGGATCATCCCTGTGTCACTGATTTCTTCCCAAAACTACAAGGCAACCATTAAATAGTAATGCTGTGTCCTAACAAATTAAAGTCAACAGAGATGGGTAAAATAATCATATCCATCAGCATGAATCAGCCTCGGTCATGTCGTTCCCTTAGGAGAGGTGGGAGGCACAGAAGGGAGAGGAGCGGGGAGGGGGGACGTGATGCTATGTTTGGTTCCTACCCAACAAATCTAGTTCCTCTGGGTCCCAGCTGTAGCACTGGACTAACCAGGCTCTCGCCTTCATTAAGGGCTGGCAGCTTTCTGGGCAGATGTAGTTTACTGTGGCCGCAAAAATAATCAAACACACACGCACCCACATACATTCACAGAACACACACTTGCAAGGTCAGTAAAGCACACACCACTGAGCTCTAGCTCAGTAACGGCAACTACTCAAACACACACTGCCGGAGCTGCTGGTTGGTATAAACACACAGTGCATTGGTTACATCTACTGTTGCTAGGTGAAGACAATAAAGTTGTCAGGAGAGCCAAAACAAACCTGTACATCACTGTTCTTCTTTAATATGCAGTATTTCAGTGTGAGGTAATGCAAATCAAAGGTAATTGAAAATTATTATAATTATCATTTAAAGAGTAACTGAGCGCCACCTGCTGATCCTGCCTTTGCTGACATTTAGTAGTTTTACTTCTCACCTTACTGCAGTGAGGTACAGGTGGACAACTAAAGCCACATTTGGATGTAATCAGACATGAAACAGGTGTGAAACTTTCCACCACCTAGTGTTAAGTAACTCTTTAGACCTCTTGTCAGGCAGAGAAACCAAACAATTGCTCCATTTAGCTCCTCAAATATGAGCAAGTTCTGTTCTTTTCTATTTTTTTTCAATTATTTTATGGAGAATATTTTTGGACAATTAGTCCAAAAAAAAAAAAAAACAATTTTAAGACACAACTTTGGGCTCTGTTTGCTGGAGCAGTTTCCAGCGTTTCTCTGACAAACCCCTTCAGCCCTAACAGACCATCTGTAATCTCACAAATGAGTTCTTTTGATCAGATTTTAAACTAGATACAGTCTTTATTTGACTGTATAAAAGCAGATATTGTTCCAATAATTTTATTCACAAATGATCATGTAGTTTGGTCAAGTCTGATGAAGGATTTTCTTGTTCCCAAATCAGAGTTTATATTTTCCAGTTAGTTGAGCGACTCTTTGAAAGTAACTCCCAATCGATTGCAGAACTTCTGAGGAACTTAAATATATCCCTGGTTGGGAATCACTGGATTACGTAATTAATCAATGTCAATGTAAGAAATATTTGTGTCTCACAGTTGTAATTTTTTTCTTTGTCAAAGATGCAAACCTGTATATTGTATTTTGTTTTGCTGTGTTCACTCTGTAATTGGATGCTTTAAACAGGTAATCAAAGCCTTGTCATTCAGCTGAAACATGAGCACGTATTGCCTTTTTTTCTACACAGTGCTGTTGCCTTTACTTTGCCAAAGGGAAACACAGCTGGACTCGATGCTTGACGGTGAGCACACTGCAACAATTACACTTCAAATTAAAGAGCAGGTAATACACCCTCAACATGCACACACACACACACACACACACACATCACACTTTCATATATAAACGCAGATGGCTGGAAATGGCGATGGCAAGAAGCAGAGGGAAGGAGGTGTAAAGTCACCGAACAGAAGTGCAGAAAAATAAGCAATTAAGCAAACTCCAACAGTATTGGAAAGGTTTAAAATCAAAATGACATCTCACCCGAGGAACTGAGCTCCCGCCGGCCCGACCTCGACCAGCCGACTGGCATGAGGCCTTCTCCTTCCACCATCGGAGGAGGCGATGCCAGTTTGTGTCTCTTGACCAGCCGACAGGTGATCCTGGTGGGCGCAGTGCACTTCCTGGGCGGGATGATGATGCGCATGCCGTTGTGACGACTTCCTCTCATGGAGCCGCCCCTGGCGTCCACCATGAAGCTGACCAGGAACCTGACGAGAGAGCGCAAAGGGGAGGACAAAGGCGGAGGAGAGGAGAGGGAGGCAAAGAGTGACAGGAGACAGAGAGGGAGAGAGTGAAGTAGAGAGTGCGAAGACAAAGGAAGTAAAAAAAGAGAGGAAAGTAAAAGAAAGAGTAGCAGGTATAGAGAAAAAGAGATAACCAGAGAGGGAGAGGAGAGGATATAGGAGAGGAGTGGAATAAGAAGTAAAATACATATCAGTGTAACAACAGTACTGATGGAGAGAGAAGAGCTTTAGTTGAGGTGAGGTCCCTTCTCATGCCGTGATCTTCAAAACACACACAAAGAAAGTGTGAGCAAAAGAGAAGATAGATTAAGAAAGAACAGAAATGTGGGGAAGTTTCTGTGTTGGCTCTGGCTGCGCTTCAAAGTGGCATTTCAAATTAAGATGTCAGGAATATATTATTTTGTGTTGGGTGAATTAGCCAAGATGCCAACACAGAGACCTCCAGTGTAACCTGTGTTTTTATCCATATTAGGAGGTAGTGTAGCTCTGTGTGCAACTCGTTTCAACTTAAAGGAGGAAATCACATAACTCACACACACACGCACACACACACACACATATAGAGCCACACCATGCAATTTGGTGAACAGGATGTCATGTTAGTTTGTATGTAGCTGTTGAAGAAATGGTGTGAATATAAATGTAGTTTTGAATTAATCCTTTAAAACGTAGGATTAACTGACACATATTATCTGTGGTTGCAATATATCTTGAACAGGACTGTATTTAGCTTTCTGCTATTTAATGACTGTTGACCTGAATCTATCTGATCTGTTCACTGACTGTCAATACTCGCTGTTGGAAAACATTCAGATCCAGCTGTGTCTAAAGCTCAAGTCCGTGTCATTCCAATCTCTTCACAAACTTGTTCAGATCAGTTAGAGACTCACAGAGATTCTCTGCAAATGAAGAATAAAACACAAGGCAAAAAAAAAAATCCAAACCACTTTATGTCAAGTCTGTAACGACACAGTTCACGTGTGAGGAGAGCAAACACAGATGTTATGAGCGGAGCAGAGGAGAGGAAGGGTGTAATGTCACCGGGAAAACGGGAAGTAACACAAAACAAGGTCGTGGTGGTGATAAAGAGGGCAACCAATCACAGACAATCACCTGCTGTCGTACTGCGGGAGCGGAGAGGAAAAACTGCAGGATGGACGACAAAGCAACGCAGGAGTGACAGGTCAACAACACAGCTTTGTCATTGGAAACACCACTGAGAAGACGATTACGAAGGAGTCCGTTTAAGGAATCGCCCCGCACTTTGGGGAATGCGTTTATTGGCTCCCTGGCAGAGAGTTAGCTGAAGAGACCTAAGCGTGGCCAGTTACCTTAGCTCAGCTTCTCCAATATGAGCATCTTATCAATCTTCTCATCTAACTCTCCGCCAGAGAGCAAACTAGCATATGTTTCTCTTTCATTTCATTTCCGCAGTTAATTGAATCACAGGTGGATCTGCAGTTGCATGATTTACCTGATGAGGTGAGCACTAGTCAGATTTTTGGATTTGGTTATGGAGAGAGAAACTAGAGTCTCTGTCTCAAGTCATAGCTTTGAGCAGCATCTCATATTATTACACATTAATTACGGAAATGAGGGCAGTGTAACTTTTTCCCATTAGATTAGCTTCACAGTTTGAAAAGACAATCAGAGAGGGTGAAGAGAAACCGCTACAGGAAGGAGCCGTTTTCTCAAGGGGAAAGAAAATGAGAAAGAGGAAGACAGACAGAGAATATATAACAGGTAGGCATAAACAAAGATCCTTCTTCCCTCATACCACGAATTCTGCTTTTCCTTTAAAAAGCAGAAAATACTGTGTTCACAGAGCACGTTTTCTACCTTTCCCTCTATCTTTCACCAAGGAGGTCAGGTGAGACTGACATTTTGCCCGATCTTTCTCTTCCTCCCTCCCTTTCCTCCTGTCTCTGTCCACTCGTCCTTTCAAACGTGCTTACCCAGAGTGTATTGGTGATGAGACGAGGTTGACATTATCCAGTGCATCTGCAGTCCAGCTGTACCTCCTCAGAGACTCGTTGTCACAGTCTTTAGCCACCGCCAAATGCTGTAGAGGAGATGACAGGGTGACTGGAATTTTACAGGAGGAAATGAGATATGATAATGTGTGCATGCATTTAAATAACCAAGAAATGAGAAAATAAATGAGTGAAAATGAAGTCCGAAACATAATTTCTTGATGGCAGAAATTTAAATGATCTCCTCCAAATGAGAAGTACAGACATCTAAATCTGTTCTCCACAAAGATGGCTGTGGGTCTTTTTAACTAAGGGATTTGCCATGTTTCCCTGTAAGGCTCAGCAGTGAGTGATGAAATAACAAGATGGCCCACCAGTTACCTATGTTTCGGGAAGGAGGGCATCACTATGGACTGTGTCATAAAATTATTTCTGCACTGAAGAGACTGTGGCAGCTGTCATTAAGAAAAAGCAAGTCTGGTGATATAAAAGTTCAGCAGAGGACCAGATTTAAAAAATATAGTGTACTGCACATTCAGTTCATTTCTGCAGAAGAGCAAAGCATAGACAGAATAATTGTTTTTTAAAGTGAAAAATCACTGCTTTGAGGATGAATAGAAGCACTCACAGTATGAACGTGACTTAAAAACAGATCTGGTGTTTTCTCTGTTAGACCATGGCATGGTCAATAAATGATATAAATGCAATACATCTGTTTTGGAAAGGCTATGATATGTTAACAGAAAACACTGCTTGCATGAGGAGAATTCATTACTTGTTTCATCCCCCTCAAAAACCTGAATAGCCTCTAGACACAGATTAAAAAATACACTTTATGGATTAAATTTAGGAATCATTTTAAAGATTCAGTTATATTCTTAATCAATTCCAAATTTAATGAGGAAGTAATCCAGTTTTGATGTGCTCTGTCAGTCCACTTTATAACAATGAAAAGAAAATTATGAATATACATGCTCTGTTGATGGCATGACTGAAAAATAATATTATACCCCATGTAAGAAATGATAATAAATTCTGAATGACACATTCTTGCATGCACTGGCAGAAGGAGTGCACAATGACTGTAGCATCTACCTTATTGTGTTGCTCTACAATGAAAGACCTTTCCTTACAGAGCATCTGCAGCAGCGTGAGAGGAGACAAGTCGGTATTTAGCAGCTGTTACATTCACAGATCATATAATTATGTTATTTTGAAGTACTCTTCAAATTACTTTATAGTGTGTCTCACTGCAGTAGCACTGTCTGTTACATACTAGCAGGCAAAAAAATAGTAACATAGATGAACAGGTGCAAACTTATTGTTTAGCAGTAATACTTTGACTGAACAAAGTTCTCTGTTTTTTAAATTGAAAATGTTTCAGTACATTAATTTCTCAGAGGCTTTCATGGTTGAGTATAAATGGTCCCTCCACTGTTTTTTACACATGGAGCTGAGTTTATGACAGTAGTCATGGTCACACTATACTGTGTATAGTGAAAACAGTTGTGTACTGTCTGTAACTGTGGAGGAGCTGCCAACAAACGTTATGAGCTGTGTGCATGGAGCTTCAAAGGTGTAGGTGATTGAGTTGCATTACGGGAAATGTAGGATACAATGCTTTTGGAACTAGTTTCAGAGCCTCCGCTCCATCACTTTTGAAAATAATTTAAAAAAATCTTTTTCATACAAGTTCTCTAACTGTATGGAAGTGTAATGATGAAAAACTGGGGTACCAGTTAAACACTGATTTGTGGTTGAAGTTATCACATCAAATTTGAAAAAAGGTGTTTATATTCCTAAAAAATAAGGAATGCAAAAATGTATTGTTTGGTATCAGTTACAAATCTCAGATATCATTTAGCAATTTTCTAATAATACCCAGCCATATTTACACACACAACTGAACTTGTCTTATGCTTCCAGTGTTGGGAAAATTTATACTTTGGTTACTTGTTTGGAGGACACATGAGGCCATCCATTTTAAAAAACTAATACCTCCACCAAAGCAAGAGGCTTCAGGCAATCATGATAATCATTACAATCATGGCACATACATCTCATATCACCACTTCCAGAAAAAATGATCTTCATTATGTAATTTAATAAAACTATATATGGTTTATAGTCTAGTCTTTTAGTCTAAATCTAAATATAAGTCTTCTGATGGCAGACCTGAATTCCCACTTTTTGTTAAGTGCCCTTTTGCTGCATCCTGAAAGTAAGTGGGCCATCACAGTAATCGCTTTCAGATGAGCAGCAGTAACCAGTAATCTCATTTCCTCTTTCAGTAAAATGTAACGGGATTGGTCATCTTTATGTCAACACCAACTCAGGTGTAAGAGGATTGGTGAATAGCCTGGCTTTTGGCACAGCACCAAGACAGCTTGGCACATTTGGAGACAGATTTGTCTCTCGTGAAGTTAATGACCTGCGGATTATTGACTTGGAGAAAGGGAAAAATACAGATAGAAGCCAAAAAGAGACACGGAGAGAAGAAAAGAGACAACACATATGCGCAGTAAGTCCAGTCGGTCTACGTACCGTCTCCTTATTGGGCGCCAGCATTTCCTCTATCATCATGCTGTCCCGCGTGAACGAGCTCCTGTTCAGCGTGTTGGACCTATCAGAACTGAAGGAACGCAGGCTTGGTGTGGTTGCCGCAGAAGTCACGGATTACCAAGACAACAGTCACAATGACGGAGAGGGGAGGTGAGGAGGAGGAGTTGGGAGGAGGGTGGGTGTAAGGGGGGTATGAAAGTGAACAGAAAAAACAAACATAAACACATTAAATGCATGCAGCTTCCAGGAACCTGACTGTATGCCACCCGTGACAACAACAACCACAAGGCAAAAAGGACGCTCTTGAAGGGAAAATGTGTTTTTCCAAGACGTAACCCAGAACTAGAGAGGAATGAATGTTACGCAAAAGCAACTCGATTGTCTGAGGCAACAAAAACCACCTTAAAAAGACTAAACCCTGAAGAAATCCAGATGCAAATACAGTTGTCAGTGCTGGAAGATTTTCCAAATAATACTTCTTGGCTGGTGCAAAAACTTTGTTTTTTTGTGGAAAAGCGAGGGTTTGTTACAACAATCACTGTATTGTCTCTACCTGCTCTGACAATTACAGCTTTTTTAGCCTCCTCAGTCTACTCACACCATACCGGCACACAGTTCGTATGTCCTAAAAGCCTGAGTGAAGCAGAGTAGCTTATGAAAGTTAAGCGGATTACTGTATGACGGACAATGGACACAATACTAAGACAGGAAGCTGGAGTTGGCCGGCGTGATGAAAAATCTGCAGACAATTAGCTGCTGCAACTTTGTTTTTATCTCATCTTTTGGCAATTCATTGATATAAAACTGTAATGATTCAAAAGATGAAGTTTCTTTCCCAACACATTTGTCAGCGACTGTGTGCTGTGATGCTGTCTGTAATTAGGCTTTGAGAGAGACGTTTATGAGGCAAATAAAGAGCATTCTTTAGCAATGACACATGATGAGTGTTTGCCTGCAGTAACAACAGAACTATTTGCTCTACACAAATAAACCAATGTGAATAAATTAGCCTGTGCTCAGAGGAACTGCTCTGTAACACAACAAGGCAAAAACACAACTGACAAAACTATGGAAGCTTATAGAGCTCGTGGTTTTAAAATATATTTTGTAATCATATTATTATTTTAATGTGGCATGGAAAATGCATGTAACAATGACAAACAATGGATTCAGTAAGTAAAGATAAAAAGCTAAACAACTGTACTTTTAATTTACGTTAAATTCACATAATTCATTATAGCATGGTAAATGCATTCATACAAAGCAAATACATGTAAAAGTGTCTATTTCACTTTTATTTTCTTTTTTTTACTAATTTATTATTTGATTTATTTTCATTTAGGCATTATAAATCTTCCATAAGTGATGCTGAGGGTAAAAAAAATTACGGCCATGGCTGCTCTTAGCTTCCATGTAAGGAGGTACAAAACAAAATATATATAAAAAACAACAACAAAAAAAAAAACAACATGTCCTTGTAATACATTTATGAGATTACAAATTTAGGTTTGTGTTATGCAAAAAATAATAAAAAATGACTATTGTATTGATAAAATAGTAGCATAAAGTTGAGCAAAGTTAGGACACTTTAAAAAGATGAAAACGTAAAATTCATCCTGCTGTCTAATGAACGTCTTGTGGTTTCTTTTCAAAATAAATATATAGTTATTTAAAGTGTTTTGACCATTAAAACTGTTTTAATGTGTATAAATGTACATTTTTGTATGAAATGTACATATCTTTGGTAAGTGTCTGACAACATACAGTGAGATTCACTCTGCACTGTCCATTCCTGGTGGTAACTTTATGACACTAAACTGATGAAGGCAATAGCTATTGCCCACAGATATATCAGTTCAGGTCCCTGGAAGCTCGATAAAGGAATTCTCCACACAGAAACCAAAATGATGCAAAGCTCCACCTTTGTGACTAACCCACAAAGACCCAGGAATTAATGATATTTCAACCACAGTCAAACATAAAAGCAAACACGACAGGCTATTCTCTATAAGCAGAGAACACAGCAGCACGGTTTTCAACTGAAAGTAAGAAACTGAGCATGAAGATCACACAAGTGAACCACAGTACACCACACAGTGCCTGATGTTAACACACAACAGTGTTAAAAATCATAAAAAACTGGGCACAATCATTAAATTAGTAGTCAAACATACACAGTAAATATGCATTACATTGGACCACAAAGTCATGATATTGATAGCGACTGGAGTCTGGGGGTGTCAGGAGGGGGACAGGGATGAGATGGGTGGGGTGGGAGAGATGTAGGGGGGCCTCTTCATGCCTTCAGCCTTACCTGACTTTGGGACTAACATTAAGAACGGACATGAGGAGAGAATAAAAGATCATGAACACACAGAGAAGGGGATATAGAGATGCAGAGAGGAAAAAAGCCAGAGCAGGGATGCAGGTTGGTCGAATGATGCCAGATGCTGACTGTCTAACCACCCGCCCGTCACCCTGCCTGGCATCCTCACTGCTCGCTGTCTAACTGAAAAGTCCAATTTAGGACTTATTTATTATTATTATTTATAAACCCCTAACTTTCACTAACATAATAGTGGCTTCTTCTCAGTGTATAGCAGAGTTGAGACGAGGGAGGAGTCATTTAGGGCATCAAAGGATCCAGATGTCGACGCTGCCATAGATTATGTTTTTCATTAAGTTCTTGGTTGAATAATCGGAACAAAAGATGCATTCAAAAATATCTGGTTATCTGGGAGAAAGTCAAAAGTTACAGGCCTGTGTATGCAGAGATTTAAACCTGTATTAACTTTTGCCACAGCAGGAAAAGCTGTTAACATCACATATACATATTATCAACTTATAAAGTTATTATAACAAACCTCTTAGCAAACACTGCCCATTTTAAACAGTCATCAGACAACATCTGCATTCATTTGGTGCCATGTTTCTGACCATCTGATGAATGTAAGCTCTGTTGTAGTGTCCACTAACTCCTGAATAACATATCCGACTCTTTAGCTGTTAAATGCTCCTCTACTTTATGTTCTCTGGCTTTCTTGCTGAAAACAGCTGCCTGTTGCAGTTTGAATTGCTGAAAACGGTGAGACTAAAACAAAACAGTTAAGTTGCGGGCCTTACAAAGAAAAATACGAGCTGAAAGATGCTAAAATGCTTTGCAGAGCTGTGTCGGGTAATAATTCTCTGCAGGTCTGTCACTACGTGCGGCCCCTTTTACCTCACACAGTCTTTTGATCCACTGTTAATGTTGATTAGTGCAGCTTGAAGATGGAAAGTCCCTACAACTCCCAGGGAGCATTACAGCTTGTTGTCTGCTGATGTCAGCTCAGGATCACACTCAACATGAAATGATCTGAATTTGCTATGCCTCTTATGCCTGTGGCGGGTTTCTTTGACAAAGTAATGGCAGCTGAGGCTCATGGGTAATGTAGTAATTAGCGCTATCAGCTTTACCAAACTAACGAAAAAAAAAAAAAACACGATTTCTCTGGAATTTAGAAGAAATAAACTCATGGCCATAATATAATACTTAAGTTTTCATTGTCCAGAAGACTCCTGTGTTTCTATGTTGAGGAACATTGATAATAAAATTTGTTTTAAAACATGAAAAAATTATTACTGTGGCTCCTCCCAAGTCACAACTCTACTATGCATGCATACTACGCATGGTTTGCTTTTTGTGATGCTCAAAGGAATAATTTATTAACAATGTTAAAAAGTGGCCAAATAAAAAAGTTTTATCGTGATCAGAGTAAAAGACAAACAGCATGAATGACGTTTCAGACTTTCTTTTAACTCACCGATAGTGACACTGTAGATAATTCACTTCCTAAACTGACTGAACTGGAAGTGATTTGAACCCATTCCTGAAGCGGACCAGCAATTTGTTAAACCAATTCTACACTTGGGTTGACTCCAAGCACACATTTACACACACACACACACACACACACACGCATCCCACCCCACTCAAACAGTGTGTGTTAATCTAACCCAACGCTCAAGGCCAGAATCGAACATGTTTCTAATTTCCTGTGGCTCGGTGTGTCCATGTGTGTCATGTGTGTCCCCTCAGATATTCAATAACCCCTCCCCTCTTCAGCCGGTTTCACGAGTGTCAATATTTTTGTGAGTTCAGCAACCACAGAAAGCGAGAGAGAGAGAAATATGTGTGTGTGTGTGTGCGTGTGTGTGTGTGTGTGGCTGGTCAGGGGTCAGAATCCTGTAAAACCTCACTTCCATCTTACTTCTTCTGGATAATGTAAGAATTCATTTAAAAAAAAGACATTAACAGAATAGATTTAGTTACAATATCATTATGAATTGGAAACAATTTCATATTAAACTGCTAAAAAACCTGCAGTCCTCTGTGAGTTCAGGACTATTTGTGCTTTGTTGTTTTCAGATCACAAGACTTCTTGTGCTGTTGGAGTAGTTCATGTGCCTGCGTTCATGTGGATGATCATTAAGAAATCATTGTGTTTCTGGGGGCTTTGAAAGAACTCTACAGCAAACCTAAACTTAAACAGTTTATCCACTAAATTAACTGTGTTAACTTGGGATATTGCAATTACCATAAAGAAAGGAAACCATTGTGGAGATATCTATAAGCCAGCGATAGAAAAAAAACTCAAATTTCCAACCTTCCTGCTGCTTCCTGTCTAAGAGAGAGCTCCTTTGCTAAAATATTTCCTCTTTTTAAACAAGAAATGTGGTGGTCAGTGTCCTGCTTTATGCTGTATTTTGTGCTGTAAAGCAATACGTCATTTTCACGTTGAAGCTTACAACTAGCTGTGTTTAAGACCCACCCAGTCACACCAGACAGTGGCAGTGAAAGTCATCCACACATCTTTGGTAAATATGTGGCTGTCAAAGCTTGGTGACGTAGACTTTTGCAGCTGTAGCAAGCAAGATAAGCGCTTACAAGCTTTTCGACTCCCTCAGAACTGTCAAAATGGTTTGCTGTCGGTTGCCGAAGTTCACCAAAGTTGAACTCTTGTCATGAAATTTAATAAGCTGGTGTGACTGGGCCTTCACACACCTCACGTGTCTCCTTCAGACGTCACTGACAATCTTCTCATTTTGTGACAGCTGTAATACATGCTGCAGTAATTAATATTAAAATACAACATCCACCTTAACAAACTCAGTTGTAATTAACAAAATAGTGGTAATATTGATCATCGACCGGTGTGTCTTACCTCTGTGACCGCGCACCGACGCTGACGCTGAAGCCCATGTAGCCCTCCTGAGGAAGCGAGTCGTCGCCCAGTTCCCGCAGATCCTGGGGGGCCAGATACTTGTCTGTGTCCCCCGTCATTGCGTCGTCACCTGCCGATTTAAAACACACACAGCCGCAGAAAGGTCACATAAGGAAAGCGTGAACTGTCTTTCCATCTTTTTTTATGAGA
Organism: Scortum barcoo; assembly: GCA_023238725.1. NCBI lineage: Eukaryota > Metazoa > Chordata > Actinopteri > Centrarchiformes > Terapontidae > Scortum > Scortum barcoo. The sequence continues at coordinate 17,336,016 of CM041542.1, forward strand.
GTCTGCTTCTCTCCTCTGTAGCGGGCATGTGACCAAAAACTTTGCCAGATCTCCTCTTTTTCCATAACTCCATAACTATCCAGGGTCACCTTAGATCCTCAACACTTAGCTGGGGCAGACTTTGCTTTACTGGATGGGAAATTGTGTGAATGCAAATTTGGGCAAAGTTTGGGCTTCTCTCCGCGTTTCTTGTTTCTCCCGTCCATGCAGACGGTAACAGAGCAGCCTTTTTAGACGGATCAATGCTGCCTCTGCCCAGAGGCTGTTTTCCAGTTCAGCTTCGGTTCAACAAACACACAAACAAAAGTCTTGCTGTCACTAAAAGCTTTTTTTTTCCAGTCTCCAGACAACAACAGAAACAAATATGTTCACAGTAAAACCTGACAACAACAAGTAGTGCTGCTGCCAGTAACCTCTTATATCAAGTTAGTTTAGTGACTGAACACTAACAGCAGTTTAGAGCTAAATTAATTATTACAATGTTTCCAGTTAAGGTGAATAAGAAGACTTTCAGCACAGCACAACTCAAATCAAGCAAACAAATCATTCAGTTTTTAAAAGAAAGTGGTTAAAGAGCTGAGACATACGTTACAGGCCGAGTAGGAGGACAGTTAGCAGCATGTTATTCCCCTCAGAGGTACTGTAGATCCTGGCCCACTGATGAACCGGTGACAACAGAGTTAAGGGAGGGGAGGTGGAGTTAAAAAAAAAAGAGGGGAGAGTGGAGCAAGTGCATGCGGGCGGAGAAATGAAGTGAAAGAAAAGGAAGGCATTCCAGCAGCCACAAAGCACCGGAGACCCCCCACACCACCCACACCACCCTCCAGTCCCCTCATCCCCTGCTGCTACAGCACCCCTCCCCCCTGAACTCTCTCCTTCACACACACACACACTTTACAGACCCCATCTGGCGACATTCCAACTCACTACTCCGGGACTCCCCTTTCTCATTTCAGCCTGAGCGACAGTGAGCCCCTCCTGAGCGAGAGCCCGGACTCACCTCCTGCTTTAAAGCACTTCATTCAGCCAGAGGTCCGGCCTGCAGGATTCCACCCTGAACTAACTTTCTTCGACTTGTAACCTCCCTTCAACTCTCTGTCGCTCTCCCCTGCACACACCGTCTATCTCCCTTTCACAGCCCGGCGCTCACACAAACAAACAGATCGGCTTTCTCCCGCCTACCCACCCTGCTCTAGGATTATCCAATGTGTGCATGTGTGTGTGTGTGTCTGTGTGTGTGTGTGTCTGTGTATGTGTGTGAGAGAGAGAGAGAGAGAGAGACAGAGGACAGAAAGAAATAGTAAGTGGGTGTGTGACTCAGGCTAAGTTGTCTAACATCTAAACTCTACCTATGCAGAGTCTATAGATTAAGTATAGGACAGTATAGCCCTCACTCACTATTTTATTTCTTGTCTTTTATTTTACACACTGGTTTGTTTATATGTCCTCTTGTCTGTCTCTCCTGCTTTTTCTTTTCTCCCTTATCCTTGCTCTACCTGTCCATCTGCTTGCTTATCTCTCTATCTACTACATAGCACAAAATTCTTTGCTGTAATTACGTTCACACATTACTTCACCCTTTCCCTTCTTTCTTGATCTCTCTACCTTTCAGCTCACTCCTCCAGCTGCTTCCGTGCGTCACCTCACACGTCTTACAACTTCTGCCGTTTGGCACCTCTAGAGGTGGCGGTGATTTTAGAAATCCTGCATCTGTCCAAAGAGGACTTCTCAAACAAGTCCAGTCCAGTCAAGGTTGACACAACAGTGCCTATCTGATAGTTTCTGTGCAGCTTTTAGATCCTGATGCAATCGGCCTGTCTTTGCAAGTTAAACTACTCTTGATCAAACAAATAAAAAGCCACTGACTTTTTTGGGGTTACACTGGGGTTAGAGATTACACTGCGAGGCACATCCATTCATATTTATATTTTTTTTCATCCCTTCTCAAGCTTGTAGTCTTCGGCCCAAACCAACGCCGCCTTGAGTGACATCTCTTGAGGCAATTTATCAGATTTCAAAGGCTGCTGCAAGGAGACAACTGAGGAAAAATCCAAACCGGTGGCAGGCATCAAGCAGAACTATTAAAAATTAACATAAATGGCCGGTCTTCTCTCTGTTGGTCTTGTTTACTTATGTAGGTCGTATAAAGGCAATCAGCATTAAATTGAGACTGTTTCTTGACCAGTTGCTGTTACCTGCCTCACGACAAGTCTTAAATCATTGATAGCGAGTCAGGTCTCAAGTCAGTTTTCAGTTTTCAAGGATTTTTGAAGATTCCAGGATTATCAATTACTTCACAATATATTTTTTATATCAAGGTATCAAGTCCCAAGTCAAATCAAGATTTGAGTCAAGTTTGAAGTTGACCTCAGGTTTTTTACTAAAGCCTGACTTGAGTCCAAAAGAAAACCATCAGGGTAACATTATCTTAGTTGCAGAATACTGATCAGTTGCCATTTGACAAATGAGCCATTATAAAGGGTGCAGCTTCTATTTTTTTTCAACCAGCGTGTTATATTTAGAATATGAAATGCCAAAACCAAAGTCAAGCATCAGGGGCATGAAAGTGCATGACAAATTTGGGATCTTTGCATCAAAGAAATATTGGAGAGAGAGAGAGAATTAACTTCATTGATTATTTGAACAAGCAGAAAACTTTGCATCAAATAAAAGCCTGCATGTGGTAACAATATTATTGCCGTACAAATAGTTACATTAACTCATGATCCAGATTTTATATCCATGCTGACAAATTATTAATCAACTTTACAACTCTGGAAATACTTAGCAACACCCACAGCAGTTCACAAAACACTGCAAAGGGTTTGGGGGTTGTCCTGATTTAGATCATGGACTGTGCGTCTATGTGTGTTACTGGAGATGTTAATCATTGCTATTGCTCAGTTGGTATGTGGGCTTGTGAGATTATGTGTGTGTGTGCGTATGTGTGTGTGTGTCTTAGTGTGCCTAGAGTTACACCTCATATATTTTTAGATCAGAGATGAGGGATGGACACGTTACTAAAGCCCTACAATGAAAGCAGCAACAACAACAACAACCCAAACACTCAAATTCAGTGTGAGGGCAAACACATGCACATAGATAGAGTTAGAAATGGCAACAAAATCACACACACACACACACACTGTTTAGTTGCATCAGTGTAGCTGCACCACCTCACCCCTCAGACTGGTTATTGGAGTTAGTTACAGCGAGATCACCGTTTTTTTGGACTTACAGGAATAGCTGATGCAGATATTTCCAACATCCATCTCTGTTTAAACAAAGCAGAAATACACCTTCAACCATTTTTTTAAACCCTTTGGAATATCTTCTATACTTTGAGTCAGTCATGCACGGAGGAATAGTGACTGAGACATAAGGCTGCACATAAAATGCTTATCTCATGATGTTAAAGGACCTGTGAAAACTTTTCCTTTTTCTTTCCTTCCTCTATCCTCTTTCTCAACTCATCCCGTTGCTCGCACTTTCTTTTTTCTGCTCTGTTTTCTCACCTAAATGTTCAAGCAAAAAGCCTTAATTCATGGCACAGGCCTTTTCCTAATGACATTCTGCACAAGTCATTCTATTCAGAAAGCTATGATACATTATACTGCATGAAAACGGTGTTAAATATAAATGACAGCAGCAGAAGTGGTGTCTGACTAGTAGAGACTCTGGTCCACCTGCTAACCTCATGATGTCCATCCATACACTTAACCATTGTGAGAACGCTTACGGTTTCACTCATGTGGAGGAAATATGGATTTCTGCTGGCTGCTGACATTTACCAGCTACAAATTTGCAAAGTGCAGAAACCAAGAAACGAGACGACCTAAAAATGAAAGCCCACCATTCTTTACCATCAATTAGTGGGAACACCAGAGGGCAGAATGAGCCGAGGGAAATGAAACAAAGTATTGATTGAAAAATCTTGACGTATCAGTCATAGGCTTTTCTCCTCCCCCAGCCTGCGTCTCAGCTCAGAGTTCAAGTTCAGCCGCTTTTGATCCATACTAGAGACCATGAGAAAAGAGATACACAAAGTAAACACACACATGCACGCGTACACGCTTACACACACACACACACACACACACTCCAGCAGCTGACACCATGTTTGCTTTGGCCCAAATGTGTGAAACTACAATGGAAGCGTCACTGACAAGCCCACGAAGACAAAGGATCAAGTGTGTGTGCTGTCTACTCCACGCCATGAAAAGAAATCTGTTACACACTCCACAACGCCATATGCAGACAGTTGGCATGGCAACCAGGAGAAAGACATATTCCCTGCATTTTGATGCATGAAAATACTGAAAGCTTTACAATGACACAGCATGAGAGAGTCAAAGAGGGAAGCAGCAGCTGAAAGTACTCTAGTACAGTCTGCTGTATCGCTGTACGTGTAAGATAACGAAATCTTTACTCAGATGCAGTTCCATCCAGGTATTTTACTACTTTTAATTAAATAAGTACATATAACTCTTGACACCACTGGAAAATGGTTAAATGAAAAAAGAAAGTAGAAACTGGGCAAGAACAGAGGGCCGACACACATAAAAAAAGGAATGAAAGAAGTGACTCAAAGAAGTTTTAAGAACAAAAAAATGAAGAAAGATGAAAAATACCTTCTTCCACATCAGATATATAGTCCTCTGTGATCATTTCGGGGACATTGCCTTTACAGACTGTGTGATTGGGATGGAGGAAAGGGTTAGAGAAAAAAGGGAAAGCAAAAAAATATGGAAAAATCATATCCATAACAAAATCACAAGCAAAGAAAGAATAAATTAAATCAAATTAAATTAAATAAAAAACCAAAACAGTGATTTCTGTACATTCTGAGTGGTTGTGATATGTGAAAATAAAGGCTTTATTCATACTCGTGATTTTACTAAAATGTAAAATGATGAAATCAAATTAAATAAGTTAATGATGGAAAAACTTATTGGCTTTTTCACCTGAATTATTCAGAAGCAACAACAGAATAACAGTTTCCTTGACAACAAGGGGAGAATTTAGCAACCAAAGGACGGGCACTGGGATATCATCCTATTTCAGCCAAATATGACTCAACCTGAGATTTTATAGACCTTGGCTGTCTCACCAGGATTTTGTGACAGAGGTCCGGTTGAATGAGGAGACCAGCCTTGATGGATTTTAAAGGAATACAGATTTACACATCAATAAGCCGCAAGATAAATCTGTAAAGAGAATCCTTACCTTCGTCATCGGACATGTCCAACACCTCGTTCATGGTCTCTGGAACATTCATCTTGTGTTTCTCTATCACAGTCTGTCGAACAGAGAGATGAACTCAAAAAGATGCTGATGGTGACTTACATGTAAAATGTAACCTCAAATGGTCAATTACAACAGAAACACTTCAAATCAAAATCGTTATTCACATGACGGCCAGCAGGAACAAATAAAGGCTGGGTAAAAAACATGAGGAACGAGTAATAACCTGTACTTCAACAGCCCACATGGTAAATTTGCACAATAGTAATTTAGTTAGTAAAAACTGCAACTGCATGCATTCATTAATTGCAATTGCTTTAACTTTGTTTGTTTGATTGGCTTTAAGCTATTGTTGAGTGAAAGTAGCAACAGTAGAACTGACTGCAGTTATTTAATAGTTTAGTTTCTACTGAAAACAGAAACTCACAGCATCAGTGGTGAGCATGCGCAATACGCAGAATTTATCAAGATGTGCAATATGCTATATGCAGATAGCCCTGCAGAAAGGAGGGGCATAACACCACTCGAAGGTTTTTAATAGAACACATTGTTGAAGGAAGTCTATCAATGAAAAGTAAAAAGTAAGCCTTTATCTAATATCATCCTGTTCTGAATAATGGCTTTAGCTGCTGTTTGAGAATTATGGTGAGTGCATGTAGACATATTTAATTATGTTTCATTCTTTTCATTTGTGCTTTAACAGAATTCAGGCCAGAGTTCACTATGCAGTCGTTTCAGGGTTTGGGAAACTGTACATTTTAGTCAACCAGGGCCACACATGGTATGTTTAAGCACACAATCTCAGTAACACACACGCACCTGAGTGGTCAAAGTTTCTTCTGTGACCACTTTGAGTGTATCAACCACAGAGATGTAGCCGAGCCTCCTGGCTATGGACAGAGCACTGTTCCCATTCTGGACAAGGAAATTAATAAATAAAAAAGGTGAATGGTTTGTTTGAAACTGTATCAGGAAATCAAAAGACTGCTCTTCCTAGGATCAATGTGACAAGTATTTATTAGTATTTATTCACTGTGTGGAGACTAGTATATTTGGTACTTCTTTGGTAGAAATTTGGAGACAGATAGAATAAAACTTGTGGTCTTTGGAGTGTATTTCATAGTTTGCTCCTGGGTCTGTGTGTACGTACAGCTGTAAGTTCATTGGGCGATGCTCCATGTTGTAGCAGTAAGTTGATGATGTGTGTGTGTCCCTGCTGTGCGGCCTGATGGAGAGGTGTGTAACCATTCTGCAGAGGAGGGAAAAAGACAGAAAGGTTACGAGATAAAAAACAGTCAGCAAATATAAATAATTTATTCTACACCCACTGCCATGCATAATGTCTGTCTAAAGTATGCAATCGCTCAAATCTTCCCCGCACACAGAAATAAAGACACTAAATGCTTACCTTGGTCTTAGCGTTGACCTTGGCTTGATTTTTCAGCAGGAAATTCACCATCTTCACATTGCCATAGTGACAGGCCACATGTAGAGGAGTGTATCCCAGCTGATGACACAGACATTTGCAAATTGTAAAGTAGTAAAGATAAGTTCATCCGGTCATTTTTGATAGTATGCCTTCTTCTTTGTCCACTTAAAATGTGCAACATAAATAAGCAGCTTGTTTTATGAAACAATAATGATGAGCATGAAAACTCTGATCCCCACAAGGCCTTAGAGGTTGTTTGTCCTGTGACCTTGTGACTAATTTACATTCATCTAAACTGGGGCAAATGTTCACATTTGCAGTCTTGAGCATATAAATGCGCACTCACCTGATGGCAAGTAGTAGGCAAGTGTTTTCCACATTGGAAAAACACACATTAAACTTAACCTACACATGATACGCTTTTTTCATATATTTAATATCATATCAGAAGTATGCTCTATCCTTAAAAATATCAGCAGGCAGAGATAATTGAAAATGATATCATACTATGTCTGTTTTATATAAGTACTCCTACATGCTACCAAATTATAGAATTTAAATTCTTCATGAACTGTATTTTTGCTCTTAGCTGCTGAATATTGTCTGGCTATAATTGTTTATTTACATGAGTGATGGTCCGTTATAATAAATCAGGCACCTCCTGGTGTGCTCTCATAAACTTCAACTCACAAAAAAACAAAATATCCAATTTTCAGTGGTATAAAGCAAATCCTCACATCTGAGACACTGGAAGCAGTGAATATTTGCCATTTTTATTTGACTTTAAATGATAACCACCCAGGCCCTAAGACAAGTACAAACAAGTATTATTACCTTGGTCTCAGGGTCTATGATAGCTCCCTGGTTGACTAAGACCTCGGCAACATTGACTTTATCCTCCTGGGCAGCCAAGTGGAGTGGAGTGAGACCGGACTGAGGACAGACAGACAAAGACAGAGTTAAATATACAGAGTTAAATACACAGACAGAGGACAGTCGCAGAGCTACAATTTACAGATGTGCAAACAGAGATAAATATACAGAAAGAAACACAGGGATAGAAAGCTGTGAATACAGCATTTCAGGGCAATAGAAGCTGACACACCAGAAACTATCCCAGATATTACTGTATCTTGTCTGCCTATATAGAGGCATTTTTTGCACAGGGGTCTCGTACCTTATTTCCCAAGTTTATGGGAGCGTCTCGAGCCAGCAGCAGTGTCACTATGTCCACATTGCCCTCCTGTGCCGCAAGATGCAGCGGTGTGATTCCCTGGCGTGTCACCGTGTTGGTGGAGGCGCCGTACTCCAGCAACGTGGTGGCGATCTCCATCTGATTCTTCTTAGCTGCAATGTGGAGCGGTGTGTAACCGTTCTGGGTAAAGAGATACAGAAAGGATTGTTTCTTTGTTCACAACCACACATATACAGAAAGTACAGAATATTCTGAATCTCATTCTTAAACAGTTCAACTTCAGACAAAATAACACTCGCTCAGTTCATAAACTATCATGTGCTATGAGCATTTTCAACATGCAATGTGTACTGGCTTTTGCTAAAAGCGTTTATTCACTTTCTTGCTGTTAGATGAGAAGGTCAATACAACTCTGTAATATCTGTAAGTTAAATAAGAAGCTAAATGTTGGCTTAGCTTAGCTCTGAAAACAGGGAGAAACGTTTGACTGGCCCTGTCCAAATGTGATAAAATCCACAAACCAGCACCTCTACAGCTCACTAAGTAACATAATATAAACCCTGTTTGTCTAATCCATACAAAAAAACTCCCAAACACCAACAGGACATTATGCAGTTGTATTATGTGCTAATTATCTATATCTTGGCCAGGAGCAGTAACTTCCTAATATCTTTAATGTCTGGTTGGCAACCTCATGACACGTAGCTTTGTGCCAAGCTAATCTAAACGGCTCTAAATTTATATTTAGCCTACAGACATGAGAGTGACTGACTCCTGGCAAGAAAGATAATAAGTTCATATGTCTTTGAATAAATGATTACAAAATAAGTCATTGAGGTATTTTGTTTCACACATCTCAACAATTATTTTTCTGACCAAATACTTAACAGTTGAACTCATTAACTCATTAACAGTTGAGTTCATTAATTTCGCATAAAGCTGCAGTTTTGTAATTGATACAGTATGTTGATTGATTGACACAACTTTAACCTCTTAAAATGTGCATTACTAAGGGCTGTCGAAATCTATTTGAAGCACAAAGAGATTCACAGGCACTGAAGATATTTGCTTGAAAAACATTCGCTAAAATTCTTATATGTCTGTCCCTGCCTGAAAACACTAACTTATTCAACCTCCTACCAGGGAGTAAAAATTGTTGGGGCCTAGCTAATTTCGATGGCAGCTCTTTCTGGATAGATGCTGTTAGAGTGAAAGTGCCATCCAACCAGCCAATCAAAATGCTTTGTTCACTATGTGGGGGACTGAATCTAGGTCAGCCTGCTTTCACCCAGAGCCAAACAAAGAGAGAGAGAGCCAAAGAGAGAGAGGGGGGGGGGGTTTGGTGCATTAATGCATTAAGGAGCTTCCAATATACCCACTTTGACTGACTCTTACCTTTGCAGGAGTATGAGGTGAAGCTCCCTGGTTGAGCAGGAGTAGCGCCACCTTCTGGTTATCATAGTGTGCTGCCACATGCAGTGGAGTTAGTCCACTCTGAACACACACACAAGGACATTGTTAGACGGTGATGTACATACCACACAAGGGTATTGCACTGAGCAGAGATGATAAGGAGAACACTGTGAAAGCTTTGAGTGTCGCTACAAAACAAACCGGTAGACAGCTAATGACATGGTGTGAGTTTGTGTGTGTTGCATTTAAGAGTGAGGATAAATATAGTGCCCTTTATGTGGGAGCTCACACACTGTCTCTTATCTTAAAGCATCAGTGCGTGTTACCTTCCCAGATGCATCGGGCGGAGCGTTTTTCTGCAGCAGCAGGTTGGCGACCTCGATCTTCCCGTACTTTGCGGCCACGTGCAAAGGAGTGAAGCCCTTCTGTGCAGACACACAAACAACAGTGAAGAATATTAATTTATTGCTAAATCTAATATAGAGTTGTTCTACGGTTGTTGAAAACACCTCAGTTGATAGTTGCAGTTTTCTCATGATTTAGTTTTTTTAATGACTTCTCCACAAAATCATATGTGTTTAATCATTTATAATTGCAGGCTTATGTCCTGACAACATGAGAGACTGATTATTTGGCACTTAAAAATGATGAAACAAAATAAGGGCTCAGGGTGTGGAGATGTGTGTTGTGTGTTACATCAGATTCTTCTGCAATGAGGCAACACAGATCCATGACTACAGTTCGGCGCAGTCTAGATAGACCCAGCTGTGTGTGTGTGTGTGTTTGCACATGTGTATAGTGTACATACGAGTCTGTGCACGTATGCAAACAGAAGGATGACTAACAGTTATGAGACTTGACAGAATCCAGACCGGATTCCTGGTTCAAGCCCCCCCCCCAACTTTCGACCATATGAATCCATATGGATGGTGGATAGGTGAATGGTAATGATCTAAAGTCTTGGTAGCTGAATTCACACATCCTTCAATACATTGGATTTCCACAACTTGATTATATCAGACCCCAATGAACATTACGACTGCAGCTTTGTGATTCATCTATCACAGATTAACTAACCTATGATGATTACTGACCTGTATTGGTAATCAATAGGAACACTCTGGCTAACAACCCTTCCCCTTCCCTTCCCCTTGAAAAACTGTGGCCTCTAATTAGAATTGGGTGTTTCTTGACTGCATGAAATTAGGACAAAGACTTAAATTAAATTCAATGCCTTCTGGCCGGTGGGAGCCTAAACTGGACCTCAGGAGATTTAATATAAAGGCAACACATGGAGCCTGTTTCTTTCATTGTTTTGCCAAAATCCAGTCATGGTTGTAAATTACCTGGAAACTTCTCCTCTGTTCGACTCTATTTAGAGCTTCGGGACTTTCCTCAGTGTTGAAACCGTGACCATCAAATCCTCTGTTGCACTTTAAATGGATGTTATGAAATGAGTAATCTCTCCAGAAACAGTGTTTTCAGACTCTGGAGAAGTTACTCTGACCAGACTCTCCCGCTGGCACACAGTCAACTGTAACTCATGTTTCCCAATCATGGAGTCATTTAAAATGGAGTGACAGTCTCGCAGTCAAGTATGCAAAATCTGCCTCATGTGGCAGATCTTCAACTACCTGGTCATTTGGACACCAGACTCGGACTCAGCACACACTACTGATTCAGGACTGAGACTCACTGTCCCACTGCTTTGAGGCGGCTACTGCCATAATAAACAGGCTTCCACTTTGAAGGACTAATAAATACAAGTGAGAGGAGGGGCTGAAGAATTTCAAGTGTGTGTGTGTGTTGGATATTTACCTTAGTAATAATGCCCAGACTTGCTCCATGGTCCAGGAGCACTGCAGCCACATCTCTGTGTCCCTCTCTGGCAGCCAGGTGTAAAGGTGTGTATCCAGAGCTGGTCGTAGCATCTGGGCACGCTCCGTTTGCCAGCAGCTGTTGGACGATGTCTTGTTTGCCAAGACGGCTTGAGATGTGCAGCGGAGTCTGCTCGTCCTGGTGACAACATCCAAATAAGCATTCATGACTGATACTGAGACCACACAACAGCTAAGACAGGAACATCACTGGGTTTATGGGTGTTTTTTCTTATTGAGCTCTGTATTACAATAAAAACCAATGCAAATTTTTGTTGATTTTGAGTAAGATTTATAGCCAAGAGGCCATCAGTTTACAACATTTACATGACTCAGAATGAAAGATATAACAAGTAGTGTCTTTGCTAAGGTATGATTTAAGATTCAAGAATAAGAATCAACAATAAACACATTTTTTCTTAGTTTATAAATACAACAAAATAACTGATTTCTAACATTGTGTTATGACAGCTTCCCCTCCATTTTCTTACACTGAGAGGAGGCCAAAACCCTCTTCTGGAAACAAGAGGAACGGTTCTGCACTTTAATCACCCAGCAATTAGACACGTGCAAAGACAAAACCACACTCTCACATATGAGCACACACACACACACAAACTCAGGCATGTATCATTACCGTGCCTCTAACAAACAAAAATACACACAGACACACAATTGTTGCATGCAGATGCTAAACTGGTTCAGTGTGCTCTCTGTTTAGAAGGAAGATTTTTGTCTGAAGTCAAATGTTAAACAGGGTCTACCTTGGCCGTGGCATCGACCCATGCTCCGTTCTGGATCAGATATTGGACCACATTTGACTGTCCCGCCCTCGCTGCCATGTGGAGTGCCGTCTCCCCCCTCTGGAACACACACACACACACGAAAGAGGGGTTGATAGTTATTCCAAAAGCTTGGATTCTTCTCTTCCTTCCTCATGGAAACACACACACAATCTTGTAGGAACTCCCTCTCTGTTAAGATGTGCAGAGAGAAAAAGAAATGGAGAGAGAGAGAGAGAGAGAGAGAAAACCCCCTTGCTCTCCACACCCAACTCACCAAAATGACGTCCCATAATGCTCTGTTTCTACGGTAACCTGGCCACAGACACGGCGTGGGCGACCGAATACTTGGGGTTGAGGAGTTGAATGTGCAGTGCTCTTTCCCCTTTTTCCCCTTTTTTTTCCTTCTTTCTTCCCCTTCTCTGTTCGCTCACTGCTCACTTCTTCTCTTTCAACTCTTCCCTCCCATCCTCCCCTCATCTATCTTCTCTTTTTTCCTCTGTTAATATTGATTTAAGAGTAAAACGCGTCATTCGTAACAGTTTGCAGCTCCTACAGAAGAGCGCTGACGGACAAAATGAGAGTAAGAGGTCCTTAACTTACGTACACATGGCATTAATAGACTTTCTCTCCTCCCTCCTGACCTGCAGAGGTTTTCTCCGCTGTCTGCTCTAATAAAGCATTTTTGGAAGTTGAGGAGAAGTTGCTCAGTTTTCTATAATGTAAAGCAGGGTGCCACTTTCTGTGTGTCTCACTAATGCTGTGTTTCATTTGTCAGGTATCAGTGGTAGAAGTACCAGTACAACAGTGTAAAAATACTCCATTCAAATCCCTGTTTGCACATGCAATAACTGATTTTCTGGCCACTTGTGGGCAGCAGAAACATGTTGTGAACACAAAATGTGACACATTTCCACCCTTTAAGATAATAAATAGTTAATATATCCTTTAAGAGGACAAGAAGGATACGAGGAAGAGAGAAACAGATATCAGGGACTTCCTGAACTCACCACATTGCTTGTGTTTGGCGAAGCCCCGTGGTTGATCAGCTGGTGGACGATATTGTCATGTCCCATAAACGCTGCGACATGGATTGGAGTCAGACCGGACTGTGTAGTGAAGAGAAACACAGAGGAGAGGAGCAATTACTAAAAATAATTGCATAAAAAAGGTGAACTGTTTATACAACCACATTCAAAATACTCAATTACAAGTAGACCTGATAACTTCCTGCACTCAAAATGTTTCTTTAAAAAAGTACATAAGTATTATCATTAAAATATACAGTAGCTTTTAATATTAAGATACTAAATCTTAAGTCTACTTAGATTATATAAACTTGTTTCAAGAATGATTTGAAAATAAAAGTGAAAAAGAAGAAGATGGAGATTGTTACTCCAGAATCACGAAAAATTTCACAATATTGGATAAAATTCATTTATGAATAGGCGACTTCTATTTAAAGAGATTCCTTCTTCCAGTTATGTCCCTCTCATAGTCCACCGTTACCTTGAAAATGGATGAACTTTACACTCTCTTCATTGGATACTTTTGTGAATATAGATGCATTCAAGATTTATGATATATAAGGGTTATGGGTCAAACGGTAGACTATGAATAGTTCGCTAAAGCATCGATAGCACCGGTAAACTCAGTACTGAGTGCAGCCTCATTAAGGAGGAAGGGACACAACCAAAGGCAATGCTTAAATGGTGCTTGGATCGCTGTAACAGTGCTCAAAGAGGTTTACAAGCAAGTGTGATAGTTGATTTTGTTCGTAGGGACTGGGTCTACTGATACATCCACTGACAGTGAGACAGACCAATCGGTTTGTGCACAAGAATCAAGAATCTTTATTGTCATCATGTTTTCACACATAACGCAAATTAAGATTGGTGACTTTGGTGACTTTTTTCCAGCTTTAAACATAAATATGTAATATGTACATAAATATCTAAAGATTTACAAGTTGTAGCAGCAATGTACAGTAGGGGGGTGGGTCAGGTCAAGCTTCAATTAAACAGTGAGCGGGCGACTGGTAGGGTTAAGAAAATAAGACTGGGTAGTAGCAAAACTTTACTTGCTAAGGTGAAGTTTTTTGCAGTATTTAAATCTTCAAAGTAACTACAGCTGTACAGTGCAGTGTTACCCTGTGAAATGTAGTAGAATTGAAGTATTAAGCAGTAATAATTCTGTCAAAACTGTACTTTCAACTACTGTGACGGCGAACGTAACCCCAGTGAAATACTGTTCAGAGTACAAGAAACACCGGCTTTTTTCGCTGTAAAAACTGATGACACGGAAAACAACAGATGTCACAGGGCTTCCATCACAAACACACTGAACACGCACACACACACACACCTACCTCAGTGACCGCCTGTATAGATGCTCCATGCTTCAGAAGTAGCTCCATCACCTTGACTCTGTTTTTCTTGCAGGCGATGTGCAGGGGGGTGAAACCATTCTAAAACACAGAAAGTCGACGCAAAAATATGAACATTTTAACATATAAAAATAGTCCCCAAACTTTTTCTGTGCCGCCTTGCAGGTCTTGCAAGAGCTGGTGGAGGATAAATCTGGAATGCCAAATGGAAAATACAGTACAAAGAGGGACGTTGTTTCCTTTTCCCCCCTCTGTCGTTCACTTTTTCTCTTAACCCCTCTGCAAACCAGACAAGCATATGTGGAAATAATTGACTTGAGTCTGTTGAAGAAAAAATAGAAAGTATGCAGCACTGAAATAGACACTTTTCTTTACAACTCACTCTTCTCTAGCCAACACGTACACTGCCCCCTCCCTCCTTTACTCGCCTGACTTTGAGGTTTCTGGCTCAGTCCTATGACTTCATTTTCCTGTGTCCTTTTTTTTTTTCCTTTTCAAATCTCTCTGGCTATAAAGTCCCAGAGCTCTAACCACACCCAGACTTCTCTCATTACAGAACAGATATGGTTGTCTTCCACCAGGACAGTGGCTGGGTTATAAAGTCTCTTTTAGTCTGCTTCCTTCATTCATTTCCTTCATGTTCTCTCTCCTGTCCTTTGCCTTTTTATTACAGTCCCTCGTCTCGCACTCAAAACAAACAAAAAGTAGGCATAATGAGGGAGGAAAGGAAGAAAGAAAAAAAAAGCCAGAGAAGAAATGAAAGACTTGAAAGAAAGGAAGAGATCTTTGGTTGGTTGGGAGATGAAATCATCAAGACCTGGCTGCAACACATGAATGTTCCACTGCCACAAACTTGAGCAACAGTGCAACCTCAAACCAAGTCTCTGCAGAAATTCATCTATTTTATATTTACACTCACAAGAAAATAACAATACTTTTCTTTTAATTTAATCTGCAAAGCCCTGGTCTGAAATGCAACTTGTTAGGAACGTGCTGGTGTTCTGACGTGTTGTTTTTCTGTTTAAGGTCGATATTTCAGTCACTATCAGAACATGGCTCCGGTACGAACTCAGCGCTATCTCGTTAATGTAAAGGCCACAAAAAAGCAAAGTAAATGCACTTCTTGTTCCTTTCTTTAAGAGTCCTGTAATAAATTTGTCATTTTTTTATCATTTACAGTAAGGAAAAAAAAATCAAATCTGTTAAACAAACCATAAAATACAGTCAATGAGTCTCCTCTGAGAGACAGACCAGAGTATTAAAATCTGTTTTTATTGATATCTTCACCTTGCAGAGTGGGACAAAATGGAACAAAAAAACCCTTAAATATCTTATCATCAATCTCCCCACTTCTTCAGATTTAAAGCCTGCCAGCTGCTTGAATAATTTAAGCAGTTAAATGAGAATCAAATGAGAGTCACAATCTAATGGCATTTTTAACAGTGCTTGGGAAGTGTTGTATTATACGCCATAAAATGGCAGCAGAATTATACATTCTATCAAAGAAATGGGAATAAATGAATGCACTGATGAGAACATTTATTATTACACTTCAGAACTGAGAACAAATTCACTTCATCGCCAACTGTTTCTGTACCTGTTCATCCTTCTGACACCTTAAGCCTCTCTCCTGTGCCTCTCTGTGTCTCTTGATCAGATCAAGTAATTGACTGTTTTTAACCTTCCATCCAGTCACTTTCATGCTTTAATTCACTCTATTTCTGATGTTACAGGTTCAAAGGCCTCTCTTTGGTGCCAACCCCCCACATCCCCCTCAATCCCTTTATCCTCACCAGTGCTTTGGCGTTTGGGTTGGCCTTCTTGTCCACGATGACCTTTGCCACCTTGTAGTGCCCACAGTGGGCGGCCACGTGCAGCGCCGTCAGGTAGTCGTTGGTCACGTCGTCGACGGGCACCTCGTGGTGCAGCAGCAGCTGGACACAGTTGAGGTGGTCGCCCTGCGTTGCCATGTGGAGGGGAGACAAGCCATTCTGGAGGGAACGCAAGAGTTGTATGAATGCGAGGTCACACGATTGTCTTGTTGGCATGTTCAAAATTAAGAGTGTGTAAGAGTATTTTAAGAACAGATAAAGCAGACTAAGAGGGAAACACAGAGGCAGACAATTTCAAGAAGGCGAAGAAGAAATTAAATGGAGAATGACTAAAAGGTATGATAGAAGAGAAGACAGAAGGTAAAAACACTGGAGGTGTACCTTGGTCTTTGACAGTATCGGAGCTCCTCTGTCCAGCAGCATCTCCACCACCTGCTCATGGCCACTCCTGGCTCCACAGTGAAGAGGAGTCAGACCGTCCTGTGAAAAAAGGCAGTTCAGCTAAAGTAGCTGTATCTATGTCTTCACCATCAGTGTCCTTAAGCAAAGCAATGCAGGCCTTAATGACAGGACACTGCAGGTGACCCTTCACTTCTACATAGCTGTTGGTTTTTATTTGTAGGATTTCATGTCTACAGGTTGAGAAAATCCCTGAGCTAAAAAAAAAAAGGTGAACAAATCAAGCTGCTTTTAACAACTTGGAGATAATGATACAACACGAGCACTGTGTGGGCCTGCATTAGAAGAGAAATGGACAGGGCTAAGACATGAGAGGCATGACAGTACAAATCTTAAACGGAAAAGCTGGTGTGGAGTTGCAAGTTCCAAGCTGGACTTTCAGGGTTTAAGAAAGCAACACTATCAAAATGCATTATAGTATGCAGTGCTAAATCAATGGAGTACTGATTTAAATATTAACATCTTTCAAAAAAAAAAAAAACAAAAACAAACAAACCTTGGTCCGTGCATCTATCTTGGCCCCTCTCTCCAGCAGCAGCCGCACCGTGTTGCTGTTCCCACGTTTGGATGCTACGTGCAGCGGTGTTATGTCATTCTGTGGAGAGAGAGAAGCATCATTTGGTCATTCAGTGACAGAGACAAGAATACTCAGAACTGGAAAAAGGCAACGCAACAAAAACACAACACAGAGCATGCTCATTTTGTGTTTTGGTCACACATTGTATTGTCAAGGAACGAATAAATGAAAATTTCATTACATAGTGCGATACATTTGATAAAATGGGCTGCAATTATACAATTTGTGAATGCATGTAAACTAAAAACAAAGCTGTAGAACACATTTCAGATTCAATTTTGCTTTATCAATGAGAGGAAAAAGGGGCTCTATTTGACAGTGCAGGAGGAAAAATGATAAACATCTCCCTCTAGAGGAATATAATCAATTCAGCACAGCTGCACAGCCATTTAGCTAAAAGTGTTTTCTTCCCCTCCTGGTTTTCCTTTTGTCTTCATGAGAAACTGCCAGAAGCCAACAGTGTCTCTGACTGCTCACAAAGTTTCACTGAGTGTCCTTCTATATATTTTACATGATCTACTAACTTTTCATCATTATATCATCTCTATGACTACAGACTACTTAAAAGTGTTTACCTTTGAAATAATGGCACCAAAAACATAATTTGCACAACTTTATACAGTAAATGTTGAAGTATATTGGTCATGGTATTCCATATTTTACTTATTATCAACAAATCAAAAGACAAAAGTCAATTTTTTTCTGTAAATATTTCCAAAAAGGCAACAAATACACTGTTACATTTTAAAAAAAAAAAAAAAAAAAAAAAGCTCAGTAATTTCCTCAAGCACTGTATGTTGTAGTTCCTAGGAAATGCTACTCATCGGGACTCAATAGTAAATTTGCTGGGGACTATTTTCAGGCTTTTGGATTAACATAATCTCAGTATTGACAGCTGCAGGGCAGTATAAGTGGGATAAAGCCTAAATAAACTGAAATATGTGTGTATTTGTTGATAATAAGAAAAACGCACAATGTAACCAGCTTTATCCTTTAAATTAAATAGCTTGTTCTCTCTAATTCAGTTGAATTGACTAAATAATGAACACTTGGAAGAAAATACAACAAAATATGAATGCCTTTAAAGTCAAGCGGAGTTGGAATTTAGTCTGATAAAGTATTGATTGACATAATTTATTTGAGACAAGACTTTCATATAGATTCACAAACACACACGGTCCCAAACGCCTATAAACCCACTATTCATTCCTACAATTAACAGGATCATAAAGCACACAGACAACATGTGTATATGTGTCCTCCAGCAGAGTGACAAGCGCAGCTGTGGATTTTACACAAGACACTCTCAGATTCCTGCGCACACACAAGCATATCGTCCCGCCCACTCATGCGAGAGTCTGGGAAGGAGCGCTTGCAGCAGCACTCATTTCAAAAGGCATGTGTTTGCCATCTTTGAAGTGAAGTACCTACCCTCGCCTTGAAGTCCACAGCTGCCCCTCTGTTGAGCAGGAGTGTTGCTACGTTAATGTTGCCGTAGTGAGCCGCAATGTGGAGAGGAGTGAAACCGCTCTGAGAGGGACGAGAGACAGAAAAGAAACAAATAAAGAAACAAGAGAATATGTTAAAGAGAGAGGAAAAGAAGCTGAGCCATGAGCAAAGCGTGACGGGACATTACACAGCGTTTGGCCAGAAGCAGCAGCAGGCCGGGACTGAGCAGAGGTCAAACATGCGGTCAAATTTTGACGAAATAAAAGTAGTGCTGGGTTTTCCTGTTATGACAAAACATATATTCCTTCTTTTCTTGTGTTACAGTTTGGATACATGCACCGTAACGTGACGTTGTTTAAGTCTGGCGTGGATTAAATCACAGTACAGGAAAACATAGGCACATTAAGCTCCTGTCAAATGAAAACAATGCAAAGGTAATTCAAATGTTGAATACTGGGCGTCCATTTGACTTTTTGCCTCTGTTCCAAAAAAAAAAAAAAGTACTCTTCTGTGACGTGCTTTCATCTGACAGGAAATATAGAAAACCCGACATGCAGGTGAGCATGCATCTGCATTAGTTAGAGGCAAACCAGATACAGTAGTTCTGAAAATGCCACTTTAAAGTTCAAAGGTCTGACCTAAAGTAACCACTTTAAGACATACAAGTGTCCATCCAAAACATCAATCAATAATTTATTCAGAAAAATCTTACATCAGTCTTTACTTCACTCTTTTACTTTTTACTTTTCCAAAGCAACAAACACAAAAGAACAACATGCTATCATTTCGTCATTTCATCAAGAGGAAAATTAAGGAGCTGTTCGGCTGGCAGCTCACGAAACTGCTCCCTGGGCACAGTGACAGTAATTAGCATTCTCTCAAAGGACCATCAGCGCAATGTCAGGTCCATGTTTGTTAAAAGAAAATGCAATTAGATAAGATCCATCGACATGCTAAGGCTCGGCTGGACCCATTACTGTCACTTCATCCCTCGAGTTTTTCCTCTCATCGACAGCTGCATGAGAGCCTCAGTTTCTGGGTCTTTGATGGTCACATGCACAGCCAGCTTTAGTTTCATTGCATTTAGAAATGGGCAGTGTCACAGCATACACATTGCTAAAATGAATTCAAAATCCAAGACAATGTCACTGCACCACAAACAATCACTCAACCAGTGCAGGGAACAACAGCATATTTGCTAGTTAAGAGGTATCGCAAATATCGTTGTAACTCAAGTATGGCCCCAAAACAGACAGACGCTACTGTGGATAGAAAAGGGAAGTCACAAAGGGGTAAAGGATAAAAACCTGTACTTGTATATTCTGTAACAGCTATTTATACAACTGCCAAAGACAACGAGTCTAGTAAATGCCAGCTTAAATGTTCTGCGGTGAGCTTTTGTTGGAATAAAATGCAACTTGGCACAGCTTACATCAGCCCGTCATGTTGGCTGTTTCCTACGTGAGCTGGCTAAAGAGGTTTGTTGATAACGCCGAGGCATGAGAGAAATGTGGACTGTGGACTGAACCTTTTACAGTAAATGAGGACAAAAACTCATTCAGGAGCAATACATGCCGGTCATTTTCTGGTCAAACCACAAAAAGAAGCTCACTTTTTATCATTAGAAATTAAATGACGACAAAATCTTGGCTCCTCTGCTGAGATAATAAAGGAATAGTTTGGATTTTGGCTAATTAAAAACAGACTGACCAGAAAGTAACAACTGAGATCTATCAGTAGATGTATTGATAGATCCAGCAGTGGAAAGCAATAAAATGTACACCTAATATTTTTCACTAAATCTGTGATTGACTATTGTGTGGGCTATGTGTTAAACAAGGGGGTCACTTCAGCCTCTTTCATATGTAAAATGTGTAAAACACATCTACTAAACATGTTTTATTATTCAGTGTGTCTATTGATTTGAATGCAAATGAGACTTCTTATTTACTATTGCAGCAATTTCACTGGATAACATTAACTACTATACTATACATACTATAAATTTGCTGCTAAATAAATTATTTATCTAACTAACAGAGAGAACCAGGCCTTTATTTTGGAAAGCTTCTATATTATAAACTGATATTACCTGCTTCCTAGTTAATGCAAACTCAAAACATCCTCCGTGTTAATCTTTTGTCCTGATAAATTCAGTATAATGTACATTTCAACACCACTCTCCTGCTCTCAGTTTCTCTCGCGTCATTCATTATTCATTTCATTTGTTAATTCTAGTTTTCCTGACCAGTGTTTAGCTGCAGTGAATGCAACTCTTTGCAGATTTTTTTTACATCTCATCTTTCATGTTTCGATGCATTAGGCTTTTAAAGTGAACAATTTACAGGAAATGTTGATGTTCCATTGACTACAGCTTAATATCGGTTGGGAAAAATGGAAAAATTTGAATAATAGACGGATGAAACGTTAAAAAATGGAAACTGGAACAGCAAAGTGGTGATAACATGACTCAAATTAGTGTTGTGGAAATGCACATTATACTGAAATTACCATCTGAGAGCAGTTGTTTTCACGGCTCCCAACGATTTGTTCCTGCAGGCCGTGGCCCCTGACTACTACATAAGAATTTAAATTACATTAATATATCTACTGAAAAAGGCGTTAGTCTGCGTACAGTATGATAGATAAAATGGTTTAAACTTTAACTGTAATTCTGCTGTTATTTATTTAATCTCTGCCCAAAAGCAGTATTTGATGCCATTGGATGCACACATAGCAAAAAAAGTCTAAATGCAGTGCAGGCTTAAAAACAGGCACACAGGTGAGGCGCTGCCAGGAGCAAAAGCATTCATGCCGGCATTTAGCACTCATGCTAGCAGACAGAAGGCTTTGGCTTTGCAATGGTGACCATGAGTGAACAATGACAGGAGAGGAGAGAGGAGCAGAGAAGACAAGACAAGATGTACCTCTGTTGTTCTATTCACCATCATCTAGAAGGGAAAAGGGAAAACGGGGAAGCGGTAGGGTCAGAAAAAGGAACGAATAGAGGGAGGAGCAGGAGGAGGAGGAGAGAATGGGGTGGTTAGTGCACCACAACAACTACAACAGCAACACTAACACCATGGTTGCACGAAGCTGTAGGATGGGTTTATGATAATGTGGCCGGAGATAATGAAAATAACTAAAACACAAGGTACACAGACTGGATGATGGACTGAGACTCTCCCTTATTGTCCATTAGTTGTTCTACACGGTAAATATATCTGCATCATTGTTTTCATATAACAAAGACTACACTGTTCTCGCCCTGAGTGGCTCTTAGATTGTGACATGTCAAGACTTTTATCAAAAATATAAACTCTTGTTGCATTTTTGTCCAAGACTTAAATTTTTAAACAGCATGATACCTTGCACAAATTATGGAAGTGGCTTACATTTTTTTTTCATGCATTGAACTGTCTGCGAGAAGTCATGGTATGAGAATTAACTTTTTTGGGGAAATTGATGACAGTGTAGATTTGATTTTTGAAGTGTATAAAATGTTTTTCAGGTAGTAAACCATATGTTGCCTGAGAGAAGAAACCAGGGCCATATAAAATATGCCATTACCACAGACTGTATAGAAGATTTGGACGTAGCCTCCATGAAGTGACTCATTGGTTTCTGGACAACTGTTTTGAAGCCTTCAATTTGGCATTTTGGCCATCATCATCTTGTTTTTTTGGAGCCTGAAGTGGTCGTATTTGGATGAGAGTCAGCCGTGGTAGCATCTTGTCGATCACAAAGTAGCCCCACCCGAAAGCACACCCTGATTCATTGTCCGTTTTACTCTAAATGAGACCAAAATTTACAAAATGAACATCATTCTGTTTTGAAGAAAACTTGAAACTAGCGATTTTGACCATAGATTCAACAGGAAAATGAAGATGCTAACTTATGGATAGCATCTCACGTATGTTACTACAATCTGACACAATGTCTTCAGGTCACCCAGGTCATGTTACAACATGTTCCCCAAAATCTCTAAGCAAGTGAAAGACACCTGAAGCATTGCGCTAACTCACAGATGCACAGTCACACCCATAATTCACACAAGGTATCATGGTGCTAGGAATAAGGTGGATAGTATATTAACAAAACAAGAAGAAATATGACCAAAATTAAACAAAACCACTTCCTCTCCGGCAGCAGGTCATGATGGGAACAGTAGTCCTGCCTATCGTACAGAGATTCTACCTTGGACTCCACGTCAGCGTTGTGGTCGTTCTGGAGGAGGAGGGCGGCGGCCTTGGTGTCATCTTTTCGCGCGGCGATGTGCAGCGCAGGCAGGCGAACCTTCCCCTTGGTGTCATTTTCCAGGAGGAGGGACACAACCTGGTCGTGGCCCTGCTGCAACGCCACCGCCAGAGGAGTGAAACCATCCTGCAGACCAACGGACACAGTTAAGACCCGGAAGCAACAGTGAGACGGATACCAGCTGCCAGCAGATACCAACCAGCTAAATTCATAAACAACAAGGCTCACACCTCCAAAATATCTTTAGTTCTGTAGAGACAAATTTAAAAGTTTTCTTGTAGACTAAAACTTCTAGCAGGGGACAGTTTAGCAGTTATGATCCAGTGTCATGAAATGTGTTTATTTTTTTAACACTGTTATCTATGGTGGCCTGTAAGGGTCAACCCAAGAATGACTGCGTTACCCTGCAATACTTTTGCATTCCCTTGCCATAGTTTTGTGGTGCCATGCAACATCGTGATTTTATCTTTTATTACTCATACTCCTGACATTTAGAATATGTCCCTCTGTATCTGTACACTTATCCTGAGTACAGTAACTGTTCATGAAGGAAACCGACAGCATCCTGCAGACTAGCATACAGCTTTCTTCTGGACAGACCTATTTGTAATGTGGTGAGTCTAATAAGTAATAGGGACTAGTTACACTGCACAGTGAGACTCTTTGAGACTCAAGTGTGGTTTGGTGAGTTTGTGTGTGTGGCAACAGGAGTTGCGTACACAACAGCAGCAATGTATGTTTGTTCCCAGTGTAGCTCCTATTCAACCTTGAAAAGTGAAAATACTCACACAGAGTGGTCATTAAACATTACACTTTTTATTATCACCAATCATGTAATCATGCCTATTGAGCAGTTGTACTATATCAGCTTAAAGTCATTTCAGTGAGCTGATCCATGCAGGGAGCAGCTGAGAAGTGTCAGAAGCAATGGAAGAAGTAAAGTATTATGAAAGAATGCAAAGAAGACAACACAAAACATATTGTGAGGTAACACAAAATCTCACCCTAGTTACCTCACTTTCAGTGTAATTAAAGCCATATTTATTTTTGGTTCATTTAGATTTTTTTTGTCTGAAAAAAAGTTAAATTCACTGGTGGTACCCTAAGCAGATTTTAGGTGTTAGATTTTAGGCATCAGTCAGAGTCAAATCAAGCTCCTTTTAAGTGGACTGCTGTCCTCACTACAGCACTGTTCCCCTTCCTGTTCGTCATATTAATCAGACTGCTGCCTATTAAACTGATGAGAGACACACAGGATCAGCAGGTGTGCTGAGCCCCCAGAGTAATGTTAGTATTCCTGTCTCATCCAGCAATTTGTCTGTAACCAAGCACACTTGAAGCGACAGACACACACTCCTATTCAGTGTCATTCATCAATACAGGAAAAATGTGACAGATTTCCATCATGACTACTACACTGAAATGAACAAACCACTTATTCAGACATTTTAAATTACCATCAGATTAATGTAAAGGGGTGCATATCTGAAAGGGTCTTCACGTGCGCAGGGCAATTAAACAGCCATTTGGCAATTTAGGCATTTTAGCTAACACTCTAAAGATAGTTTAAGTGCTTACGCAGGAGCTGAGTGTCTCGCTCAAGGACAAATCGAAAGGAAATTTAGCTGCTAATGGGCACAAACCAAGAAGCAGACTTAAACTAACTGCATACTGCATTACATCCATACATATCCATTCACACAGTCGATGTAATGAAGGAGCAGAGGCTACTCGCAGCAGTGCCCCTGAATCATCAAAGGAAAGGAAAGATTTCTCACAAGTATAACAACACATATTATGTGTGTGTGCATCTGCGTGTGTGTTTACACAGGGCGCCGAGTGTCTGGATAAAACCAACTCAGCATCACTACACCCACACATCAAAGCAGAGCCGCCCCTCAGAGATCGCGCAGAGCTCAAACACAAAACTGTGCAGGCGAGGAACAAACAACCAAACAACACACACCCCTGCTAGGACACACACACACTAACACACTTTTATAATCAGATCGGCAACATCTTTGCAAGACTACACACACACACACACACACAACATGTTCAAATGCATAAATTTAGCCCCTTTAAGAATTTCTAAAGTCATAAACCATCCCAAAGCACGACCCTCCTGTTTGATCTGCTTCATCATGGATTCAGGAAAAGACACACAGTCACTTTAATGTCCTAAAAATACCTCAAGAGACAACAACAGCAGCATCAAACAAAAAGCCGAAACCAAAAGAAGTTCTTTATCTTCAAGCTCGGAAATTTGCAATGACACAGCATAACTCTGCCCCACTGAAGCAAAATTAGAGCCGAAAAAATGTAAACAACAGAAGCATGAGGTTATGTACCTATTACATGACAAGATACTGTCATTGTGCATGTGACTGGGCTACTAATAAACAAAGAGGTGGATAATGGTTTTCAATAACAAATCTAAAACAGTGGCCTACATATTAGCTTAAAATCATAAAGAAAAAATTTAGGTCAGATGTGAAGATTACTGCAGAATATTTTTACAGTTTGTACGGGAGTAGATTGACAACAATGTTTATGTAATTTAACACTAAAAAACTTTAAATGTTATAAAAAAAGATCAAATGTGGACAAAAGATTAAAAAAAACACAAACAAAGGGTTTCCTGATCTTCTGCCTCCATGCTATGCTGAAATGGTAAAACATGCATTATTAAACACCAGGAGTTGCTTCAAACATGGATATATATTTCCCCACATGAATTATTCACTCTGTCTCCGACTGGAGGAGACGGCGGGGTGGAGGGAAGAAGGGGAACGACGAGATGCGGTGGGGAAATCGGGGTCAGGAGGAGAAGGAGGCAGACGAAAGGAGCAAAGATGGAGGAGGAGACGGAGACAGATGAAAGGAAAACTTGAGGTGGAGGATGAGGAGAAGAGATGAAATGAGGAGGAAGAGGAAGAGCTGCCACGGAGCTGCTCTGTAAACAAGTCGACCGCACTGATATACAAACTGGGACGGATGCAGCTTCAATTGTGTGTTCTGAAAACAGGCAGGTGTGTCATCACTGCCTACAAACAATATGCATCTTATTCCTCTGAGCCATCCATTGTTCTCTGAAAACTGGGTGACATGTTACCATGAACATGCACCCTTAAATTTATTTTGATTCGGTCACCCACACACCATCCTGCTGCCCGAAGTACTCACTGGAGCACCAAACCTGGATTCATCCACTGCTGTAAATAGTCCCCAACAAATGCACTACTTCTTTCTGTTTGAGTATCGTTTGCCAAAAACTACAGTACCCAGCTGTTTTAGGAGCTAACTTACTGAGCCTTTATAAAAACTGACATACATATTCGTGATCAGTTTTTAGAGATTATTATCCTCAGTAAAAATGACTGTGTAGAGAAGACAGGAAGTACTGAAAGATGGACAAACCTTTGCTCTTTTTAAGGGATTTGAAGATGACTAGAATATTACAGAAAACACCAGCCTTTATATCTAAAACAATTAACTTTTCAGTTTGCACTTAAGTGCGTTAGATAAGCCAATTACTGCAACTCACAATTTAATGTTGGATTTCTTTGTTGTTTAACACCCAAAACATATTGAGGTGATATTTCAGATTTTCTGTACGATCATTAAAAGGCTAGGTTCTTAATGCTGTTTAACAGAAATCTATGCTTAGCGCAAAGTATCCAAAACTATCAAGTATACAAAGTTGTTCATAATCTTGTTTCTTTTTTCTTTGATTAGGTAGTTACACAAAATCAGAACAAAGTGAAAATGTATCAGAATATAACATTACATATAACTTTGTGACATATATTGTGTTGTGATTCAGCAGACTTCACATTAAATAAAACTCACAGAGGTACTTTGAACAGGCCAAAGGTCTGGCCAAAATGGGGATGTGTTAGTCACAGTTTAGTGGCAGTTGGCCATCTGCCGGTACTACAGCAGATGATGGATCGTACTCAGACACTTGCAGCGTAGCTCTCGCTCACGCCTCAGATGTCAGAGTGTAACGTCACTGGTTTCTCCCTCTGTAGGTGGCTGAACACAGCCAGGGTCACTCTGAATGCTCTCCTGCTAACCTTCACTCTATTCACTCCATCTCTTCGCTTTCTTCACCATTTAGTCAACAGATCCATCTATAAAAACAATTACCTCTGATTATTTGTCCTTACGTCGCAGCAAACAATGACCTCATTTGTTATTCAGCTTGCGTCTCATTAACGAGACACTGGTGACAGGCACCTATTTACCATTTGCAACAAAGAGTGTATTGGTCACCACGCCAGAGTGTAATTACAGGGAGGCTAAATGCGGGCTGGGATGACGGGTAGCTATTAGAAGCTGTTGTGGGCTCGTGAGTGTGTGTGCAAACAGGCGTTACGTGTATACGCACTGTGCTTCGTCTGCTTGTGCTCGTTCAGTTACCTCGGTGGCGATGCTCTGACTGGAGCCGTGGTCCAACAAGAACTGCACCACATCCATGTGGTTCTCCTGCGCCGCCATGTAAAGCGGAGTGAAGCCATTCTGGAGGAAAGAAGAAAACACTAAGTCAGACCTGCAACCATGAGCATGATGTCTGTTCTTAAAAGGCTGTTGAACCACTCCTCTCTGTTTCAATCAAGGACAAAATGTAAAATTTATGGTGAATAAAACATGATTCTGTAAAGTGTATCTGTTTTTTCTTTTCGTTTTTTTCTTTACATGCTGTGCATGTACATGCTGCATACATATGTTTGCATATTATGTACTTTTGTATATGCATATTGGTAATGCTTTTCTTTCCAGTCCAGTTAGTTAGTCTGCAGATTAAAAAAAAATCAGCAGTTTATCACTACAATTAGTCTACTGACAGAAATACTAAATTCTTAAAAACTGAAAATAAAAAAACAGATGGAGTACTGTAAACTTTGTGTTTTCTTTGTATGCTTTTCTGTACAGATTTTGCATGTTCAGATGACCTGCTGAACACAGACTAGAAGTCTCCATGTTACAGTAGAAATTACTTAATCAACTTAAAGTGAAAATGAGATTTTGTCTTACTTGGTACCAAACTACGCTATCTCAGGTAAATTTACTGTTACGATCAGTTTCTTTCCAGGATGTTATTAGGCAAATATAAAATGGGACCTGTGCAGTAAAATAAAGTCTTAACTAACAATCAACATCTTTGTCTCACAAGAAAATCAAAACTTAAAGAAAAAGAAAAACAATTGTTTAAAAGGACAATGTTAGTGCCTTGAAAGAAACAATACATGTTAGTCAGGCAGAGTAGGGGTGATTAGATGATCTCATTGATTTCCCTGCTCACATTAGGTCATTGCGGGCAGTGTTGAAAATCAATACGCAGGACTGCTTTATGGCAATATTGGATTTACAAGATTTCTGCATTAATGTAATAAAGTACCTTGATTTGTCAGGTACTTAATTCACTGGGTCAGCCAAAAGCAGACATTCCCATCACGTGCCTTTGATCTATAAATGCTTTCTTAATTCAATCTCATGAAATTAGATTCAGCATGATAGATTGGTGTTATATATACGGCGCCCTGATCAAAGACTTGATCCGAGTCCTCCTACTTCAAAGCGGAGGTGTTCTTTTACGACCTCCATGGCCGCACATGAAGGAACTATTCCAGCAGAGCTATCGCGGAGTGCATACTGTCACCTCTGCACATAGCTCACACCTCACAACAGCAGAGATAAAAGGTGATCTGGAGCTCAAGTCTGAGAGGACTGTGTGTGTGTGTGTGTGTGTGTGTGTGTGCAAAACACTAGAACAAGGCCAGGAAACTGATCTCCATAGCAACACAAGGATCCTAAAATCACTTCAGCATGCAAAAAGGCAGATCCTCCCCCTCCTCCTCTCTTCTTTGTATATATTCTGATGTCAGTGCACCAACACTTCTCTGTCATAACACATTTCATTTAAACCTCACAGTCGATGCAGCCTTCAACGAGGGCACAGTGGAAATGACACCTTAAGCTTTAAAAGAATAAAACTGCAGATTAATGACACACATTAGGAATGATCTTTTTTGAGCGGCACTTTTTACAAACCAATTTTTCACAGTAAATTTTACCAGTACCATTACATTTTAATTACTATTAAATTAACAAACATGTCATTCTTTAATCCATACCAAAACTGAAATGTAAAAACTACAGTTTGTGGTTTTACCAGAGTTCATGCATAAAGTGCTTTGCACAAATACAAATAAATAATAAAAAGAAAGATACAGAAATATGTTCCAATATGCTGAACTATTCCTTTAATATCAATTATGAGACAGCAATATATCATATATACATTATGCCTTTGGTAAAGTGCTGTAAAGTGAGTAAAATTTATAAAACCATACATGATTGCAAAAAACAAAGTAAAGACTAAAAGACTTATAGAACAGCACCGAAGGTTACCACTCATCAATACAAACTTAATTTTCTTCTTCTTTACAGCTCCCACCGAGGCTTTGACGTTGACAGTATTATGGTTGCTGTGGTGACCAGGGAAATGTGTATGTGTGTGTGTGTGTGCTGACGATTGAATATGGGCCAGGAAACACTGCGGAGCTGCTGACACAGCACACAAACACATACACACACACACACAGAGATGGACACTGTGTGTACAATAGCTGTACATGCATTCATCTGCGTGAACACACACACTCAGACATGGAAGACAATACCACAATTGGAGAGCGATACATGCGTGTGTGTGTGCCTTTTACCTGAGACTGTGCATTGATGTTGGCACCGTGGGTGACAAGTTCCTTCACCACCTCTGTCTGCCCAGCAAGGGAAGCTATGTGGAGGGCTGTGTTTCCTTTCTGTGGTGGAGAAAAAAAAGGAATCATTTTCAACATGTTTTCAATGTGTGTACAGCAGTCTGTCTATGTGGATGGACGGCTGGGAGAGTTAGGGATGTCCTAAAAACAACACAAAGTTGTAAATTCTGTAGTTTGTCCCACTGACTTGCTTATTAACACGGTCAACAGCGGCACTGACTGTGACACACATTTAACTGAAGATTCACTTTGTCAAATTTTAACACACAGACATGACACACGTATTTTTTATTTTCAGTGTGACTTACACTTCATGAGGACATTATTACAGATGCACAAGACTGCTTATAAATAGTTGAAATGACTGTCTTATTACTCCTGACCTTGCCTAAGAATCACCACATTTTAAGTTTTCTTCAATAACTCAGTAAGTGGTTCAGTGATAGTTGTTTGTACATAAGTGGATACACTGCAAACAGGAAATGCTGATAGCTAATTTAGCATATTTTTAATGTTGTAAATTAACCAAAATGTAAACAAATACAGGCTAAAAAAACGGGGCTGAAGTTGTAGCTCCTCTTGACCCCATTGCAACATTATACTTCCAGTTAACATCCACCTAAGCCCCCACATCATACAGTAAGGGCTGTATTTCCAAAACTTAGGTAAGAGTTAAAGATCCATTAACATAATTAATCTAAACTTGTTAGACCTTTTACCACGTCGAGTTAAAGGCAGTTTTCCCCAAATTCCATCGACCCACCCCCCCATTGTACATTGCTGCTACAACTTTAAATCTTTAGATATTTATACATTTATGTACATATTACATATTTTTACATATATTTATTTATGTTTAAAGCTGGAAGTCACCAATCTTAATTTCATTATGTGAAAACATGATGACAATAAAGATTCATGGTACTTCTTGATTCTTCTTCTTGATTAAAAGTTCTTATGTCAGTATATATTTGACATTACTGACAGAATGTCATACCAGGTTTGTTATTATATTCTTCTGACATTGATGCTCCTCAGTGTATTTAGTTGTCTCAGTTTTGTCTTAAAAAAATCTCTGATATACAGGGTGTTTGTACAGGACATCGCACCAGATGACAGAGCCCCTGCCGTGACTGCTGTTACATTTTGCTGCAAATCAATGTCAGATTCTATATTTTTCCCTCACTTATTTTGAAACAATACTATCACACAATTGTTTTTTATTTTTATTTTATTTTATGAATCTCTAACTGTGTTTAATATAACACAGTTATTTTTTTTGTCAATTTTAGGAATGGTTATGCTGTCAGATCTCCTCAAGTTTTACATAACATATAATTTAAACATTATCACACAAAACACACATACATATTACGGATTTGTCTGTCCAATTTCAGTGGCATGTGGGCAATTAAAAAACTTTATATACATCTATATATAAAATAAATTATTTTAAACTTGCAACACTTGCTAATTATTCAGTAAAGCAAAACAAAAATCAGTTGGCGTGGAGTTTGTCGTGGTAGCTTTCTGTTACATACAACTGAGACGTTACTATCAGACCCTAACTGGAGGGTTTTAGAAAGAGGCAGCACTGGGAGAGAGACAAAAATGGATCACGAAAGGAAGAAAAGACAATCCAGGATGTTGAAAAAGTGAGATAGTGTTGGTATGAAACTGAGTTGCATACTGAACCGCTCGTGGATGCACCTGTTGTATGTATGTCAGCTCTAACAGCTAAACAGCAGCTGCTGCGATGTCGTCAATTCTGCTGCCACTGGAAACTCCACATACACACCCCCCATTCCTCAGTCTGAGCTGCTGTATCTCCTTTTCCTCTCATGCTTCACCTCTCCTACTGTACCCTGCAGGAGTTGCCACTCAGAATTATTCAACTGAAGTTGCCTTAAGGCTACATTACAACAGGGAACCACAATTTCATGTGGACATGTGAACCATATGTGTCGTATACTGAATGTAAATGTGAATAAATGGTTTCACCCTTTGGACCAAACACATAAATAAAGTCAGTTTTATCAAATGTCAGGTCAAATATTTTGTTATCTGCTCCACTTGGTTCAGACATTAGCTAATGTTGGCTTTCTCACTTAGCGTGTTCATTTAGCTTTTTAATTCAGTTATGCAAAGAAAATTCGCCTCAGTAAACAACTGAGCTGACTTTAACTCAGGAAGAGGGACTAAGAGGCAGTGTAACCACAGCCTCATAAAACTGCATTATTTGCCTCTTAATGGATTCATTTGGTGTGTGGAATTACATCACTGCTGAGTTTCACTGTCACATAATTGAAAAACACCACCAAGCCGAGAACCGCTGTTGCCGTCATGCACATGACAAGACAGACTATTTCCTTTCATTAAATCAGTTCGCTCAACCTCTCTGCTACTGCACAGCCATTCATCTCTTTTAGTGCTGCTTAAGCAATGTGACTTTGGCAAGGAGCTGACAAAGCAAACTACAGTATGTGTGTGTGAATTCATGCATACATTGTGAGCCTGTATTGTGGGGTGTGTGTGTGTGAGACTCCATGATGGCACACACCTTGGTAGCTGCGTCCACATTGGCACCATGCTTGATGAGCTCAGCCACCACTTCCACATGGCCCTCCTTCGAGGCCAGATGAAGAGCGTTCAGGCCATTCTGGAGAGAGAGAGAGAGAGATGAGAGAGAGCTTATTAATCCTTGCTTATGCATCTACATATAGAACATATTAAATCCAGATGCTTATCTGAAGAAGCGCTCACTGAACTTTTTAAATATAAAAGTGGTGTTGATATTGTTTGTTCATCTTCATAGATTTGATCTCAAAATTATAATGCTGATGTTTAGCAAGTAAATGTTTATCACTCTCACCATCAGGCTAAGATTGTTTAATTAGCAGTAAACGAAAGTACATCTTAGACTGATGGGAATGCCATTCATTTTGCAAGAATTTGTGCTGATGTTGGAGCTGGAAGAAAAGTCAAAAGATCACAGAAGCTATTGCAATTCAACCTGAATGTGTGCACCACAACATGCAACATTTAATAGCAATCAATCGAACAGGTGTTGACATATTTCAGGCTGAAAGATCTCTACAGACTTTAGTCGCAGCTCCATGGTGACAGTAAAGCCCAAAATCAGAGCAAGTCCAAATGAATCATTGTTGTAGGCTGAATTACAAAGGCGGTGCTGTTAAAGTGGAGGTCCCCCTTCTTTTCTGAGGACTGTCTGTTAGAAAGCTCACCTGGTTGCAAATATTGATGTCGACTCCATTCTTCAGGTAGTCCAAAGCTTTCTCGAGGTTCCCGGCCCGAGCTGATCGCAGGTAACAGGCATTTACATCCGTCTGCAGGGAGAAAGAGAGAGAGAGAGAAACAGGTTGGTTTGCCATCTTAACTGTGCCACCCTGTGCTGAGAGGTTACTGCTGCACATACACGAAAACCAGGAAAAATACAAACTGGTGGCAGTGACGGGATTCGTGAACTATTACAAATGTCATTAAAAAGGAGACAAAACAAATTCCAAAATAGTAAAGCTCAAACCGTGCTTGTGTGCAAAGAAATTCCATGAATTATTTAAAAACAGCAATTACATATTTTTAATAACTCACAGCTTCTTCTAAGCTGTGTATTATTTTGGAAATGCGTGAGTCAGAAGCCATTACTTATGTGTCACAGCACCCCCATGAACCCCTGCAATGAGAGATAAGTTGAATAAATGCCTCAAGGCTTGTATG
Organism: Scortum barcoo; assembly: GCA_023238725.1. NCBI lineage: Eukaryota > Metazoa > Chordata > Actinopteri > Centrarchiformes > Terapontidae > Scortum > Scortum barcoo. Next base: position 17,369,442 of record CM041542.1, read on the forward strand.
TTATTAGCTGAAAAATATACGCAAAATTTTCCATGACAAGCCTTTTGAGAGCTCACAGGAGTTGAATAAGAGCCAGAGTAAGAAAACATTTGAAGTAGCAGGTTCGAGGGTGAAAGAAAGGGAGAATGTGCGGCCTTCAACATGTCTGCTCGGTTTAACGGAACAACACCGAGCCAAGAATAACCAGCCTGCTAAATCCAAGCATACAACCAAGGGATTTACTATCTCTTGTTGATAAGAAGGTTTGCCTGGTGCCAACATGTGTTTACATAATGTAGATATAATGACGTATCTGAATTAAGCTTTAAGTGAAAATTTATCAGGAATTATGTGTTTTATATTATATTCTTTTAAATTTTAATCAATCTAGCAAATAAGTAATAGTGACGAAAGTGGTTATTGTGCTTTCTATAATAATGGAAGTGCAAAAAAACAAAGAAACTATTTGAAACGCCATGTTTTCTTTGCTGTGCTGTTGAAGCACTACACCCACTTCAATGTGTAATGCGAGACGATGGTTACATTTGCATTTTAACGATGAGGAACTCTGTGTTTTACTGTTTCAAATTTGACTGCTGCTCTATTTAAGCGTCTTTTGAAAAATATTATCACTGGTGACTGGACAGTAAGAAAACAATTATCAGAACAATGTTTTGGTGAGAAAATCAACCTGAAATATCAAGATGACCCCCCATCACTGATGGAGATTACAACTATTAGCAGCCGATGATCACATCCAGCCGACTGACAAATGAAAAGCTTCTCTTTGAGCTGAACGCACGCTGAACTGACTTCTGACAACAACTGGAGGCTGTCAGCATGCAGAATGACTGTTTATGAACACTTCAGTGCCTTCATCCAAAAGGCAGTGTAATTAGGACAAACAGACACTTATGGATAATTCCAACACCTACTGCACGCACCACCCGCCGTCACTAACAGTTTCTCTCAGGGGAGCAGCAGCAACAGAAACAAAGTCATTCCCAGTTAACCCGTCACAACCGAAGACCTGCACCGTTATCAGGCTGAGCTGAGGATTTTACAAGAGGGAGCTAAATATGCTGTGTGTGTGCGCGTGTATGTGTGTGCTTGTCATGTGTGAGCATCAGGGTGTGGCTGAGCGTAGGAGTGGGTGAATGCAGGGGGTTTGTGCAGAGGGAGGAACAGAGCGCACATCAGCGGCAGGGTGGGACGTTAGAGCAGAGTAACTGAGAGCGTGGAGGGGAGGTGAAGGGCTGAAAAATATGTGAAAGACAACAGGCAGGAAGGCTGAGGGTCTCTGAGAGTGCGTCTCCGGTTTAATGATTGCAGTGCAGCGCTCCAGTCTGCCACACCCCTGTATTCAAACAGATACCCACACAGTGCGCAGGATAAGCACTCACCAATTACCCTTTGCTCAGTTGCCCATTAACCTACAATGTTCTCTAGAAAGCACTCACACACAAAAAGACACTATAAAGTTAGAAACAGTCCGATGTTGTAACATCAGAGCTGCTATGTTCTTACTTTTGCAGCTGGGCTCATTCATAAAACCCACCTTTTCCCACACATACTGTATTTGATGCATTTTCTTCATGAAATCCCTGAAGAAGGAAATTCATCAAAGTGCAATCTCATTCAGCCATCACTGACATTTGTAGGAGCAGAGTGTGTGTTTGAACGAGCTACAAGTTGATGTTACCATCTACTGTGAGGTTATTTTTAATAATCCCATAATTCCACAGTGACCAGATGGTAAATCAATAACTTTTAAAGTCAGACTGTGTTATTTTATTCATTTACAGCCATTTTCCAGAATGAAGAAGAAGATCTAAATGTCTTGTTGTGATTGTCACCTTTTTGCCCTGGATTTTGCCTCTCAGGCAACACAAGGGCTGTCTTCTTGGAGGAGGTTTTAGTGGCTGCATGCTGCTTGTAAGGAAGGCTGGAGAAACTACTCAGGGTTAAAAAGTCCAACAACTCCTAAAACAATCATTGAGCTTCACTTCAATTCGCTTCAATTCTCTGAAAAAAGATAATATAACTGACTGCTAATCAATCAATTTCTTTGTGAAAGATTTTTAACTATTGGGCCAGTGCATATGCTACTTGTTAATTCTGTAGACAGAGAAAGCCAGTGACAAATCTAATGCTACGCAGCCAGACGATGTTCAAATATACAGAACTTTATTTTAAATTTAAAAAATTTCCAAAGATAGAAAAATATGTCACAGTGACTGTGGGGTGGTTCATGTGCATAAAATGATTCAAAACATGTGGCTAAGTTGTCCATTTGATATAATGGTGCACCATAAAGTCTTGGATTTGAATGTATCATATAGATGGTTGGATACAGAGATCATTCGTGTCCAGAACTACTCATATAATGTTAAGGTATGAGTACAATTATACAAACTGTATTTATTCATATTCATTAAATCTATGAATTTAATAATCCAGGCTTCAAATGTAGCCTTAGAAACATCACATGCGACATGTGACGATGGACGAAGCTAAAGAGAGAGTAATATAAGGTTTGTCTGCAATTTAAAGAACAGTGTTGTGTTGCAGAAAGTCTTGTCGTGTTCACTGCACCGTGATTTCTGTTGTTGCAGACAGATTGTTGGCTAAAGCTGATCGCTGAGCTCATTTCCCACTTAATGAATGGATCTTATCTAAGGTCATCATTGCACGTACACAAACACCGGGAGTGTTTCTGATGTCAGCATCCACACACTGCAGGGCAGAGACTGGGGGGCTTACTGGACATCAGACACACACATACACACACACACACACACAAACCTTTGCTGAATGACTTCTACTGCAAGCATCAGAAAAACCTCTCAAAAACTGTCTATTATTGTTACTGAATTGCAGCCTTTGTAAGTTTTTTTTTATCTGACCATGCTGAACCTACAAATCACACCATTAAGCTGCACACACAAATGTGCAACCAACTGAACACCCCCCCCCCCACCCCCCAAAAAAACACCTCACCAACACTGAAGTAGTGTACTGTTCCAACTTTACTTGTATAAGATACCAGAATAAGTTCATTTTTGAATTTACATAAGAGCTTTTATATGAGTTTCAATAATCTACTGTACATGACAACACACATGACTTTGTATCATCTAAAACTGCCCCCACATGAAGAGAGACAAGTTAACTGAGGCTACTGTATCTCGTTCTGTGCTAAGCTGTTTGAACAGAGCATCATTTAATAAATCAATCAGAATAACACCAAAAAATAACATGATTTCTTTCATTTCAATGACACAAAAACTCCTTGAATTCAAACAGTTTTGATGCTGTGATATTGGCTTGTTTGACTAAAACAATTTGAAGGACCAACAACATTTTCTTTCAACTAAAACTGGAGCACACCACTTTGTCATGCATGGTAAACAACATCTTTATTCTTATACTGCAACACTAAAATAACATATTCATATATATATGAGGCATTTTGTGCTAAATGAATATGAAATCTTTAACTCTGATTTCCCCCCATTATTAATGGTATCAATTAATTAATATTAATTATTCATTGAAAAATTATATACAGTTAATCCTTTATCCATTTTATCATGTATAAATGATAAACAAAACATACTAAACACATATAGGCCTGCCCTCAACAGAAGGTGTAAAGTGTTGGCTCTCTAATGAACAATGCTGAAAAAAGCTGGTGGTTTAACCTGCTGGCTCTCTGTTGTAGAAGCATCATGACACCCTGCAGATGAAAGCTACTATTAAGCATTCAGCACTTTGCATATTATCACATCAACTATTGCCAGCAAATACACACAAAGCATTATTTTTCAAAGGTTATTTAATCATTTGGGTAATTACAGTGTTTCCTCCAACCTGACTTCATAATTTGCTCCTGTTTCCATAAACCAGACACTAAATACAAATAAAATGGGAGAGCAAACTGAGTGTAAAGTGCAGCTCACATACAGTATGTGCTGCATGTTGTAAATCCAGCCCTCAATATCAATACCCAAACTGAAACTGATCATTCATATGGTAATTAGGCAGGGCAAACTTTGGCTGCTGTTCACAGACTGTTTAGTTTGCAACACAAATCATTAAATAACATACATTTATTATTAAAAGTTTCTTATCAAAAATAAAGCATGTTTCTGCCATGAAAGCAGTGCAGCTTGAGAAGCATAGTGCTGTGGAGGGTTTTTAAACCCTGGGTAGCGTGGTAAGGCACAATGCCAAGCCTTTTAAGTTGAATGTGGCACCAGGCCGGCTGCTCATAACTCACAGCATTATCAAAATTCCAGTTCAAAGCATCACGCTCTCTGAAAGCACTCCGGCCAAAGAGCACTGACGTCCTGCTGAGTATTTCACCGTTTTGTAAACTTGACACCAATAGCTGTACATTGCACTACAATGAAAATAAGTCCAGACGACAACTTGTCAGAGTGTTTATGTTTTGTTTACATGACAGACAATCAGACACATGGCAGACCGACAATGTCTTTGTCATTACTGTTATTTTAACAGCTCACAAATGATTCCATAGGGGTTGTAAGGTCTTACTCTTTAAACATAGTTTCTGGGGGCATTTACAATAGAAATGCACAGTTTGGGTCTCTAAAAGTTCAAAGCAAAGATATAAAATGTTCTCATCCACCTGGAGAACAGCTACAAAAATAGATTCCATCGTACACATATGGACTGGATTCTACACAGATGAAAAAAAAAAGTTCATGGACCTTCAGTATGTCTGGCAGGTAAACACTGTAACACTATTTACAAGCCTGCCTGACACATTAAATTCCTGTTTGTTCCTGCGCTGAAAAGAAAACCCTTATGTACTGTTTAGGATCACTGTATTGTCTCTGGGAACAAAAAGCATCAAGTTGTGAGTAGATAAAGAGAAAAAAGAGAGAAAAGGAAATTACAGCTTCCATGCATGCTCTTTGCATGACTGTAGTGTGGAGTAACAACAGTGTACATGCGCACACAGGAATGTCACTGATAAAAGCCCATGGAGGCCACCTGACTACAGAATTCGAATCAATATAAATCTCTTCCTATTCAAGCGAATGCTCGTGTCAGCCATCAACTGTATTTATCATGGTGCCTCTCAGGTTGCTCCCGCTCTGGTGCTGTGCCACATTTGTTGGTGTGAGCCAGGAATGCAGGTGTCACTATGCTGTTTATCACACTATTCCACACTATGTGTCCACCGTGTCCACAACACAAGGTGACACAATTAAACGATTCATCGAGTTGACGATTGACAGACAATCTGCAACTCGAAGTGACGATCGATAAAAAAGATATCAAACATTCAATGGTTCCGACTTCTCACTTGTGATGATTTGCTGCTTTTCTTAGATTCATAAGACTTCACCGTTTTTCTTCAGGATTTAGTTGCAGCAACATAATTCAAAGAAATTACTAAGCAGATATTAACCAACATTCATTACCTGACTTTCACATTTTCAAAACCTCCTTTATTCTCCCTGAAATCTGTTTGATTGTGAACCTGAGGATGAGATTTTTCAACAGTATGGTCAAGAAATACGTTTAGCCTGGAGTTTGTATCATTTAGCCTAAGTGTCGTTTCAAGTGGAGACCTGTTCAACATTTACTAAATGTCATGCCGGTGTAACGTTATTTATCCACGAGAGATATGCGAAGAATGCCACAGTCGCTCTTTTTCCAGAACACGATGCTTCACACACACACACACACACACACAGACACACATACCGATACCGACATGGGAGCTGCAATCAGCGACGACTGAGGGACAGAAGAGGCTTGGTCAGACATGCCACCGGCTAGCCTTTCAGTACAAGTTACATTTAAGAGAAACACCTGTTTACTGACAGGACAAAAAACAGTTTATTGAAAACTATGGTACATTAGATTCACATCCTCCTGTTTTATTCACAGGTCATAAAATTGTTGCAAATAAAACAGCAATACATTTGAGTTGATACCTCCACCATTACACTGCTGCTGCAATAAGCCAATCATGAGCTGGCATATACTGCATACTGTATATCACATGTCACCAGGTTGACTTTTGTCATATCACAAAGGACTTCGGCTCTACCTCACTAAGTGAATCTGAGTTAAAAAGAAAATTAACTTCATTAAAAAAAATGTCTCTCTCCTCGTCCTCTCATTTCTATTTCTTAGTCCTCCCTTTTGCTCTTTTTATTCACCTTTTCCACAAACACACACAGAGCATGCGCCGCCGTCCAAGGTCAGGTGCCTCCATCCACATCAAACATGAAGCTGGAGCCACACACTGTATGTGCAGGCTCATACGTGCTTAATCTACAGCAGTTTAGAAATCTACAGTCACAGTGAGGCTGTTAGGAATGCAAACAGACACACAGGCGTGCACACACACACACACACACACACACACACACACACACACACATCCACGCACACTGCAGCAGAGTGGTGCAGCAGAGTTGCCAATGCGACCCGTCCCATCAACGACCACCAACACCCCCCACCTCCACCCCACCACCCTACCTTACCCCTGCCTGTCCCAGCCTGTAACGTCCCACCTCATCCAACAATGTCCCATCTCTGGACCCGGTAACCAACCCCAACATCACCAAATCTCACCGGCTGTAAATTCCCCAATCTTGTCAGCAGCATTAATGCAATGTAACAGGAGAGGGGAGGTTAAGTCTGTTTACAGTCGGAGAGCGCGATTACTTCACAGTAAAGTACAGACAGGAGAGACTTACTTCTGCCAAATAGTCTGCTGCCTCCTCCACTGCCATGTTTCTCAGCCTGCAGCTGCAAGTGTGAAACCTGAGCACTCAATTACTGTAGCAGCTAGCCCTATAGCCTGGAAGCTAGGGAGGGATGGGGGCAAAAGAGGAGAGGAGAGAGGGGGAGGGACGGTCTGTGTGAGAGAGAGGGAGGGAGAGAGGAGAGAGAGAGAGAGGGTGAGGGAAAGACAGAGAGTGAAAGAGTGTGAATGAGATAGAGAGAGATAGTGTTGGGGGGGGTAGGGGGCATTATGTCACAGCTAAAAATACCTGGCTTGCAGTGAGAAAGTCCAGAGCATGGAGGAGGAGGGGTGAGGGAGGGGGTGAGGGAGGGAGGGAGACAGAAGAGTTCCGGCGTTAATCTCGAACCAACTCTCACAGGAACAACACGGGATCAGAGGACAATGCACTGCTCTGAGTGTACGAGCGTGTGTGTGTGCAGGCTGCTGCCACTAGTTAAAGGCAGAATATAAAATTGAGAAAGTTCCTTATTCTTATTCCACTACATTCCAGCGGGAAATACTTTCTACCCCACAGACAGTCCATCTGACAGTCTACTAGTCTTTTCAGATAAAGATTTTACCACAAAAGCAAAAACAAAAGCGTTATATAAACGTATTACTTATATAACTTACTATATATATTGTTTTTCCATCTGTCTTTAACCATTTTACTGCCCATTAGATTTATCTTCTGACCCCTAGGCTGGGAACCAACAGTACATCAAGTATCTAAAACTTGCTTCACCTCGACAGCAGTAAAATGCTACTCCGACACAGACGCATCATTGTAAGTCACAACGAACAGAACCTTTTTTCTGCAGAACTTGTACTTTTACTTTTGATACTTTCATCACATTCTGCTCACTTCTTCCTCTTTAGGCGCCATTTAGAATTTCGTTTGCTTTGTTTTGCGAAAAATGAATAAATCAAACATATTTTACACCCACTGGACGCGTTTCTCGAATGTGAGGATTCGTTGCTTCAAATGATTGTAAATTGAATGTCTATGAAATTTAAAAGACATTTACAGTGTGCATGAAACATGTTTAGGATATCCCCGTCTGTCCATATCTGAATCCACCATCTCCTGCTATCACTGAGTCGGGCAGGTGGTTGCATGGTAAACACAGAGGCCACTGCACCTGAAATAATCTCCAGCCAGAACGCTCGGTCGTCAAGGTTAGCCTGCTTATCTGCTCACACAAAGCAGTGTCATGAAACCATGCTATACTGTGGAAATAAAAATTCAACCTATCCTGTTCTAGCTTCTTTCTACATAGCAGACGCAACTAGCTGGTACAACAAGCCACACACACAACTCCAGAGCCATTGGGCCCAGAGCCCAGCAGACAGATTAGAAGGATTTGGAGAGTTCCTCAGGTATTAAGGAGGCAGACAGCATCGGTGAAGTTGGTCGCAAGCTAGCCGGTCAGTTAGAAATGACCTCAACGGAGAGAGTTCAAATCAGTGAGAGGCTGGTGGAAAAACCCTGCGGTGAGTAATGAAGTGAGAGTCAGCAGCAATGCCACCTGTTAGAGTCAGACAGTAATTAGGCGATCAAGCAATCAGCATCACAGTCTTGGAGTCAAGTCAAAGTCTTTTCGGGCTGCTCAGCATCAGGACTGCCCGCCAACACCGAGCACTCGTGCTAAATTAAATTACAAAGCACGACACTTAGAGGAGCTTTCTGATCTGACAGCTCTATCGAAAGGACGACATGTTTTGTCTGTGCCCTCCAAAGCCGTTACAAATCACTGCAGCGGGGTTTGGGTTAAATTAGTGCTCGATTTAGTCATCATTATAATAATAATCAATTGGTTGCTGTAAGGCAGATTAGGAAACAATCTTAGTCATGGTTGAAGGTATAACGAATATGGTTTACCTACAAAACAACTTACAAAAATAATAAAAGACTCATACAAAAATAATCGCTATCTGTCATCACTTATGACCCACTAAACATGTGTGGTGCCCTCTGTCTGCATTTTCTTTACTGTGTTTATGTGTTCAGCATCGACCTTTGGGCAGTGGTGTCAGCTTGTGTCTGACGGTTGGAAACAGGAAATGTAAAGTGGTTAATATCCATCAGTCTGCGAATTTCTATTATGTATAATTACGTCTGGTCAGACAAAAAAATCTGAAGAGGTCACCTTGGGCGGTGGGAAATCACCATTAATTGATTAATTGAGAAAATAATGAGCAGATTACTCAACAATGAAAATAAACCTTGGTTGTCATACATGAGTCGCTTACCAAACGGAAGACACCAACAAATGTCCTACTTTGAGGTTTAGTGTCAAACTATGTGCAGGCCAGCATGTAATCAAACAAGCCACTACCAATTTCAAATCATGCGAAATGAAATAAATTAAAAGAAAATGCTAACTGAGTTGAGCTACGGTACACTGAAACTCTGTCACTTACAGAACTGGGACTTTCCACGAACAGAGGTTATCTTAAAGTGACGTAAAACAAACAAAAACATGGGCTGTTTAGAAATATTACTTCAACGGTTGCTCTGTATTTGGTGCACTAACAACTGCCCGCCTGTTGAAAGAAAGAGAAAAAAACAGGGAGAAAATCAATAATATGTTACTTACTGCACAGGGGAGTACATACACAGGGAAAATACTGGGTGTTGCAACAGCAGAGGGACACTAATACAAAAGGAGCTGCTCATGTCAGAAACACGCATTTTTATTTTTTACCAGCAAGTTTAAACTGCTATTTTCTTAATGAACTTCATAGAAACGGCTAAAAGTTGAATATCTCTGCTTTCTTTTCAGGATAGCCACTGCCTCTTCTTTGCAAAACCACTCAAGCTGATAAAAGAATGATGGTATGTATGCCGTGATGCCAATTGAAGTGTAATAACTTTTGTTGTGTCAGAAGCTATATCATTTTAGCAGGACGCTATGTCCGGTCCACAGGTGCATGCAAGACAACAGCAATAGGAATTAAAACAGCACTTTTGTATTTTCCTTTGTACTTTTGCTCAGATGTTATTCAGAGCTGAAAGATTGAATCGATTCAGTGACTGATCCGTCAACAAATTAAACTATCAACTATTTTGGATTTAACTTTACAAAAGCTTTTCTTCATTTTATATAATTCAGCACTTTTTGGTTTTGGACGTTTAGTCAGATAAAACAATTGAGTAGTTATAGACATGACCTTGCAGTCGTGTGTTGGGCATTTTTCCATATTTTATAACATTTTATATTGAAAATGATTGATAGCCGAATTGAAGCCCTATTATAGGTGTATAGTTATTGATCACTATGCTGCTGTTTAAAGACTTTAAAGACTTTGCCAAGCTCCCTCTTGAGCCACAAGATTGATACTGTTTAGTCCTCCCTGAGACTAGTTAACAGACTTGAATGCGTAAAAATCTTTAAATTCACCCATTTGAAACTGCTCTTTCACAATCTTTGATCTGAATTTTATGATGACTCAGAGATCAGGACGAACCAGGTGTGAGTACACTGCAGGACGTGACCACTCATTACAGGAAAGTCTAAAAATAGAAAAAAGGACAGATCTAGTCATTGCCACTTGATAGCCAAGTATGAACGCTGGACTATCAAGTACAGCGGTACCACAGCCTGACTCAAGACTGCAACAGATTACAGGGTCAATCCCGGCAACAGACACTTTTGTGGCATTTGTGAAATCGCTGCAGAACAACCTTTCACTAAGAACAGTCAAACAAGTGCTATTCAAGGTGGACTAACACAGGCTTACCCATCTCGGTATGACAAAGTATTTAGATAAAGGCGAATGTTACAGGGTGTTGCATGTGGACTGTTCTTGACAAACCTTAGTTTTTACAGAAATGTCTTGTTTTTTCCTCTTTGCTACAGCTCAGAGTCGTGCTGGCAATGCTTCTGCCGGCGGCATCTTATCAGTCCCTTCTGCCCACAGACTGTAGTGACGTCTACAGAGCTGGCTCAGGACTGGACGGAGTGTACACCATCTACCCAGCAGGCCCCACCTCTCCTGTGCAGGTTTACTGTGACATGAGCAGGGACGGCACCGCCGATTCTCCGGAAAAGTGGACGGTGAGGATGAAGGAACAAAGCTCGTCCACACATAGTTTACTTTGATCTAGACAGAAAAACTACACAGTCTCGGCAACAATGAGGTAATCTGGCCCAAATTCCATTTCATTTCGAGAGTTGTTACTCCAACAGGTCAGGTCCTGACATTTCTAGCTTCTACTCCACCAAACGTCTATTTTGAATGTAAGCCATAATTGACACAAACATTTAAATGTCCAAGACTCAATTCAAAGGAAACAACTCAGCAAGGAAAGAATATATGTTTGTTTGTTTGTTTGTTTGTTTTTTTTTTATTAAAGCAGTTTTAATTAACTATAAAACTATTAATATAACTAACTATTAATATACAGGGCTGACACTTTTAACTTTTAACATTACACATTTGATCCACTAGCCTTCCCTTGACATTTCCCTGTTTTTTCCTTGCCCTGTTTTTTGATCTTCTATCTAAAATCAAGGTCATTCAGAGAAGACAAGATGGCACAGTGAACTTCTTCATGAAGTGGGATCACTACAAAAAAGGATTTGGCAGTGCTGCCGGAGAGTACTGGTTGGGTACGAATTAAATTCTTTGTTTACTGACCAGAAGACAAAATACAGTCATCAAAAATGTAATCTCAATTCTTCAAGATGTTCATGTGCACCTCAGCTCAGTTCTACATACAAATTTAAATACTTCACAACTGCAGTCCTCAAGTCTGTAGATATAACATTTATTATCAATTAATTGGATAATTAGTTTCCCAATTAATCAAAAACAAATATAAACATTGGTCTATATGTGAAAAATGGCAGTCACAGCTTTCTAAAGTCCAAAGTGACATCTTCAAATTGTCCTGAACATTGTATACTGTTCAATTATATAAAATACAGAAAACTGAACATTTTTAGACGTTTGAACCGATGAATGTTCAGAATTTTAGCTACAAAAAAAGACTTTAACCATTCATTGATCATCACTGTAATTTTCAATTAATTGAAAAATTTTACAATTGATGAATTGTTTCAGCTTTACTCCACTCCACAAGTTTTCCTTAAAAACAGAAAATGTGGACACAAAAATCTGAAACTCAAAACACTGAAAAAAAAATCACAATATCACATAAGATCAAGATCATAAGCAAAATCGAGTGAAAACACAGGGCCCTAAACAGATTATGGGCCCTCCAGCACAATGCCTGTTTACAGAATCTCTGTTTATCTTTCAGGCCTGGAGACGATGCACCTGCTGACCCAGGCCAAGAACTACGAGCTGAGGGTGGACATGGAAGACTTTGAGGGCCAGAAGGTCTTTGCCCTGTATTCTTCCTTCTCTGTTGGTCCAGAGACGGAGGGATACAAGCTGAACCTGGGAAAGTTTGTCAGGGGAGCAGCAGGTTGGATGTTTGTTTGTTGGATGACTGTTTTCCCATTCGCCAAAATTTAACGCTACAATCTATGGAAAATGTTAAAATGTCCTTGATCTGAGTAAAACGCTGTTTGTATGTTTTCCCATTAGGCGACTCTCTCAGTGGTCACAATGGACATAAATTCACCACCACTGACAAAGATCAAGATACGCACGGTTCAAACTGTGCCATGCTGTGCTATGGAGGATTCTGGTACCACATGTGTTTTGGGGCTAACCCTAATGGGGTCTACACCTGGGGAACTTCACCCCGTGCAGCTGGTGTACAGTGGAATACTTTCAAAGGGCTCGAATACTCCCTAAAAACCATGATAATGAAGATCAGACCGATTGCTGCATAAGAGTGGTAGGGTGCAAATATTTACTGGATGAGGCTATTTTTTTCTGGAAACCAAAACCAACAATGAATTGATCCTGTAAGATTACTGACAAGTGTTGTTTAATTACTAAAACATTAAAAAAAAATTTAAATAGCATCAATGAGTGACACATTTGCACTGTTTCCTCATTATAAAGAACATGGCGATTGTACACAACTGTTTACCAGATGTGTATTCACCCAAAACTGAAAACAATCCCCAACAAATGATTTACTCTTATTTAAGTATTGTTTGTTAAAAGAATGAGAATTACTTTTGCTTTTAAAGCAGATGTCTGTCACAGAGGGCAGTAAATTGCTCAAACCCTGAGATATGGACTGACATATTGTTGGTTTTGTTGTTTTTTGGTGACATACGATGATGACAGTGATAAAATGTAACACCAGCCTTCACCTTTAAGGGAAATCTGGGACTGTCAAAGAAATAAAACAGACTATAAATGATAAATATGACAGCATGTCAAAATTCAGAACTCTGACTGACTGACACATGCAAGAGGAACAGATGCATAACAAGCTTAACTAAATTCAACTCTGTGAGAAAGGATCAAAGCAGATCCAGTTCACGAAAGGACGGATGATGTTTCAAGGAAGGAAAACTACCCATCATTTGGTAAAGAAAAATCCCTCCAAAGCAAGAAACGAGAAAACTGAGCCTCTGGTTCTCGATCTCATCAACAGTCAAATCCAGGATCTTCTGCTCTGATAAAGGAGTGGATACTGACTTTGGGGAGGACAGATTATTTGTGGATGAAGTGTCAGGCTGAGCATCTACACAGCACTCCACATTAGAGCTCCCAAAGTGCTCCCACATTCCTCCACAGCTAAAACCTCCTCCACAGTTTCAGGTCTGCAGAGTCTGATGTGGATTTGTTAAAGGATTAAAAGATAAATGTATATGATGTTTAAAAAATCCCTTTTTTATCTGTGTGTTTTAAATGTTTTAGCAATTATTAAGATTGTTGGAGACCTTTTCTTCATCCATGATCGATTTTCATGATGTATTGTTTTAGCGCTAACAGAGGCAGAGGGATGTGTCTCTGTTGTCACTGCAGGTGGGAAGGAGGCTGGAACAGAGTTCACCATGAGACACTCATATCACTCCCCCACACACAGAGACACACACACCAATTTAATGATCCGCCTTTGGTGTTTTATGACATCTGTGAAGGGAAGGAGACAGGATACCAGAGAGAGGGAGAAAAAGAGAGTGGTTGCCATGGCAACTGAAGCTCCTAAATTTGCAGCATTGCACGGGATTCACTGAATGTTGTGGGATGGATAAAATTATCCGGTGCTAAAACTATAATCACTGACATTTGGATTAACCTGTGCAGTACGAATGTGATGGGACTGGCACCGGGCCACATCTGGACCTTCTGTGTACAGATGTCACAAGCCAATGAAGGTCCTCTATCAACCGAACATGAGAGATAACGTTCTTACAAAACAGCAGGTTTAGAAATAACCTTTATCAGTGAGTAGGGCTGAAAATTAAAAATCTCAGTAGGTTTCTGATACCATCTCACTGAATGTCTCTATGTTATTATTTGACTGGACAGTCCCTGCATTTAATAAATATTTACATTTCATTCAAGCAAAGATGTTGTATGAGTTCTTCTGTACCAAAAACTTTGGCTACTTGTGTTAAATAAAAAAAAATGTTTTGTAGGAAAATATGACTACAGTACATGCATATCCTAAATGTTGAGGTATTAAGACAAGATATTGTTTTGGTATTATAGTACTGGACCAGTATAGAAAATAATTAAAATATTTAACCATAATAATGAATAATCATAAGACAAAGAACAAAACAAAAGTAATCTGTGTTCAATATCTCGAAAGGGAAATGCCCTGGTAAACTCATGGTGCGTTGTTAGCTATTAGTCTGTATAGTATTAGTACTAGTAGTAGGTGTTTGATGCTTTTACATTAAAAATGCAGGAAGATGTCTGTTTCAGCTTTTCCATTCATCTGATATGAGTTTTTGCATTTATGTAACACATCTGATAAATAAAAGTTGGGAAGAAAGAGCAGGGTTTCCATCCATGACGATGTTACTAATTTAATATCAAGACAATCGTACATCAGTGGCGTGAGGTAGAAAAGTCTGAAATACAAGGGTGAGTGCCACATACATATTTACTTCTAAACTGTATTTTTTTCTTGTTTCCAGGAAGTTGCCTGTTTCCAAATACTGAAAATTTGCCGGAAGTACAGATTCAGATACTGAAGTTACAGTTATAGTTAACATGTTCATACACCTCAAGGAGTCATTATTCAAAAGGGCTCCAGCAAACAGTTATTTTTCAACATTATCAGTTAATCTGCCAATTATCTTCTTGACTAATCCATTAATGATTTAGTCTATTAAATGTTACGAACTGTGAAAAATAGCACAGTAATATCTTATTTTTTGCTTATGTTAGGTTTTTTTTTTTGGTAAAACTATGTTTCAAATATCTGACAGTTGACTGAAACAATTAATCGGTGATCATAATAGTTGCTGCCAATTCGAAAAATTGTTGCTGCTCAATCGTGGAATGATAAAGGCTGAAGTCTAAACCCAACGTTGTTATTACAATTAAGTAGTGTATCACACCATTAGAGTATCCACAATCACACAATCACAGACACCTTACTGACCCTTGCATGCAGTAAACACACAAACACAAACGCACACACACACACACACACACACACACACACACACACACAGCAGATCTCAGCCTGCCTGGTTACCGGTCATTAATTTTCAGGTCCTATATCAGTCCCTAGTGGTGTCTCGATGACACTGCAACCACCACAGCAGGACAGAAAAGCATCTGTATTCTGTGATGACTGTCCGTCAGTGTAAACAAGAAAAAATACCGTCCCAGTTTGTTGTAAAGAAAAGAGTTTAAAGTTCACTGAAATCATTTTTAATACAGAATCAATACTGTTATCAATACTGTTATCAAATATCAAATAAATACCAAATACGAACGAGAGCAGCATTCCCTCTTATCATTTGTTATTGTGGGTATTATGAAATCATGAGAATGGGCAAATAAAGGCAACCTGTGTGTGTGTGTGTGTGTGTGTGTGTTGTCCTGCCTCCGACTGGCTGTTGAGTGCTGCAGTCTGATTGGCTGCTCAGCTACTGCAGTCTCAGTATTCTCACAGCACTCGAGAGGAGGATAAAAACGCAGCACGCAAACTCTTCAACTCCTCCTCCCCGTCTGTATTTTCACATTTCGGCACGGTTGGATGTGACAGACAATAAATCTGTCATCTTTTATTCCCTGTGCTGAATCACAAATTGTCCATATTTTCAACCCCCCCCCCCCTTTTTTTTTTTTTAGATGTTCAAACTCCAGACATCAGGCAGACACACTGTGCGTCAGGAAACCCTCCTTTCAACTATTTCTCATTGTCGGCTGCAGGCTCCGTCCCTCGTTACGTCTCCTTGTGATTGGCCAGCAGATCTGCTCCACTCGCAACTCATTGGATGGCAGCAGGCGTGCTGTGCTAATGCAAGGCTGTGCATGTATGAACAGCGTGCGTTCAGATCCGGTGTCAGAAACTGATGCTGTGTTTGACTGAGCTACGGCAGGAGACAAATGAGGTCCAAAAAAGGGGTAGATGAAGAAGAAGAGGAAGGAAAGCACGAGCTACTGTACCACTGCTTGGTTAATCTCTTCCGACAGACAGAGGCAGAGCACTGGTCATGAATAAATTAATATCTGGCCCAGACCAAAAGCACACAGCGAACCAATGGGGATGTGCAGGGAGTGTGTTGTGCATGTGAACAACCAAACTGCCCCTTCATGCATACACTAACGTTTTCACAGCATCTGCAGCATCTTATTTGCTCTTATTTTTCAGAGAAGTGACACAAATGAGGAGAGGAAGGAAAGGAAAATTCCCCTCCAGAGCCACTGACCTGACCACAAATCTCTACAGACATGCTAAAATCAGCATGCTCATATGGATGATGCTGTGCCATGCTAGCAGGTGTAAATTTTACCATGTTTGTCATCTTAACTTAGCTTAGCTGATGCTGATGGGAATGTTGGTTTCTGCAGGTATTTGGTCAGAAACCAAAGTACTTGATACATTTTCAACTATTTTGACCGGATGGTGCCGGATGAGAGCTCACCAGGATTCGACGCCCGTACACCAGAAATGTTTCTGCAACATTTGCTGATGAGGAAATAATGAAATCTACAGTAAACAGAGACGACAGGAGTGGAAGAGAAGTACTGTATGAGCAGCGGCGTTTAGCTTTACAGCTCACAGAGTCCAAAGGCAATTAAGGAATTGCTCAGAAAATCAATAGAGCACTTTGGTTGTATGTACGACATCAGCTCGGCTATCTCCTCTCTGCTAAGTCTCGGGCCTCGTGGCCGCAACCAGCCACAGGCACTGGGATGTGGCTGCCATCTTAACATCCTACATTCAGTGTTTATCTTTCTTTTCTTAGCTGCGTATAGCTCGGATAGAGAGCTGAAGGGAAGCCAGAACTTGCAGGTCCATCAGACATTTAATAACACAAATAACTCAAAATCCAGCTGTGGAAAAGAGTTTGTCTCCACACTCATTCCATCTCTTTTAGAAAAGTTAAAAATTACAAAGGTTCTGACTTATAAAACTGCTGCAGTGCTGGATGCCAATTTGTCCCAGAATATAGAAAGTAAAGCCCAGAAACATGCTTGATTTTTTTCAGAAAGACAAAAGATGAAATCAGGCTAAATAGTAGTTTGCAGAAGCTTTGGTCCACTATTTGACGGCTTGACAGTAGTTACAATCTGTTTTAATGGTACTGTCCCTTTAATCCCAAAAGTGCCTGATGAGAGGAAAAAAATGGACACATATAAAGAGAGACAGCAGGGAATGGTGTAAATGAGGACAGTGGTTTTGGCCCACACCAAATACTCCATGATTCCTGAGTGGTTTCAGTTGCTGCACATCGCTGCACAACGTTAGTGGGCCAGGACATAAATAAACCGAGAAACCCTTAAAACCTCTCAACAAAAAGCAGGAATGCGGCCTCACTGTAGCTCACATGCAGTTTGCAGTTTTTTGCATTAAAAAAGGACAATTATCACAGGAGAAACCATTCATTAATTATTCAGAGCATCACAAAAACTGGCTCTCCAGCAGGAACCCAGCTGGTTCTCTGAAGGACTTGCAGGAATTAGACTGGTGAAACTTTTATTGGGATGAATGGCATGCTATCTAGGTCTTCACATTCCATTCACATTCAGATTCACAATAAGTCCAACTCATATGAATATCTTTGGTCCATGGGAAGAAACTGGAGCAAATGGCAGTGGAAATAAACATCCATATTGTTGGCAGTGTCTGTCTGTTTCTGTCTGTCTGATCCAGGCAGGTCTCCGCCCCGCTGCTCACCTTCAAAATGTCCGCTGCACCCTGAGAATACAGCGGAGTCTCTCCCACAGACACACTTCCTGTCTGTGTCGTGACTCTGCGCTGGACCGGTGCCACGAATCAACCCCTCGCCCGCTGAGAGCATGCACAGAGCTCCAACATCAAATCATCCCGTCACCCTGTTTTTTTTTTTTTCTTTTTTCATATGATATGCCAGTGTTTCCTCACCTTCAGATTCACTTTCACCATACGTGCTGCTCTTTCCTGCTGCTGACTGCCACCAGCTAACACACCACAACCCTGACATGTGAAGACAACATACTTCATTTCAACAAATTTCTTTGCACCCCGCTCCCTGGACAGATTCACGCATAGGGCAGTTTAAATTAGTTAACTCACCAAACTGTGGAGGAAACTGGAGCACCTGGAGGAAACAACACGCGCACAGGGAAGACATGCAAACTTCACACAGCGAGCCAGTGGACTCAAACTCAGGACCTTCTGACTGAGCAACTGTTGATGGTGCAACCGCTGCAAAAATGAATGCAAGTTCAACTAATCCTAATGAACTACATGTGGTTTTGACAAGGAGGAAGAATGTGTGGAGAAGAAACAATACATCTGCTCCTGCTGCACTGATTTTATTTCCCTTTTTGTCTGAAAAAACATCTCCATCATGAGTCTGCCAAAATGGAGCCTGCTATCAGAACAAACCGTAATCCTGGATAATATATAATAATCCATGCCTTTATTGCATGTCATCAGGTGATAATAACACCACCTGGACAATTCATTTCCCTTGCACTTTTTAACACTTACCACAATTTATGACAAAAATAACACCAATTTAGTTCATGTGAGCTCTGCAATAGCTGAAGTATGACAGCAACCCTGCATATAAACACGGAGCTGTCTCATTTCGCTTCCATTTATTCGATGTATTGTGATGTCACCGTGCCTAACACTAATCCGGCTGCAGCAAAGGAAAAACAAAAACAGTGGTGCGTTCAGTGAAAGGAGGATATGATGTGCAAGCATGTGTGTGTGCATGTGTGTGTGTGTGTGTGTGTGCAAATGAATGGACTGTCCCAGTTCTTAGTGTTGATCTCCCACTCTGGAGGAGAGAAGAGAGAACAGAGCTGCGGAGAAGCAGAGGAAGGGAGGATAAAACGCCTAACTAACAACATCCTCATCTTCTCTCCCACTCTCCAATCTCACCCCCCCACCCTCTTTTCACCACAAGTCTCCCACTTCATCAACCGCTCTCCTTGATCTAACTCCACATCTCTGCATACGCTCTCTCTTTCTCTCTCTAATTCCCCTTCATTTTAATTTGATTTCATCCTTCTCTCTCCTATCTCTTTTCCGCAGTGTGTTGAGGATGTGTTATGTGTTACCTCTCCCCCACAGTCCACAACCCTCCCTTGTCGCCCCCCCCCCCCCCTCATCCACCAATCACGATGCTTGGCAGGCTCTGCACCAATCCTCTGGCCCAGCAACCCCCTCTACAGCCGCGCTACGGTGAACCCGGTGCCACGGTGGCACAAAACACGCTGCCGTTATAGGCCAACTCTTTCTATTTCGCACGTCCTCTCGATCTTCACGGTCCCTGAAATCCTCGCACCCCAAAGCCTCACTTCTCCTCCTCTAACCCTCCTCTATCGCCGTCGCTTTCCTTTCAAGATTTCATCTCGGCTCTCTGTTCTGTCTTCTCTCTACTCCAGCTGTCGTTTCTACTCCGCTCCGTAATGGAGTCACTCTATAATTCATAATGCTCTCTCCTCAGTTAGGTTACTCGTCTCCGACTTCGTCATCTCTGCTGAGTGCCGTCCGATTGCCAGTGCTGGCATCTGGTGCTCCAGCTTGAGGATGCCGCCACACGTGTTGGGCTTTTTAAAACTTACAACACTATCTTACAAATGACTCTGCATTCTTCTGATGACGCAAATTAAGTTGCTTTTCTTGAGCTTGTCACTGTTTGATGAGTGAGGAAAAACCAACGATGTTACTGTTTTGACTCTGTTTGTGTAAGCGGAAACAAAAAAGGAGAAAGAGTAGAGGAAGATGGCAGATTTTCAATGTTGACAAATGTATGGTGACATTGTTTTTTTTTTTTATAACTCTTTTGCTGAGGTAGTTCTCACATTTCATATCATCTCACATTTCACAAAGAGAAATGTTGGTCTGTCTGGTTTGTTCAATAAACTACTGCTTAAGTTTTACTAATCAACATTTTTACATTGACTATGGGGCAAACGATGATGTGTATTGTGACAATGACTCTTTATATCTGGCAGTTCCCTTAAACTAAGTGCAACATTTTAACATCTTTTCCATGTATAATTGTTTTGGTGGAGACCGAAAACGGAGATAAAAGGAGAGTGAGTAATAGTTATTGATTCTCATTTTATCATTCAACACAAAATCCACCTTTCTATGTTTATATCCTTTGTGTTTTATCCTGTGTTACTATCACAATGCTATCGCAAAACAATGTGCTTTTTGATGACAGAGTGATTGATTAACTGATTGAGGCAGAAGTGGGGGAAGCATGAGAAGCTCGAGAGTCAGAAAAAGAGACACAGCTGCAGCTAATGACTATTTCCATAATCAATTAATCTGCCAATTACTTTTTTGAGTAATAAATTAATTGTTTTATTGAATGTGAGAAAAATTAGATAAATGTGTTGCTTGTTCAGAAAACCACAATTAAGCATGATGGGTGTAAAACACAGACGCTGACATTTTTACTATAAAAATAATAGATGGAATTATAATAATATTTGAAGTTCATTTTCTGCCTATTAATCTCTTGTTGTTTCAGCTGTTCAGAAATCCCCTAAAACGTAAAAATGCATCTTACTGAATTAAAGAATTGCTGCATAAAATGTGATTTGGAAACATTTTTTTCATTACAAGCTTAAGCTTGGCTGCTTTGTAGTGAGGATAAAGGCACAAAAAGCACAAATGAAAAAAAGTTTGATGAATCTTTGATCATATAAAAGATACGAAGACACACACAAAAAAAGAAAATTTCTCTTCTTGAAGTTTTTCTGAATAGGTTCTTGGTTATCTTCAATATGTTTTCCCATTAAAAATAAAAAAAATCTTAGGAGTGATTAAATTTTTTCCTGCAAACAGACAATATTATCTTTCGTAAAAACCTTCATGCAACCTCCTACGCACTATATAAATGTAAATCATCTGTGTAATCATACAGAAAAGGCGGAAAGAAAACAAAAAGAGATGCAAGATGAATATTTATATGGGCAGCAGATCTAGTGGGGTATAGGGAACAAAGAGATATAGGCTGGCTGTAGAGCAGGAAGAATGAGTAGGCTTGAAATATGAATCTTGGCTTAAATAAGTGTCAGGGGATTAATGCGACACAATGCCTGGTCACACGGGACCTCTGTGTGTGTGTGTGTGTGTGCGTGTTACCCTCCCCCACCCCAGTCCCAGAGTCCCAGAAGCAGAAGCGTGGCAGAACAATACAGCCTTCTGCCAGCTGACAGGGAGGGAGATGAGTGAAGGGAGGGAGAGGGAAAGATAAAGAGAGATAGGGTGGGGGAGTGGCACAGTGGAGGAGCAGAGAGGAGGCTGCAGATGAAAAAAAAAAAAGCCAGAATCGAGTCCTTCCTTCCCAAAAATAAACCTCAGAAGAAGCAGTGTTTACACCCCCCCACCCCCCCACCCTCGCTAATTCTCCTCTCACTTCAAAGTACTACACAAGTCACCCCTGTATGCGATCTTTGTTATGATTCATCCCCTTCCTTCCTATGAAACGGTGTATAGGATGCAGAGGAGGACGTGAATCAGGCTAGATTTCGTGAGAGGCGTCCAAGGATTGTCAAATCAATTAGGATATACTGACTGGAGACTGCAAACGTCTGCAAATACTTTTATGTCAATCCATCCAATAGCTGTTGAGACATTTCAATCTGGAGTGTCACCGACTGGCGGGACAGAGAGATCCATCTCTCAAGTCACACGCACGGCTAAAATGAATTTCACCTCAGTTTTATGTACTTTGTGTTTCTTTCTCTCTTATAACCTGCATATATTTTTGGTTTAATATTGAGGCAAAATGAAAGGATGAATGTGAAAAAACTGAACCAAAGTCAACTCAACAACTGATTATAACAAGTTATAGCCTGACCATTCACATCTGAATCAATCCTGCTATTTTATTATCTTTATGTCTCGGTGTTCGCATTGCGTGTGTGTGTGTGTGTGTGTTATTTAAGACACAGGTGAGTAGAGGTGAGTTGCCGCCAACGACTGTGTTCGTGTCTTAAGCCACAACATCATCAAAGCATGAGATGCGAAAAGAAACAAGCAGGGGGAGGGTGTAAACACTACTGACCATAAGAAGAAGAAGAAGTTTTCATTGCACTTCTCTGCCTTAAAGCCAGTTTGGTTACACACACTGATTTTGTCCTGTTGCCAATTTTAGTCCCTGCTGAAAGAAATGTTACCCTCTTCCACCGCCTCGGAAGGTCAGCCCACAGATGGCTTTCTGCACACACAATATTTGCGTTACACTTTTCAAAATGAATGATGCTTCAAACACCGGAAAAGATTAAAACTGTCAGCCGGACAGCAGGACAAAACCAGCCGCCCACCCATACAATCAGACAGATTGCCTATTAATGAATAAGTCAATCAGCCCACTAAACGTGAACCAGTCAGCCAGTTTACCAGCCAGCCAATCTGAGGAGTTTGACTGTAGTGCTTCAAGGGACACAACTCGTTCATGCATTGCGTCTTAAAAGCATAGCATGGCTTGTCGTCCGATAGTTTGTTTGAAGCGTGCAGTAATAGCTTTAATGGTGGCTGCACTGTGAATTGGTCTCAGTTGTGCTCGTAATGCATTCAGTTTTTCAGTTTCCCGTACGAACCATAAACACACCATCCTGTAACGCGGCATTGGCAACTGGAGGCACAAGCCTGGAATGCAGTTCCAGTTACTAAATCAATTTAACCTGAAAGGTACAAGTGAAAGTGAATGTTATGTCACGCAGGGCTGCATACCATTTAGAATATGATGCAGCGGGAGTGTGCGTAAGTAACAGAGCGAGAGGCAGGGAGGCTTAAAGAAAGATAAATAATTCAATTCAGAAAGACAATCAACTCATTATCAACCAAGTGAAGGTATTAAGGAATCGCTACAAAAGGTAACTTCCCCTAAAAACACAAATTGCCCCCTCGAACACGGTAAGTCTACTCTGAATAAAGACAGTAGGTAGGGGGAAATATCCAGTCTGCCCAACGTTCAAAAGTGCTTATCAGCAACGTCCATGGAGGATATTTTGATTCTAGTTTAATCGATGGTCTCAAAAAAGCCAGATCAGAGAAGCCAACCAGAGGAAGTGAAACATGTGAGACAATTTTTCTGTGCACCACAAAAATGGCTTCACTGATCCAGCTGTTCTACCGGGTGTGATAAAGACAATTGCAATTTGAAGGAAATCCCTTGTCGTGGAACATAGCCAAGAAATTTCACCACCACAAACCTCACCAGACATTTGAGGGTCAGTCTATCCATTGTAACAATTTAATAAAAGTGTATGATGTAAGTAAGTTAAAGTAAGGAAACTTTGTAATAATACAATAAGCCATACAGTATAACACAGAAATAATAGCTTGAACAGTGGGAAGCAGAGAAGCTCACTAGTTTTAGTTGCTAGCTGGTCATTCATCAGGTGACCTTCGCTTTGCAGTCTAATCTGTTTCCACCTGCCTTCGGCCTACAAGCTGTGCTAATGCGTCCAGATGCAACTCTGTGCTTAACGCACAGACATGAAATCGATGCTGATCTTCTCGTGTAACAGAGAAAGCAAATATTTCCCAAATTGATATTTCTTTAAGACAGAGCAAGAGAAGAAGAGTGCACAAAAGATAAAGGGCGAGACACTGACATCTAGTGCAGCGCCGCGTCTGTTAAATCTTCATCGTCTGAGAGGGAGACAAAAAGACGAGCCACTTATAGAGACGGTACGAGAGAGACAGAAAGGTGGGGTGAGCTAAAGTGAGGAGAGGAAGAGAAAAGAAAGGTAATTGAGGTGATACGATCCGAGGAGAGCGAGGATATTTTTGCCCCGCGGTGCCAAGAGCCGGCCCAAGGCAGACAGTGTTATAGATTTACCTTGAGTGAGCCCAGGATAGCCGATACCCTCTCTACGACATTACGCTACAAGCACAAAGAAACTGCTGATGTCACCCTGTACACATTATAATACAGCAACACGTCCCCCTCACCTCCCCTCACCTGTTGCCTTTACAGAGAAACCACGAATCTGCGACCACACGGGCTCAAATTTTTGCATTTGCCGTCAAGGTCAAACCTCCCTCCCACCATCTCTCTCCACATTCACGCTATTCAACAATGTCAAAATTCAAAGAGAGTTCTGCCTTGAATTCCTTTCAGTGTTTGATAAAAGCGCGTCATTGTGCTGTAGATCTGTTTCACGTCCAACGTGGTGAAGAGGATGGACTCATTCCGAAGCCTTCACATCAATACTGGTGTCAAAAAGTTGCTGTCAAAATACAAGTGGATAGTAGATATGGGTATTTCAAGTAAAATTTGTATTCAGTATTCACTGGAAGCTATTCAAATGTTTTTTAAAGAATGCCCCCCATTTTAAAAAAGAAAAAACATTCTTTGAAATATTTGATTTTTAATAATTTATTGCCTATTCAAAATTTGAAAATCATCCCTGATGGAAACCAGGGCAGATACCCAAATGAGATTACAAATACAAAAACAATGTGGAAAAACTTGATGGAAACATATTATTTCTGTTACATGATTCAAGTACCATTATTTACTGAGCTTATATCAATACACCAACTTTTCCACCTTAGCCAAGCTTAAAAGTTTTTTTCCTGAGTTATTTAATTTTTTTTCCAGAAGTTCAAGCATTTGCATTTAAGTTTCTTAATATGTAAATTTAACATGTGTATAAAACTGGTGGATGGAAATGCACTTTATAACAACATTACTCAGCTATAATTACAATGACTGCTCACCTGAATGGAAACATGTCATTTTTTTGGCATTTGCTGAAATGACTGACACT
Organism: Scortum barcoo; assembly: GCA_023238725.1. Lineage (NCBI taxonomy): Eukaryota > Metazoa > Chordata > Actinopteri > Centrarchiformes > Terapontidae > Scortum > Scortum barcoo. The sequence continues at coordinate 17,394,505 of CM041542.1, forward strand.
CTTGATTATCCTGGCAGGACAGGTCTCCCACTGTGAAATTTTCAAAGATGCCCAACCACACAATAACCTTGACGTGTGAGTGCAGGAAGTCACCTCTCCATCAATTTTGACCTTGATTCTAATGAGGTCATCGGTATTGACTCTGTGTGACAGGTGGCTAACCCCAGACTAATGATGGCCTCAAGCTAATCAGCATGTACACACACACACACACACAACACACACATGCAATGTCAGCATGTGCACACTGAGGCAAACACAAATTATTGTAAACACCAGGCCAATCACAGCCATACAAATAAACACACACACACACACACACACACACACAGGTCAACAAAGTTATTCAAACACTGATCCGTACATCAGCGTTGACTTCAACTGAAATGTTTTATCAAACGCTGTCACTGCAGTGAGGGCGACTATTGATTTCAAGTGATCATATGGATGCCTGTGTGGGTCTTAACTCTGTCCTTGCACAATGACGTATGTGCACGCACACAAACACACACATACACACAAAACAACCCACACCTAACCGCAGGGTGTGACTGCTGACGCTTTCGGCTCCAGCAGAGATTCACACACCTTTCACATCCAAACATCCGTGTCGAATCACAGAACACATACATGATTTTCAGCAGAAAAGGGGGAGGTGGGATGCGCAGTGTGATGGCACAGAGACAAATGTTTTTGTACAAGAAAGTTAACAGGGAAATGGAGTGAGAATCTAGCATCCTATCAAAGAGTGGTAAAGCTCAACATATAATGAGGTTTTATTACAAAACGAACAACTTCAAAGTGCGTGAGAGAGATTTTTTATGTGGCAAAGGCACATTTTTAAAAACATTTTTATATTTTTCTGAAGAACTACAATGATGTGGGTTTCTCATGTCTATCAGAAATAATTTATAACTCAACTCAGCAGTGTGAGTGCATGCACACACACACACACACACACACACGTACACACACAATATATTAATAGCAACGCCACTGCCTAAAATACCAATCTGTCCTCTATAGCCGATTCCTGTTATCTTTTCTTTTCTTCCCTGTCCATGCTCTATACTCATCCATCTTTCTCTGTCTTGTTCACCCTCCCACCCCCAACCCCAGAGTATTCCCGATGGGACCACCCTTCTTATCACACTGGGTGTGTATGTGCATGTATGACTGCTTATGTGTGTGAGTGTGTGTGGAGGCTGCATCATGACAAAAGAGAACCCCCTAGACTCCACTAGACCGGCACGTCTCAAGCCTGCCTCTTTTTCCTGTGTCAGCTCTCATTTCTCCGTTACTTTCCCTCTTTCAGCTGTCTTGTCATTTTTCTCCTATTACTCCTCATCCTTCCCTCCTCCTCCTCCTCCTCTTTCTCTACCTTTTTCTTCACTTCACGGACGCGCTTTCTCGCCTTCTTCTTCTCCTTCTCCTCCTCCAAAGCGGTGAGGTTCTCATCCGCCTTTTTCTTCAGCTGCGAAGCGGCATGCGCCATGCTGCTCCAGTCCAATTAATCCTCACAGGTGGGAACGGGGGAAGAAAGAGGGATGAATGGAGGGATGGAGCGTGGACACAAAGTCTCCTCTTTAGACTTTTCTTCTCAGCTCCTAATTATCTTTTCTGTTCCTCCTCGGCTTTCGTCAGAGAGGGAGCCCTGACAGGTGTGTGTGAGAGAGAGAGAGGGAGATTGTCTAAGAAGGATTTTCCTCTCCTCGTTTTCAAGACTTCCCTCTTTCTTTTGTTCTTTATCTCCCTCAGCAGCTATCCACACTGTGTCGACGCAAAGGTCCAGTTTGGAGCAGGACAGAGACTGAACATACTTCTCTGTGTTGCCTCCTCAAGCTCCACCGCTGTGAAGGCAGCTACTTCCACTGCTCAAAGTGCAAAACAAGTGCCCATTATAGCAAATACAAAAACATTTTATTCATATGGTCCACAGTCAGGTGAAATAGTCCTCTTGATTGAGAATAATGTATAAAAACAGCTCAGTCAAAGGTGCATCATTAGAGCTCCAGGGTTGGAGGTCCAAGAGGGGGCTCCAGCTCCAGCCCCAAGCCCATCAGAGTGCTCTGTCGTCTGGGTAAACACACTGCAGCCTGCACCTGAGCACTGAGCACCGAGCCATCCCCTATACACACACACACACACACACACACACACACACACGCTCAGTCAGAGAAATTCGCTACGTCTCGCCGGGACATATGAACAGGAGGGAAATGACAGTGGAAAGGAGGATGAGATAGGAGGAGGGGGAAGAGGAGGAGGAGGAGGTAGAGGGAGGGGTGAGAAAGGAGGGGGCAGAGAGAGGTGGAGAGAGCAGCTGGGACAGCAGAAAAAAAAAAAAAACAGGAGAGAAGAGGGATGGATGAATACCTCTGCTTAGTACCAGCTGGCTGAGAGATAAAAAAGAGAGAAAGGGAGGATGATACTTCACACAGGGTACATACAGTACACACACACGCTGGGTGTCCGGCAGAGCACAGTGTGCAGCAAAGGTGCAGCCATGATGCTCCTGTTATGAAACTTCTCTCACTCAGCCTCCATCGCCGCCGCTCTTCCCTCTTCCTCAGTCGCAGTTGTACCAAAACTAATTCTTATTACTGATGCTGTGAACCTAAATCTGCTTTTATCACAGTCTGATAATCCCATATTGTTATACTGAGGACAGCTACAATAATGAATCTCAATTAACCAAATGGTCAACTAAAATCTGTAACTGGTCATACAAACAACAAAGGAGCCAGCACAAAAAAACAAAATGCTAAGTTCTTATATATCAAACAAACATTGTAATCACTGGGATAAATGTGATTATTTATTGTGATATCGATTTTCCTGGATCCATTCTTTTCACCTTTGTTTACACTCTACATCTCTGTTATCAATTTGTACCCACTGTGATGGCATTGTTGATCTGTCCATCCTAATATAGGTATCCCTCCTCAGTTTCTCTTCATGATGTTTTTTTCCATTTTTCTTCCCTGTTTTTTTTTTTGGGGGGGGGTCGTATATCCTCATCTACAGTGAGGATCTGAGGACAGAGGGTGTTGCATGTTATACAGACTATAATGCCCCTTGAGGCAAACCTGATAAGTGATAGTGGGCTGTACAAATAAAAATTACTTGACTTGACTAGAAGACCCAGCTCTAGTCAAATCTTAAATGTGGCAAAGGCTTGATCTTGCTTTAGATGGGAGAGGAGGTATGTCCACTGTAAAGAACTTAAAGATAAGGTAGGGCCGTTATTGGTGGGTCCACCACTTTGGTTAAAACTGAAATATCTCAACAAAAATTGGATGGACTGCCATAAAATGTTAAACTTTATGGTCTGCAGAGGATGTAACCTATAGACTCTGGTAATCTCACTTTGGTTTATTACCAAATACCTGCAAAAACCATCAGTCTCAGCTGTACTCAGCTGTACTGTCTCAGCCAATACACTAAACTCATATGGTGAACATGGTAAACATTATACATGCTAAAGATTAGTGTGTTAGCAATCTTAGCGTGCTGCTATAATTTATTTTGGTAAGAGAACTGTTGGGGTAATCCTCTTCAGTTTGCAAGAGGTCATATACACTGTATACGGTAAATGTAAATGTTTTCATTAAAAATAATGATTTGGAAAAAAACACAAAAAAAGCTCAGGTTTTAGAAATAAACAAGAAGTGTACATACACAACTGATTAATTATTAAGATTCTAATGCATTATTCATCATAAACTGATCACACCTTAAGGGGATGCCCATTATAATGCCATTATAATATTTATGATACTTTCAGGGAAGCACTATCTGTTAGCATTAAATTAATGAGAAGCAAAAAAATTCAGATTGTTGCCTGAGGTGAAAGAAAGGATTTTATTTCAACACTTGAGCAGAACAAAGCCTGATTATCTGACGCCAGATAATAATTTAGAAGATTCTTAGAGGATCTGTGATGACTTCATCTATTTGTCACTTTAATGTACTTTACAGCTGGCACTGAGTGACTGCAGAGAGATCGATGCACCTCTGCACAGTTTTATGCCTCATTTCCAGTATGTGTGTGTGTGCGTGTTTGATGAGTGCTGGTATGAGCTCATGTCGGTAGACTGCAGCCTTTGAATATTAACAACAAGAGAAAGGGGATGGGATTGCAGCCCGTGACGAGGACATGTGATGGCAGAGCAGGCTTGCTATTGGCTGTCTGGGATCTGACAGAGCCGTAATTGGCTACCTGAAAGGGGAGGTCCCACCCACTGAATGACAATAACAAAGGGGAGAGAAGAAGAGAAGGAGAGGATGTCTCAATCCACACAATCAGCATTTTATAGATATTAACATTACCTTTAATATTATGTGTCTTAAAAGTGGGTTATGGGATTGTTTTCTTTTTGACTGTGAGACTGTGAGAAGATCCAAGAATTGTATTTACTGTGTGCAGTATGCCGGAGGATGATTTATAAGTGACTGCATGGGAAATGTGGTAATATCACATATCTGGTATGTGTTTCGTACCAACGTAACCTTTCAGTGTAACAGCCAAGCTGCTCCACAGCTTGTGCCACAGATATTTTCCTCTGGGTGTGAGCCAAAGAGTGAATGAAGACTTGGACCTGACTTGAATGGCATTAACTGCAGCATCCAGCGTAAACAACGCTCTGCACTTTATTGTACTTGGTGATCATGTGTGTGTGACTCCTGCAAAGAAAGCATGACTCTCGCTTATCTTCCAAAGACGGTGGGTTGATTATGATAATAGTCTCCTTCAGTTTTCTGAGAAGGGGCAGCTGCAGTAGCTGTTAGGGCTGGGTATGAAATCTCAGTATGTATTTTAGCAGCGATTAAAATGTGGATGTAGCACGGAGTAATGTGGAAATGATTTGGTCCAGACTGAAATATCTCAATTATGTATAGACATTCATAGTCCCCAGAAATAGAATCCTACTGACTTTGGCGATCCCCTGACCTTTCCTCTAGTGCCACCATGAGGTTGACATTTGTGGTTTTAGGTGAAATGTCTCAACCACTCATCAATGTGTCCCTCTATGGATGCACTGTAATAATTTTTGTAATCCCTCAACTTCTTATCTAGCACCATGACTGAATTTAATCTAAAACTTATATTTGTCCAGTACTTTGATTTATGGCCAAATAGCTGCAAAACAAATGACAGTGATAGTGGCACAATAACATATCGTATTAAATAATACCCAGCCCTATTAGTGTAGCTATAGGACGATACAATAGTACAATAATTAGAAAGGATTACAATCAGCAACTTTCTCAGTTTGTGAGTCCACCGCTGGCTGCAGACATTGCACCAGACAAAACATCTGCCCACTGCAGCTGTTTTAAGAGCAGCAGGTCACTCACAAATGCATCAACAGCCTTAAAAACAGAACACATCTAAAGTGAAATATTACATGAAGTAGAAAGCATCTGAGGCTAATCAGAGGCCAAACTCCAGTTACTGCACCATTATAAGTCATCAGTTGGAGAGTGACTTCAGAGGACTAATCCTTCATTATCTCCATCTGTAAGAGCAGCTTATGAATTGGACGTGCGAGCCCTTAAAGGCTTTCTGTCTGCGCTGAAACTGGGATTAACAGCAGGTGATTTCTCTGTACATGGATTAGAAATTTAAAACTAGCCTCACAAAAGACGATGATGTCTGAAGGTTTAAGAGTTTGAATCGCCGTCTCTGGTGGCGTCTTTACAGTGGCATGACTCTCAGTTTCATATCGGCCTTCGCTGTTTCTCTTCCTTCGCCAAACAGACAGTGTATCTGACCAGATAGGAAACAGCAGGGTCAGGAATAATGTCAAGCTCTAGATGTGGGTCAGCAGCAAAGATGCCAGTCACTTGCATTGTTTCTTTGTTCACTCATTCGACATCTGCTCCTCTTTCTACATCCTTTCTGGTCCTTTTTTTTCCATCTCTGGCATGTTTCTCTTCTGTCCCCCTGTCCCTGTTCTGCTGATCTAACCATCCGTAATGCTATCCAGCGCCTGCAGCAAACTGCTCAGTGCACACAACCATGAAACTGCAGTTAATCAAGTCATGGGCAAGCGTGTTACTGGCCTCCACAGGGTAGAAACAATATTGCACTCTGGAAGGATGGACACAGAGTGGCCTCCAGGGGTAATTGGAGAATTGAGGCTCATTTCAGATATGAGAACGTGAATATAACAACAGTTTAAAAAAAAAAATCATCATGTAAAATTTGTCTGAATAGGAGCTATTTTTAAAAAAACAAAATGTTTTTTGTCACTAATATGTGATTAATAAATAAAAATTCCCATCATAGTTTCAACATCTTGAATTTGCTTATTAGTCGAATCCAAAATCGACCACATTCAATGTACAATGATTGCATTTCTGCTAAATAAACAACTGAAATCTTTAATTGTCAACTAATTTGTTAACTAACTAATCATTTCACTGCCAGTCTGAATCTGTGCTTTGCAAACTACTGTGCTGAATATTTGTGTGCAAAAGAAAATGATAAAATAACACAAGAGCTATTTTCTCCAGCAGTTAAATATAAAATGCTTTATGGCTGCAGCTGACGATTACTCTGCTTTTGCCGATATATCGTTCATTTTCTCCATAAAATGTCAGTAGGTAGTGGAAAGTGCCCGCAGCCCAATCCAAATTGATGTATTGAGGCAATATCATATATTCCCCCACCCCCCTAAAAAATCCACAAATCGCTGTAGCTGTAGTCCACTTGCAGAAAAAAACTAAAACTTAAACCATGAAGATGTCAGACCTTAAATGCAGAATGTACCAAACAATTAGAAAACAATTACTCATCATCACACACACGCACGCACGCACGCATGCGCACACACACACACAGAGAAAACATCTCATGTGTCAGCCTGAATCCAAAAGTGAACAGTTGGTTGTGTTTGTTTGGGCCTAATGGATCAGGGATGGGCAGTAAAAGCCCGATGATGAGACGGGAAGCAGAGAGGGTGAGAGTGCGTTCATGCATGAGACTTGTGTGTGCGTGTTGTGCGTGTCTGTGTGAGTGAGGGTGTGCGAGAAGTCATTTGACTTGTCCTCCGTGAGCAGCTGCTAGTTTCTCAGCAAATAACCTGGCTGAAGTTTACCTCCCTCCCAGGAAATGGCGGTGGGAGGTGAATAAGGGAACAGAAAAATTAGACAGTCTTGGCTATTTTGATGTTCAAAAACAAAGAAATGGACATGTAAACTTATTGTTCGACTCAGAAATGAATTCTTTAGAAGGAAGAGAACAACATTTTATCTGCCTTCATGTGCACTAATACAGATATTTAGTTGTTGTCCTGTGGTGTTTGTCTCCCTCTAGTGGCAGTCTGGAAAGTAATTTTAGCCCTTCTAGCCATAATAAATACTGTAGAGGCTAATATAGAGACTGTGAAACTAACAGTGGTTGAATGAAACATAAAGACCTATACCTAAGTGCAATTTTGAGGCAACTGTTTTTATTTTGTTTGTTTGTTCGTTTGTTTTTAATATCCATTTTATGCTGCATTATATTTCTACTCCACGACATGGATTAAGCTACCTGGCAGTACATAAAGTAACTGAAATTATTTCCACCTTTATCGACTGTACTATTAAATAAATTATTATTACTAAGTATCTTCTGTGATTTTCTTCGGTGATTTTACTTTTGGTACTTTCACTATCTTGATGCCAATACTTTTGTACTTTAACATAACAGTTTGAAGGCGTGGATTTCTTTGTAAGGGAGTGTTTTATGATTGGTGGCTCTACTTTTATTTGAGGATCTGAGTGCTTCCTCCTCTGCTGTAAATGAATCCACAGAATCCACAGAGTTGGAGTCAGTGTAATACAAAGGAACACTGAGAGATTAGAGAGATTAGAGCTGGGTGTTTAGTGTGTGTTACTTTAAGGGTGTGATGGTTTTTGGTGCGTCACTGAGACAAAACACACACCTTCTTTTGACTCAGTACAATGTGTACCAGATGCAGTTCTCTTTCTGACCACGTGGAGGCAGCATCACACAGAGAAAAGAGATCGCAGTTGTTATTTGGAAGCAAGTGGATTGTTTTTTTTTTGTTTGTTTGTTTATTGTTTTTATTCACTTCATAAAGTCAAAAATGACCTTATTTCAGTAAATGAGGATTATTTTTCAGGAAACTTAGAGTTACTTGGTGGTCTGAGGTGTGACTGCCGTTACAGTCTGCTGCACCAATTAGATTGATATATGCCATTTTCATGCACCAGTCTCAGCAGTCCCTCATTGGTGCTGTGCTCTAAATAGATTTAAATTGCAGTGGATGTCAAATTTCCTTTTACATATGTGGCACTTAGTGCTTAATTAGAATTCCTTTTCAATCGAACCTCTGTACGCTCCAGTGTGATCAAACCCAACACTACCTGCTAAAACAGGGCCAACACTAACCAACATTAAGACACAAACACAGACACTTGAACCTGGATCAAAGTTATTCTTGAACTGCGTTTCAACCTGCACAGAGCGGCAGGTGGGTGAGGATTACGACACATCAGGACATTCCCATTGCGTAATCTGATGCTCCATTAAAGTATACCTTATGGAATTACTAGGAATTAATGTGATTTTCTACACTTTCGGGGACTCGTTGCACAGTCCTGTGTGGTATCCTTAAGCCTGTGAAACTCCATTGAATTAAAACCATTTCTATCTTATCGGTCAAATTTCAATGTCCCACTCATTTATCTTGTATTATGTACAACCGCAATTTCCTGTATCAATAGGCAAGTACATCACATTAGATGCCATTAAGATCCTCTCAACATGTGGCTTCATAGTGACTCGAAGCTCCACTTAGAAACTTGCCAGAAACGGGAGCCACAAGAAGTTTGAAGACTTCAGAAACCACACAGCCTGGTGATGTAATTAGTGTCCTCCTTAGACCTAAATATCATCTAAATATCATAATGTTTTTCTATGTTGCTGTAGGTGCACATACAGTACAAAGAACAGTATATGCAACTTACCGCACAAGCACACTAACAAATATATGCTTATAATGTAAAAAAAAAGCTATAAAACCAGATAGAATAGATAGTGCAATTCTCTCAAGACAAGACTTAAAAGCTGAACTGGAATAAATCTCACCACACTAGCAGATTTTAATACCAGTGTAGGATAAAACAGCGTGGTGCAACTGCAACGCTGTGATTTATCTCTCTGAGTCTCTTTGAGTTTTCTTTTGTGACCGGTGTCGAGGTCCATTTGCTCCTTATCTTGTCTGTCGAACCTTATCACTCAGAGCAGGACTCACTGATGTCTTTCAGCGGTGCTCCCGCGCTGGTCAAGCCTGTACACTGCACCCCACTGACAGGTCACAGCTTTATTCATTTTTCCACATGTGAGGGCACAGGCAGCCTTGCAGCTGATATACCGATGAACGAAACAGAAACAGATGTCTGCACATCACAGGCCAATCTAAAGGCATTATGAGCCCATGAGATGCTTCTGCCCTTCAGCCTTTAAACCCTTAATTACTGCGATATTTAATGGCATTTAATAAATGAAAACAAGGATGGCAACAAGCCCTTTGTCTAAAATAAACAAGACAGGTCACGTCAGCTCTCTCAGATCGAGGTGTGTGAGAAGAGAAACTGCCTTCACTGAGCGCAAATGCCTCAATGAATTTGTGTTAAAGGTCAATTCTGTAGAAAATAACAGTGAATAAAGGTGTCATTTAGATCATGGTTTCCCCCTCAGATGGCTGCTCAGCAACAGTTTTTAACAGCACACATGAACATAAAGCAGAGGTAGACACACTCCCCATAAACGAGAGCTGACCAATGCTGGATTTTTAAAACCAGACGTTGATACTGAGCAGTAATCATCATTAAAATTTGAACTGATTTAGATAATAACCTTAAAATAACCAATATACGTTAAAAGGTTTTTTTACATGTTGGTCACGACTTTCATTTTTAATCATCAAACCTAAGAAAGGATTTCATTACGTTATGTTTTTATGTATCAGGCAATATATATTAACCAATTGTTCGTTGTCAAATATCAGTATCAGTATTGGACTCAGTATATGGATCCAGTATCCGGTATTGGTCGAATTGGACAAATGAATGATACAGTGCAGCCCTGGAGGTAACTCTCAGCTGTCACATCTAAGAAGTGCTCTCATTGTTTCGACATAACATGGCCTCTCTCTCCCCTGGCCGTCCCCCTCTCTTCTCTGTCTGAAACAGTCTCTGTAACTCTGTCTCTGTCTCTTCACTTTATCTCTTTCTCTCTCACTCTATCAACATTGACAAAGCAGATTCCAGACATCCGACACACTGTAAATGGACTTAAAAACTAGATAAGGATGCATACGGTGTAAGTGTATGATATTCAAGGGACTGCTGGGTGAAGGCTGGGAGTCTGCCAGCCTGCAGGATCGGTGAGGCAGATTAGATCACATTAGGATAAGAGGGAGCCTGGGTGTGGCCGGCCCAGCCAGGCCATAAAAAAAGATAAATGTCCATTAACAACGCACTTGAGTTCATGCAGGGAGACCGCTGTAGCTGTAGCCATCATACATGCACCTGCAGCAGATCCCTTCTCAAATGTCAGAGAAGAACTGAATAATCGCATCTGAGCCATTCCTAGCGAGCAATGCAACAGTTTTATGTTGCTGAATGTGTGACGAGGCTAGAAATAGTCATGCATGTTATGTTGATGCGTAGTCGACTGTGCACATACTATACAGAGGATATGCTACTTTGTTAGTGATTATTTGTTAAAATAATGCTCCAATTTGTCAATCCGAGAAACTATTTTCATAGAACATTTGCTGATTATTTTCTCCATTAATTATTTGGTCAATAGAATAAAACAATAAAAATTTAAATGTTCTAAAGCCAAATCTGAAGTCTTGTTTTGTTTTGTTTTGTTTTTCCATCCCAGAGGAAGTATTTGAAAGTATTCAAAATATAGCTGATCAGATTTATAATCTTGTATTCTCTGATCAGATGCTATGAATGAAATCTAAATTATGCCAGTTTTAGACTGTTTTAGGCTAAATTCTTGTACAGCTTCTTGTATTAGTCGTAAAAATTTAATCTCTAAGAACTTTTGCTTCCTTCTGTTAAAAAAACAGTTCTGTAGAAAGCTTAGATTTCTTTAAGCAGGGTACAAAAAAAACCATTGTTTTGTATTATATCAGTAGCGAAAATATATCCAGCCGTAAATGAAAAGGGGTGACTGCAACATTGGTAAACTACATCTCATACTGAGATAGTCCTAATTGTTTCTAATTAGCCACAAATCTCATCAGGACCAATCAAGGAGTGCTGAGAAGGTGCTTGTGAAGATTAGTGCGTTGTCACCATGGAGACAATGAGGCTGACTGCAAGTGAGCCTGAGATAAACGTGCCAAAAGGATGGAGGAGTACGATGCTACGTGACATGATACGTGAGGACATTCAAATACCACCTCAGATCACACATTTCACCTGTGCGACACATCCGTCCCTTCCTCTCTTTACTCCATAATGAGAGCAGAGACTGCTTGGGACACAATGTAAAGGTCAGCTCCATCATGACTATGCTGTAGTCTGGACTGAAGGGAATAATCCCAGTGGTGTTATTTTAGCAAAGGAGCCATCTGTAACCACGTCTCAGGTGCTCAGGGTCAGTCAAATTTCATCTGCCATTTACCTGCTGACTCCCCAAGTCAAAAGAGAGCAGGATACAGCTTGCAGGCCAAGTAGAGGAGACAAATGAGGGTTAACTGAGGGGATGAGATCACAGTCAGAGGGAGAGAGACCATTACAGCCACTTACCTAGGAAGGGGAGAGAGTGAGAGAGAGAGAGAGAAGAGAGAGAGAGGTTTAGTTTTAATATGAGTGAAAAGAAAGTATGATATAGGACTGTGTCGCCTGTAATGTTTACATCTGCCTGTTTGGGTATTTGGTTATTTATTTATCTGTAGCTGTCTGTCTGTCTGAGGTCAACGTCGGTCTCCCGCTGGCGCTTTGCCAGCTGTCTCCAAGGCAACCGGATACACGAGCCACAAATAGCACTCCAAGCCGAGTATCCCTTCGCTGCGCCGGGGCCATATCAAACCACATCGCACCCCCTTCACATTTCACGTCCCTCCACAGCAACAGATAGATCTCATGGAGGAACGGAAGAAACTCACCACGTGTAGCTTTGAACTGTAATCTGACAACATTCATAGTATTTGTTTATTGTGGATTCATATGTGTTACAGTGAGGCCACTTTAATGTGATGTTAAATTATAGGAAGTGACACGTATGTCAAATAATGAAATCCAAACCAAAGCATTAAAAAGAAAGTATGGAGCTAGTATACATTGTAAAGATTTCGTTTATGTCCTTTTTTTCCTGTATCAAACAGGTGTGATAACTGATTACTCATTCAAGTGATTTATGAAGCAGAAATACCACACAGGGTGAGGATGATTCATTGCTTTACCTAGCTGTAATTAGAATATTTTGGGGTTTGGCCACAAAGAAAAATGAAATTCATTTTTAGACGAGTATCCAACAAGCACATACTTGTATCATGTAAAATTTTTCAACAGGAAATGTCCAGAAATTCACAACATGATTTCTTACATTTTATATATAAAGTAAAGGAAACATTTTGTGTTTTAACATGTGAAAAGACTTTTATTTTGTAACCTAAATTTAACTTTAACCTGAGTCAAGCTGAGGGCCTGTATTTATTTATCACTTTAACTCAGAAAGCTGTTGCATGTTCGGTAATTTCTATTTTTATTTATTTAGATCCTCATTAGCTGTTACCAGAGCAACAGCTGCTCATTCTGGTGTCCTTAGAAAAAGTGTTTTTTTCCTCCACATTTGGAAAATAGAAAAATAAATGTAATTTTGTTGAAACGAATGAAGTTTTTTTCAACACTGGAAATCACACTTGTGACTTGACAGACTCGTCTCTCGAGGATGGGACCACTGACAGAGTGGAAAGCAAACTGTCATGCACTGTATGTAGAGCAGATTAATCAATAATGACGATAATCGTAAGCTGCAGCCCAAGATCTCTGTATTAAAAACTCATGGAAGCAAAATGCTATGTTTATTTTATATTTTACAACCACAGCCCTTGCTCTAATGAAAAATGATGCGAGTTTCATAACTTCTGGGCACAGACGGCATGTCTGCTGGGTCCCCTCATAACAAGAGTACAAGTAGTATTTTTTTATTTTTAGCCTTGTAACAAGGTGACACTACATTCAATAAATTTTCCAGGCTCAACTACACTGTAGAAGCCCCTGTGATCACTCGCGTAATGAGTAAACCTCAAAAAAACCTCCTCGAGGATCACATGAAATTACGCCGGATTTGAACATCACATTACGCTTTGATCTAGTCCTCTTTGGAGACCAAATCCTAATATGTCCATCACACTCTCTTCTTCTCTGTGTGGTGTGTATGTGTGCGTCTTGAGGCTGCACTCTAATCCAAGTGGAATGAAAACCCTCCCTGACATTATAAAGGTTAATTAGAGATGAACTTCCCATTACAGATACTGATAGCTCATCCTAATCCATGTATTCACACACATAGAGCATGTATTTTCCATACTGACACAGGCACACACACACACACACAGCATACTTGAGCTAAACAGGATGCAGCTACTTCAGGACGGGTATCCTGACCTAACTCTGGTGGGCATGCTCAGTAGAGCCATGCAAATGACCCTGGTGGTGACACCTTGGCAGGCTGTCATGGCAACGCATCAAGTGGCGGGTATGTGGCCACTGGCAGGGGACGGGAGGAGGAGGAGGGAGAGGAGCAAAAAGGATGGAGGGAAAGAGGAGATGTAAGAGATAAAGCAAAAAAAAGGATGAGAAATGAGGGGAGGGGAAAGCAAACGGAAGCACTGGTGATGAGAAAAAAGATTAAGGAGACAGGAAAATGGCAGGCGGGGAGGTGAGAAGGTGATGAAGGAGTGAAAAAGGAGGACAGAAAAAGCAGCTAATGATCTTGTAAAGTAGGCTACTGGCTCTCCTTTTTTCCCTCTATCTATCATAGGGATGGGTCTGACTAATAGATGAATCAATAACTGTACTAACTGAACCCGATCGATCTCTTAATCTACAGATTGAGAGCATGCAGGTGTTTGGGAAAAGTCTTACAGAGAGAGTTGCATTACAGGCTGTTTGTAGCTTTACTGTTGCTTCAGTCTTCAGCTCCATTTAAAGTCTTTTAGAGCAACTCAGCTCTAAAAGTGTTTAGGAAGCCCGGTTCATCGTACAGGACTTTCTGATGGCTCGATGCAAAGTGTGTTACAGACATAAACAACATAAATTCATGACGAGTAAAGAGGTCCCCTGATACCGAGTGTAGAACCACACAGGGGTCTGAAGAATTGCCAGTGCCATAATAGCTCAAAAAGAAAACGTTACCTGTCAGAGAAAGTGTGAGTCTGTGATATACACTCTACAAATGTTGAAAATGATTCATGTTTTGGTTCGATGGAAGTATGTCAAGTTTTACATCATCTAATATTTGCAATACAATACGGTATGTGACATGATAAGTACATTGTAAAATCTTAAAGTCCTTAAAAGTGTCAAAATGTGAGAGAGGATGAGGGTGCACTGAGTTTACACAGCAAGGTTAAATTCAGACACACACTCACTCACATTAATGTTATTAGTGGTCATATTAATATTGAGGGTTTTCCTCAGAAATGCGACGTCTGCACCTATTCATGCTTGAACTGTGTAATGAAACTTGATTATTTTATTGTACATGTGTGCATTTTTTCCGCTGATTTTACTTGGTGAATATTGGTGTTGTGTGTGTGTGTGCCTAAGTGACAGAAAAAAACTGACCGAAACAATAAGAGAGTGTGAGAGAGGGCATGCTTGCTTCTTTGACGATGTCCTGTGAGGTGTTGTGTTTGTTAAGAGGATGCTGTTAATTAAGCAGTATAAGTGTTTTACACCTTCACCTTTAGCTGCAGTCGTGTAACATGACATGAGAGATGATGGCACGATTAACTGTTACGCATACAAGGAAACAGTCTTTCCTAGTAGCGCGCATACACACACAATCACACACATGCAGACAACGATGACGTCCGTCTCAGTGTGTGTGAGGAACAGTCTGGGTATTTCCAGCAGGCGACCTGCCAGTACTCTCAATGTTCCAGATCAGAAACCCCTCTGCCTTCTGCCTTTCCTCATCCTCCTCACATCGTAACTCACACGTTCTCCCTCCCTTTCTTTCTTTATCTCTCATTTGTACTCTTCCATCCGCCTTTAATGCCCGAGGCGGTTTACCCTTACAGCAGTGTCCGACTGACGCATGTTGTGCCAGAGATCTTCTCAGAGTCGTAACTCGACCGAGATGGAGCACACAGATTAATATAGTGACTCCGTGGCAGGATTACACTTTCTCTTTATATTACTCAAAGCATGATGGGAAACGCAGTGAGAGGACTGATACCCCTCTCATGTCTGTACGTTAAAAAAGAAAGAGTGTCCACCCCGTTATCTTAGTTTAGCACAAAGTCTGGATAACCACTTAAAGTAGTTAGCTATGGATAAACAGCTGGAACAGACAGCTCAAAGTAACACATCAGTGGTTGGAAAGGAATGGGTACTTCAGGCTCTCTGACAGGACTGTGGGAATGTAGGAGGGATGGGCGGATCGATACTTCGATTCTCACAAGCTACTCATTTGGTATTGATTCCTTTAAAAAAGAAAAACTGATAATAAAATTATATAAATGCAGCTGTATCACTTCCAAACATTTTCAGTATTTTTCTATCATGTTTGTGCCAAAACAGCCCTGATATATCCAGCTGGCCCATGTCACGTGACTGTGGAGACTTTTTGTGACGAACAGCCACACTCCTCAGCATCAAACTTGTGAGAGACTGGAAAAGAAAGGAAAGGAAATGCGGTGTGGTGCGGTGCTGCCTCTCACCTGTGTGTTAAAATACACCTTAATAATCAGAAATATTAACTATATTTTGAAAATTAGAATTTAGCCTTCCTTTAGTTATTAATTTGTTATTAATGGTAAGTATGTGTCATGTGATTTGCCTTTTTAAGTGTAATGATTTTTTCTAAAAATAACCATTATTTTGAAAAATCACATACCCATTTAAGAAACTATCAGTATCTGTATTGTTAAAATTGTGTCAGAAAGTATTAATATCAACACATCAATAACTGTATCAATAATAGTATACATCTAGCACTATTATATGCCAAATGATGCAAAATGAAAGCATTTCTGAACAGCCTAATTTATTCCTAATAACCTTATAAAATAACAAATGGCCCACCTAGCTAAGACATGGAGTTACTATGCCACAAGTGGGTAAGATAAGGGAATGAAAAAAAAGGCAGATGTAGGTTCAAAGGGTTAAGAAGTCTCTGCCAGTTTACTTCTCAAACATCCAACCTGTATAACTGTCTGTCCATTGTTCTCCTTGATATATCTCTGCCTTTGTCTGCCTTTGTGCTATCTACTGTAATGGAGGTAAAAACAAGCAGCAATCAGCTTCTCAGCAGCATAAAAATTCAAGAAAAAAGAGAAAGCAAAATGGAATAGATGAGAAAATAGGCAGAGGAAGAGAGAAAGGGGGAGGAGGTGATGGTGGATGTGAAAAAAACGAGAGTAAAACAATGGATGAGGAAGAAAGAGAGACAACAGACACACCTGAACGAGAGAATGAAAGTGAATGAGAGAAAATAAACATGGGTGGAAGACATACAGTGACAAATGTGAAAGAAAAGAGATGGATGTTTCCCCCCCGAAACGATTACATCACCTTCTGCACAGTCCTGTTGCCATGGCTACCGAGTCACATTAGCCTAATCATACTACCGTCTGACACCTTTACTTAGCCTTCATCTGAGCGCCGTCCCTGAACTCCACACTTTGACTGTGTCAGAATCGTATTAGGTAACAAATTGCCTGCACTGTTGAATCCAAAGGCAAACTTTATTTTCACAAATTTTTGGAAAAATGAATTTTAATTTCCAGTTCCTCCCCAATTTCCAGATATGAGATCAAGTTTTTGAAATAATCTTTAGATGTCTTTGGTATATGTAGGGATATTTATTAAATAACTTAGAGAAAAGTTTGTTGCAGAATTTTATTTTCTGCTTTCTTATCATCATCATCGTGCCATACAGATTTAACTTGCGACCCCCGAGTGGGGAACTGTTCACTATAGCTGAGTAGGAGAGCTGCTGTATTGCTGGTGTAGGTGCTGAACAGTGATCTATAGCTGAGCCTCTGCCAGCTTTTCTGCAAACCATGGCTCCTTCTGAGACCGCCGCTGCTTAGTCAGTCACTCTAGCATTAAGCTAATTCACCAGCTATATGGGGTTTTGTGCACATTTTACATTTTACTACAGTCTTTGACACAAAGTAATACTAGAGGAAGCTTACTCTCAGCAATAACCTTATTCAGAACTTGGATTTATTACATTTAAACCTGCTACACCGGCTCCACCCATCAAATAAGGATCAAAATTGAAGCTGTATGTTTCTTTTTAACACACTGAAATGATCCTTGGGAATAAGCTATAAAAATGACTAGAAGCTCAATATATTACGTAAACGCACAAAAACTCGCCTCATCTTTCCACTGTAAACTCGTTTTACTTTAGTCCTGATTGAATCCAGTGACTGTGCTATCATATAATCATACTGAGGCAATTCTTTTCGTGTATACTGAACTTTATTTACTGTTCACATAACCCCTCCCGTTACATGCAGTATATTCTGTTGTATCTATCTGTAACCTCACTATCAATTACCATTGGATTATTGACTTTTTGCGCTAAAAGGCAGAGTGACTGTAATAAAAGAGAAAACCCTGCTATTAAACATTATGATGATGCCAGCAGTAATTTAAGAGGCTTCTAAACAGGAAGTGCAATCACCAACAAAGAAATTAACCAGACAGATGAAACAGAGAAAGTGAGGAGAATATAAAGACAAAAAATGGGGAATAAAAAAGAAAATGTCAAAAAACCTTCAAGATATTTGTTTAAATAACAAATAACATATTTTGTAGTTTAGCATGAAAGGAGCACAATCAATATATTATGGCTATATTATTTTCCAATTTTAGGTTATCATAGATACTATATGGTGTGGTGTGATGGTATATGTTGGTTAATAACTATATATTACGTTCAGCGACTTTAATCAATAGTTTCATCTCACAGCTAAGCCGTCTGGCTGGATCTTTACTGTTGTGATTGAGTGTCACAGCTCTCATAGCATTGTTTTTGGATGCAGCAAGCAGCTGTTTTCAGTGACAAAGCTTTTAAAAGCCACCGTACACTACTTGCTCAGCAGTAAAAAGCAGACAGACATGGTTACAGACTAGCTGCTAAACATTAGTGGAGCATTTAGAAGCTAAAAAGCCAGATATTTCCCTCATGAGTTGGTGGAGACCAAAGACAGAGCTAAAAAGGAGCTAATATTGGACTTAAGTTCCTCTTATCAACTGAAAGGTGGTGATATGTCAGTCTACGACAATGTGGTACCAATTTTCAAATTGATATTGTCCATTAAGTTCTATGAGACTAAATAAAATCAAATAATCACATATAATATAAAATGTGTTTGTTCTACACCCTGAGACCCATCAATATATTTATGACTAATATAATGAATAATAACTATTTCTGCTGGTGATACTGATGTGATCTTAGTTTTGCTGTAATCATCAGACAACATCAGAAAAATTATGTCAAATAATAATATATAATATACATAATATAAATAAATATTTATTCTGCATCTGCAGATGAGCCCACATGATTACAAGATCTATGCCATTACAAATGGATTTTGCACAGATCTCCATTCTTGCTGAGGATTAGAAGTTGATTAGAGCACAGATCTGAGAAAAAAGGTCAGCAGTCCTGGGACCCAGTCAACTGCTGAGCAAGGCAAACACAGCAATGTACATTTGGAACTGAATCATCGAGTCCAGGCCAATAAGTGGCACCATCTCACTTTGTTTCCCTTCCTCAACCCCTTCACCTTATCATCGCCAATGAACTCCTCTTCATCTCTATGTGTGTGTGTGTGAGAGTGTGAGAGAGAAGAGAGAGAGAGTGGAGGGGTAAACAGAGAGACCTGTACATTGAACAAACCATGCTAACAGAGCAGAGCTTCATCCTGTTCCTGTGAAGTGTGAGAAATAGAGCCAAGCGCAGCATTCTGCTCCACGGCTGCCTCAGCAAAAACACAATATGTTGGCTCTAAAGGACCTCGCTGGCAGGAACTCTCACCCCAAAGAATATCATCAGCTTCATTATACTGTGTGCTGCTTATTTGGCTACTATATCAACCCAGATAATAAATATGGGAGGGGGTGAAAATCACCGCATGATGAATAGGAAGAAATTGCAGCACTGTGCATTAACGCTGAGTCTGCTCCTTCTTCATACCTGCTGTACTGGAGAATTTTCTACATGTGTACTTTACTTATCATCCCTTCACCAGTTATGGCCTAGACTTTTTCATGTTCATCCTTATTTTTACAGTCACATTCTGCGTGTGGGCTTTTCTTCTGGGATTCAAGGACAGTAGGTTGACTCAGCAGGCTAAACTACACTCTCACAATGCACAGTGCTTGAATTAAGCTCTTGACCTTTCGTGTGTATTGTTCCAGCTACTGTAACCTTTGCAGCACAGAAGAGTCCTCCACTATTAAAACCATCTTTCAAAAAGGTAGCAAAAGGTAACCTGATATTTAGACTGAATGGCCATTTTGTTACCACTCCATTATTACTACAAGTCGCTGCCTCTGAACGACACATGTAAGGATTCCTCTGATGCACATTCATCTCTTCCGTTACGATCTATGGCCCTGTCTTATACCTTGCGCGAAGTGGCACAAAGCCCAGTGCAACCGTCACTGCTAGTCTCTGACCAATGCAGTTGTCATTTTCATGCCCAGTGCCCATGTTGTGTAGGTAGCAAATGAACTTGTGCCCATCTGTGTGTCCACAGCTGTGCTGATTTTGAGGTGTAGTCAGGTCTTGAGGCAGCAGAAAGTGATTGCGCCATTGACCAACAAAACCCATGTGTAAAGTCAATGGTGCAGTATTTTCCTGCTTTTTCAACTGCACATTATTCAGATATTAGGCAGGTTCACAAAGCACATGGACTGTGCTTGTCACACACACAGGGATGTCTGAGCTAGATGGTCTGCTCACATGCTTTCACTCTCAGCAGGAGCAGGTGTTTTTTCCTCAATAGAAAACCATTCGCTTCTCCAACTTGCTGAATCCACCATTTAAATGGTAATGCTATTTTAAAAGGAATGGGAGATGACACTCTTGTTGGTTTCATTCATGTTACGCCCCAAGACACACCTATGATTAATTAAGAGACTAAATATAAGCCCTGTATTCCTTGCAACTTACTTTCATAAACTTTCCTGGTGGCTGCAGTGCCCCCTGGTGCAGCTAAATGGTTTCTCTGTTTTCAGTCCACCGGGGTGTTACTTGAGGATAACTCCGGCAAGTTTCTGAGCAGGCCACAGCAGAATTTTAGAATGGGCATCTCATCAGTTAATGTTACACTTTACAGCCAACACTTCCTGCTCTCAGAGAAGGGCCTGCAATATGGCACCCATAGTACAACCTGGCCAAACTCAGTGGCTTGTAATAGTGCCCGAGGACTTATCAGGTTTCCTTGGCCACGTCTGTCAGGACTGATGAAGTGTACAGGAGGGTAGCCAACTCCACGCTCACGAAATGCCTTGCACCGGGCATTCCAACTGGGATTACACCCTGGTATAGAGTAACCTGTCTGACTCCACCCGGCACCGCCCTCTGGAAGAAGAGGAAACTCAGTCCAAAGTGAAAATACTCTCATGTTGCCTGGAGCCATCACAGTGTATTAACAAGGATATGGTTCAACTGAAGGCCTACTAGATAAGTTTCACTCTGTTTGTGCATTTCCAATTGTGTTTTAATAAAGAAGCTGTAACATGTTGGGGGATCGCTGCTGTTATGACCTTCACTTTTAAATGGTGGCACTGCAGTTCTCGACACATTTACAGATGGGGCATAAATTAGCTGCATGTTACATGATAAATTGACTCAAATGATGTCACTTGAGTCATTGTTGGCTGATGACTATAAGTTGGGAAATGAAGAAATCTGGGCATGTGGAATTAGGAAGAATTAAGCTTACAGACCTCTGTAGCTCATCTCTTCTCGAGGCTACTTTTAGCGCTACTAGCATAACGCACCTGAGACTCCAGCTGAACTGTTGCAATCAAGTTGCACTGTGGGTAATGTAGGCTGCAGGTTTTAACAAGGAGAAAGAATATGTGGAATATAAAAGACGATATCTCTGGTTCTCCTGCCTTTATTTTTTTTCTTGTTTTCTTAAGGTGTCCATCATTGGTAAACCATTATAGGAGTGCAATCTTAAACTAATGTGATATCGTCTTTTGTGTTTATATATATATATATATATATATATATATATATATATATATATATATATATATATATATATATACACACACATATATATATATAGATATATATATAGATAATATATATAGATAATAGTAACTGAGCAACATGTTTGAGGCCCAGTGTTTTAGTATAATAAGTCTGAATTAAGACCAGCAAAAGAGATGACTTTGTTGGATATCTTTTATTGCAAAATGTTTATTTGAGAAATATTGACCATATGAAACAAGTACAAGAAGAGGATAGCTCTGCAGGAGGGTTTTGATGTAAAAACTTATAACTAACTTATAACTAACTATAAACTTTGTTTTGTTTTGTTTTGTTTTTTTACAGCCACAGGAAAAGGTGAGAATTTCATGCTCAAAACATGTTTGAAGAGGTGAAGTATCACTTTAAACATTGAGCACAGCTCCTGTTGAGAGTACATCGATAAAGCTGTACTAAGTATAAAGACTGAATGACTACAGGCACATACACAACAAAGACACCTGTATTGATCCGAAATGACAAAGTACGATTCCAACTAACAGCTGTCTATTTTCTTCCTCTGCACTTTGGATAAATCAGATTGCCAGTGTGCTGAAGCTACCACTTCATGCCTATTGAAAGCATTGACAGTATTGACATTGGAGAGGGTGTGGGTTGAAAATGACTGAACGTGGGCAGCCATGTTACATAAGCAATAGTCCACTTCTCTTACTAAAACAGCACAAAAACACTGATACATCATGCATATATGTGTTGCTCACCTCCCTCGAACAGATGGGATGTTTTATTCGAGTGGAGCTTGTCATTATTAGAGGCCAGAGAGCTGCTTCTGAAAGTTACTGTAGTAAAAGCAGTGAAATAATTACACATTATGATTATAATGATTATTTCACATTATATTCAGGAATTTCGCTTTAATTATTCGCACAAATGGTTATTCTGCTGCTGTTACAATGAAGTTTTCATGATTTTTCAGACAAACAAGCCACACTTTTGAAGAGATTGAACAGATTATTTGGCATTTGGGTGCCATCTACACCTCCACACTCTCTTGAGGTATTTCTCAGTACAAGTAGCCTCCCTGAAAGGATCATCTGTCCCTGTCTTCCTGCTTCCCTCCTCAGTTACAAGCCTCAACCAGACGGGCTTTGAGTTACATAGTAAAAATGTAAAATGGATACCAGGCCGGTGCATATGTGAGTTTGCTGAACACACACACACATACACGGACTGTGCACAGGGCGTGACAGCACATATCAATTTGTTTTCATCCAGTTCACCCAGAGATACACTCACTCTGAGTGTATTTACATGAAGTGCTCTAGCTGACACTAAGACTTCCAGCTCTAAACCAACGTGATATTCAATATTGAGCTGGATGCAATTTCTCCACCTGATGACTAACTTCCACAGCTCAGAACTGGTTCTCTCACTTCCTCCCTCTCCCAGCGGGGCTTTGGTTGTCATAGCTACATCCATTAACACACCTGCTAAGCTCTTAGGTCCCCCATGTCTCTCTCTCTCTCTCTCTCTCTCTGCTCTCTCTTTCTTCTTCCCTCCCTCCCGTTTCTCTGATAGAAGATCATGGAAGACTGCTGGCATGTAATTGCAGCTGAGGCAGACAGACATGGAAAGGTAAACAAAAATGCTAATATATGGGATGTGTCTCTGAAACATTTTTATCTTCTACATGAATTTATGAATTGATCCTTTCATGAATTAAATTATTCAAAATCGTAATTATCGTTATTCAAATCATGTATTGTCAATTTAATGAAGTTTTTTTTTCTTCATTTGCTTGTATTTTTAGTCTGTTTGCTTTCAGCTTTCAGGGCCACTGTGCTTATTACTAACATCAAGAGAGCGTCCGGCTATCGCACTGCATCACGTAACATCAGGCGTCCTCTGTCCACACTGAATGAATTAAATACACACTTCTGTTACGTCATATAAACAAACCTAAACCATACGTACCGATCAGCTGTATGCTCCAGATCAGACTGGACACGAAACCATCAACCATCCCTGATGATGTCCCTCTGGCGAGCTGCGACCTTGCTTAGGTTTTTGCCATTAAATGAGGATATATACTTATATATCATATAGTCAGTATATAGTGTCATGAATACACCATTCCTTGTTCATGATGCATCATTTTGAATCACGACATGAATAAATAGAAACAAGGCGTCCAATAAAAGTTCAGCCCATAACGGGCTGCACTGGGAGGCCAGTTAGGACATACCAGTAGAGAAGAATACAATCAGAGATGATATACCCTCGCCAAGGCTAACCATTTATCAGTTATTGTAACTAGCGGTTACAAATAATAGCTTTCACACGAGAAGGTAGATATTTCGCCTGGATTTGGTTCAGCATCACAATCTGAGAGAATCACCATAGTGCGTAGTTCATGAAAAAAAAAATGAAAAAGTTAAAACAGGAACTGCAACATTCCTTAAAGGAGCAAAATAATATGAAGTTATAGAGGTGTCATCTGGGTTATCTCTAGTATTTTTAAAAAAAACTGAATTTTGCCAATAAAATAGCCTATACAATATCACAAATTAAGGATGTGGAGAAAGACTTGGGAGTTTGCCATGCAAGGAGGATCAAACATTCTTGAGTTGCATGAGGGGAAGTGTAGGACCCAGTATTTCTATTGCCACACCCATAACTGAGTAAAGGTCATGATATTTCAGCCTCTGCTGCAATAATTTTGACCATCCTTTTTTTGTACTGTCTGTCCATCAACTTGAAACTACAACAGTAAATTGCTAGAATGAACCTTTACAAAAAAAAAAAAATACATGCGGTGAAATTAAAACACAGATTGACATGTTGTATTGTCTGCAGCAATTGTATTATTGCCTTTAAAATAAAAAAGAACTTCAAACTAAAGGTTGGATATTTTAATACCACAATAATGCCACTCATTGGAAAGCACTGAACAGTAGATGCAGTAGAGATTTAACTTTTTTATTTGACTTTTTTAATAAGCACTCAGCTGAGACAACAGTACGTTTTGTTGTTGTCCTCCAGCTGATGCATTACAGCGTCTCTCCCACCAAATATCTTCACTGCTCATCTCATTCTCACCTTAAACACACCCACAAGCGTTCAACATTCCTTTCTGTAGTACGTGATGGTTGTTCCCTGGTTACTCGTGCACATGCTGCATGTTGTCATCGCCATCGGTGCTGCTACCGTTTCTACTGTGGTTCATCTCCACAGATACCCAGTGTCCCTAGCAACAGGTGGAGAGAGGAGGCAACGCTCATCTCATCAAAGCAAAAACATGTTCCTCTCCCCTTTTTTTTTCCAGATGACTTTCTGTTCTCCTGATCTCTCTACTTATCTTGTCTACTCACTCCTTTAATAGCCTTCCTCTATTTTCCTCCTCTTCACTCTCTGCCCACCCTTCTCTTCATCTGCCTTCTGCCCTCTTCCCTGAAATAGAGCCATCAAGCTCCCTGTCGTCTACTTTACTTCCCTCTATCTTCTTTTTCATCTGCTTTTGCTGTCCCCTCTCCCGCTCTCTCCCCCTCTTCCTCCCATTACTCCCCGACTGTCTCTTCTCCACAGGATCACGGCGACACAACAGTCATCTCTCATCAGTCGAGATGCCGTCTCAAAACAGGAATCGTGAGCTTCATCGTTCCAGCTCTCTTCTCTCTCCACTTTATCATTACAATCGCTCTCTTTCTCCTGCCCTCCTTCATCCTGACTCTCTCCCACTTTGACATTTTCCTCTCCCCTTTGCTTTTGTTTACCTCTGCTTCCCCATCTCTCCCTCCCCACCCTTTCTGACTCCTCCTCTACCTTTCTGGTCCTTTCTAGACAGCTCTCCTTCCCTCCATCCTCTCTGTGGCGCCTGTTTGCGTCCTCTAAATGCAAGAAGAATCATTAAGCTCAGCACCAGGACGATGGCCCAGCGTATAGAGATATAAAGTCTGAAAGCGCCTCCAGTGTTGAAAGATGTACTAAATCATACACACTGTATGTTGTCTTCTTTGTCTGCCTGGAGAGTCAAAAGCACCTGTTACACCGTGTTTGTGCGTGTGTTTGTGTGCGCGCGCGTGTTGGTAGGAAGGCAATTAAGAACAGCTGACTAAACATATGGCTGGATCTTATAGAATAAAGGTGCTTAGCAAGCAGCCTTTTTTTAACAGCACTAGGCTCCGCATAGAAACACACACATACTGTATACACAGGCACATCAATGCATAGAAACACAACCACAGTTTGGGCATATGAGGACAGCGATTCACACTCCTCGGCAGAGCTGGGAATCAAACTTCAACACTTCTTTAGTTTATTGATTGGAATGACAGCAAACTTTGTGGCCCGGTGACACCAGCCTTTAAAGCAAAAAAAAAAAAAGAAGTTGAGGTGAATTCAATTAATTAATGAAATTGCCAAAGTAAATCTATGTTAATCTTTTCAGTCCAACTTTCAAAAGCAAATTGGTCCCTTTGACCGATAGCAACACATCTTGACAGTTCTGACCTTTGAGGAAACAGAAAGACAAAACATGGCGGAGCAGTCTTGTAAAATTTTGGGGCAACTAGTGGTGAGGTTGCAGACTGCAACCAGTTGAACACCCCTCTATTTCCAAACATGTAGGAGAACCTACAATAGGCTCTACATAAAAATGCAAAATGCTAAACATGGCTGATTAGTGTGTTAGCGGTTAGCTTGCCAGTTAGGGTAGTTCACCAGCTAGCCTTGCCAGTAGTCACTATGTCACCTTTAGACTATATTATTTGGGCAAACTTCTTGTAAGTCTGCTTGTGTTTAGGCAACATATAAAGTTTAATTATTTAAATGTTAAATAAAGACTTAAGGATTTTGTTGGGAAAAGTTCTTCATGCTTCTTAAAGTAAAGTATCTGAGTATTGTTTTGATGCCAAAAGTGAGGAAGCCAATTATATCAGCATTAGTATAAAAAAAATGTTAACAACAATATCAAACTCCTTAACCCAAATACTGATCATGTTCTCGCTAACATCCAAACATCTTTTCCCAAAAACACGAACTCCTTCTCGTAATCGATTATATTCCTCAACAGGGATCACTTCTCCAGATTTTAGTTGCGTCTTGGTGGCATAAACAAAGGCTACACACACACTCACACACAAACACACAAACACATAAACGCACACACACACACACACACATACACACAACTCCACCCACTCAGCCAGACAGCCGGCTAATGTAGACCTATAAATCCAAACGTCCTCAATAAGCACAGAAAAAACCCATTTTAATCACAGAAGAGGGGGCATTTTATGCATTCTCATCACTGCCATATTGGCTCATTCATGTTGTAATGCTGCAAGATGTTGCTGTGGATTAATCACAGCTGTTACTCAAAGGATCATTTTCCATTTTTGTTGTTTGTTGAATTTAAAGTAGATGTTATCAAAGCGGCTTAAAGACAAACTAAATGATTACTCTGTATGAGAAATAACTGTGGGACGATGTACTTCTTTGATGCGGTGTGTTGATTCATACCCAGACACCCTGTTTTTAAGTCTCTTTTGTCTCTGATCGTGACCTCCCCTCTTTTCTCCCACGTCTCTTATCACTTTCACCTCCTGTCCCACTTTTCTTCTTCACCTCGCCAATCTGTGCGTCCTCATTCTCCCCCTCTCTCCTTCTTACAGCCTCATCTTTCACCTTTTACCTCATCTCTGTCTCATTTACTTACTAATAATTTCTACTCTCTTTCCCATTTTTTATTTTCTGTTTGGATCCGAGCTCTCCATTGTCTCTGCTCTGAGCATTTTAGCAGGTTAACAGGTGCTCGACGGCCACAGTCACATTCTGTGGTGCAAAAAGAGGATTTTGTATTCGACTTAATGGGAACAAATTATAGAAATATTTTAACATTTTAAAAATATAGCACATGACACATCACAGTGCAATTCATATACATGGAGGTAACACGATCACATCTCAAATGTTTGTCGTCTGTGCACAACGAACATTTTAACCAAAACCGTTTCATTCAGGATGCATAAACTACCTGTTTTTAGTGAGTGAACAAAAAAAAGAACAAAAGTCTAACTAACCACCTGCTATGCCACGATAGTGCTCTGTCATCCAGACACCAGTTAACAAAGGCTGACAGCCACCACAACAAAAGATCTGCTCTCCATCAACAGAACCCACAAACACACAACTTCCAGAGGCAACACACTGGACATGAACACATTCAAAAAATCAAATAACCATCCTCAAACATCAAATCAGACATATTATTGAAATATTCTTCTAGATTCTTCTAGAACTTGTGGAATAAAGTCAAAATCACAGCCCTCATTTACTGTCCAGTAAAGCAGCAGCCACCCTGTGTTGTTTACAAAGCCAAGTCAGGCTAAATGAATCCTTTTACCTTCTTTCCTTTCTTCTTGCGATGAGCTGACTTCCCCGTAGCCTTCTCTTTAACCTCCTCGCTCATTTCAGCATTTCAGCTGTGAGCTGTGAGAGAGTGTGTGTGTGTGTGTGTGTGTGTCCCAAACAGCTGTGTGTATGAGTCCAAAAAGGGTTGTTTTTTTTGTTTTTTTTAATCCAGCATGGATGAGCGGTGAGGAGTGGAGTGGCGGCCACTCTCAACGTGCACAGCGACCAACTCGCTCAGTTGCTCACACCCACTTTCATACACACACACACACACGCACGGCTGCCAACAAGGCTGCCCGGCTGGAGCGATGGAGACACACACACACACACGCACACACATCTCTTTCTGTATATGTTTCTGTTTCTCTTTCTCGTTCTCGCACACTTCACTTTTACCTGCGTCCATGGCTGTGGTTGCCTCCCACACACTCCACAAGTGAGAGCAAAGCAGCAACAAGCTACAGGGGCTTGAGTATTAATAGCAATCAATATCAGCTCATCGGCAGTTGCTTGTGTGTGTAAAAGTGTGTGTGTGCCTGTTTCTGTGTAGAGAGTGAGAGAAAGAGAGAGAGAGAAGATGGTGAATTTCTTCAACAAGTTAAAACAGATAGAAAATATGTTTGTGTAAATATATATACATATATATATATATATATATATATATATATAATATATACATATATATATACACACATATACACATATATACATATATACACATGTATATCTGCATATAGATGTATAAACTATATAAACTGAATACACATATAGGATGGAGAAAGTTTCATTTCCCCTCCACTGTGTGTTTTCTTAAATCAATCTATTGTTTATGTTTGAAAATGGGTATTTCTTACAATCTAAACAATCGCTTTAAATTGAAAAAAAATATCAATACACTAATATATTATGAGAATTTAGACAGAGCTAGGTCTGAACAAGTGATCGTTTTTCAACCAAAATCTCTATTCACAACATTGGAAACATTACAATGTATTATGTTCATATATTCATTATTATTAAATGGGCTGTTTAGACAAATGTCAACTTCATTAGCTGTAGCTAATTAAAGTTTTCCGTCTTGTAGGTTGGTCAGAAACCAAAAATAATCTTCTGTCTGCATTGTTAATGTTCAGCAAAAGATGGCGTCTTCAAGACAGAAACAGTGTATGTTGAGTGGATGTTTTTGGCGTTCAAAAAGGCTAACAGAGAGGTGTGTCTTTCTCTAAATTAACAAAGGAGGTGATCGAGTTAAAACTTTAAAGTACATCATCGTTTTAAGCTTCCCAAAAACGTTCTGAATCAGGACCGCTGCTAAAGTGTGAAGTTGTCCGCAAGGATTTTTTTAGCTCAATAACAATACTTATACTTAAGAGGTAAAATTTTATGGTGCTACGTCAGACAAGTTCTAAATGTACATCAAACAGCAAGCTTTTTCACTTCAATTTAGCCAAGATTTGTGGCAATCACATAAACTGAGGGTGACATTTACAGGTGGAAAATAAATTTCAGGCATTACCATACTCCAGTTTCATCAGCCAACATGTATGCTGATGCCAGTATGTCCACGATGACATGATAATGTGCGTGCAAATGTATTGGTTGGGATCAAGTGAAAACATTTTCTATGGCACGGAGCGGATAAGTTGACTTGAATGCTCCTGATGAATCACTGGATTCCCTCTCAGTCTGTGTGAAAAGAGCTGTCTCACATCGAGCCGTCTCTCCTTCGAGTGCTGTCAGTCACACACACATCTTCTGGCAGCGAGACACGAGTCTATATTAGCGAGAGTAACGTCACAAGAGAACGGTGAGAAAGAGAAAGAAGCGAAGAAGGGATGCTTTCCTGACAACCAAGCTGGGTAAAAATTCCCCAACAGCCCCCAGTAACACACCTCCCCCTGCCCTGCCTCCCCCTTATCAATAATGGACAAAGAGAGGAAAACCCCTGGTGGCAGATCACTGTGGATTATTGCTCTTTGTGTGTGTGTGTGTGTGTGTGTGTGTGTAAATTATTGTGTGTGTGTGTGTGCGCTGTGAGATTATGCCAGTGTGAGCCAGTTTGCCCAGTACAATTATGACTGTATCATCCATTGAGAAGCACAGGGATTCAAGGATTGTATTCAGGGCTATTCATTGTGGTTGCTCTCTGTGGAGAAGGGCACAGGCACACACACACACACACACACACATACACTTTGTGAAACTGTCTCTAGCTCTTGCACACACACCAGGCTAAAATAATTGCCAGTATAAAAAGGTAAGACACCCTTAAATAAAGTAGGAAAATGGCAGAATCTATGTATTTAGGCTGAATAGAGCGCATTTCAATCGGTGCTGTGTCATTGTGTATTTTTAATGTCACTCTTAATGAAGTCAGACAAGCTTTCAAGTTTCACTGTAACACTGTTTGAACTGAACAATCTAGTCTGACATCTGGTGGACAGGGCCTGCTATGACAACAACAACCATCTGTAGTCCTTTAATATTCAAAATACTTAAAAGGTGCAGTAAAATGGATATTCTGACCAAATCGCATAGTAGATATTAACTGTACAGTATGTGCACAAGTAAGATATATATATATATATAAAATATATTGGTTATTACAGTATACCATTTTGGCAATTAGGATACAAGAAAATGACATATTATTCCATATTTTTGTTATATTTGAGAAAAATTAATTCAGCACACTCAAACTTGAAGTGTTTTTCTGCTGGCCGACTTTTTCTGAGTGTACTGCACGTCTGGCATTGTCAGACTGCACTGTCTCTTTTAATCTGAGCATTCCCCTTCCTTGTGAAAACCCAGCGCCTACATTACCCACAATGCAAGTCAGCCGCTGACACTTGGCAAAGATTCGTGTGTGTAATGCTCGTGGCTAATGTAGCCTCGAGCAGAGACGCGGAGCGGAGCGGGCTGCAGAGGTCTGGTAACCTCACTTCTGTCTCACACCTCCAGATTTTTTCTCATTTAAAAAAAAACTTTTCCCCTTTAATTCAGCTTCTTTTCCACTGTGAACACACTACCTGCTTACTGAATCATGGCCAAAAAAGTTTCTGGAAATGAGTTTTAAACAATGACCTCATCCTGCACTGCTTAGGTGGGAGCATAAATATCAAACCAATAAAGCCATCGCAAATGTTTAAGTCATCCTGCCCTCCTGCCCCCTCCTATCAAACCAAACAGCCTTTTTCTACTTTATATTCCATTGGTTTCCACCTCACTGCATTATGGGTCCCTCTTAAATCCCACTTTAACAGCTATGACATCATATTAAAGAAGTGAACAGGTCATTTTGCAATGTCTTTAAAAGGTACATGATTACAAAGAAGTAGTAATTCTGTGTCACGCATGCAGATTGTTGGTCTGCGTGTTCTTAATGTCTCTTTTCTAATGTGTTCGATTTCAGCCTGTGTATCATCAGCAGGGACTGTACGGTCTTCTGCTTACATCCACCTCTCTCCCTTTCTGCTTTCCGTGCCCCCTCAGCCTGAATTCAATACGACAGCAACACACACACACACACACACACGAACTTGCACGCAAACACACAATAATGTGCCTCTAGAACGGTTACATCCATGCACCCAGAGGTAACACAATACTTTTATGGCTAATATTCTCTTTCAGTCAGCCATTAGAGGCCTGCTGGAAAAGGGAGTGGCTTTATGGCTCTACAGTGAGGGCTCTATAACCGTAAATTATAATAGGCAAAGAAGACTGGTGGTTACTGAAGATAGGAGGTTGGTAAGCGCCAGTGGGTTGCTAATGGGACCAAAACAATCAGCTGAGCGGCGAGATAGAGAGTACATGTCGGTACCTATTTGAATCGTTATGGAAATTTCAGATATGGGATAGAGTGAGGGTGTTTTAGAAAAAGAGAGAGAGATATGAACGCTTTCTTTCGGTTATGGCTCGTGCAATTTCTCAGAGTGAGAGGAGACAGATGGGAAGGATCAGAGAGGAGAGAGAGACAGCAAAGAAGAAGGCCGCCTGTCTATATTTAGCTCCGTGTTTATACTGAGATTTGTATGTTACATTCCTCGTCGCAGCGCCATGTGCAGGTTTGCGGTGGACAACACAGCGAGGTTCTCACGCGCCGATTGGTTGGCTTTTATCAGAGAGGGTGTGAACTTTGACCACAGAGGATGACTGGTTTGTGCGGTTGTGTGTGTGTGTGTCGGGTAGGTTGTAAGTAAACACAGTACAGTAAGTGGTTTTAATTGTTGTGGCGAGGAGACAGGAGGGTTAGCACACGAGCACCTGGGGGTTTTCTTTCATTACACACTGTATTTCATAATAAAAACTAACAGGTAACCCTGGAATATTGTGGAGGAAACAATCATGCATGAAAATTCACTAACTCAGGTTTCACTTAGTAGATTTCAACCTTATCTCACAATCCTTTTCAGTAGATAGAGCCTGTTAGGTGTTCACGGAGATTGCTCTGTGGAATCCTTTATCAAAATGAATAAAAGCAATGTCCTGGGCCGACATGGAAACTGGCAAAGCAGAATTTTGGGCCCGCCTCAGATTGTCTTTCATCTCATTTGTGGTTGTGTGTGACTCAGTGCTGGCTTTGTTATGTCACCGCTCACATGCACAGAGGAATCACAATAAACCGTTACAGAAATACACAATCATTGCTTGTAAATTTTCTTAAAGATCTCTTGTTTTAATACGTATAAAAATGCAACCAACAAATTGTTAAATGTGCACATCTTCCTTCTTTCACACCGAAAAACCAATATAAATATACACAAGATGTTTCCTGCTTTGCTGAAAGTCGTTGCTGTGCATGTGTGCAGTGAAGGCATCAAATTTTCTCTTCATAGTTGAGTAAGTTGCACACTTGACCATGACTGGACTCATAGTTGAGTCAATAGTTGAGTACGTGTAACAAAATCTTGCTCATTCGCATACACAGATTTAAGCACAGAGAAACTTCCCCCTTCTTCAGTTGTGGAAACAGCCTTCTAGAGTCAAACTCTGCACGCACATCCTTGTTACAACAAGCAAAACACATGTCTGAGTGGAGGGGAATTTTAAAATGTGCTTAACAAAACATCATTACAAATTAATTTCCTTTCATAGTTTCACTTTTATCCACGCTAGTAAATCCACACAGAGGAATCCAAAATGTTTGACGGGACTAAAATGACTCTACAGGATGAGCAACCAATGGGCTTGTGTCTGCTTGTCTGAGTGGGTGTTATCAACGCCAAATACTTCATTATTACTGCCCGTAAAAGGCAAACTCTGATATGTGCATATGATAAAGGCAGAGTTTAAGGGCAACTTTAAGTTTCTTTTAAGAACTATAACAGTGTTGGTTTCTATGTTTTTGCAGAAGAGATCAATTTCATTTGGCGTCCACTATCTGATGCGCCACCGAGCTGCAGCTATCTGCACTCAACGTTTTTTGTGAATACTGAATACTGGTTCTGGTTGCAGAACATGTCAGGTGTAGTTCTGCACTGAAGCCTGTGATTTGTGCGCGAGTGTTTCTGAGAGAGAGGGCGAAACTCACTGTGGGGTTTTTTCTGTGACATAGATGCTGATGTGGGCTAATGGGCGGCTGTTTGCACTACATGGAGGAGGACCAGACTCGCACTCTGTTGTACTGTAAATCACCATTCTGGGATGTTCTTTGCTTTTAAGTAATTACTGTATTTTGTAACTGCCACTGGATTTATGTTCCGCTTTTACCTCTCTGTTTGATCCCGTACATCCTGTTCCCCCATAATGCCCTTCTGAAAAATCTCAAAGCACAGGTGTGAACTTGTTGCATGCAGTTGTGGCTTACGCACCTGGATTGTGAAATCCATAGTGATAAAACCAGACAGAGCAACAGTTAGTAGCTCCAGAGGTGATTTCAGATTTGCACATTTACAGCAGTTTATAAAAACACAAATAAAAGCGACAATCTAATATTGGGAAAACAAAACGTGTCTTTCTGCGAACACTTTTCTATCTGTGCCGTGTCTCTCGTTGGCTGACATCGAGGAATGTCAGTCCAACCACAGCCAACAGATAAGATCAGTGTTTCATGGAAAGAATGCCAAGAAAAAGAGCGCCTCTCCATTCTTTTTCTCTTGTCAGGTTTCCATCTTTACTGTAATCTGTTTGTCTCCTATCTGGTTAGCTTTTACTTCACTTTTCTCCTATCTCCTCTGGATCCTGTCATCACCTCACCTCTTCTCCTCGACACCCAAAGGACACAGCAGCTTCACACTACAGTTTAGACCACAGGTGTCAAACTCAAGGCCCACAGGTGTCAAACTCAAGGGCCAAATCCGGCCCGCCACGTCATTTTATGTGGCCCACGAGAGAGCCGGATCTTACTGCTGTCTAATGGTCAAACTTACAGCTATAAGTGGATCAGATAAAATCCTCTATATCTCAGAGGACTGCTGATGACTGCAGGGGTAAGTCATTTTGTATGATTGATTTAACAAACGATCACTTTATACCACTATTGTACTGTATTATCGGTTAGCATTAACGCTAGATAACGTTAGCTATAGGCTCCGGTAACAAATACAACAGTACTACATCAGTTAGCGTTATAACATATAAACAGCATCATGTTGGCTGTGTGTGATTTACCTTCAGCTGACTGCTCCTCTGTCTCACCTGGTCCTCACCTGGCTGAAATAAAATGCTGGGAATATTCGACCAATCAGCTGTAAGGCCCGCCCACAAAGTTCCTGTTATTCTCAGTAGTTGATGTATATTTCCTCATCATGTCTGTCTGCATACATTTTGTTTTTGTAAAATACCACATGTGTCACATGTTCTTAGCAGCTCACAGTTATTTGTTGTACCATGGTTCTGCACATCTCAACTGTGACAAAAAAGTTTGGAACAAAGTTGATGTAATTGCTTGAGTTTGATTAAATGTGTCTTTGTTATTCACTTGAAAAGTTTTATCTTTGACTGATGAAGTAATGTGGAGTTCTTAACCTGATAAAGGGATTTATGTAAGAATAACCCAGATCAATGTGCTTGCATACATTTTTACATTTATGCAAATGCATGTACAATATTTGGACACAAAAATAAGTTAGAGTAGTTCCATTTATAGAACTGGGCCTTTGAGGACAACCATAATGCTGATGTGGCCCGGGGTGAAAATGAATTTGACACCCCTGGTTTAGACAGTGCAGAACGGCCAAATATTTAAGCACAAAAAAAAGGAGAGGCCTGTATTCAGCTATATGCCATGAAATTATTGGTGCCACTCTCTGCATATTAATGATATCTTTGGATCAAATCTTCATCATGACCAGCCAGGAGGAAATGAGACCGAATTCATACATGTGTGCCAAGGCAGTGCCATGGCAATAGATGAATCCCCATAGAAACAGCCATGATTTCACCATGACAACCGAACAAACTGTGAGGATTCTACCGGGCGAACCAATCGGGGCTTTGGAGAGAGAGTTTGGCACGACCGCCATCATGTCACCATCAGTGGAGCTACGACTTTCTCCCTGCCCATGTCTCAATCTGTGTCTCGCACACAAACACTGAGTCTGACCCGCTGTCTCGTCGAGTCGACTGAATTTCAAGGTGGACATAAGAAAATATGTGAACTCAAAGCCTCACAGTGACGAAAAACAAAGAAAAACAAAGTAATACAGAGCAGCAAAACTGTGAAATATGGTCACGTCTGCCTGCCATGGCACAAACACAGAAGTAAATTACACTACTGCTGTAACTAATGTAAACTTTTTTGATAGTGTTTTCATCTAAAGTATAAATTCTAGTTGTCTTGGTTTAAAAAAAGGTAAATAATGAAATAATTTATGTTCCAGTGACCAAAAGTCCAAAACTAAACAATCTTGTAAAGACTGATAAAGATATGGGGGAGGACACAGACCTCCCAAAGGTAAAAGGAACAAGGCGGATCTACACCCTCAGGTTGCAATGATGCGTGGAGGAATTTAGCGTTTAAATCTGGAGAACATGGGGACACAATTTTACAAAAATAAAGAAAAAGAATAAACACTTGAATCCCGTGTCCAACTTTTTGGGGAAATTGTGGGAGCTGTTTTACCTTTAACTGACCAATCAGACGGATCTGTTTCTGCAACACCCCAGATGGACACAAGTTAAGTGTCAAATGGAAAGGTTAACTAACACTCGTAAAGTAAAAGAGGCTCATTTACACAGAAGTGAAGGAATCCCTCACACACGCACACGCACACACATACGAGTATTGAGAAAGAGCAGACACTCCAACACCAGTCACAAAGAGACGGACTTTCCAGCCTCCCCTTGATTTACAATCCGTCTTTGTCTCGGGAGCGGCGCGCTCACACAATGCTAATGGCAGCAAAAAGGACACGTTCCACGCCTAAAATGGTCTCATCGCCAACCCCAGTGAGCCGCACCGTGACAGGAGCAGAGCTGGAAAGTTGGATCCTGACTCGCTTTCTACCACCAGGCTGCCCGCCCCCCCCCCCAACTTCAATTTGTACACACGTCCAATCACTCGTCGAGCATTTCATCACAAAGTCGTCCACCCTGAAAGGTGCAACATTTGAAGGGTCTATTCTTTTTAGACACCTCTCCTTCAACTACTACATAAATTATGTTTAAACTCCAACATCAGTGTATTCAACAGCTTTGGGAGCCATTGGTGTTGATGATTTTTTCAACTCATGTTTAATTTGGTGCTTTCAAATCATTAAACACGAGACGTTGGGTCAGTGTTGTGTAATGTCCACCCACGTGCCTTAATCTGTTAAAGGAGGGCAGATTGCTGGTGGGTCATGTAAATGCCACATATAACACTATCTGGAACATCACAACACACCAAACTAAACCTGATGAAACATCTGTTGTGATTAGAGTCTGACTAATACTTGGAGCCAGTTAGGGTTGAAAACTTCAAAGATAGTGGTAACAAAATATCCCAGTAGTTATTTCACAGTAAATAATACTGGTAATTTGAATTATTTTAAATGATAACCACAGATAAAATCCCATATCCAGTCTTTTTGCATGTCAGCCAACGTATTAGCCGCTAATATCATCCTTTTCTGCTGATACATCCATCCAAACTCTTCAACATTTCCTCACTGCATCTCAACTAACAAGTGGCAAAAGCTGAAATAGTAGTTCGGTGGACAAAAACATATTATATACCCATAATGTGGTTTAGATTTTAGACTACAATCTCTGAATTAATAAACTCAGTCCAGTCTAATAATTTCACCCTCACTCTCTCTAGGACTTGGAGAGATTGACCTACATACACACACAGGAAGGGTTTTTAACACACACACATATAAACAAAATGATGGAAGTTACATAATATAGTAATAAAGTGAGAGACAGCGTGTGAACATGGAAAAAGGAATGAGATGGGGAAGGGCAGGCCTACATGGAAGTCTGGCCTCAGGCAGTAAGTGAGCCTCAGATAACACACCCGCACTTATGACAGAGAAATTTAAGATAAAAAATTCATTTGAGTGGAGCCGCTGCGATCAGTGGATTCAGAGGGGGTTCAAGACACAAGTTAAGGGAAAAGGACACTCCATCAGAAGCGCTTGTTGGATGGTGCAATAGCTTTTAAAATCCTTCCCTCACACCCACTTTCCACCATGATTGGGATGATTGGGATCCATGAACTTCACTACAAAACCAAACAATTTAATTGAAAATTTACCCGTCTCAATCCTCCCCTTCTGTCCACATGTGCATGCTGTCTCCCTCATCCGTCCTCGCTCACTCTCTCTTAGTCAGCCAATCGTTCAGGCCAGAAAAGAGGGTCAGCTGACACCCATTAACCCATTCATTTATATAAAAGAAGCACAGAATACACCCCCCGCCCCCATACTGTATAACACCCTGGTGTCAGTCGGTGCTATGACCCTGCATGGAGTGTTTAAGAGTGTGTGTGTGAAATTGGTGTCTCTCTGTCCTGTTCTCAGTCATTCCTGCTCACACACTGGCACTCATTCATTCATTGATCCATCCATTCTTTCGACGTGCAGATGTCCGCACAGTAACAGATCTTTTGTCAGTCGCGGCGCTGCAAAACCTCTGAGCGTCGTTTCCATCCGATAGAAAATCTATTCTAAACCAAGACTCCTCCATTTTAAAAACCAGCGCCAGCTCTTCTTTAGGTTAATGAACTAAAACACAATGAACTAATGGACTAAATTATTGTCATATTCATGTAAACTTTTTAAAGATTTTTAAGTGTTACTTTTTTCACATTCAGTATCCGATCTACCCATCTGGAGCTTCGCCTTTAGTTACATGATTATTGTGTCTATATCTTCTTGTCCTTTTGACCTTTGGTCTCATAAATTCAAAATAGAGCTGAGAAATTTAGTTATAACATACAGCTCTGGGGTCATTACAGCATATTTTATTAGTCGTAAGTGAGTTCTATTCTGCGTTCATTTATTGCATTTATAAAATATGTGTGTTTGAAATGAAAACCCTTCTTGTTAATGTTTAACAGCTAAAGTTGGGCTTTTATGCAGCTGACAAATGGAACAAACCAGGTTAATGATTACTGTCTGATTTCTATCTTCACTTTTATAAGCTCATATCCACATTTTTATTGGTTCCTGTGAAGGCGGCTGTTACAGAATAAGTTCTGAAGTTTGCTATTTAGACAAAAGAATACACCAACTATCTCATTTTCACTAGCTTAAGCTGAATCTCTATAAGAATGTGGGATGATTCCTCTAATACATTACAGTAGTTTGCCTGTTGCTAACTGCTACTGTAAAAGGTGCACAATTCTGCAGCAACAACTTTTTTTAGAGTGGTATTTATCATGCATCTGGAAAGTAAGGGAGTGCAAAGGAAGTGTTTTATGTTGCTGATCTTTTTTTTTTTTCTTTTTGCAACTGCAGAGGTGAATCCCACTAAAATGAGGAAATTTAAGACGAATGTCCTTAACGTCGGCTCAACAAAAGACCTGTTTCGTTGGCTGCTGAAAAATAGGCAAGAGGTAACTGTGGGAAGCATTTTATTTGATTTCTAGCACGTTATCAGAACCTGCAAGATGACATCCACTCATAGTGACTACAGCAATAGCATTATAAAAACTTTTTTATAGTTTCTTTAGGCAGCTAAAACGTTTTGGTTAAGTCCAAAGTGCTTTTGCAGCCTAATCCCAATCACAGAGGTTGACTCCAGGTGTGATGTGGTGTCCAGGGCTTCGTGCACAATCATCCACCCTGACACAGAAAAGTTATTTTGCTTAAAATACATAGTGCATGGGCCCAAACATGTTCATTTTAGCTATACTGCTTCTCTTTCTTCTTCTTCCATTTTACCATTTTGACTGTTTGGTGGCTAAAAAAGCCTGCAAATGTTAAATTAGTAAATACTTCATATAGTGGCATCCTTCCTTCTCTCTGTGAGTTCTGGTCAATAGCTGCCATTCAGTTGTCACAGACTCTGCTCTGTCTCACCATGACCTGCTGTGTATCTGGCTCAGCTAGTCACAGACTAGCACACACACACACACACGTACGAGGATGTCTAACCTCAGAATACACCCACATACATACACACATGCTAACAGACTTTTACACACCCACAGAGAAGTGGAATTACATGCTAATGCTGTTACCCCGTCGTACGTCCACTGCTACGACCATTCGAACTGCTGTCTGGTCATCTTCACAACAAACAAGCACTAATTCAGTGACTTGACGTTACCTCACCACAACTGAGGTCATGTTTACTCATTACAATACCCCCCCTGACTGAAAGCCAATGTGGGTGAATCAGTAAGCTCACTCGTCCCCATGCAGCACGCTGAGTCAGCCAAACTCGACTTTTCCCAGTACAATGAGTGGGACGATGAAAAGGCTCATGTAATACAAATTAATACAAAAACTGGAATAATAAAGCTGACCAGGCTATCCTTTTGTACTCTTGTGACCTTTTATACTTGTTATTCATCATTACATAACAAAATAACCCATGTGTTTACATGGGGGTATTTCCATCTTTAGCTGTAAGATTTACTGATGTACCCCAACGACTGAAATGACAGAAAATAGTGAAGAGTGGCCATCACAGTCAGAAAAAGAGGTGATGTTTTAAACAAGCCTCTTTTGTCCAAAATTGTTCAAAACACAAAAGATAGTAAATTTGCAGTGACATAAAAACAGAAAACATTTGAAAGGCTTGAGCCGACGAGTGTTTGGCATTTTGCTCAATAAATGACTCGCATGATTATCAACATTGTTGTCGGTTCATTCTGCTTTGACAGACTAATTGTTTTAGCCAGAAGTGCTTTGGAGTTCCAGCACGAGTCCTGGTTGTTTATTATCCAGCACTTCCTGTGATTCATGTTTGAGGTTTTTAAGTATCAGCTCAGCATTGAGAGGAACAAAAAGTCTGTAAGGTGTCATGAAAGCGATTTATTAAAAATATATGTAAAAATACATTTTAGTGCACTTCTTTGTAAAAGGAATTAACTATATTTTCGCTCACTGCAAGAATTAGACAATTCATAGATTCGTCAACTATCAGATAATTATCCAGAAACCATTTCAACAATCTTTCAAGCAACAATTCCAAACATTTGTTGGTCCCAGCTTCTCAAATGTGATGATTTGAGGCTTTCCTTTGCCTTGATGCATAATAGTAAAACTAAAAATCATCAATATCAGTGCTAGTATTGGCTCTAAAATGCTGAAACCACATGTTGACACTATCATCATTTCCTGTTGTGGCTCTGCACTTTCTGACAACACAACAGCAAAACAAACCACGAATGTAAACGTGACACTGACAAATGATTTGAACAGGGAGGACTAACCTCCCCCGAGCGACCCTCAAGCACATACATGTGTTTATAGTTATCTGGGTTTCTTATCGTAATTATAAATAGGAAAATTCACTTTCCTAATTTTTCTTCACGTCTGGATGCTTTTCAACCTGTCGGGCCGCCCTGTGCAGACACACGCAGCTCTGCGGGCTCCAGGTGGAGTGTAATCACTGGTTTGTCCATTTGCTTTTGAGCGGGACATAGGTGGAGCCTGCAGAGCCTCTGTTTGCTCTGCCACAATAAACCTCCTGCACGGTATCTTGACAACAGGCGGTTATTACTTAATACCACTGAGAAACTAAACCGCCTTCCATTTCCCATTACAAACCGTGGTCAACCATTAATGGACAGATGGGAGGAACCGCCGACAGACAGTCTGTGATACACACACACACACACAGACAGACAGACAGACAGACATCCCACACACCTAGTATTTTCTGACAGGACGTATGACTGCAGGCGACAGGAAGTCCTCTGACTTTTCCACTCTTTAAAAAACATTACACAGTATAGTAAGCGTTTAAAATATACTTCATAATGTGAAAACGTTCTTTTTAACTGCAAAACTGAAGCCTCATGTTTTAAGTCCACAAAACAAAGGCTCAGAGAGAATGGAAAGCAAAACGCTGCAGGTCGAAACTGCAACTTCCATGCTTTTGTTTACTTGTTGACAGCCAGTCAAAAGTCGTTGTCGGTTTCATTTCACCACGCAGCTCCACAAAGTCATCACCCACAGCATTATCTGCGAACAAAGTCTGCAGTTTGAGCGTTTATTACACCGAAAAAGGAGGAAAAAAAACAAGAAAACAAGACAATGAAAGCAACACATCTTTGGAAACGCCCATTTTACTTGCTCATTGTTGTTCACGGTTCAAATCTACAACAATCTCCTGAGGTTGCTGCTCGATTTACATCTGTCAGCGCGTATCATATCCTGGTGTGAGAAAACAATGCAGTCCATCAACCTCTTGTATACTCACGGCCCAAGTCGTGCATAAACATCAGTATACTGTTTATGCTTTATGGTATCAGTATACAAATGTGACACTGACAAAAATGAACACAAACTTGATGGATGGTGCAACTCAAACAAGCTGTCTGTTAGAAGGGCTGCAACTAACTACTGTTTATTATTATCAATAAATCCACAGTGTTTTGTGGACTGATCACTTCAATGTTTTCTCTATGAAATGCCATAAAACATAAACATATTCATATTACTAATTTTATCCAACTAACAGCCTACGACCCCAAGAAACTCAACACATTATCATTAAAGATTACCAAAACCACTAAATATTTCTCTTTGAGAACCTGGAACCAACACTGCCAAAGTGAGCAAAGACTCGATGGATTAAGCAACTCAAGTTTCAACTAAATGGAAAGCAATGAGCGGTTACCTGGAACAGTGAGCATACAAATAACAACAAGAAGAAAAAACAGTAAGCTTTTCATACATGGTAAACATAAATGTTGTACTTTAAGTAGATCAACAAAAACACACTTTAAAGTCATAATCCATGAAATATGATCATTTTTATAATGTTTCTGTTGAACTGATCCCAGCATGGTGTATGTGCATATCTCAGTGTGGTGTCATCTTCACGGACTCACAGCAGCAAGTGAAAGTAAAAAACTCCACGTTTGACTTACATTGAGGTTGTTCTGTCATATAAATGAATCGCACTGACCTTTAAAAACGTCGTTTAAAAACAGCACATCAGAAACACACACACATCTCTTTTATTTTCTTTTTTTTACTATTTCTAACTATTTTTTTTCACCCCGCATGAGGCAAAATAAAACTTCAAACCAACAGACACGCACTTGGAAACAAACCCGTTCCCATTGAGTTTGTCTTGCACAACCTGACCAAAACCCAAATGAGCAGACCGATCCGGACACTGAAGCTGGAAAGTATTTTAGCTGCTGATCTGCAGCGGCGGAACTAGTTAAACTCCGCTTACCTGCTCTTCGCGGTCACCTGTGGCGGAAGAAGCCATGTTGTTGGACAGAGTGTGCAGCTGCTCCGCTTCTCAGGTAAGTTTGGCTCGGAGAGAAGCGGCCGGACAAATCCGCCCGTCAAATAGTCCCTGTGCAGGCGCAGGAGAGGAGGTGACATTTGCGTTACAGCCGCACTTCTCTGACTGACTTCTGCCTTCAGATGGGGGAGTGTGTGTGTGGTGTGTGTGGTGAGGGTGGTGTGTGTGTGAACAAATACTGTACAGTGTTTTTATGTCCTAGATTATGATTTTACCACTGTGTTCGCGCAGGTGAGTGACATACAATGGGTGTGTGTGTGTGTGTGTGTGTGCATGCCTGCTACACAGCATTTTGACTTTCATTTGTTCGGCAACGCCTCAATAAGTTTGTAACATGTGCAAGTATGTGTGTGTTTGTCACATATGTGAGTTCTGACTTAGGGCGAAGTCGAGGACTCCCTGTACACTGTTAGAGATGAGTTTGAAATCAGTACACAGAGGTGGGATGTAACTAAGTACATTTACTCAAAAATTTACTTAAAAACATCAGCCCCCCCCAATTTTACACAACTTTATACTTTTTACTACTCCACTACATCTCAGAGGCAAATATTATACTTTTTACTCCATTACTTTTGTCTGACCACTTTGATTACTTTGCATATTACAGTTTGTCATGAACACCACGTATCTGCATATTTGGATTGGATTGGATTATCTGAGAAGTGAAATTCATGAAAATAGTTACTATGAAAGATAAACTTAGTCTCTTGATTTATCTTGTGAGGGGATTCCTCTCCTCTCTGCACCCCCATATCATGTGGTCACAACTGTATGTAAATTTAGTTTTTCCGATTTAATTTCCGTGTCTGCTAAGTAGGAAATATCTGAAACAAAAACACTACCAAGCAAGTCCAGTAAATTCATGAGAACCTGTATAATAAATACAGTCATGTTATGTTTGTGTAGCCATATATAAATTCAGATTCACAACTATAATTCCTTACTGACAAGGGAAAGAAAAGACCATTAAGCCCATCTTACAAGAGGGAATGGCAGCAGAGGTGGATATATTCACTTTCCTGAAAACTCAAAATATACCTGATAGTATCATTAACCAACTAAAAGATGATAAGGTAATTGATATTACTGATACTATTAACGCATTGCATGTAAAACTTGAGCTACATAGCTAAACCTTTTCATGAGCACACGAAACTTCCTGGTGTGCACCAGAATCTTACAGAACCTACACAGAACGTAGAAACCACCCCACCTGAAAGAGTATCTCATGAGCATGTGAAACTGTGATAATTACACACCACAAATAAAAGTTGTAGTAAGTACAGTAGCAATTATTGACATGTTCCCTTAGGGGCTCTGTACATGAATGTTAACTGCTAACAAATGATTTCAGTAATCAGCAAATCAGTTCAACATATATTTAAGTTACTTTTCAGGGTCTTGCAAATAAATAATTGATAATCTTGTACTAATTATGTAAAGCATTGAACTATTGTCCCATTAATTTCTTTTAATAATAATATGCAGTTGAGTGCTGTAGCACAGTGAAGCATCAGTGGCTGCAATGTTTGAATTGTGACACATGAGGGCGCTGCTGACAAACAAAAAGCAAACGTGTTTCACTTTAACTGCGCAAACTCAGTTGTTGCTTGGATTTAAACCACATAGAAACACATTTTATAGATGTTCAGCTCAGAGTAAAGTATTCAGACTTCGTGAGTGTTTGTCAGCAGTGACACACTCGTCTATATAACATCAGAAATGTTTTATTGTAGTGTGGAAGTGAGACTGAAAAATTAGTAATGGCCTGATAGTTTGGCCTTGTTTTCTGCCTTTAATAAACAATGAACTAAAATGTACTACAGTAGTAGTTAGACATTTATCACTTATTTTCTGTAGTAAAATTATATTTGATATTCAAATATAAATGGGCACTACACTGGTTTTGCAGAAGATAAGCTTGTCTCAAAGGCATGAAAACAG
The DNA here is from genome assembly GCA_023238725.1 of Scortum barcoo. Lineage (NCBI taxonomy): Eukaryota > Metazoa > Chordata > Actinopteri > Centrarchiformes > Terapontidae > Scortum > Scortum barcoo. The sequence continues at coordinate 17,439,197 of CM041542.1, forward strand.
TTTAAATACACTCAGTGGCCACTTTATAAGGTACGCCTGTTCTGACATATAGTTGACTTTTACGTCGTTGTAATGTTCAGGGTTTCTGACACAGATGTGGGGTCAGAGTCAGTGAGGATGTGGTGCTGGACTACATTATTTTGGAGGTGTATCTAATCTTCAGCCTCCCTATCACATATGTGAATAGATAAATGTTAACTCCTACAGAAACCAACAAAATGGACCGATGCAAAGCATGTGTTCTGTTACAGGCTGATGTTCAGCTGCTCCAGTGAACAGGTCAGAGTTCACCTTTGTGTGGATGTGTTCAGTTATCAAATAGAAACACTGATGCACTGTTTGAAGTTCAAATTCTTTTCATCACCATTTTTTGCACATCAAACTAAACCATAGCATCACCCTGACCATTTATGGTCTGTTATCAGTCTGAGCCGTTTTTAAATTAAACACATCAGAAATTTGAGATAAAGGGCCATTTTCAGAGAAATTTCATAATGTGAACCTTAAGTCAGGATATCACAGCCTCTACCATGATTCTGACCGCACAAAAAGTGCAATAACATTAATTTGACAGTATTCCACTGCACTATTTGCATTCAACGCCTTATAAAACACAGACCTGATTCACCCAACTCAAACTGGGGTCAGAGCTTCCAGCATACAACGGGGACTTTTTTAAAAAAAAATGATTCACTTAGGTTGCAGCCAAGGAGTCTGTCCAGCAAACCCTCAGGCTGCAGTTATCTGTTCTGCAGGAAGATGAGTTTAACAGAACCTCATTGTCTCAGACAGCAGAACTTGAACTGTTTATCATCTGTGCTGGAGGTTTAGAGAGGCTACTGCACAAGAGGTGAGTTTGTTTTAGTCACAGACCAGGTTTGAGGCTTTATTCCATTTATTAGATGTTTGCGTACAGTTTGTCGATCTGTGGCTGGAAAAGAGCTTTGAGCTCGGCTCTCTTGGCTTTGAGAGTTGGAGTTAACAGACCGTTCTCGATGGTGAACTGCTTTGGGTGTAGGTACACATCCTTCACCTGCAGGGAGAAAGATGGGGGGGGGGCAGTGAAAATGGTTAAATAAAAGTAGTTAAAAACAGCTTTCAGATCAAGATGCAAACTGAGACTTCTCAGCCTACTGGGCTAATAAGATCGTAGGAGTAAAAAGCAGACAGGGGATTTGGGTTTGGAGAGGAAATGAGTCAGATCTGCATGGTCCTTGTGTTTCTTTAGGACATTTCTTTCAACAAAACTTCTCATTTTAGCCACTAGAGGGTGAACTGAAACAGGAACAGGAATATTTGTAAGTTCAGTTCTTGGAGAGCAGACATTTGCAAAACATGACAGTCAGAAAACATTTGCCTGATTTGATTAATTTCTTTAAATTGAAAGACCGAATTACTGTACAGTTACCAATGACTGCAAGGTTTCCTGATAAGGACATGTATGCGTTTTACACACATGGCTGTTTCATTTGGGGACTTCATGAGGGGCCCTTACCTGCTCAAAGGATTTGAGTCCTGCTTGCTTGCCCAGTTTGGTCATGTCTGAGAGAATGGCTTTCTTCAGTTCCTGTACACAAAGAGTCATCACTGTTAGAGGCGTTCCAGTGAAAATTCTTCTGCTGAAAGCAAGTTAAACAATGCTCTACTTTTTATATTTAATTTGATTTGCAGACACCGTGCTTTGAGAGTTTCACAGCAAGCACGCAAGTCTAGTCCAGCTGGCTTCTTTTACTGTTAATGGTCGTGTTTACTGCAGATATTCTTTGCTGGAGTTTGGGTAGGAAAATGAGCTTGAAGAAACAAAAGTATTATGGCCCCAGATTATCTGCCCCAGGATTAGTTTGGTTTGAGTGAGGAACTACACGAGTGAGAGAGGAGACCAAACATTACTGCGTTTTTGCAGAGGTCTTCAATGGAGCCTTGGCACCCCAGTTTTTTGGCAAAACCTGGCAGGACTTCAGGGTCAGGAACCACAATGGCAACCAGGCAGGACTACAGACACAGGGGGAGGAGGACATGTGTATGCACACTCATGATCCATCTGATATTCACAAACTGAAAAGACGCTGGTTTTAACGTACCTGCAGACTGTCTCCGTGCACAAATACCTGGGCCACAGCTTCACTGTGTACATACACATTCTCGATCTTTTCTGGTGCTATGTACTCCCCTTGGGCCAGCTTGAAGATATTCTTCTTCCGGTCAATAATCTTCAGAACTCCACTCTATTTAAAGATAAACAGTCACACAGGAGAAATAACTAAGACTTTTTTGTTCTTGTTATATAAAGTGGAACTGGGGGAGACAATGCATTTGTGAAAGCAGGTTCATTCAGGTCTTTACCACATGACCAAATTATTCATTACCCAATTAAAATGTATGTTATATTGTGTTCATGTTCCCCTGTCTGTTAAATATTGTTTAATTCATTAAAAAAAAAAAAAAAAAAAAAAAAGTTCTTTGATTTAAAGTATCCCTTTCTTCAAACTCAACTTAATATCCCATCTGCCAAAATGACTTGAGGGCTCCATGCACAAACACTATGCATCTGGTGAAGAAAAGCTTGTGGTTGTATTCATTAAGTTGGTGGTGAATGCTGAACCAATCACCGGGCTCATTTACATGCCATGGAAAGAAAGATTATGCTTGCATTTTCCTGTTATCTGGGTTTTGGTCCTTACTGGAAGCCATTTTCCAATGTCCCCAGTGTGGAGCCAACCGTCTTTATCCAAGGCTTCTGCAGTCTTCTCTGGGTCTTTCAAGTACCCCTTGAACACATTTTTGCCCTTGATACAGACCTGGGAAAGATCAAGAACAAACAAGAGACCATTTATTTAAATATTTTAAGAATTCTCTTTAGTATAATAGTGATGTTTGTTCAGAGCCATGAGTATACAGACACTGATAATTCAACACTTTCATATGGTGCTATTTTGACAAAATGTAAATAGGTTAAAATATATTAAAATGTTCAAGTTGGAACACGCAGCATAACGCATCAACACCATGGAAACTATAATACTTCCCATTTACAATTTCTACCATCTTACCTCCCCTTCACCATTTGAAGCAAAGTAGTTCATTTCTTCAACATCTACCAGCTTCACAACATTACAAGGCAGTGGAGCCCCAACATGACCTGTGGGAAAAGATCATGTATTGCTTCACATTGTGGTGACAAATGCCCATCACAATAACTCAGAGCACAAATTGACATCTTCAAATGTCTGTCTGACCAGCAGTCCAAAATTTGAGTAAATGTACTTAGTTACTTTCTAACACTGATTACAGGGAAGGTCCTCATAGCAACATGTCAAAGTAGCAAATATGGGACAGTTGAGGTCAAACTGCATACCTGAGGTGGCGTCTCCTGGCATGGTGAAAGTGCAGCCGGCTGTGCACTCTGTCTGGCCGTAAGCCTCAAAGATCTAAGAGCACCAGTCAAAAAGGGAGCAGAGCGACCAGGTTATCATGACAACATGAAGCAATCAATACCAGCTGGGCACTTGTGAAATCTCTTCTCCCTCAAACACAACACATTAGTGTGGTTTGGCTGCAAACACCTCAGGGTTTACCATCGTACATGATTTTAAAAACTGTCAACGCCAGTTTTTTTTAAAAAGTTATTTACACAGTAGGTCAATTACTTCCTAAAGAATATTGCATTATGTGAACTGGCTTTTTTTTTTCTTTTTTTTAAAATGTCATTCTGAGGTGGTGTGCATGTCTGAGGGGGCGTGGGCCAAAAGTATTAAAACTTTCAATACTTCCTGAAGTGTGACTTAAGGTCAAGTAAACATACCCTCTAATAACATTTCATGTCAAGAGATTATCTGAATTTGGAAACATTTATCGGGACACAAAACATAGCACGTTGATTAATGTTACTTACCTGGCAACCCAAAACAGCCCTGAGGAAGTTGAGAACAGATGGAGATATGGGTGCTGCTCCTGTCACCATGACTCGCACTTGTCCCCCCAGAGACTCCTACAGTCGAGGTCGAGCATGTTTACGATTCAGCCACTTCCTGTTTCTATTACATGATCTGTGTTTGTTCAAAACAGAGGCAGTACCTGGACTTTTTGGAAGATGAGTTTATCCCACAGGCTGTTCTTCCTGATGATGCCCTCCCTCACTTCAGCAAATTTCCTCTCCACAGCAAAGTCCAGCAGCCATTTCTTGAAAGGCGATTTGGCTCCACTCTGAACCTAGTGACAGGATTTTTGAAGACAGCGTTTCAGACGAAACACTGGAGGTTTTGGGCTGATATTGATAGTGGAATGAGGGAGAAAGAAAGAAAAAAAAAAAAAAAAAAAAGGGCTGCTGTGTCCGACACAAAAACCACTAACTTTGTCATAGACACGGTTGAGAAGTCGAGGCACTACTGGGAAAATGGTGGGCTGCAGGGTTTTCATGTCATCTGGCAGCAGTCTGATGTCACCCTGGAAGAATCCCACCTTAGCCCCAGAACCATACATCACTGTCTAAAAGAAACAGATCAGGTGAAGTCATTAAAAACTATTCAAGACATCCTCATTAGGCTCATTTATAAATACCAGGATTGTAAACATGCTTTTATGATCTGATCTTCACCTGTACCACTCTCTCGAACATGTGTGCCAAAGGCAAGAATGAAATACTGACATCCTGGGTAGTCGGAACAACAGACGTCTATGGGATGCACAGAGGCTCTGTTAGCAATAGGTTTATGACATATGCACTCAATATTTAAGTATCCACACCAGACAAAAAAAACAAACCTCAAAGGCTTTGATGACACCTGCAGCATCAGAGACTACATTCTCGTGTGTCAACATTGCTCCCTTGGGGTTTCCTGAGAATGCACATAAATATGCTGATGTTTACCATATTAACTATTAATCTTAATTAGCATGCTAAAAGTTTAAGACAATATTAATTTTGACAACAAGATGGCATTAGAAGTAGTAATTCATCCAGCGGGTTACTTGCATGTCTGCACCAAATTTCACTGCAATTCATCCAAAGGTTGAGACAATTCACTGAATATCACAAATCTCAGCTTTGTCGTGGTGTTACAACAAAAGTCAGGGGATTGAAGTTAATAGGTTTCTTCCTCTGGGAGATCATGAACATCTGCAAAAAAAAATCTTAATGCAATCCATCTAGCAGTTGTTGAAAGGTCAGCCTGGACCAAAGTAGTTATGTTGCTCAGTCTGTGCAGCTGTATCAAACATCAAAGCACAGGATTGTAATCAATTTTACAGCTTCTTCCTTTTGTTTTGTGATTTAAAAAAGAAAAACCCTGTAGAGGAAATTAATCCAACAAAAGCGCAAAATCATCACCTGTGGTGCCACTGGTGAAGCATACAATGCTGAGGTCCTCTGGCTTTGGTGGCTGTTAAGACATAAAATCAGCACTTCAGAACAAGACGAGTGTTAAAGCTAAAATCGATTACATGAATATAGCAGAAACAAACACTTACAACTGGCTTTTGGAGATTACTTTTCCCCAGAGCCTGGAGAACAAAAACACAAACATGTTTTCAATTATGTTTTCTAACCGTATTAGTTCAAAGTTCAGCTAAAACAATTGTTCGTGCTTAAAATGAAGCCACTAGAAACACAGACAATGATTCCCAGCAACCACATGTGCATGCAATACCTCCACATCCTGCATGGACACGATATCCACGCCACACTTTGTTCCTCTCTCGACCAACTCAGAGTTGAAAGGGTCCATGATGACGATAGTTTTGAGAACTGGAGTCTGGCCTGTCTCCCGGGTCTGCAGCAGTGTTTCTGCTTTCGTTTGATTGTCACAAAGCACTGTTGTGATCTCAGCTGAAAGGAGGAAACTTAAGCTGGTTTACCACTTAAACTGATGGTACAGTAGTAGCAAAAGTTGACACCAGTGCGGTCGGTATTATGAAGTAAGCAGTTGTACTATATTAAGTAAAAAAATGGTATATATAAAGCAAGACAAGCAGTTTTGAAAAAAGCAGACCAACTGAAACACTCGTGCTGTTTGTCTTGCGATAAGTTTTCCAGAAGATAATACAAAGCTAAATTAAGCAGAGACTGAATTGAGCGGGTGTGAAAAGAGAGAGGAGATTAGAGCACATTCGACTCAGATCCCTGTGGGGACCACAGAGTTATTGGACTCAAACTCTGCCCTGTAATTAGCAGCATTAGAGTGCAAGAGAAGCTCCAATTACCTTGGTTGATAATAAACACCAGAGCCTCAGGACCCAGGGTGTCGTACAGGGGGACCACTACCATGGAGTACGTGTAACAGGCCAGTTCACCAATAATCCACTGAGAGAGAGTGAACAATGAGACAGTAAGACAGCATTTATGCCAGCCATACCATAAAATTCCCCCATTTATAAAAATGGGTAGACTCTACCCACTCACTCACCTCAGGTCTATTCTGAGCGAAGACGCCAATAAAAGTGTCCGTGTTTGGCTTCAGACCCTTTTGAAGAAGCCCTGACCCCAAGTGCTCCGCTCTATCAGACACCTTCGGAGAGAAGTGGAGTAAAGGTCGACAAGAGTTCACAAAAATCTTTCCCATGTTTTCCCAGTGTTTCTGCTGAATGATATTTTACCTGCTTGTACCTTAGCCACTGGTATGGCCGTCCTGGTTTTCTGTAGCCCAAACATGGTCCATTGCCTACAGACGAAAAATGGGTGAAGATTAAACCGCATGAACTGTATCTGCCAAACAGCTCTTCATTTACCGCATTATACCTTGTTAAATTTCGTTAATCTCATGCATTGTAAGTCACATTGCTGTTTCAAATCACTGTTCAGTTCAGCTGAGAAGACTTGATTCATTGATTCTGCAAGAGCCACCATGAAGAGAAAGCTAAGAAGGTTTTTAATGACCTGAAACTTTCAGTCCCCTCTGAAAAACTTCATAGATGGTCTTGGCGTCAGCATAGTAGTAAGACGTCAGGTTGTTGTTATCCTCAAGCAATGCAGTTTTTCTTGCTCCATCCTGAGTACGTCAAGCACAATGGCTCAGTTCACTTCTGTTAAACTCTTCAGTACCTCTTGCTACAGTATATGGTTCATATAGTAAAACCGATAGCAGGTCTAATAAAACATCATCCCTACTGTGAAAGTTACACATTTCATGATCTGTATGCATTTTAGATTAATAACACTTAACAAAACTGACAGCATGCTTTACCTTGATGCCCAGAGTTTGCAATTTGAGGTTGACGGGGGTCCAGAGAGGGCTGGGCCGTGTGTTGAGGTAAAACAGTGTAGCAGCTGCCACGGCGAAGAGGGAGATGATGGCCGGGGTGGGGAGAGGCGAGAACAGCAGCTGGAAAAGGAAGTCCATTGTGCACGTTCTGCTGAGGTGCACAGAAATATTTGAGGTTTAGCACTTTATTTTGATGGGGGCTTGCAAATGATAAATGTAGCAGAGTTGAGTCTAATACACCGGGCTTAAGATGTTCAACCCTATTGTGCAATTCTAAGCTCCGATTCTGCTCCTGATTTCTCCATAATAACTCGAGGTCAAAGTCAATGTGACTTGTGCAACAGTTATTCCTAATCACTCAAGATAGTGTCCAACCCATGAAGCTCAGAGCAACATTTACAGTCTATAAGTACAGTGATAGCAGGCTTACAGAAAATTTATAGTACTTACAAAATGTTGGCCCTCAGGTGAGGAACTGATACTCCATGAGAATTAAAGATGCTACATGATGTTGCATCATTTTCCTTTTCCATAATTAGCATTAAAAAAAAAATTTCTTGACCTTTGAGACCTATTGGGGCATGTGTCACAGTCCTGAACTGAGGTCAAAGTTGAATCATTTTATGAGAACATACAGAGTGCCATATTGGGAGCAAGCGCATTTTATGGCTATTAACAGCATGTGAAGTTAATGCAGTATTAAGAGATTTAAAAAAAAAAAAAGTTAAATAGGTCAACATTTAAATTTGAGTGAGAAATATTAACATGCATCTGGTGCCAAAACTATAACTAATAAAATTCTCATAATGCAGTGTTCAGCACTTATTTGACAAATCCAACTAACTCAACTACTTTGTGAAAATGGATCAAGAAAAAAAAAAAAAAAAAAATCTCCCTTACCTGCCGTTGGTCCTCTCAGGTGTTCTGCTCAGCTCCTGGTTCACAGGCAGTTGTGTCCGGCGTGTGCGGCGTGTGTGTGTGCACTGACGATCCTCTTCCTCTGCTCTAAAAGGTTGACACACAGGGAATGAGAACTCAATAAAACAGTGTGACAGACGTGAAGAACCTTTGAACCTTGGCCATCATCACTTCCACTGAAAAGAATACACACACGACAAAAAACACAACATGAGCACAGATGTCAAAACTGCTGTTGGTTATTGTACTGTTTTTTTTTTTTTTTTTAAGCGTGTATTGTGTAATTTATTAACCTGCTTAAGATTTTTTTTAAAAACATCTACAACCAATAAACAACTTGATCTTAGGAGAGCCAGGATGGTCTTATCTCCTGGTTATCATGTTCAAAGTCCTTACATTTTGAAAACTGAACATACAAAATATCAGAACCACTTATTATGCGCAAACAATCTTTAGGTCAAAAGGAGTCAGTGTTTCAGTGCAAGTCGTATTAAGATTCCTCAAATGTTACAGAAATGTACTTTGTTATAAAAGCTGAGCTATGCACTGTTCACTTGACTGAAACAAATACCTGTCCAACAGAATTTTGCCTGCTGTAAAAGAGGAAAATGGGAAAAATGATGCTTAAAACTGAACTGAGAAATAAAAGCTGAAACTGCACCTCACATTTGAGTAACAGGAGAGAAGTCTCAAAGACAGCGGACTGACAGAAACATTAACCATCATAACCTACTAGCATAACAGACCAAGTAAGGATGTGGCAGAAAAAACACTCACTACATTGATCTGATTCTTGGTGCATTTTCCTGCTTATGAGTCAAACTTTATTTGTAAGAGGAAGATTTTGGTATTTCATATTTTAAAAAGATATACATTTGTTTTAAGGCTTTTCAATGTCAAAGTTCTCAGATAACTACTCTTTTCCACTCTAAATCATCCACAGATACACATAAGCATTCAACTCAGTGCCAGGTATAGAAATCACATTTTTACAAAGACATCTCTTCACTTCAAGCTTGATGTATGCACAAAGCAAAGTACAAACACAGAGCTGAGCTTCTAACTTGATTTCTTGTGTGAATGATTTGATTCTGCTGGACAGTGAGCTGGAGGTAAAGGTTCATTAGGAGAAGCTTTGAAAAGTTACCTAGTGGGATTAGCAGAGGTCATTTGGGACCAGGCTGAGCAGGGATTTCCAGGGGGAAAAACTGGCTGAACCCAGCAACACCACTAATGTACAATCTGCCCACCTGTGGTCATTAGCACCTTTAACTGCACACAGGTGTGAGGACCTCTCTGCCACAAGCAAGGCTCAACCTGCCTCATCTGGTTTCTGCCGTCCTGCACCAGCAGGTTACACTCCCGCGAGATCTGCAGCAGTTCTCACTTGGATTTTGCTGTATTGACTCTTTTTTTCTTTATTAAATTAGCTGACATTCTTTAAATAAAACTGTACAAAGTCATTTCCAGTCCCCTCGTCTGTGTGTGTTTGCATGCAGTGGAAGTGTCAGAAATAGAAGAGATTACGATGAACTTTGCACTGGATTTATGGACGTTGAACAAAGGGATAACTACAGGCAGACTGGATGTGGTACCTTTGGAACTGACTGATTTACAGTTGATAACGTCTAATCAGGGGTTCATTTCTCCCAGATCTGTCTGAATATCAGATGATAGATGATGATGTTTTTCATTTTACACACTGTAAGGAGTTTAACCCTGTAAAGCCTCAATCATGAAATAATTGCCAGAAAATTCAATTTTCTATAAACTGGAGGGGTAGGTAGGCATTTTGATTGTATACATCAGGGTTTTTCAGTGGGAAAGAATAGAAAAAGTAGTCTCAAAAACTCATGTATCAAATATAATACACTTGGCTTTAAAGGGTTAACTGAGAGATGGAAGCCATGAAAACATACAAATGTAAAAAGAAATGAAAAAGAAATTCTACTCTTACAAACCAATTAATGCACTGAGACCAATTTAATCATCTTCTTCCTTTAGAATAATGCAGTGAAAACAATAGACTAAAAAATGGGTGTTTACGACTGTGGACAGGTTGTCCGGTCTATTGAAGAGTTACATAACTGAAAATGACTACAAAATATATCTGTTCATGCATTGTACCTCCCACTCTCCTCCACATATTTACATTTTCTCCTCCCTAACCAACTGTCTAGCATCACCAGGGACGTTGGGTATTTAAGCCCTGAAATATGAACTCATAAGATGAGAGGATGTCGAGGGCGGATTATTCCTCTGACATGAGGTGCACATTGGTGCTTCACTTCACCCTTGTGTTAACTGCTGCTGCTGTCATCAATAACAGCACCAATGGATCTCAACCTCACAAGGTGCTCATTGGCTTCCAGGCTCCCTGGAATATGTCCTTCCCCTTCAGCGCCCTGCGGCTGGGCTCGGCCATACAGATAGCCATTGAGAAGGTGAACACCAACCCCTCCTTCCTGGGGAACTACAGTCTGGATGTTGTGTTCACGGATACAGACTGCAATCCCAAAGTTTCCCTGGGGGGATTCATTCACCAGGTGTGGAAAGAAAACGTGTCCGCACTATTTGGTCCAGCGTGTCCTGAAGAAGCTGAGGTACGATGCGTGTGATGTGATATGTTGTGTGTAAAGGGTTAGATGGAAGTTGATTATTCATGAATTAGACAAGATTTCTGTATTACCTTTTGTTAGAGAGTAAAGTAGGAATTCCACAGGTTTCTATCTTTGGTCCACTTCTCTTCACTTTTGTATATCAATGGCTTACCAGAATATATCATACTGCAGGTTTTCACATGTATGCAGACGACACTTTTATATTGTACAGTAAGTTCAGTTTATTAGGCACATGTGAATAAACTGATTCATTCTAATAATCAATCCTGCTGTAAATTTTATTTGTAATGTTCAGTTTGTGTTGAAACTTGCTGAATTGTATTGCATTATACTGACAGGTGTTTCTATTGTTTTCTCCACCCCATTTATACTGGCAAAGATAGTCTAAATAAACATCTCTCTCTTTAATGCTTGCAGTTTAACCGCACCACTCCAAAATGACACACCAAGTTGTTCTTGAACTTCCTGACAATGAGTTCGTCCAATTGTCATGGGAATGTAGATCTTTACTTTTCCATTTTCTGTGCCCTTTGCAACCACATTGGATCAGCTGATAGGTCTTAAGACAATACTTACATGCTCACATACACATAAAACTGGTTACTGTGACTCTTAATCCCCTCTCTGGCTGTTTAAACTGATTTCATTGTAAGTGATGTGGGAGAAATTCCAGTTCTTACTGTGCAGAAAAGCATCTAAGAGTGTATTTGAGGCTTCAGCCGTTGGACTAATCAAACTATGGATGCTGCACTGAAAAACTTACTCTTACACTTACTCCTTTAGAAATTATTCTCTTCACAGCTCGAGGAGGAAGAATTACAGGGACCAATAATGTTTCTAATGTACATGTAGGTATCTGACCATTGTGTTAAGATAGACTTAAAAAAGTGCAAAGATACCTTTAAAAGTTTATACTTGTGTTACATCCATGGGTCCTTACCAGAAGCTGTATTAAATAGGTTGCAGAAATAATATACGTTTTCTTGTGCTATATTATATTTTTTCACAGTATTTCATGACCTCTTTGCATTTATTGTTAGACTGTATAGTTAAATAAGCAGATTCTGTAATAACTGAGCTGAAGTCGATACTGTATTCTTGCAAATAAAGTTTCACCACCATGTTCTCAATTTCACAATTATGTGAAAATATTTCTTTTGCAAATATTAAACTCATGAATTCTTGCATAACCAGGTTCCTAAGGTGCAAGTAAACTAATGTATGGTGTCTTTTCATAAAACCTCCTTCTTTTTCTGGGAATTAAACTGTGCCTGCTTTCCAGGTTACTGGTCTCATTGCATCGGCATGGAACATCCCCATGTTCGGCTTTGTGGGACAATCCTCCAAAATGGACAACAGCGATATCTATGATTCCTACATCAAAATTGTGCCCCCTCTTAAAAGAAGCTCAGAGGTCCTGGTGAAGACCTTGGAGTTTTTCGGCTGGAATCACATAGCGATGATTGGAGGGGGATTAGAGTCAAACACTTGGGACAAAGTTGACGCGTTGTGGAAAACCATTGAGAATCCGTTGAGAGCCAAATTCAAACTGGCTGCTGCAGTAAAGTTTGATACCAGCAATCCTCAGCTCATTTATCGAAATGTTAAGTACATCTCAACAGTAGCCAGAGGTGAGGAAAGAACAAGTACTTTAAGACCACTTATAACGACATTTTATCTTTGATTAGGCTACTATTTGTCCATTTGTCAACTGTTTCCTGTTGTTCTCCAGTTATTGTGGTGCTAACAAACTCAGAGGACTCTATGGCCCTGTTGCTGGAGGCTGAGCGACAGGGTCTGATGAATGGCGACTATGTGTTCTTCTTGGTACAGCATTTTGAGGTCAGTGGCAAAGTGGTGAGTAAAATATTTAGAACACACGTTCAGTCGAGTTAGTTGGTGCTGCACCTTCAGGTAAAATCCAAACTCTGGGTAAGTTATATCAGAAAACAGACCCTACAAAGGTGGGAAAAGTGAAGTCCTGAAGTCTTGTGGTTACAGTAAGATAATTATGTCATTATAGAAATCAAAACCGAAATCTGTACTTAGCATCCAAAGATTACCAAACTGGACAAAGCTGGCAACTCCTGAGGGGCGCTAAGGTTAATTGATTGAAACTAAAACAATAGCAGGCTTAAGGAAACACCTTTAGTATTCTAAATATAGTTTTAAGGCCTTTATCATTTTATTGAATATTGTGCTGACACGGTGCATTTTACTGAACTGAGTTGTGCTTAATACACAGTAAGCTTTGAAGTGTGAGTTAATCTGGCCCTGTTACTGACCACGTCTGAAGCTACACAGGAGATGAATAAAAGAAATAGCTCAAACATGTAACTTTAAGATCACAAATTGTGAAAACGCCCACTTGATTTGCCAAACTTTGCTCATATTAGCTTTAGCTGAACTTCAGAATGTGTTTTCACTGTTGGTGTCGTCCCCATAACTTCCCATAACTGACAAATGTTTCAAGTCAACGGCTGAAATGTCAACTGTCGCTGGCACATGTTATCTACTGCAGCCAGCAAGCTAATTAAACTAACGTTAGTTCCAGGAGTTGATTAAAAGTGTCCTCTCCAGCTAGCTTTTTATTGTGTCCAGCTGACTCGTTTTCTTGGAAAAGATCTCAAAATTGCACTTGACAGCTATTGCTAACAGACTAAGACTAAAGCCACAGTCCCTGGCAAAAAAGTCAGCAACCTCGCCAGTTGATCCACGCACCTCATACTTTTATGGCAGTGTACAGCTAGTTAGTCCTTGTATCATAACTATAATAAGGAAAAATGTACAAGAATGTAAACGTTTGCCAAGATGTGTGTAAATCCAACCAATGATAAAACTCTTCTCTACGTATGAAATGTCTTAACAAAGTTGTTTTTCCATCAGTTATAGTCATCTGTTTAATCTGTTTCCTGAGCAGGACAACTTGTGGAAATATGCCATGAACAACAGGATTAACCAAGCTGCCATAAGGGCTTTTGACATGGCCTTTATAATTGGCCAGAAATCCTATGAAGGCTATGAGTATTACGACTTCTTTGAGCAAGTTTATGAAAGGCTAAAAGGACACCCATTTCGGAGCAACCTGACATCTGAAAGAGAGGTAAGTATTCATGACAGGACCCAAAAAATTTATAATTCACCCTGTTAAAAAGGAAAGTCACAGATATAATCATTTTATGTGTGTTGTTTCAGGTTAGCCCTTACTCTGCCTATCTGCATGATGCGGTGCTTCTTTATGCAATGGGACTGAAGGAAGTCCTCAAAGATGGGAAAGACCCTCACGATGGACGGCAGCTGCTACAGAGATTAAAAAACAAAAACGGCATTCGTTTTTATGGTTGGTAGCTGCTCTGATAAATCAATCATGTGAAACCTTTTACACCACACACACTGCTCTGCATATTACTTTTTGTTAGTTTGTGTGTTGATAATGAAAATGTAGGATATCTGTTCGGTCATTTATAGTTTGATTATCATGGACCATGCACTTCAACAGGCCAATTATCACATAACATATAGTCTCTGTGACATCCTCATAACTGCATCATATTTTGTCACTCAAAGCTTAATTTAAAAGCTGGGCCAGAGAATCATTTTCTGATGCAGTAGTGGTTTATCATTGCAGGTGCCTCTGGACTGGTCCACTTTGATAATGAAGGGGAGAGAAACTTGGACTACTCCATTTATGACCTGCAGCATTTAGGAGATGTCACCAAGTTTGTACCCGTCCTCCATTTTGAGAGTCACACCAAAGCTGTCCGGTAACAAACGCATTTATACAGTCAAACAGTTTTATTCTGTCAACAGTTTTTGATCAAGGCATTTTGAGGAATCAAACAAAAATGTCATTTCAGGCCAACGTCTATGTTTGCTTCTGTGGTCTGGCCAAAAGGAAGACCCCCTTCTGATAAACCTGAATGTGGTTTCGACAACGAACTCTGTGAATGGGTGGTTAATGGTTAAGTAACATTTATGACAAAACTGACTTATTATAACTACTTATGCAGCCACAAAATATCCAGTTATCACAGTTTATATGTTTCCTTTTGGACCACTAATGACTTTATATCTATTTAAGACATCGTCTTGCTGGCTCTTCTTGTGACTTTCCCCGTCATCGGTGTGCTCGCGGTTTTGTGCATCGGGGTCCTCATTCTGCAGAAGTTTCGGCTCCAGACGAGGCTCGATGACTCCTGCTGGTGGCTGATCAACTTCAGCGACATCACCATCATCAGGGAGCCCACGGTATGAGTACTAAAATAGATCTGTTGTCTGGTCCAAGAACAAAAGGTGCATGAATGGTCAGTGTGTTTTGTGTCTCCTGCAGGGGAATCAGGGTTTTTGTCTGAGCACCACAGCAAGTCAGTCAGCGAGCATGAGCAGCAGCTCTCAGTCCAATTTCTCCAACAACAGCTACGGCCTGAAGGACAACACAGGGAAAGAACACATCTATACCACCATAGGTCTCTACCAGGTAAATGTTTTCTTCAGAGATTAAAGCAAGCATATGTGATTTCTGAACAGTAGTTCCTATTGCCACAAATAGAGATTACAGATTAAAGGTAAAAGTAAAAGATTTTTACCATGTAGGAACTTAATAATCTGTCATTTTGGGGTTGAATTAATGAACCTAAACTGCAGTTTCAGAGAGGCAGACTAAATCCAAGTCCAGATTCAGAAGAAAGAATTACAACAGCTGGTTTGCACCACAAGTGATAATGCAGGATAACTATGAGTTAAGACAAACACTGCAAGGTCTCAGTATGCAGGCAATTTTCTGATTCTGTAATATCTAATTTGTGTTTTGTTGCAATGATGCTTTCTTTAATTCCATGTAGGGAAATCAAGTGGGCATCAAGTACATCAAGAATCATGTTAGCAGTAATTTCCAGAAACCTTCAATTATTGCAGAGTTCAATGTGGTAAAGTTACTCATGTTGTTCTAGACCAAACATACTTACTTTTTTGGTTTATTTATTTTTTGTATTTATTCTGATAAATGTCCAGCCACTGTATATCTGACTCAAACATCAGAAAAGTAATGTCTTTAGCTTAAAATAATGGTCAAGATCTTTTTCTACTGTTGAAACAAATAATAATTTAATTAAAAGAAATTATTATTCTTTAAGACAAAGAGGATCTACGATAGTTTTTACTTCACTCACAAATTAATATTTTGTATGCCTAACCATTTTAAATTCTTTAAGACAGATGAAAGAGATGAAACATGAGAACTTGGTGCAGTTCTTTGGTGTTTGCATCGAGCCACCAAATGTGTGTCTGGTCATCCAGTACTGCAGGAAAGGCAGTCTGAAGGTACTGCATACACTCACGCTTTTCCTTCACATGTAAAGCATCACTGTAGAACTGAAAATCTAATGCTTGTTGACATTGTAGTTAAGATACTCAGCGGAGAAATTCTTAGACCTTTAGCCACACACACACATTCTTTGCCATTTTGAATACAATATACACATTGTTTTGTACTAAGGATGAATGTGTGACAGTTTTAAAGTAAAATGGGGGTCAAGTACATAATCCAACAGTAATATCCAAATGAACACTAACATCTCTGCCACACTGACCCAAAATGGCTCAGTTTTTAGGTTAGATATTAAATCTTGCTGTTGGTTTTGGTCCCAAATTTCTGTCTTGGGTTAAGATTCTTTATTCATCCCCAATGGCCGCAGTGCATACGAACAATAACATTTCTACTTTTTTTAACCTACAAAGGGGTACTAGGCAAGGTTGTCCATTGTCACCAATCCTATTTCTAGTTGCCATAGAATCATTAGCGCTTGCTATAAGGCAGGATACCAGTATTAAAGGAATTATTCGAGGTGGTCAGGAGTGCAAGGCCTCTCATTATGCTGATGATCTGCTTCTGTACCTCAGAGAGCCCCCTGAATGGCTTCCCTCAACTATTGAACATCTTGGATAATTTTGGGAGAATCTCTGGCTATAAAATTAATTTCCAAAAGAGTGAACTGATGCTGATTAATCCGGCTGCAAGAACCATTTCCTTTAACTCCACACCTTTCAAAATTAACATTAAAAAGTTTAAATATTTGGGTATTTGGATAACCCCTAACTATAAAGACCTCTACCCTCATAGATTGTTTGAAACAACAAACAAACATTGTTCAGGTTAACTCAGGCAGGGTTTTTTTTATTTATTTTTTTTTTATTTTTATTGTGTGCCTGTGTTTTTGTTCTTTTTTTTTTATATTAACCAGCTTATTATTTGGCTGTACTCTTTAGTTGTTTTTGTAAATTGAAAAATGCAATTAAAAAGACCTTGAAAAAAAAAAATCTTGCTGTTGTTATTTTTCTCTGCAGGATGTCCTGAGGGCTTCAGATGTTGAATTGGATGTGATGTTTAAGCTGTCCTTTGCTTATGATATCATTAATGTGAGTCAATTAACCTATGCAGTATGTTCACGTTATTCCCATGAGGTATTTTATTTTGACTTTTGATTATGTTTTAGGTATGTTTTATCAATATCTTGAAATTAGTGGAATTAGTTCATAAAAAGCTCACCATGTATTGTTTTTGTTTTTTTGGGTAGAACATAAATCCGCCTAAAATCTTAAATTTGGAGAATCAATCATCATGTTGACTTGACTATTATTATATACCAATAGCCAATTCATATTTTGAACTAGTTTATTTGTGTTTTAGGGAATGGAGTTCATTCACAAAAGTAACCTGAAATTTCACGGCAACCTGAAGCCCAGCACATGTCTGGTGGACAGTCGGCTCCAGGTAAAGCTCTCTGGCTTCGGACTATGGGAGTTTAAATATGGGAGCAAAAGCAAGATCATTCCACGGGAAAACCCCAATTATGAAGGTCAGTTGGTTCACAAGTGTTTAGCATTGATAAAAATGTCATCTTAAAGACATTTGCTTTTATTTTTAACAGCGCATAAAGGCAAAGTAACACATGGTGATTTGAACTGTTCCATGGCTCCATTTATTTGTGTTGTAGAGCTGTACTGGACAGCCCCCGAGTTTCTGAGACAAGTCGGCCTTCCAGTCAATGGAACGCCCAAAGGTGACATCTATAGCTTTGCCATCATCCTGTGGGAACTCATGTACAACTCTAAGGCTTGCCCATATCATGACATCAACCTGGAGCCCAAAGGTTAGCATGATGCAAACAAAGGTATTCATTTATTTTCTAGAGTAATAGAAGTGGCTTGATGTATTACAGCATACTGAATATTGGGCAGAAGGAATAATGAATCAAGACAGGTCATCAGTGTATCACATTTACCAAATGAATGAATTGCCATGAATAGCTGTACAAAATTTCAGTGCAGTCTATCCAATAGTTGCCAATAATTACAGTTTGGACAATTTGGTGGCCAGGCCAACAGAGTGTTCGCCTAGAGCCACATTGCTACGGCTGAAAAGATCCCAAAGAATCTCCTAATTCCAACACCTCAATGATTCCTGCTTCTTGCTACATGTTTTCTACAGAGATTATTATGCAGTTGCGGACTCCTTTCCAAGGGGAACCCCTCCGACCGATACTGTGTGACCAGCTGTGTGACGAGAAGATCAACTCACTGCTGAGGGCCTGCTGGAGTGAAAACCCTGACCACAGACCACCATTTGGATCTATTCGGAGACAGCTGAGGGAAACCAGCCCGGACGGGTCAGGCCTCTTACATTTTCTTTTCTTAATCATGATGCTACAAATCATATGCTACAAAATACTGTGAGAACATTCTTCTCCCTGTCTCTCTTTTGGGCCTGTAAATGCTTTTAAATCTGCTTCAAAATAAATGTATTGTCTGTGTACATTTGACAATAGCAAAATTGTTGTGCATAAAATTTATTTAAAAAAAAGTACTGGTTCAGCACCAAAACAGTTTTTTCTTGGCCCACTGATTAACTTTCTGCTGAATTTTATTGAAATCTGTTTCACAATTATTTAAAGTAAAAGTACTACGAGCTAAATATCTACCAAACCAGACTGAAAACAAGCTCCTTAATGGAGGTGATAATTATTTTCTGTAATGTAGTCAAGCAAATATACTGGATAATATGGTGGAAAAGTTGGAGAAATATGCAAATCACTTGGAGGACGTGGTGGAGGAGAGGACCAATCAGCTCACAGCAGAAAAGGCCCGTGCAGACAAGCTTCTTTCCAGCATGTTACCAAGGTACCTCACGTAACTGCAAGTAAATGATCGATACAATATTTTATTCAATGATCATATGATCACGGCGCCACCAGTCGAATGGGCTTCCACGACTGCATCCCTCACCTTGTCGGTACGTCATTGGTCGTAGGTACATTGCCGATCAACTGATGGCGGGGAAATCAGTGGAGCCGCAAAGCTACGACCTTGTGACCATCTTCTTCTCTGACATCGTGGGCTTCACCTCCATGTGCTCCGTCAGCTCCGCAATGGAGGTGGTAACGTTCCTCAACGACCTCTACAGCCTCTTCGACGACATCATAAAGATGTACGATGTCTACAAAGTGAGTCACACACAACGTTTAATGCATCTCATTCAATTTTATGCACTGGAGACACAAAGGGGAGAGGAAATCCCTAAAATGTATAGACTAAAAGATTTGGGGTGGAAGGTTGTGGGTGACACTGTTTATATCTGGTATATGCTTCAATACAACTAAATGTGTAACTAGTTAAGAGCTTAAGTGCCAATACAGTAGATTTTTTTTTTTTTAATGGGAAGTACACTCTCATCTCTTCTGCAGTTATCTTTGCTAGCCTGGGTCTGTAAATAGGAAACACAGTCTGTAAAGAAGGACAAATAACAACCAGGCCCATTTCTAGGAGCTGACAGACTCTGGGGCAGAGGTCAGTTTTCTTTGGGTGGTCCTTGCCGTTCTGCCTGGAACGCTACAGTCTAAATTTAATTTTACAGCACTGTATGACTGCTGCAAACATGACATTTGAATTAAAATTGAATTTTTAATAGTAATGTTAAGATAGTCTGGACAAAATGGACATCTGCTTGGCAGCTGAGAATTCTCAAAGCTATGACACCAGTGTTTAATAGCTACTTTTCTATTCAGTTTTTTCCATTTTCACTTGACTGCTGTAATGTCTGGCACTTGGTTTTGCGCAAATAAAACAAATCAGCATCCTAATGACAGTGGATTGAATTGAAAAACTTGTTTATTTGTACAACCATTTAGGGAATATCAGATATTTTGATCACCTCGCTTTTCTCCAAATTGTGTACAGATGTTCAGAAAAGAAGAAAGAAACATTCACAGAGTTTCTTTGTCAGATAGAGTCAGATGTCAAATCAGCGGCCGTGACTTAGTTTATTAATATTAAGAATGAAAAATAAAACACTGAAGAATTGAGCTGTGGTCAAACAGTCCATTATTATTCAGAGTTTATTCCTGGCGTGTGTTGTGGCCGCCTGCTAACGAAGCTCAGCCAAACAAAGTGAACCAGTGAACGCAGAATCTTCTGCTTTCTACCAGACTTCGTGTTGGTTGTCCTCATCTTGCTGTGTGAACTCAAGAGCCAAAGCATCCATCCCGCCTCCTCCTTCAGTCTCTTTAGATTCACATGCAGGCAGCAGCGAGGGTTAGGGGTGGTACTGACATTTCTTGATGATTATAAATATTTTCCTCTGTCAGAAAGATTTGGCCTAGTCAAAAAAAAACATTCCCTGACAAAGCCCCAGAAGCCCGAGGTTGACGAGGCTATCAGTCCCTCTAAAGATCACTGATTAACATGTTGAATCTTGTTTGTTTAATCTGTGCTAAAGCCAAAGCGTAAAAGCAACTGGCCAAGAAATAGTCATGCACATAACCGCCTGTCAAAGCACAACTGTTACTTTTCAGTTTTTGCACTAATGAGAATGAACGTGTTAATTGGTGAGCTGTGGAAGTGCTGGCAGGTGGATTTTTGTTACTTCAGGACAAAACCAGGCTGTCTGTTTCCCCGTTTCCAGGCTCTGGACTAACCTAAACTAACAGCTGTATATTTACCGCAGAAACATGACATTGATCTTTACTTCTAACTCACGGCAGGAAATAAACAAGCACATTAAAATTTTAATTTAATTGAAAAAAAAAAACCTCCCATCGCTCTTTTTTTTCACATTAAGTTAACTTTTGTCATCTTTGCATCTCGTCTAGGTGGAAACAATTGGTGATGCATACATGGTAGCCAGTGGCCTGCCTATCAGTAATGGCAATAAGCACGCTTTGGAGATAGCTACAATGGCTCTGCATTTCCTGAGCGCCATCAATGTCTTCAGAATCCGCCATATGCCCACCAAGAGTCTTGCGATTCGCATTGGGATACACTCTGGTAAGAGCCAGTACCCACAGAGACAACTAAAGCTCAATCTAGTGACTTTGAAAACTCTTTGGTGTTTGGTTTTGTTGCTGACAAGTTCCTTGACTAACACCGGGGCCATTTTTGTACATTTGTCATGTGCCAGTTACCATTAGTTCAGATTCTCGTACAGTTCATTTTTAGAAGGAACCAGGAATGTTGTAGTTGAATAAAATGAGTACAAGTGATCCCCAGTATATAATGTGGTCTTACACATTTGGCATTAAGACTTTATGGTGAGCAAGAAATTGTTCATGAAATAAGCTATATTTTCAGACGTTTAAATGCATTATTACAAACAGTTTTTTGGGGTTTTGTAGGTCCAGTGGTTGCTGGAGTGGTGGGTACCACTATGCCTCGTTACTGTCTCTTTGGTGACACGGTGAACACGGCCTCTCGCATGGAAAGTAACAGCTTACGTGAGTGAACTGAAATAACATCTTTGCAGATTCTATTCATTTAGAAAATCAGTGCTGCAATGTAATTGTTTAAACCTTTGGATATGACTTAAGAAAACATAAATAGTCTTACTGTGCAAGTCTGATTGTACTGTATGCATTCCCTACTTAGACCGTGATTTTTGTAAATGTAGTGTAAGCCATTGGCTTTGCAGAGTAATGTTTCTTCAGTGCAAACACAGAAGTTTTGACTTTGGAGAACAAACAACAATCATCTTGAAATGTTTAAATGTAAAATCTCAGTATAACTTTGAAATGAATTGGCACTCTCTTCTGTATATTTCACATAGCCCTGAAGATTCACATATCTCAGTGCACCGCTGACATTCTTGTCCAGGCTGGGTCTTTTGAGCTGGAGGAAAGAGGGGAAATCGAAATGAAGGTAACTTAAGAGTCCTCGAATAAGAATAAAAAAAAGCTTTGTTTTTTTACATATGTTTTTAACAATGTTTATTTGTGCCCATGACAGGGTAAAGGGAGTCATCAGACCTACTGGCTGCTGAGAAAACACGGATTTAATCCTATTATTAATCACAGCTCTCCAGAAGCTGACAGTCCAAAACTAAAAACAGAGGTACACTTTGCTTTTTGATAAAGACAGCCAACAAAGACAAGTCAAGCTATTTATATTCAACAGAGTTAGTAGATGTGGCATTCTATATAAAGGTTTGTTGTATTTTGACCTGTATTTGCAATATCTCTGCTCAAGAAACAAGGAATGACCAGAGTTGCTGAGAAAAAGGCCCAGAAAGCCCTGAACAAACCTTCCCTGACTGACGCCACGATGACCACAATCCATATTTAAAGAACATGCAGATATTCTCACCACATTTTGGATAAATCAGCAGGAATATCTGAAAATGACAATTATGTAGGGCTCACAGGACGGAAAAGGAGTTTGTTTCCTCGACTTGTGAAGAAGACTGGAGAATAAATGCAGACAGAGACTGGAGTGAACACACTGACTTCGTGAGAAGAAAACTCAGCCAAGAAACTGGATTACAACAGTTTTTTTACAACTCTTACTTAAGGAGGTTAAAGATACTTTTTCATTAATTCTTTATGATTTTGGTACAATTAAAAGTCCATCCCTTCACTGAAAAATACTGATTATGATTATGTTTAATTCAAACTGTTCTTGAATAGACTTGACAAAATAATAATTTGTTCTGCAGTAGAACATTTTATGAAGGGTAATTTAAAACATTTAAAAAGTTTTACTTTATTCTTGCAGCTGCAATGTTGGATTTTGTGGTAATATTACTCAACCATATGTGCACATTTGAGAAACTATGATGTCTTGAGTGGTCAATGAATGAGTGAAGTTATTTATTATTGCGTTGTGTAACTTTAGCCAAAGACACCTCAAACTCATACAAGTAAGAACAAAAGTGTTGGTCAATAATATAAAAAGTCAAAAAACAAAAAAACCTCAAACAACTTTCACAATCAAATCTTCAGACTAGGAACAAAATTAATAAATCACTGACAAAGACATTTAGTATAGAATCAGAGTAAATATTAGTTAAATAAACAAACAAATTGTACAACCATTTCACTTTCTGATAATCTGTACACCAGAATAGACAAAAGTCCTCTATTTTACTTAATCTGTAATATAACTAAAATGATCAAATAAGTGGAGGTGAAGTATAAACCAGCAGAAAATGCTCTAACAAAGTACAAGTACCTCAAAACTGTACTAGTTACTTAGTTACTTTCCACCACAGGGAGGTTAACTGGTCAACCCAAATTGCAATTGATTGGATGATAACTGCTCAATAACTGTTTAAGATAAGCGATAATAAAAGCATTTATGTTTTGTAGGAAAATAAAATAGGGGTTTTGATTAAAAAATGTAAAGAAATTACTTTTCAAGCATTTGGATTGGTCACAGGATCACAACTGTTTCACTGTTTCTCTAAAAACATAAACAGCCTCATTCTGTTTTATGTTTACAGCCCTTGATTTCCAAGATAATTTTGTTTATTGTTGTACTTTGAATGGAAGTCAGTCATGGCCTTATATTTAAAAAAATAATAAAATAATTCCATAAATGCTAATGAAAATCAGTGACTCTGGTATATCTGTTTGAATGTGTTTTGCACTGATGATGCTGCAACAAACAAACAACAGATGATCACTGCTTCTAATCCCAATATGGCCTGAAGAGTGAAGACATGTAGTGTTCTTATCAAATACAGAGAAATCTGACAAAATCTCAACATTGCTGTATGCCATCAACAAGGTTATGTACACTTATAATAAATCCATTAATGTCACACACTCTCAGTTGTGTATCACTGGGATATCACTGGAAGAAATATCAAAGTATGTTTATCCATCTGATTTATGCTTATTGTTGCTGTCAGAGTCTGAGTTTAATTTCTGGATCGAATAAAATTGTTTATTTTTACTGGAAGATTTTTAAAGGTCTGTGTATAATTTAAAACAAGGGGGGCATGGATTTTTTTTCTTTCTTTTTTTTTTTTACATTTTTAATTAGTCTTTATTGGATAAAGCAGTGAAGTCACATTTGTAACATTTTAAAAGAGTATTCATTCAGAAATAGATATGAAAACATCAAGAAATGTGCTAATTACAAATAATAATCGTGAGATAATCAATGATTTGAGTGTGGGGGAGGAGTATTCAAACGCTCCCTGAGTCCTGGCTGACACTCCCCTCTGTGTGTGTTCACACGATAAAAAATAGAGCTTTTACTACAGTCTTAATCCATTTACTAAATCCCGACACGTGTTTATCAGGACAGCCAGCAGGATGAATAGGGACGTGCCTGTGGTGGGAAATGAAAAGAAAACACATAGGATCAGATTTTAATGAACAAGATGAGCTGAGCTATATATGTATATGGAAATGTTGCAAAACCCCTCAAGTTCCCTGATAAAAAAAAGTCAGACAACATAAACTCAACAGTCCTCATTTCTTCATAACAAGTAGGATTTTAGAGAAAAAAACAATGTACTGTACTCTTCAGTTCACACCAGCTCGCCCTCCCTGCAGCGTCACTCTTATTCTAATCCTCTATTTTAGCTCACTTTTTTCACTACTCTTCTTTCATGTAAACTGTTGTTTTCTCATTGTTTTGTTGGTGGTGCAGAGCCTGTGCAGGAGCAGCGACTGAAGGCTCCTGTCAGATACTCTGTTCTGATTGGTTGTTTTGATTCAGGCATGGTTGGATTCTTGTCAAATGGCCTTAGAGGCAGCAGGTGGAGCCAGAGGAGACTGATTTATTTCACAGATTATTTGTACACTAGTAGTACATGAGTAGTACTGTCAGGACATAGTGGCCCTTTTAGCAAATATAACTAGAACTCATTTTTAAATAAGTTGCTTACATCTGCTTTAATTGAATAAATGAAATATCAGTGTTGGTCTCATGACTATTTCTAACATCCTGGCTACATGTCAATCACAGCTATTATTGCATTACTTTTGTTTACCTTTCATGTGTCCATTATTGGAGGACCCTGTGCCTGACAAGACATTAAGACAAAACATAATGATACAATAAAAGCTCATACAGCAAAGACCAAAACAGTAAAATTCGGCTATTTGAGAGTATAAAATAACAGTGCAAGAGTTTGTGATTCATTTACTTAAAGTCACACATTAATGTATTTTTAAATGCCTCAAAACACCTCAGCATGTCAGGCAACAGGATGTACCTTTAATGTGAAACTCAGCAGTAAGGATCCCTCCACTTGGTTCTGGCTGTGATAGCAGACTTTTGACTGAACAGGGGCCCTTGAGGAAAGAAACAAAGAGGAAACAACGGGTCCAAAGTGGCACATTATTAGTAGCGTTAGCAGCAATTATATTAGCTGCACAAATAGAGACGAGGGACGAACTTCTGCTTAATTCTTATTTAGGTTGAGGTTGTCCCCTGTGCTCTGCTCCACATTATTTCCTCCCCTCCCACCGTTTAACCACTCTGGCTTAAATATCTCCACCTTCTTTAATAAAAGCAGGAGCAGTTAGTCAAAATAGACCTAGCTGATACATTATCATATTTGACATTATTAGACTTTTAATACTGACATGTCATACTATATTTACATTTAAAGCTGGAAGTCACCAATACCAATTTCGTCATGTGAAAACATGATGACAATAAATGATTCTTGATTCTTAATGTCAATGTCACTATTAATTGACATATTGGTTAATTTGACCTCTTTTAACTCCTGTCCTAACTACTAACATACATGACAAGAAACAGGACACACAAACAGATTTATTATAAGAGATCACAAGCCAACAAGGTTTAACTTTTGATGACTGTAGGGGATTGTAAATCATTTATGCATCCCTTTGGAAATATGTGGGATCTCTTCCCAATGAGTGATGGTGTAAGAAGTGCAAAAATCTAGAAGTATAAGAAAATAGAAATACCCAAGTAAAGTACAAGAACCTTAATTACAGTACTTGAGTAAATGTTCCTTGTTTCTCTCCACCACTGGAAGCTGATGATATGTGACAACACATACTATGAAATTTTATTTTATCTCTGATATCATGTGGGTGTTATACTCACTGGCTGACATACGATCCTCTCTCCATCACAGACCTGGACCTCACAGTGGAGCCACACTGTGGACACCTTCTCCAGTCGTTGGAAGCGGAAAGAGTTGAACTTGAACATGGAGCGGCTGTCTTTGGCGTTCTCGAAAATAGTCACAGTGCTGTCGGAGGAGCAGCTGGCGGATGACACGCATCAGTCAGTGACCAACCGCACTGCTTCGAGCTAAACTCTGTCACACAGTCGCTGACTTGACTTAAGGGTGTGTGAGCACTGAATCGAACTGAACTCGAAAATCGCTACACAAGAAATTTTTGTTCATTTTTGGGAGCACCACTTGTTGATTGAAATGATCATGTTAAGCTAAATGAATTAGTCTTTTTTTAGTTTAAACTTAACTTTGAATGTAGTATTCAAGTTTAGTTTTTTAAGGCACCACAGGGACTTTTAAAAATGTTTTTATGTTGAACCACCTTAAAAATGTCACATTGTACCTGTTAATGATGAGGCTCCATCTTTTCTTGTCTGTTGAGTAAGGAGTCGGAGTGGCCCAGCAGTTGTTTATTACAACTTTGAATCTGAGAGGTACAGCATGATGATTAAAAAATAGTTAGAAATCTAGGCATATTTAAAATGTATAAAACATGTATTACATAATCATTACATGCCTGGCAAAATGGGAAATTATTTTTATATACCTGTTACTTAGTCCTTTTGCCTCGATGCCTATGAAGACCTCAGAGCCGATCTCAGACGTGTCAATCACATAGGGAGCGTCTTTGGCATACAGGAACTTTGAATTCTATAAAATATATCATCTGTCATTCATTTTCATTCATTTTTGTCATATTTTTTCCATCTGTCCGTGCCTGACAATTTTTTATTTGCATCAAATGATAGTAACAAGTTGTAGTCATACACCAAATAACTTCTAATTACACCTTTATTTTTCCAGACAGCAATTCTGCACATGATTTATTGAATAACACATCTGAAAATAGCACAATTGCGTTAAACATGCTGCAAAAGGCTTCCACTCGAGAAAGTGAAGCTGTGAGCGGCTACTCACCGTGAACACATTCATAGACAACTGTGATCTAAAAGTGCCTAAACTCCCGTTGTTGACATAAACTGTAGCCACTCTGGAAAAAGCAGAGGGTTTAGTAAAAACGCTGCAAGTCATTGGGTCAGAATGCACATGTTTTCCACACAGTAACCGCGGTGGCCTTGTGCCCTGGATGGATGCTTACCTTTGGCTGAAGACTGCGTTGTTCACCAGGTAGGCTGCTCGGTACATGCAGCTGAAGGTGTAGTTGACCGGCTGGTTTCTGACTGTCAGCGAAGTGTCGTTGGACACAATGGAGTTATAGAAGATGTACTTGGGGTCTTTGCCAGGCATGTACTGAGGAGAACAGATCCATCTCAGAAGAAATATCAATAAAATAGACCTTTGCTTTCCATAATCATTTGATAATGCCCCCAGTGGTGTAAGTGTTCAGGTGCATTACTTGGAGTTGGTGGGCCTCATTTTGAACTGTTTTGTACCAGACTGCAACTAATGATTATTTCCATTCTGGTTTAACCTGATAAACATTGTTTTCAACCAAATGTTTAAAAGAGGCTTTGGGGGATTCTGGAAATAACTTCACAACAAAGATCACAGGGTTATTTAATTTTTTGGAAGAATGGATGTTTATCTTTGTGACTCAAATGTAGTGGGATTACATGAGACACACTGGCACTACTTTGGTCCAACTTTTTGGAACAAACTTCATGATGATCTGAGATCTCTCACAGCTGCAGTAATCTTCAAAAGTTACGAAAAATGTTCTCAGAACTATTATTGTGTGTGACTGCGGTTTATGCCTGATGGGAGGATCAAAGTTGGCCAATGCCTTTTTGAGGGTGGACAGGGTTTTTTTTTTCTTGTTTTTTGCCTCTTTCCTCTTTTGCTATTGCCACACTTTGTTATATTTTTATTTTGTTTCTCAGAATTACTTGCTGACATGTGAACTGCAATGCACTGCGTTTTGAGCTCATCTTTAATGAAATGTGCTATATAAATAAACTGGCACATTGTTTCTAGAAAAAAGATGCTGTTTATGACTGCTGGAGCCCCACAAACTAAACTCCAATCACTTCCATTATACTTGGATTGTGAGAAAATGTAACTGGGGAAACTGGGGAAAATACAACAAAAATACCGTCTCCATCACTTGGTGACCTGGCACTGTAATACCTCCCTGGTGTCTCACCTCAGACTGCGTGCCGCAGTACGAGTGGTTTTTGGGTGTTAGGTCTGAGATGATGAAGCGGTAATAGCCCGGGCTGTGTATTCCAGTGTAGCAGACGCCACCCAGAGACAGCTGGTCGATCTCCCAGCCATAAGGACACTCTGGGACATTGGCAATGATGGCGTTGGGGAAACATGACACCATAACATAGTCTGAAATAAGAGACAATCAGACAATCAAACTCTTTAGTTTGCTGCTTCTTCTTCTGTCTACTCATTTCATTTCATTAGAGTTTACTCCCATTTCCAGATTTTCCAGTGTCTGAAGATTAAGATTGCTGTTTAATAGACTTTAAAGTCATCTCAGACATTTTGGGGATTTTGCAGCAAAAAGTTAAGAAAATAAAATTTACTTTAGTATGTTACATCTTGCATAATCCAAATTCACAATAAACCTGACAAACGACAAACAATCTACATGACCACCAGTGTTTTGTGAAGGTCTTATTAAATCAGCACCATCTAATCTCTGTATCACAGAGACATTACCTGCTTTTTGGGGAGAGCATGTCCATGCAACAGGCAGAAACATTAATAATGCACCGACAGAAGCCATACTGCGACGCTGCAGAGAGATATAGGCATTCTGCTTCAGCAATGAGGAAATACTTTGAAGTAATACAATGATGTCAATGTGTCCAAAAAAAAAAGACCTCACCTGTGGGGGAAACACCTTTAACAGTCTGATGTCAGAGGATCTTCATGGTTCTTCAACAGGTGGCCAATGACTCTACAACTCAGGTAGAGGTATTTTATACTGTCACAGGCGAGTGTAATCAACGTCCCCCCATTCTCCCGGCTCCACTTTTCCCCCTGGCAGGATTGGTTTAAGAGCTCTATTGTGGAGCTGCTCACAAAAGCTCACTGTTCTGCTCAGACATTGACTTTCAAATGACCAGCGTCTCGCAGGATTAGCACTTGGGGTGCTTAAGTCTCCTTTTCTTAAGGCAGCCAAACAGGAAATTTGTCCAATTTATATGACAAATACTGAACATTTATGACTTGTAAGAGGGCAGTTCAGTGTTTCATATACAATCAGTATCATCGTTGTTGCAGAGGAAGACGAGACAGAGGAACTTTAAGCTCAACGTCGAGCTCACAGACTTACACTGTGTAACATGACTGCGTTTGCCAACAAAAGGTGGAAAAATAACTGACTGATCAAGTAGATTTCTCACCCTGTTGTAGTTTAACAAATTATAAATACACATTATGCCCAAATTTTCAAAGTTCAATCAATTATATTCAGATATTTGTTTCAACTCAGACCATTTTGAAAATAGTATGGTGAGAAGGTCGATACCACTCTTACACCTGTACAGACTTTTAGTTTGGTTTAAAGGAAATAGCAATCTGTCTTTGTCCAAAACAAAATCTGCCTCCTAGTGCCTCTAAAGCTCATCTTTAACAACTATATTCAATGAACAATATATGAGATATAATTAATGGTTTGTCGTTTTTTGCTGAATCTGTACAAAAAACAAAGTTTAAATACAACAATTTGCCATTTTAGTGTTCATGTTAGTGTCTCTAGCCGAGAGCATCAACTTCCTTTTATAGCACATAACCTCAAATAAAACAACACACCATCATTTTTGCCCTTCAGTTTTTGTACAATTTTAACAAATATAAATATAATGTTATGTTATAACTCGACAGCTTCAGGGCTAATTTTCTTGTACCTTTGGACAGATATGAGAGCGGTCTCAGTCCTCTCATCTAACTCTCCAACAGAAAGCAAACAAGCCAGTTTCTCAAGATGTCAAACTATTCCTTTAACTAATAAGCATCTTGAGGAACATCTTTCTTTTACACAAGTAAAAGTGTAGCGGCTTATTGGAGAATGTTGCAGACCTGTTATGAGGACAGAGCTCGGTGTAGATGGAGAAAGAGACGGTCCTGTTCCCACTGTCTGAGGAGGACACAATGTTCAGGAACAGAATACCATTTACGAAGCTAAATAGTGCAAACAGACATGTATGGATACCTTCAAAATGTGATGGCAGCTCAGATAAGAACAGGGGTACACTAGTAACTAGTGTTCTTAGGCGGAAATGAGAGGCCTGTGTTTTGCAGCATTCAGTAATATAAGGTTTCTCACAGTCTCGTGCTATTAGATACCACTTTTGTCTCATCAGTCCTCCCAATGTGTAAGACATGTTCTCATTGGCCTGTTTAAATCATTATCATCAGTTTAAATCATGCTGCCTAAAGCCTCTGTAATCCTTAGTTATGATGTAATGAGTGTGCGTTGTTTCTGCTGTCTCCTGAGATTACAGTTTGTCTTGTTTTTTCTGTTCTATATCAAATTAAAATGGCTGAAAAAACTGAAGTTATTCAGAGGGAAGATACAGTTTCATATCAAAATCAGCAAAGATAAATATGCCAACATTTAATATTAATATGTTTTGTTTTCAACATGCCTTTCCATTCACACAAACAAATGCCTCCTTGCAAAGACTTAATGATGAGAGCTGTAAAACGATAGCAAAGAAGTTAGACACTAATGTCCTTCACAGAACAATTCAAGTCACCCAGCAATTGAAGGGGCAAACTGCAGACGATTAGCATCTGAATGGAGCGGCAGGGGAATTTTGTAAGGGTTAGTCCGAGGAAGATACCAATCTAAGAGCGGGTCAGGGGACAGCTAGCGTTACACCATCTGGTGATGCTAACAATCAGGAGCCGCGAGATTCCACCACGTTATGCAACCGCCGCCTGCGATCCAAGAAACGTGCTCAGAGGTGACTGAGTCTATCTTTTCAGGTGGAAACATTTACTCCATCTTAGCTTGAAAGGCGTCCGTGAAAGGGTTGTTGTTGCTCCTTTGTGCAAAACCTGAAGCCATTCAGCATTGGTCAAAATCTGCAAACAAAGGTTTCTGATTGTGACAAATTTAACAGCAGAGAAACGTATCAGAGCTTCTCAAACCACCTGTAGCTAAATTCACGTTTCCATTGTCCGTATGGTTCATTTGCTCCGACTTGCTGTTTGTGAACAAAAATCATGGAGTAGTTAGCCATTCTTAGGGGGGGGGGGAAGTAACAAGATGACTTCTCTCTCATAATATTCTTAATTCATCAATTCACTCTCATGATATTATTACTTTTTTCTTAAAACCATGACTTCAGAACAGAATTTATCTTCAAAATCTTAAAATTTTTATCTCCAATAGCAGCTCAAACTCTTTGTTGACAGAGTTTTCCTTATTTTTCATGTGTAGTACAAGTTTCTGCATGAAGGGAAGTTTAGTCAACAGAGTAACATTGGGTTAATCGTAGTCCACTTGAAAATTACCTTTTTATTTTGAAATACTCAAAGTGTACAGTACAGTGTCATTATAAACCTACGCAGCATCTCCAGTATGTTCACCACAAGAGAGCAGCAAAAGCTTTTCTTCCTACACTCTCTTTCTCATGTGTATTTATTATTGATTAGGAATGATATCGGCAGAATCGTTGCTTTTGGAAAAAAAAATCATTTATTCATTTATAGATATAATCACAGATCACTAAATGCACGAGCAAAGATACTATATAAGACATCATGGCAGTCTTGAGCCCAGGTACAAACAGTAGTGCTTTTGTCACAATTTACAAAATGACATAAGAAAAAAATCCTTGCTATAAGACTCCAATAAGAACATGTAGTAATACGAGATATCTGGAAATACATATGTTTTTTTATACACCATAATGTACATATTTACATAATAAATAGCTTTAATGTTGAGGCTGGCATCAAGGTTTGGGCACTTGGCAAGTCCAACTTGTTCGTTCCGGCTGGTAAATAAAATCTCTCCTGAAAGACAAAAACCTGAGGTTAGGCCATGTAAACACGACATTTATTATCAAAACAAATACAGTCAACATTTTAAAGCATAATGTAGTCCTTGTTGGTCAAAAGGATGAAAGGCCTTAAAACTTACACAACAGTTGCATAGACTTGACACCTCCTTACCAAAAGTTTTCTTACTGTCAGTTAGTTTAGTTTAATTAAACAGGACCATGACCACTGGACCCAGTCTATCATTATTCTACACACGTACGTTTGTGAGCATAAACTTGAATACAAAAAGAATCCACATAGTTGATTTGTTTCATACGAACAGGAAACGATAAAACTGGTGTGCCAGTGCATGTCAAATAAAGCTGCGACTTAGGAATGTCACTGCCAATTAAACTTCACAAATAGACATCAAAATGTTTTTGCACAGATTTAATTGCTGCTTTCTGGCTTTCTTAGCTGTTGTTTTACATCCATAATTTGTTTTAATTAGTTCTAGCTGTGGGAAGCCCCTCCATTTCCTT
The DNA here is from genome assembly GCA_023238725.1 of Scortum barcoo. Classification (NCBI taxonomy): domain Eukaryota; kingdom Metazoa; phylum Chordata; class Actinopteri; order Centrarchiformes; family Terapontidae; genus Scortum; species Scortum barcoo. Next base: position 17,471,880 of record CM041542.1, read on the forward strand.
TGTGCATTGCATTGTGGGACAATTGTGTACAACAATAACACGCTCTAAAAATCACAGGGTTTTGTTTAGTGTACTACTATCAGTATGAACACACTTCATACTCAAAATACAGCTAGGTTTACTATGTATTATCAATCAGGAACAAAGCCGAAGTCCCAAAACTACATTTTGCTACAGGGCCCCTGATATGTGATATGGGTGGTTGATTAACTGCTATATAGCTATTTGACAACGGTGACACTGGTGCTTTTATGACCCTTGAGGATCTGAGTCCTCTGGCCTTGGTTTGTACTATTTTGAGTACATCATTTTGGATGAAAACTTTGTTTGATGTACTTACTCTCTCTGGTGTGATGCACCCTTTTCGCGGCACAGTAGTCCCTCATCACATGGACAAATCTGGTTTATGCTGAATGCCAGGCCACCATCGGGGACAAAGCAGCTCTCGCCGCGGATCAGACGTCTCTTGCACACCTGCTCGCCGTGGTGTCGAGCGCAGCACATGGATGCCCCGCAGTCCCTGTCAACTTTACACCTGGCACCTGGATGAAGGGAAGCCCAGTTATTTCAGGTCCAGTTTAATCTGTTCACTTTTTGCGGTTAATCGGAATAAATCGTGTTTAAAAGTGTTTCTTACCCTCCTGTCCATTAGGGATGCTGCGATGGCACTTCCCAAACATGCAGCTGAGTCCGCGGACACACTGGGCATCCCTGCGACAGTAGTGGCCTTCCCCGCGAAGAGGAACACAAAGACCAAAGTGTCGGTCACAGGAGAAACCCCGCCCACAGGCCCTGTCATGGTCACACACAGCCTGGAAAAAACAGATGAGGAAATGTTATACTTAGGCTGATTTTTAATTAAAGTCTATAAATTTTAAATACTCTATGTTCCAAAAAATCCTGAACATGGTGTAGTACATTGTGCAAGTAGTAGGGAGAAGTGACACTCATTAAGAAGATATATTTTACTACACAACTGCCTTTTTGTGCTGACGATTTCTCAGAGGAATAAATAAAGATTTAAATTAAATTAATAAATCAAGTGTCATATTCATGCACAGTATCTTACCGTGGTCGCTTTGGCTACAGGAGTGCTTTCTCTAAAGGCCTTTGCTCCTTCTTTAGGGGGACTGTGAGGCATGTTGAGCATCCAGGCCCATATACGAGCTTCAGCCCAGGAGCAGCAGAGACACAGGCAGAGCATCCACAGATTTCCCAACATTTCCACAAAACACAAAAAAAACAAATGAAAACAAATAAGACAGTCTGAAAAAAACGTAATTCAGACAGGGTGACTTAAGAGAAAGAAAAGATGAGTCACTTGTCTGTGACTCCACACCAAAAAAAATCCAAAGCTTAAAAGTTCCAGTAAATGTGCAGAGAGTCAGGACAGCATGGATCCATGCAGAGACAGTGGCTGCCTCCTCATCCAGCATGACTTTTATAGGTCACAGGGGCTTGACTTCCCCCCACCAGGTTGTTTGTCCAAGCAACAGGGTAGGAGGAGACAATTAGTTGTTAATGGATTAACTAAATTGCCCGGGTTGCCCCCCGCAGCCAGAAAATAGTGGCAAAATGACCAGTCGTGGAGCAGGGAGAAAGAGGGGAAAGCGGGGAGATGGGGGCCGGGAGGGGATGGATGGACGTGACGGGCTGACAACAGCTTCACACAATAGAGCCGAGACAAGCACCACCTCCGTGTGGTTATCTCTGCCAGACAAACAAATGAGGAGGACAAAGGCAGACAAATGCATGACATGTTTCACTACTCGCTGAGTGACAGGTAAAGCCACCGTGGGTCCCGGCCCCCAAACACTGGGAAAACACTCCTGGCCCCGACCTGGACTGCCCCGTTGCCCCACTTCAGACCCCACGCTGAAGAGCAATTTGCAGAAGTGCACCCTGCAGACGACCTCATGATCTCATTAAATGTAATTACCATCAGCCATTAGTTCTCAGGGGGAGAAGGGGAGACAAGATGCTCCGGGGAAGCAAACAGATTCATTTTTGCACATTTGTTTAAACAATTTCTGGTTTATTTTTATTTACCAAAAAGGAATTAAAAAACACACATCATACCAATTATAAACCACTGCAGTAAAAACAAAAAGTAAGAAATTATCTTTTACCTTTTCACATTTTAAAAAAAATGTTGCATTATATGAGCTCGTGATTGTTTGAAGTTAATGATTTACTAAGTTTGTGTCAGTATATCTTAAAAGTAGCTTGAAAAGAACAGTTCTGGTGAAACGCTTCAGACATATTACCATGGAGTAAAAGTGAAAGCTTTCTCTCAACTTGCAAAGCTGATAGTCACAACATGTTTGTCCTACATCCATGAGGGTTTTCTTTTACAACGAGTATCATCTTCTCCCTGTCTGACCTTCATCTGCTATATAGTTCAGCTTCTTTTCATAACTACTAGCTGTAATTTATCATGCATCCTTCACAGCTGTGCTTTTACATGAACTGAAGGAGGTAGGTGGTAAGGCATCAGTGAGAAGACTGAAAATAAATCAGGACTGTCTGGCTGGAGAATAGATCCATGTGTTTGAAGGCTTTTTTAGTGGAGGATTTTACAGGATTTTAGTCTGTAATTTTATGTGAGGAGCAATCATTCTACTCTTGCAATATGCAGAGTCTACTAATGAATTATGAGCAGTAGCCAGGTGATTAAGGAAATATGCTTTCATCAAAGTCCCCCGTCTCCAACAACTGCTACTGAACTGTCACTGAGCAAGGCACTCAAACTGAACATGGATCACACATTACACTTTCTCTCCAATGACACACAGCTGCTTAGAATGTGATTCAAATATGTGGCACATTGCAAGCGAACCTTGCTGAATGATGCATAAACACGGTTCAACCCTGAATTTTTGTGCTGAAAATATGTGTGTTGGCTCTCCTGCTGCTTTAATATTGTGCCCTATTGAAATAAATGAGGGAGCCGCAATTTTCAGTACTGTTGTCTGTCTCACTGTGCTTTCACTGTCATTGCTTCACAACACTGGACATACCTTGCAGAGAAGTCAGATCTGTGCCTAACCTCGTAATCAAAAGTCTTTCAACTGTATTTTTTTTAGCTTTACAACTTTATATTTCATAACATACACTGTATTATATTGTTTGACTTACAGATTTGTACACCTTGTATTTTTATAAACTGTCTCCTCTCTTTTATTCTCTCTTTCTCTTGACTTCCTTCGGTAAAATACTTTGGAAGAACTGAAAAGTGCCATATAAACTAGGTTTGCATAAATTAGATTAAAAACAACTATACGCCTTTAGGAATTTGTTGATATGAAACAAAAGTATGAGTGGACTGCATGTTAATAGCGTTTAGTAGATAGAATATTTTGTCTCCTGTGGCCACTTCATGGCTCCATAAGCTCTAAACTATACTGTGTCTCATTCAGGTGGGATCACAAACCTCCAGGCTACCATCAGACAGTGGTCAGTGGTCTTTATCTGGTCATGGAGCTCACACCGGAGATGCGATGAGTCTTAAGAATCAAGACTATGCAACGTAGTCCCCTGTATTGTCAGTAATGATAATTTCTTTTTTAACTCAACCTGTATGAGTAACTTTGCCCAACATTAACATTCATTGTTTCATTACCATTCAGTATTTTCACTCAGACTTAGATGCCTGGGTAATTGTCAGTAATTTACATATTCCTAGTGGCAGACAGCACAGATTGGTTATGTAGATATCTTAGCTCCAGGTAGTTAAGTCCTTATCAAAACAGGCTAACACAGACTAATGACATAATTGGTTGTCAATTAGTAGGCACAATAGCAGCCACTGGATCAATTAGCAATACGCAGATAAGTACTGTATTGTGATCGTGCAACAATCTGAGCAGTTGAATTATTTTGATTGATGTGTAGTGAGCACTTCAGTGAAAGAATGGAAAAATATTGGAGAAAGTGGTGAAAATTGTATTTATGTCAAATTAATCTTGTTTGAGCCACTGAGATTTAGTTTTAATGTTTGCAGATCCATCATGAGTCAAACGTCTTTGGCAACCTATCCTGTTTTGTCATTTTATAAGCTGAAAATTCGAATCCAGTCACTTGTAAATAAATCATCCGCCCTTCCTAATGAGGCATTAAGGATTTTCTTTTTTTTTTTTTACCAGCACTGTGTTTTGCAGAAGTATTGCAACACAAACTACAAACTACAGTTCCCGCTCTCTTCCCTGATCAGGCCCCTCCAAACACATACTCCTGTTGTACATCTGTACTTACAGCAAGATATCCCCACTTTTATTTACCCAATGCCAACAACAGATAACTGTCTCCAAACACTCCTTAACATGCTCCCCCGGCGTTAATGACTCTGCTAATGACGTTCGTAATGAATGTGCTCACTGTCACAATCAACACTGCTGTGGGTCTCGCAATTAGGCACTAACAAAAACAACGGGCTGGGTGATGTTTGGGCATTGTAATGGACCTTGACCCCCCACAGGGAGCTCTGAATGGTGGAGGACATGAGGAATCTGCCTTCCCACCACCAAAATGACACGTTCAGTGCAGTGATGGATGGACGATTGGCAATGAGTCCCACAGAGTCAATGCGTATTCAGGGCACTGGAGAACAATGGGGTAAATGTTGTTTATTTAGGACTCAATATGTGGGTTCAGCATTTGCAAAAAAAACACAGTCCATGGTGTTATTTTTCTGAGACAGGAGACACCAGGTATTCAAACTAATGAACACTTATAGATGGGAGGGGTAAATTGATTATAACCAAGTAGCATTATGTTGACAGAAATATTTGTCTTTCTGTGATGTGCCAGTACGTTTTATTGAAAAGGAGGAAACGTAATGCAAATTGAAAGCAGCGAGAAGATGTTTTGTTAAGTTTTATCAGTCAGAGGTCATTTAAGGATATTCTGTGGTGGTGATAGAGGAAGTTGCAGAAATACTGAGCTGTAATCCCTCACTAATGTTTATGTTACAAACTAAAACAAGGCTGACAAAAGTGAGAGTATGAACATGATCTATTATAAATATAAAACTTGTGCTCATGCAATAGATTTAAAGTGGATCAAGAGCATTAATGGGCCAGTGCACTCCATGAGAAGTGCTTGTCGGATTGGCCAAAGAGCTCCGGGAACCCCTCCCCTGATGTCAGACGTCATTTCTGTAACTTTCCGAAACTGACAATCCGACATTCACACACAGATTGGCCGACTGCGCGGCAGTAAGGGCTGGAAATTTTCTTGTCTTCTTGTCTTTCGGCTCATTGTTGAGACATTTTGAGTGAAAAAGCTTTGATAAACTCACCGTCCTCTACCTTCCCAGCACAACAAAACAAAAGTTGGCGCCTAACCGGTGAACAGAATGGGGCATTTAGTTGTTTAAGGAGCCTGATCATTTTCTCAGGAGTTGTTACAAACCAAACCAGAGCCAAAGGGAGAAGCGAATATCAACACAACTGCAAATTAATGTTGTAAATTGTACGTTGTAAATAATGTTGCTCCATGTCTGTTGGATGTGTGACAATCATTTGCTGACAAGTTCACCATAACAACTTTATAAGATGGCAGTGTTGTCCAAATTCCAAATTGTGAGACAGATTAAAGTTGAGATCTTTATTTATCTCTGTCTGTCTATGTGAGCAATGTAAATGTAAATATGGTAGTCATTATCATGCTAACAAGCTCACAGTGACAATGTTAACATGCTAATGGTTTCCACTGTCACCATCCTAGTTTAGCATATTTGCATGCTTGAATTTCCCAGTCAGCACTGAACACAAAGTGCAGATGAGGCTGCAGGGGAATATTTTGCAAATCCATAATCCTTCTTGGATGTATTTAAGTTTTGGTTAGAGAACAGTGCTAGAGTCGGATGGGGGCGGGGGTGTCAAAAGCCATTCAACCATCCAACAAGCTGTTCTGACTGAGTATAGTGGCCTCCTACTACACCTGGCAATGCGAAAGGCTGAGTGCGAAGCACACAGTGTCCTAACATTTACTTCTAAATTCTAAATTGAAGGCAGATTTTAAACAAGGTGTTGGAAATGCCTCGGAGCCACCTCTCGTGTTAGTGGGCAGACATTCCCCACAGTCCACAGACAGGGCTGAGGTTTTATATCACTCCTCCCGAAGTGAAGTGAGGGGTGAAATGAAGGCAGTAAATGTTAACACAAACAAAACTTTGCCATTAAAAGTTTAATACTATACTTTAAAAATCTTACAATCACAAGCCTGTTTCTGAGCAATAAGTGGAACAGAGATATTTTAGTATATGAAAAAGTACTAATAATACCCTTTAATAGTAATTTGTATCTAAAACTCTAAAAACAAAGAGAATTACATGTGTAATGCATTTGTATATTTTGTTTGTGATTACTGTAATGCCAAATTTATCTTTTGTAGCTACACAGTTACACTTAATTTTACCCCTCAGTTAGCAAAAGAGCAGTATGTGCATACCAAATAAATGGATTATAGAATTGTTGTTGTTAGGTTTTAGGCATTTATTAATGTATTTGTCAACAATTGTGACCCCTATAACTTATCAATAACTTAAGTACACTATAGAGTACATTAAAACACTGCTGTGATCATCTAATGACATTAGATTACACACCTGAACAACTTTCATAATATTTTTAGCCGTTTACACACATGTACAAATATTTCACATGAGAGTCTAAAGCTGTTTGATTGATTTTTATTGGATGCTTCATATAATCAGTAATATTAAGACTTCATTAAGACTTAAACATGTCCATAAACTAGTTCATAACTGCATTACAGTGCGTAATTGTTGCCTATAAAATGTCAGTGTTACTTGGTTGGTGAAAAATAAGGATGAGGATAATGATCAACTAAAATTATGAAAAAGGAAAACTAACCCCTGGCAAGGATTTCCCAGTGCTTACAGTCTAATCTAAAAATAATGGTAATTTTAACACTAGTCATATTATTAGTATTACCTGTGATAATAGTGGCAGTAATGGTGCATGTACAGATTGTAAAGCCCTCCAAGGCAAAAATCCAATGTTTGTGATTTTGGGCTTTAAATAAATAAATTTGATTTTTGATTTTTAAAAGTAGAAAGTAATGACACGGAACTGCTCCAGAATTTCTTGCTAGAAGATCTCTTTGGCTGAGTCATACCTCTTTGAGCATTCATATCTTCAGTACGAAGCAGGAAAAGCAGGTTTTCAGACACATAGTTTTCAGAAAAAGCGGATTACTTCTCTTGGTTACTTTGTTATCGCAGTGGATTTAACTGTGAGCAGAGCTGAACTCTCATACCCCATCTGTCTGGAATGATGAAGTAACGTCTCCTCTGTTCATTAATGTGTATTATCTTAAAAGTGAGGTATCTTTATTGTTACAGAGACAGATGTTAATTCAGGTAAAGTTAATGGCACCTATGTTCATGGTCATGTTCTTTGTAAATTAGTCAATGTGGCTTTAGAGATCTAAAGACCATCAAGGTTTTTCTTTAAAAACGCACACACACACACACACACACACACACACACACACAGTAAAACTGCTTCTATGCAGCATTTTAAAGCAGAAAATAGTAAAGAAAGTAAAAGGGTTGACTTACAACAAGGGTCTTGAGTTTGACTTATTCTGGACTGGATGAGTACCCAGTGTGCCCAGCCCAAATGTTCACCGGGAAACCACTACCCATAATGGCTTGTCAGTTTCCAATAATGGTAATAAACCAGCCCTTGCTGACTCATAACCAACTCCACATCTGTTCTTTATGATTATTTAGACACAGTGGCAGTAATTCTTTAAAGACACACTTCGACAAGGATGTATTGTGCTAAAATGAATAATAATAAAACCTGCTCATTGTTCTGGGTTCATAGACAAAACAAATACTCTTACCTCATCATTAAATATAACCTCAAATAAACCAAAGCTGTTTTCAGATGTTTGAACTCCATTTGTGCTGGGGCTTAAATAATGTTCACTATAAGCTGTTTTCAATTGGAACAAGACAGAAGAGTGTGACTCCCTCGATAATGGGAAACAGCCCAGTGTCTTCTTTGTGCCAGGTTTTCAAAAAAAAAAAAAGGAGAAAAGTAGAAGAGGGCAACAGGATAATGTGGAGCAGGGGTCACTGGTGGCCAAGAGTGACTAATCAGGCTGTTATTATGATTTTAAAAATTGCAAAAACAGCCTGTCAAGTTTACAATATCTGAGTAGGACACATACATAGTAGGGTTCTTTTCCTTTCTTTTTCTAGCCACCTTCCTTTCTTGCCTTTTCATCAAGGTTTGTGTGTGACTGGGGAACCCCCTGGTACTTGTTTCTGTCCTGGATGCTATGTTATGTGGCCTTCTGGCAGTCCAAAGCCCTGGAGAATTAGTACTCTCCCTGTCGTTGATTTAACTGACCTTGTTTTTCCAGTTTAGTAAATCAGCAATGGCAAATTCAATTACCTCTAATGTTGTTTTCCAAAATTTCTCTATGTGGGGCCTGTTCTACCTATGAGTGGGTGAGACTGTCTAAAACAACATCTCCTGTGGATTTTCAGTTGCTTTAAGATCTGTTACCTGTAAAGGCCACACCATTTTCAAACTCAGTGACTCCTTGTTACCTGTATGAAAACATCAGCGTTTGTTTATGTTTGTCTGCTCACTTACAGCAGGGCAAAAAAGTATTTAGTCAGCCACCAATTGTGCAAGTTCTCCCACTTAAAAGATGAGAGGTCTCCAATTTTCATCATAGGTATACCTCAACTATGAGAGACAAAATGAGAAAAAAAAATCCAGAAAATCACATTGTCTGATTTTTAAAGAATTTATTTGCAAATTATGGTGGAAAATAAGTATTTGGTCAATAACAATGACAGAGGTCAAACGTTTTCTGTAAGTCTTCACAAGGTTTTCACACACTGTTGCTGGTATTTTGGCCCATTCCTCCATGCAGATCTCCTCTAGAGCAGTGATGTTTTGGGGCTGTCGCTGGGCAACACAGACTTTCAACTCCCTCCAAAGATTTTCTATGGGGTTGAGATCTGGAGACTGGCTAGGCCACTCCAGGACCTTGAAATGCTTCTTACGAAGCCACTCCTTCGTTGCCCAGGGCGGTGTGTTTGGGATCATTGTCATGCTGAAAGACCCAGCCACGTTTCATCTTCAATGCCCTTGCTGATGGAAGGAGGTTTTCACTCAAAATCTCACGATACATGGCCCCATTCATTCTTTCCTTTACACGGATCAGTCGTCCTGGTCCCTTTGCAGAAAAACAGCCCCAAAGCATGATGTTTCCACCCCCATGCTTCACAGTAGGTATGGTGTTCTTTGGATGCAACTCAGCATTCTTTCTCCTCCAAACACGACAAGTTGAGTTTTTACCAAAAAGTTCTATTTTGGTTTCATCTGACCATATGACATTCTCCCAATCCTCTTCTGGATCATTCCAAATGCTCTCTAGCAAACTTCAGATGGGCCTGGACATGTACTGGCTTAAGCAGGGGGACACGTCTGGCACTGCAGGATTTGAGTCCCTGGCGGCGTAGTGTGTTACTGATGGTAGCCTTTGTTACTTTGGTCCCAGCTCTCTGCAGGTCATTCACTAGGTCCCCCCGTGTGGTTCTGGGATTTTTGCTCACCGTTCTCATGATCATTTTGACCCCACAGGGGTGAGATCTTGCGTGGAGCCCCAGATCGAGGGAGATTATCAGTGGTCTTGTATGTCTTCCATTTTCTAATAATTGCTCCCACAGTTGATTTCTTCACACCAAGCTGCTTACCTATTGCAGATTCAGTCTTCCCAGCCTGGTGCAGGTCTACAATTTTGTTTCTGGTGTCCTTTGACAGCTCTTTGGTCTTGGCCATAGTGGAGTTTGGAGTCTGACTGTTTGAGGTTGTGGACAGGTGTCTTTTATACTGATAACGAGTTCAAACAGGTGCCATTAATACAGGTAACGAGTGGAGGACAGAGGAGCACTCTTAAAGAAGAAGTTACAGGTCTGTGAGAGCCAGAAATCTTGCTTGTTTGTAGGTGACCAAATACTTATTTTACCACCGAGGAATTTACCAATTCAATTCATTAAAAATCAATGCGATTTCCTGGATTCTTTCTTTCCCCCCATTCTGTCTCTCATAGTTGAAGTGTACCTATGATGAAAATTACAGGCCTCTCTCATCTTTTTAAGTGGGAGAACTTGCACAATTGGTGGCTGACTAAATACTTTTTTGCCCCACTGTATTCCAGTTTTTGTTTGAATTAACAGCAGTCTAAGTGGCAGCAGGATGTCATTCAAATATGAATAGATGGTGATCCATTCTCAATCTTGCTCATGCCCACGAGGTTTCACCCTGACATCCGTTTGCGGCCCACAAGTTATGAGCGGCGATCGCATGCGCCAACTGTTCGTGTGGGAGCACATCTGCTGATACAGACTCCTAGCGTTGTTTAAACAGAACTGCATCCGCTGTCAAAGTTTGCGTCTGTTTGTGGACGTGTTTACTGAGGTCGGCTCTCCTTAAGTGGCTAAAATATATGTTCTTTTGGTGCAACAACAAGCATCTCCCAGCCGTGTCCTTTGGAAACTGTTTCTGTTGTGTGTGTGTGCTGTTTGCAGGATTTATGTATGTGCATGTGTTTTTTCATTCTGTACATTTTTTTCAAATTACACGTGTCGCCAAATTAGTAAAAGTAGTCTGTTTTCTTAATTAGCTATTTTACCTATCTGTGTGGGTTTTCTTCAGTTACAGTGTGTTGAGTTCTCAGTGCCCCCACACCGTTACTCACAGACATGCTGAAAATATCACATAACATGCACAACTCACACAATAAATAAATAAATATTTCTTTCTCTTTGTATGTTTCTCAATTTAATTACCTCGTCTCTTACCTCTAAATGCATCCAAAAGTCAGACAGCGAAATAAAGTTTAAACATTTAACATTTTCACTGTGACAGTTCCCAGAACATCCTGTTCACAACTTCACAGCTGAGCTTCAAAACATCAATATGAGTCAGGGAGAAACTCTGAGATTTGGCAAAGCCGCTGCATGTCGTAACAAATCAGTAAATGTACTTTTAATGAACTTCTCACATCAATTGGCAAACTAAATAGTCTGGAAAGCAGAGGGTGGGAAAAGTCTAGTCATTTGGAACAATTTTACCGGACTCATAAAACCTGTTTCGCCCCCCCACTCTGAAGTCATTGTGCTTGTGTATTAAAACATCGGAAAACAAACATTATATAACTTTATGAGGAATCACAAGACTGAACTGATTTGGGGCAGCAGTCTGTGTTGGATTATGTCAGATCATCCCCATCAAACAGGTTTTTCCAGTTGATCACAAATGCACTCATTTATCAAACTTGTCAAGTCTGCAACTTTGTTTTTCACCATCAAGCTGAACTCATTTGACTTTATGATAGCTCAAGTATCAGGAGCTGAAATTATGTTCAGCTTTTGAATTTGGTTAATTGAAGTGAGCCAACTTTGCCTTAAGATTAGGTTTTCTTTGTTTCTAAATAGTAGTTTTCTTCACTTCGTTGCACCTTACAGAATCACACATCCAAACATCTTTTGTCACAACACAAAGGCAGCCAAACCAAAACAATGAATTTCGAGCTATGTCGAATTTTGAAATTCACTATTTTAATTCATGTTTTTGGCAACACATTTTTTATATTTATTCTTTCAGAGTAAGACTCTTCATACATATGTCAGGTTGTGTTAAAAAAAATGTGTCTCTTGATTTGACATGTTCTGTCTGCTTATGAATATAATGTCACGGATGTCAGTCAGTAACAACCAATCTGTAGAATAATAATGACGGATTCCAAGACACAGGAGAGAAAGCAACACCTGCAAGTACACACAGATATAAAAATAAGGAAGACATGTTTGTGTGTGTGTTTTTGTTCGTGCATACATTACAATATATTGCGTTTATTTTGGTGCAGAGTGAATCTTAGTATTTCTTAGTATTTTCTCACCAGAAAGTCTGTGGACACACTTTTATCATCCTCCACAGCTGTGACCGAATTTGACAGGGCCTGTTTTTCCTATACAAAGCAACACATGACGCCCCCTGTCTCCGACCTGTCCACATGCATGGGATTAACTCAAGGGAGAACATCACGGGTGCTCACCACACATTTTATACTTGCTTGGTGGGAATCTCAACACCGATACGCCTACTAATATTTCATCATCCAGTCCCACTGGGAGATTCATAATCACGAGCGTAGCAGCAGCAAGCCACAAATAGTAAAGGATAAGGCTGGTTATATTTCCTTATTGTTAACAAATCCTATGAAAAGACTAAACCAAATATGAATGGATCCTGCAACCAAATATAGACTGTGTATCTAAAGCCTGATACATCTTCCTCCTTTGACCCATAGACCTGCACTGTTGTCCAAAACCTATTAAAAGCCTATAAATTAGTCATACTGTTGTTCTGGGGGACATACTCCTTTATTACCATAAAAGCACACTCTAGTTTAGTTTGACTCAGTCCCACAAACAACATCCTGCTCCCACAAACACTCATTACAGCACAAAATGTATTTATCCACACCTCAAAATAGTCCCCCAACAAATGTGTAAATCAGCTGTTTTAGGGAATTACTGAGTCCTTTTATAAACTAAAATAAAGGAAACGTGTGCATTTGTGACTAGTTTTAAAGAGCTCTATCTTCAGTAATAAACTGGCTCTGGGCTTTCTGCCACTGGATGAGGAATGAAGTTGCAAACTACTGAAGAGAGGAAATAATGAATAGTTTGTTTTGGTCATTTTATTGATTTGTGGAATAAACAAAATATCTTTTATCACTTAAAAGCAGACTTCATGGAAAATATATAATGTAAAAAATTTATTTTTTAAATATTTTTCATGTTATAAGCAGCTGGGTATGCACTACATGTCTGATAAATAAAGAAACACTGTGATCAGCCTTTTAAAAAAAAAAAAAAACAGCAGGGCAGTGGGTCTGTTGTTGAAATTGTGTAACTTGGAAAGTGAACTGACTGGATTTTGTAACTTAATACACTGTCTGTATTAGTCATAGTCTGTGTTGAGGAAGTTGATTCAATAATTGATTGTCAAGTCAGCAAATGCATTGTTCTCGATATATAATTAGAGCCTTAAATGTACGTTATTATATTATTTAAAATTATACAGTTTACAATTATATTTTTAGGGGGAAAATTCATGATTTCCCCGAAAGGAGGAAGTTTTGACTCCACTGTCCTCCGTACTGTCCGCCCATGTACTAAACAGAAAAATGCTGGATCAGTCCTACACCAAGAAGAACTATCAAGGTCTGGTATACTCCAATTGATTTGATATAGAACTCATCAACATAGATTTGAAAGAAATCATATCTTTTCACACCCTGTATGACACTCACTATCATGAGTGCCCTAAAAACACACCCTGACCACCAAAAGTTATTAAAACAGTCCTTACAATGCATCTCTACATCTTCACACCCATCCTCAGCTAGGAAAGCAGAAAAAGACATGTTCTTAACAAACCTGTGTTCAGTTATAAAGAAAAAAACATATACACTACATGAATCCATTTTATATTTCTTAAAAAAAATAAGATGAAGAGTTTTTAAAATGTCAACCATTTAACAATATCACATTTGTTTTGGTTCAACATGCTTCCACATGGGGGAGACAAGCTCCTCCCAACTCCAACCCCCTTTTTTTGCTTTGGTAGGAGAGAAAAATGTAGAAATACATAAATATTTCCTCTTTGTGGAAAATCCAGAGCTCTACTTAAGGAAGAAACAAAGAGACAAACACAAGAAAAGAAACAGAGAGAGAGAGGAGAGAGGGAGAGAAACAGACAACCAGAGGAGGGAGTGAAGAGTTTCTTTAAGAGGTACAAAATAATGAGACTGGAGTAAAGGTAGAGCAAAGAGAAAGCACAACACCTCACTCCATGGATCTGTCATCCCAGATGTTACTCTGAGGGCCAAACAAGGACGTAAAGCAGTGAAGAGGGAAAGCCAGAGGAGGGAGAAAAAGCAGCAAACCTTGGCTGAGGTGAGGAAAAACCAGTTGTGTGGGAGAGCAGAGGCGAAGAGAGAGCGACGAAAGGCGGGGGAGTGGAGGAGTGAGGCGCCCCGTTCTTCCAGCGAGGTGAGAGGGGGAAACAGGGGAGAAAGAAGAAGAAGAAGAAGAAGGAGTGATAAACAGTTGGGGACCAAGGGAGAAGAGTCGGCTGGACATGGGGCTTTGTGCCGTTCTCCTCATCTGTCTCTCCCAGGCTGAGCTGGGGAGAGTCTGGGCTCAAGGGCATGAAGGTAAGCCCCCGAATCTTCAATGTCAGCAGCAACTCTTCACAGGTATTCACACGCATTCTAATATTAAAACCATTTTGACTGTCTTTCTGCAGAACAGACTGTCAAATGGTGTGCAAAACAGCTTTCAAAAATCTCTGAACTCAGGGTAAAAGAAATATTATCTGACCTGAATTCTTGCCACTAACTCTTCCAACAGGCAAGCTTGAAAAAAAAAATGTTTTTGGGCACTTTTTATGGGTGTGCTTATGCATGTGTGAAGCTAACAGGTCCCTTGAGGTTTCTTTCTGACAGTCACAGGAAGCACATGAAAGACTGTGTGCAGGTCTGGACTCTCTTAGGGTGCCATTCCAAAACCTCTGTATTTCCGATTTGAAAAACTAAGTGTCTGGTGTTCATTTGCATGAAAAACAAGGATCATGTGATTGGAAATTTTGCATTTTAGCAGATAATTATTTGAGGTTAACCAGTCATTTTGACTGGTCTTTTTCATTCCAGCAGTCATTTTTATAAAAGTCAGTGAAAGCAGCAGCTGAGTCTGGAATACTTAAATCTGGAAAGTTTTTTTGCTTTTTCTCTGTTTCTTTATAAACTGTGTCTAATCACCCCAAATGCTGTGTGATTGGTTGCTCTGTGCATCACCTGTGTGTGTATGCTGTATACTCCTCTGCCTTCCTGTGTGTGTGTGAGTCTGTATGTGTGTATGCGCATGTATGTATTTTTGTTCTCCTTGGAGATGCATTATTTTTAGCCAGCCCCCGTTCTTCCGCTGCCGCTCCTCCTCCGACAATCAGTGGTGCTCCAGTTTCTCTGGCCTCTCCTGTGGTCCCAGTTCCTCTGATCAGGGGCCTAGCTCTGCAGAGGACAACCCGGCGCACCGCACAGAGACCCGAGCGACAATTTAAAAAAACGACAAAATGTTTGCGCTCATCTTCACCATTAAAATACACCAAAACTAGTTGCCAGCCTGATGACTTGCTCACACCAGAAAGTGGAGCAGCTCTTGGTTAAATAGGTGGTGCTGAAAACTCTGTGATGTAGTGACCGCCTGCGCCCTCAATCACTTTGACTGAAAGGAATGATTTTGTATCATCCTCTGCTGTCTCATGCCTGACTGCAGACCATGATGCATGTCTCTTGTGGAGAAGTTAATAGAGAATGAGTTGAAAAGAGTAAAAGTGGTCGCATTGCTGTCCGTATTCTCTCAAAGGTCAGCATCCTCAGAGCTGTCTGCAATCTAGTTGAGGTCAACTGATTTTTAAATGTGTCTTCTATATTTGGGATATAAAACTGTGTCTCTGATAAACAAGTATATAATGTGTCATTTGTGTGAAGACACAGGTTTCTGTTCCCAACTTATAAAAACGGCCATAGGCTGTAGTTCTCTACTAAGGCACAGTGGTGCTTTGAGCTAAATGCTTACATCAGCAAGCTAACATACTCACAATCACAATGCTAACATGGTGCTAATTGGCAAACATGATGATCAATTAGCAATTAACATAAAATATAGCTGAACATGATGGTAATGTCAATATTTCACAGGTTTTACAGGTTTATTTGACTGAAACTGGCAATGGATGAAGGTCTGAGGGTCAAAGTTAACTCAGTTCATCCTGATCAGGACATGGATGTCTCAACAAAATGTCATGCTAATCTGTATTTGTCAAGACATTTCACTGAAAACTACAAACGTCAAATTGTCAGTAATCAAAGTCGAGTCAATCAAAAATCAACCATTTCGATCTTATCAGGTCAGGTCAGGTCTTGGTACTTTTCTTCTGCTTTTCAGCAGCGCAGGTATAAACTCAGGCGTAGGTAGATGTCACACCTCCCAGGGGACAGGCTCCCCCACGAAGACCATCGCACTACTCCTGCTGCAGAACCACTTGTGTAGAATGGGTCACCAAGATCCATGCTCACAGTATTGAGCTAATGGCCCTTTTCCACTAGCACCTACTCGGCTAACAACTGCTCGACTCGACTCGCTTTTTTAGGCTTTTTCCATTACGTGTTAGTACCTGGTACCAGGTACTTTTGTAGTACCTACTTGGCCAGGGGTTCCAAGCGAGCTGAGTCGATCCGAAAATGTGACGTCGGCAGACGGCAGGCCACTGATTGGCCAGGGTGTGATGTCACTAGATGAGTCAGGAGAGCGACTCGCATTCATCAACCCCGCCATTTTTTAAAATGCAATAACAGCAAACATGATACGATCAGAGATGGCTGCACAGAAATCAACCCTGTGGAGCAACGACGAGGTGCAGACATTTCTTCGTCTGGTGGCCTCCATAGTTGTTTTTGTGTCATTATTGTCGCATAACAAATGACGCGTCATCGCTGGAGTTTCGGCCATCGTTGCTATGACGTTTAACCTTCCACCCACGCTGAGGTGGTACTCTATTATTGTAATGGAAAACGACCGAAACTGAGTCGAGTCGAGCCGAGTCGAGTAGGTGCTAGAACTGTGTAATGGAAAAGCGCTATTAGTCAGTGTGTCTGATTATGCCAGTTAATGGCAGGGTGAGTCCCCATCTTTTACACAGATTCATAATACTATCCATTCTGGCATTACAACCAAATAGAGAGTAGTGGAGATTTCTGGCTTTAAATTGTTGCATGTGCATTATAAAATTCATGAGTCACTTGATATTGATTTAAATTGAATCACACATAATAAGGTTTTTGGTGACAGTTTAAACTGTTTTCAGGTGAGAGACAGTGAGGACTTATCAATTTAAATACAATTCAATACATCTGCTCTCCACAGTTGTCAAGATTGCTGCCTCTAAGAAGAACAGAGTGTACATTTAGGAGTAATATGAAGACAGCTTGATTCACACTGGACTTTGGCGTCGTAGTTTTTAAACAGGATAGCATCAGTATAAGACAACTCTGATCTGAATCTGACAAACTGGACTGATCAATCATTTAGGTGGGCCTGAAGGCTGCAGACAAATGACCTAAATGAGTTAAAAATGCCATAACACCAATATTTTCTCTCCTCTCGCTTTTTCTAGGCTGACACTAAAACAATATCTTCAGGGTGTTATTATTTTAGCCCAAGAGAATATAAGTGACTCTGCAGTCCAACTCTTACTTCCTGTAGTACAACACCATGCAACAAATAGCCCAGCCGGAGCTATCAAAGCCTCACCTCCTGACATTACATTGCTACATTTCTGACTTTAAAAAAATCAAAAAACTAAAAATACTGCACCACTGAAAAAGCAGACGGTGAGCTATAACTGGCCAACACCAGCTGCAAACTGGAACTACATGTCAGCCTCACTAAAAGTGGGAAATGAGTTCCAAATTATAACAAAAACCAACTCCATGACAGCAAATCAAACGTTTTCTAAACTGAGCCTGATCTATTTGTCCGTATTTATCCAAATGCCACATTTTTCCCTTTTCTTTTTCGCGTCCTTATCAGTCCAGCTGCCAGTGTTTGTGATTGTGTGTTATGGTTACTGTTGTTCCTCTGAGTGTAAGGTGCCAAATGACTTCCTCCCACGCCATAAGCTCCAGGCTGGTTTTAACACAGATCGACCTTTTAAAAATCCAACCACAATAAAAACCACTGTGCTAAACTGCGATGACACACATAACGGTGACCTCGCGTTGTGATTACTGTTTCGCTGGTGGTTCTTTCGCCTGCAAGACTGCAGGTGCTTTGTTAGTTCCTGTCCTGACACTTAGGCTGTGTCTCATCTCCAGCAAAGAGGGACCACTACAGGGTCAACTCTTTGTTTGTATCTTGAGACTTGAACATCTCTCCTCTGCCGTGTTTAGAAAGTACATAATGCCTCACTCTCTATCTATCTCTGGAGAAAAGATGTTGGCCTTATGTTCCCTTTTGCTGGACCTGTGGATAATTCTCCTTTCCTTTCCAGGACCCAGTACATGCCTCTGTGCCCCTCAATATATCCTTGCTTCCACTTGAACTTCAGTGTTGTGCATTTACCCAGAAAGAGGAAATTTATTTTTCAACCCTGGACCTCCTCCAGTTGAACAGACTGAAAGACCATTTAGCTTTTGTGTCAGTTGAGGAACGTGGCTTTGGTTTCTGTCAGGTCTGTCTTCAGTTGCTGTGTAGCCTTCAAAAGCTGCTTTCAAACAGTTCAAGAGGGACCTATTGATGTTCCTTGGATGCCTGTCATCAACGACAAATGATTAAGGGAATGATAGAGAACTTGTTTGAGTTCTGCTTAAGACATAAATTAATGTCACACAGCAACTTTAGATTTCTGGAAAAGACTAAGAGTGAAGGAAGAGATCAGGGGGAATGGGAAATAGGTGCGTGGGAGATGGCAATAGGATGAATGAACACAATGTGTATATCCATAGCACATTGTGTGGGGCTCACAATGCTGTGCCCTAGTTCGATGTGACTCCCACTAGATTTGTAAGGTGGTTGCTGCAATGCAGACACATCTAAAGAAGCAGATATAGTGGACAGCATTGTCTCAAAACGGCCAATGATTTGTTAATCATACAACATAAGCGTACAGGAGTCAATACACCTGGCACTGCGAGATACGGTGGATTAAACAGCAGGAACTCGCATGCACGGATGTAAACTGACACCATTTTAGCTGCTAACAGGAATAATCTAAATTTAGAAGGCTGTCACAGTAATTTTCATGTATTTTGCTCCAATACGGGGTGACATTTTAGTGTACATTTACAATTAAACCACCTGCCATTCACCAGCAAATTTGGCACATCTGCCACTTGAGTCATTAGCTTTTTGGGCCCTGTGTCAAATTCACCAGGATGTTTCCTGTTTTCTGCTCCAGTTTGCACATTCCCGGTGCAGGTCCCATATACACGTGTCTGCCAGACCTGATGCTACTGAGGTCAGCTTAACTCAAGTCCTTATGCAAAGCCCAACCCACTCTTGAACTCTTTTTAGCCCCTTTTTTCTTTCTGTTGGAAGGCCATCCAGGCCCACATGCAGACAGTTAGACCACATTAGAGAGCTTCCAGGAAAGATGACACCTCGGAAGTCTGGAAGTGACTTATACACTGTAAAACGTGTAGAAGGATGCATGCACAATCATGCACAGAATGTCTGAACTCCCAAAGGACTTTTACATTCTGCACTAACTAATGCAGGGTCCCTGATCGGCCATGTCTTGTCTTCCTTCTCCTCAAAGCTCTTCCTCATCTCTTCCCCCCTGACACTGTTTGACGCCTCCTCAGCTGTTTAGTGATGATGATGAATGCTGCCAATCTGACCCAATTAGGAGCCTCTTGTTCTAAAGCCGTGGAAATAGCTTCCACAGCACCGTAATCAAACAAGATTCCTCATTAGAGCCGTCTCCCCTGAGTGTGCGCTAACCTCTCTGTATTTCTTTCTCTTATCCCATTTTGTTGCTTAGACCTCTTTTTATATTTGTCTTTGTTGTATTTTACTTATTATTTATTTATACTGTACTTTTTTTTTTATATACTTTTTACTTTTTTACTGCATCCAGCCACAAAACGGAAACCACAACTTGTCATTTTACTCTTCAATTTTTGTACAGCTTAACAAAACATTACAGAGGTATAGTAGTATTGGTAGGCAAATTTTGTTACTTTGGGAGAGAGCCAGGCCAGGTGTTTCCAGGTTTTTCCAGTCTTAATGCTAAGACTTAAGTCTTAATGCTAAATGTGGGAGTGGTATTGATTTCTGATGCTGCTTTCTGCAAGAAAGTAAATCAGTATGTTTTCCAAAATGTTCAACTATTCCTTTAATAGCCAACAAATAACATATCATTTGCTGTATCAAGACCAAACAAAGAGAATGTCCAACATCCAATTTGTCATTCACAAAGTAAAAAAGTATACAAAAAGGTCTAACATACTGCATCTGCCCACCCAAACATTACACCCATATGTGGTTGTTAAAGATTTCATTCCAAATCCATGGATGTTAATCAGCTGCTAGAACAACTTTCACTCTTGTGGTTTCAGGCTTTCCACCACATCCACCACATCGTGGAATCTGGTTGCAGGGGTTTGATCCTGTTCAGCCACAGGAGCACAAGTGAGGTTACACACTAATATTGGTGATAAAGCCTGGGTCAGTGCTCCAGGTCACCCAAAAGATGCTGGTCTGTGGGGGCAAGTCAAGTTCTTGGGAAACTGGGAAAACCATTTTCTAATGGACCTGGCTTTGTGCTATGGGGGGTATTGTCATGTTGAAGCAGGGATGGGTCTTCCCCTAACTGTTGCCACAAATCTGAAGGCAAACTATTGTCTAAATCATCACTGAATGATGCAACATTAAGATTTTTATTGAAACAAACAGGACCTAGCCAGACCAAGAAAAACAGAGCCAGACCAAAACTACAAAAAAGTATGTGGCCCGGATCCAGTGTGTCCACATTCTTTTGATCATATGTTGTAAACACAGTTTAAAAAGAAAGAGGCTGAGAGTGGGGTCTGAACCTCAGGCTGGCTCTTGTCTTTCTTCCTCTCAAGATGATCATGACATGCTGTTACTTAATTGCTCAGTTCAGTGAACTAACAGCTAACATAAAATCGAGACAGCAAGCTGGATTTCATCCCTTAGCTTGTTCTTCAGGAGAAAAAAAAGCAGAGACTTTCACCCTGCTGAACAACCTGCAAATTCTGCTGATCTCGCTACTCTGTTGACCCAAAAAATGTGCACAGGACAGTAAGTCATGGATCAGTTTACGGTCAAAAAAAAAAAGAAGAAGAAGAAGAAAGAAATCTGTTCCTCAAGAAAAGTAAATGTGAAGAAAAAATATAAACATCCATCTATGATCTGTTGAGCAGATGACAAAGAAACACACACAGATGTAGGTGGGCAGCAGTGATGAGGCTCCATATGCACAGGAATATTTGGCCAACAAATAAAACCAAATGGAGGTTTTATCAAACCTGACGAGCAAGTAATGTCCAGGCAAAACAGACATGTCACATTATTAGTTCAAATTGGCTCTATTTCCTCCTGACAGATGTAAAGAAAATGCACTCATGGTTTTGTATATTTGTTTTTTCTCTGTCTCGCTCCAATATCTCTAAACACAGATTTCAGATGTGATGTTTGTGATGTTTGTCTGTTAATAATGCACATTGTGGTAACCAATAAAGAGTAAATCTCATTGTAGGCTTAAGAAGTAAAATAGTTTCAATTTCAATTTCAGAGCTCTTTTCGCAAAATTTTAAATTAAATGTAAATTTGTTGAGAAACTGACAGTGTGTATTTATTTGATGGCCCATAACAGATTGAGAACCACTACAGAATTAAGAAAACAAAGCAAGAATAATGAACATCTTGACTCTGCAGAGTTCAAGAGGATGTCCTGTTTGTTCATGGATTCACTCCTCCTGGATGTCAACTCTGTCAACTCTGCTCAATCACCATAATGCCTGTCTTGTTCTAGATGCACTGAGAGGGACTCCTCTGCGGACAGATGGGGATCCGTCCGGTCTTCACAGAACCAGGAGGGACCAGCAGACCCCACACAAACACAGAGAGACCCGCAACACACAGAATGAAGGAGGAGTTGGTATCAGCGTCCTGCCTGACAACGAGACACGCACAGTGGTGAGATCCAAACAACCGACTTCTCTCTGAGATCCGACTCCTGTTCTTGCACAACACATGGTTCCTACGCCTTTCCAAAAGTCAAATTCAAGAAGAAATATGAACTATTCAGCAAAATAACAATTCATTATATCTATGATACAATTAGAAATTCAAAGCAGTTTTAGGCACTTTATTTAGAAACCAAACACTTTTCAAACCCTGAAAACACCAAATTAAAATTCAACCATTTCCATGGATTTCTTGCACCCATACAAAACCTGTACCATGATGATATGGCAGAATTCATTATATTTTTTTAAAACAATCAGTTATTCTTTTTGGACAATGATAAATAAAATCGGGCTTCTCATTTCCAGCTGCCAACTGTTTTTTGGGGGATGAAATGTCAGTTGAACACGGCATGCATGGTGTCACAGCTCAGAGGCTAAAGCTGGTAAATTTTATCACTCTCAGCTGTTGAAATAAATCAGCAGCAGCACCTTCCTCTATTTCATGGTGGCAAGTTGGCCCTAGAACTATACGGAAAATGAAAAAAAGTTAAAAAAAATCATACTTGGACATCAACACAGTGGTTGGATTTATGCTTTTATGGTTTATAGTTTTTACTTTTACAGGAGAAAGGTTCTCGAAGATGTGTTTGGTGACCTAATATTAGGGTAACAAGTTTGGTTGGAGAGTCTAAACTTCTTCTTCTTCTTCTTCTTCTTCTTCTTCTTCTTCTTCTAAACTCTACTAAAGAGATCCTAATTTTAGCCCTAAACTTATCCCACAAAGACAAACACTTCAACAGAAAAGCTCAGCTCTTTAGGAGAGGTGGGGAGAAAATACTTCAAGGATGAAGGCTAAATACAAGTCAAAAATACAAAGTCAAATTCCTTGTATGTGCAAACCTACTTGGCAAAGAAATTGATTGTGATTCAGATTCTAATTAGTTAGTTTGACAAATGTATGTCTGGTTGCCACCCCAACTCCTGAACTCTGACTTTTAAGCCATCCAAGAGAATATGGATACTAAATGGCCTGTTAGCTGTCTATACTATACCCATCCAAGAGAATAATTGCTACTAAAATGGTGACCAGCATGAATGAGATTGATTTGCTCTACAGGTTGTTGGAAGTTGACTCAGAGACATGAGAACTCTTAAAATGTCATAAATATTAGATCTTCATGAAAACCACTCAGTTGACTGCTCCAAGCAGCTGCTGCTGTGGATTTCTTTTTGACTGAAAGTTATGTCAGCGTGACAGATGTGCCACTCATTCTTATTTTGGAAAAAGCAAAACTAAATATTCCCTCTCTTTTGTGTCTTGTGTCCCAGACTCTTCTTTCACTTGTATTAGCCTCAGTAAAATTCAACCCAAATAAATTGTCTTGTACATTTTTTTTTCCCTCTCCCTACAATTCAAATTGAAAACAGACGACAGCCTCGTCCTGCCAACTTACAGTGTTTGTTTAAGCGTGGCTGTGCGTGAGTATGTGCGTGTGTGCGTGTGTGCGCACTCGTGAATGAGTCACTTGGACAAGATCACGAGTGGCCCCGCTGCACTGCTGCTGCTGCCTTATTGGGGAGGTCTGATCCCAATTTCCCAAGACCCTCCACCTTTTGTCCAGCGGGAATCGTTTCGATAAATCAGTCAGCTGTGAGGGAAAAGTACGATTGTTCCCCTCTGCTCACCTAGAAATCCCACACTCCCCCCTCTAGAAAACACAGGCTGGTGTCAGGCAGTGGAGATGGGAGAAAAAAGTGGGTCACTTTCTGTATGTGGAGCAGCCGGAGAGGCATTGAGAGCGCTGCATTTAACTGCTCCACTTTAGGAGCCCACACTAAACCCCAGAACCATTGCTCTCTGTCACCTTGAACTGTAGCATACATTAATAATGGCATCAAGACTGGAGATCCATACGAAGACGCGTGCCCTCGTTGTCAAAAGCGCTGTGTGTAATGTGTAAACAGCTCCCCCAAGTGGAGCTGTGTGGACGGAAATAGAAGAGACAAATCCCAGATGTCTGCTGCGGTGGTTCCCAGTCACCCCCTTAACGCAAAGCAATCTTCTTTTATAATCCCATTTGATTGGTTGTATGTCTTTGAATGGTGAGCAGGTCAATCAAAGGATGATTATCCCTGTCTGAATATGAGGAGTCTCCAAAAAAATGTACATGAATGAATCAAGCAGGGTTTCTTTTTTCCTATCTTCTGACTTAGATGTCCTTATGTGACTTTAACCCCGTTTCTCTTCGGTTCACCATTACCAGGGCACTAGATCAGGTCATGGAAAGATGGCTAAAAAGGAAAACAAACAAATAAATATAAAAATATTGATTTTTAATTGTCTTATTCAACAAACAGTCCAAAATGCAAAAATATTCAGTTTACTACTACTACTGTATGACAGAGAAAAGCATCAAATCTGTGATGGTGAAACCAGCAAATGTTTGGAATATTACATTTAAAATGAATAACATGGTTAACTGTTAGCAAAAGGGTTTGCTGAATCACTGTTGGCCGAATAATCGTTCAGTTAAATAAGATTGAATTAAACTGAATTGAAGTGAAGGTCATAGTGGCATCCATATCTCAGTTTAAAGTCATATCCCAGAGAATGTATGGCAATGATCAGTAACTACAGGTATGTTTTTTGACCCCACTTCAGTTTTGGGGGTTCATTGTCTGCAGTGATCCACCTTTTCTTTTGTTTGTTTGGTCATAGTAATTTACCATTTACTCACAACGCTAACAGTTACAGGGAAAAACAGTACACACACAGGCGAGATCAAGAGCACATCTATTGCATTAACAGCACTGTTAAAAGCCTCATTGTGCACCACTTGTGTGTTTCTTCTGGGACAATCAGCACAGACATGTGGGTCGTAATACTTTCATCAGTGCGGCATCATTCTGCAGTACATAGCGACATCTGAAAATTTATGAGATTCTTTACTTTAAAACTTTAAAACCTCTAACCTTCACTTTTGTTTTTCCAAATGGGAAGCAAATAGCCTGTTTTTGTTACAAAATGTGTAAAATTCATTTTCAAATTGCAGAACCTGCAATTTTATTAACATTATTAACAATTTCTTAATAGGCTGTACACTCAGATACCACTAACACAAAAGAAGCACAATAGTCTGATCTGACTGACCGAAGCTACAACAACAACCTAAATTTGTGATAATCCAAATCAACTGTATATTATTAATTCCATGTAGGCCTCTAATACAATACAGACCTGTAGTAATTAAATTTAAGAAAATAATTGACATGTGAGGTAACTTTCCTAACTCGTACCTACACTAACTTAAGATTTGTAGATCAGTAGATTTCAGGCTGCTGAACTTCCTCTGAACTACCTCACCATGAGTAATATTTTATGAAAACTTCTCTCTCCTAATGAGTGCCCTCTTTCTCTCAGGAGGATTCCCAGAAGGTACTACAGATGGCAGAGTTTTGGTCCAGCAGACAGACGGACTGAAGACTTGTGGGTGGATCTTAACACCCAGGTCCAGATCCACGGCATCCTGTCCAATGCACACCGACAAGCAGCGGTGAGATGAGCACACACACGTGCACACACACGCACACACACACACAACTGTCTGATCTAACACCCAGCCATGTCTGATATTTTGTCTTTTCCACAGAGGGTGGCGCTTTCTTTTGATTTCCCTTTTTATGGACACAACGTGAGACAAATTATCGTAGCAACTGGTGGTGAGTTTCTGCTTTGCTCTTCCAATCCGGAGATCGAACGTCTACCAGTGTGCTGAAGGAGACTTTGTCCTACCCCGGGGAAATATGCAGGCATACCAGGCTATAATAAATCTGGTTAATCGTAAATGCCTTCCTTTTTTGATGGTTTTAATTGCTTAAAGATTTGCCGTGCATGTCCTAATTTTTTAACCCATTGAAAATGATCTTGAGAGAGTTATTTGTTGATTTAACTTTCCTGCTTCAGCCCCACAAAAAAAGCTACTATGGTAATAAATAGGGCAGGGGATGGGAAGGAAAAACTGATACTACCTAGCAACCAAAATGTGCTTGTTTTTTTTTTGTTTTTTTTCACAGTGCAGTCTCTTTGAATCACGCAATCATGTCATGGTGACTTTATACCTCGTGATGAACAGCCACCAACAAGTTGTACATTAAACTACATTGCTGTTGCAACATTGTGGGTCATCACATCATCTCTTGTCTCTGCTGTCATTCTCATTTTTAATGTATTTTTGTGCTTTGACAAAATTACCTTCACTTAAGGTCTAATTTCTAGCTTTTTCCAGAGCTTTTAACTGAATCTCACAGTCTTCATTAGTCTGGTTTGTTGTCATGACGTAACTTAATTGCTGAATTCAGTCATGTGATAGCAACTGGTTGTATATTGGCGTTTGTTACTTCCATATGGTACGGAAATGAAACTTACTATAGACAGATAACCCCTCACAGTGAAAAAGACACCTGTATTTATTTCTTTTTCAGTTTTGTTGTTGTTGTGTGGTGGTGCAGTTGTAATAGGAACTGAAATCAGCTGTGTTATCTCGTAACAATAATGTTTGTTCTGTGTGATGGATTACAAAATATAAGCTACTTTCTGGAGTCTGCTGATTGATATCCATCCCATACAAAAATAATGGAAAACAATAGCTGCCTGATAGAACTTTGCATTTATAAAATCGTCTAACACAGGCAGAAATTTCAATTAAATTAGGAACTCTCTCATCAAAGAGTGAGTAAACAATGACATGAATCTTTATTTTACTTCTTTATTATCAGATTCTTATCCTCATATGCTAAGAAAGTATTCAGGTCAAAATAGGAAACTCTTCAGTGTAGATTCAAAAACCGCCGTATAAGACATAGTTTGCTGTAAATGGGTTTAAACATGCAACATAAACAGCAATGGTCTATTTTTAACATCTGTACCTGCATCTGTGCCTCCTACCCCACAGGGTTCATCTACATGGGGGACTTTACTCATCGAATGCTGACAGCTACACAGTACGTCGCTCCCCTCATGGCCAACTTTGACCCCAGCTACTCCAAAAACTCAACAGTGAGGTACTCGGACAATGGTAAGCGGGGTCTCCTCAGAGAGGTGAGATCATGTTTGGGAGCTCCCGGTCTCCCCTCACCCGCCTCTGTTGACTGCTCTGCTCAGGTAATCAGTTTGTGGTGCAGTGGGATAAAGTGCGGCTAAAGGACCGAGAGGCTGAAGGACCTTTCACTTTCCAGGCTGCCCTCCACAGAAATGGGACCATTGTTTTCAACTACAGAGATGTGAGTGATGGATTTCATTTAAACTGTTTTCTTCATCACCTATAGAGTGTTATTTAAACAGTTTATGAATATATGTTTCATTTGCGAGGAGAAATGATCCAAATAACGTTGCTCATTTTTTTCAGATCCCTGTACCAGTAGAGAAAATTAATTCCATCGAGCATCCCGTGAAGGTGGGACTGTCTGATGCTTTCATGGCATACCTCCCTAACTCACAAGTGTCAGGTTGGTTCTCTATAAAAATGTACACAACTGACTTTAAAACATAAGATGATGTATCGCTGCCACTGAGACAAAAAAATGTTTCTTGCTATAACATAAAAATGTTCATATCTTTCCTGTTATGATGACATATACCGTAATCCTCATATCACTTTTAAAAGAAATATTTGTTGTTAAATAAAATACCAACTTTGAAATGTTACTAGAACACAATGAAAGCAGCATTTTGTCATTTACTGAAAATGTACATTTTCAAAATTCAGTTAATCACAATGAGCAATTGTGGTCCTACATGAACACACGACTTTCTGCCATATTATAGTCACATTTGTTATTTCTACATGAGATATTTCTGTATTTACGTTCTTGTCTGAGGTTTTCTCAGTGGTGAGAAGTGGGTGGACTGAAAAATATCTTGTATTTCTGTGCACCAACTTTATTGGGACTGTCAATAAAATCTGCTCAAAGCACCCACACAGCCTCATATACCTAAGTATGTTTATTTTCTGAACCTCAACTTTAAATAGTTACTTATTTAGTCACAAATACTAAATGCTACACGGAACTACTTAAGTTATCAAGGTTTCCCTGATCACAGACCAGTCAAGTCCACAACTGAATATAATCCTCTGTCTAGAGCACCAATTGATTGTGTGTTTTAATCTAAAGGGATTTACATCAATGCTGCTTTCAGTGTCTGTCCAGTTGATCAATGAGTAAATTACAATTCCTCTAAGAGGTCAGACTCCCTCTGTTCTTTTGCAGAGCTCTATACATTTGAAAATGTATCTAGTGTATGAATACTTATGATAACATGGTGCTCAGTACCAGCAGAATCTCAGTACGTCTTATCCTAAGACAGAAATACAACTAAATTTGTGTAAATGGGTCATTTTCTCACATATAGGCACCAAAATCTGTTTAGGCTTTGACGGAATCTTTATTTTGTTTTAACATCATATACGAGCGTCTAACCTGATGATTAAAATAACAAGAACATGAATCAACAAACACATACTGTTATTTTTTGTCTCATAGAGGCAGCAATGCTTGGTTTTAAACACAAAGAGCAGAAACGTAACTCTTCCATACATACTAACACTTTATATCTGTCTTGAAGATTCAAAGCGCCTTACGATCTATGAGTATCACCGTGTTGAGATTGACACCACAAAGATCGTTAACAGATCAGCTTTTGAGTTCACACCTCTGCCCAGTAAGTATCCACGCGAAGCGGTCTTTTCTATGACAGCCTGGCCTCATTATTCGCCTCTCTAAGCCGTGTCTCTGATTCCTCCAGCTTGTCTTCAGCACACATCCTGCGAACTCTGCCTAACGTCCAACTTGACAACTGGCTGTGGCTGGTGCAACACACTTCAACGGTAGGATGAAATCTCTGAATATTTATTTCGTAATGAAGCTGTAGAGCGCCCGGCTCTTCTCATTTTGCCCTCACTGAGTTTCAGATGCTCTGACGGGATTGATCGGCATAGACAGGAGTGGCTAGATTATAACTGCCCTGAGGAGGTGAGCTACATTTCTCATTTATACGACAGAGAAATGAGCTGCTGATTTTATTCTTTCTTGAGTCACTCCTGTGGGCATTCACTCAGGCAAAAGGCAAATGTGAGGACTACAACCCAGTACTACCTGAGGGTTCTACGAGCGCCTTCAACCACTCGTCCCCAGGTCCAACGCCTTCTTCAGCAGTGCCCGAAGAGGTCACCAGAGGTAAATCTCTTTTAAGCAGACCCTGAGGGGAAACAGACAGGGAGGTGCATCAGTGAAGGTTTATCTCAATCATCCTGGAGGTACAATCTTTGGGGAACACTTAAACCAAATAACTGAGCTGGAGTTTTGATTGACAGTTGGCTGGTTTGGTTCAATTAAAACTTCAATAAAGTGACTTGGATTCAATTTTCTCCAGAGATATTGAAGATTTTCTTTTTATATCTCCAATGTTTACACAATCTATAGACCTTCTTTAGTGTCTGACATCAAGATATATTAGAAAATAAGAACTTAAAAGCTATAAAACTAAATCATATGAACAACTGATATGATCATGTGTATTTTCAGAAAGCATATAAGGTAAAAAAAAAACATAATCTTTCTCATAATAGCTGCCTAACAGCTTTAGAGCTTTCATTTCAACATGAAGTATCCCCTGAAACTCAGTCTGTTGAATGCATACATGCATACAAACATCCATCACAGTTTATAGATCTACTTCCTGCAGTAGTTGTGCACAGACACACGCAGTTTACCTGTGTAAAGGGAGATCAACATTTCAGGTGCACTCTCCTTCAGTTTCACCTCCAAATAAAGCGGTGTTCATAACGCATACTGCGTCTTATTGTCTGACTGCTTCTTTCGTGCCATGCCGTTTGGTATAATGTTATTATTATCGTCAGGAAATGGCTAAAACTGTGAAAAAACTGTTACAAGTTCTAATAAACTGTAATTATTCTTTGACTCTTCTCCACAGTTTTTCACAAGCTGGCCGAAGGCTGTTTTGTTTTTATTTGTCAATTTATTGGTTGACTAACCATGCTGTTCATCCGAGTTTCACTATGCACATTTCTTTTCTTCTTAAGTTTGGCCTCTTTCTTTTGTTCTGGTGTTCTCTTGGATGAACTTCGCCGTATGTCTGTGCTCTCCTGCTTTAACAATAACATGTCTCTGTTTTTCAGATTTACAGACGGTCCCTCCAAACAATACGGGGATAACAGAGAACACAGCCATCATAGCGGGTGTAGTGGCTGCGCTAGTTCTGCTTGTAGCTCTGACCTTACTGGCCGTCTACTACATCAACACACACCCCACGGTGGCTCCACCATTCTACCTCATGCAGGTGAGCAAAACAAAGCCATTCTTTCTGCAGTGTGTGAGTGAGCTGTTTCTTTGGTTTTTGTTTCTGTTAAAAGACATCCCACATGCACACTCTTGTCTGTCTGCTGCCTGGCCTTTAGCAACTACTGTCTGTTGTTCGTAGCGACGCACCAATAACTACTGGCCCTCCATGAAGTTCCGCAACCAGGGCTGTCACTCCAGTTACGCTGAAGTGGAGCTCGGGGGTCATGAAAAGGAAGGTTTCATTGAAGCTGAGCAGTGCTGCTAAGGGTCCTGGAAACCTTCAGGACTCAGTCAGGGGAAGAAAGGACACCATCTTGAGGACTGCAAAGGTATTACGTGGGGGGATGAACACGGACAATCAGGCTGACCACCGACACAGGATGTCCCTACTCCGACCTTGGCGGCTGGACAGTGTTTACTGTAACCGCTCTCGTAGCTCTTGCCAGCTTTCACTGTGTCTTTTTGCTCTTTTGCCATCACACAGGGGATTTGTTAACCAAGGGTTGGAGGGTCTGAGAGGAAGCCGACTGTACAGGAATGAAGAGGTGCAAATGTGTAACTGTACAAAACCCATCGATGCGAGGGGATGTCAGGGAATGAATCAAACTAGCCTTCATACTGCAAACCAATGTACAGCTCAACTTAACTATGTGTTTTTGTTTTCATTCAGTTTATGGAGTTATTTCTGTTCCTTCCACGTGACCTACAAATGGTTCATAAAACGTTATATCGCTGTGGACTTCACTATAACAGATATTTAGCTATATTACTGATAGTGATTATAATGATCTTGAACTTCTCTGGAGAAATGTTGTTTGGATGAATTTTAGAGACATCAAGTTACAAGAGTTTTCTTTGAACCTTTCTGTTAAAATGTCTTCTAATAAAAGCTGGTGGTGAGTGTTGATATTAATCTCATTCTTGATGAAAAGTTGAAAACAAATGGTACAGATCATCCTGGCCTAGAGAGTGCCATCAAGTGACAAACTTTTTTATTTACATGTTTCAAGCTATAGTGCAGCACTTTACATATTACATATAAATGAACATCTGTTATATTTAAGCCTTTGACAAGTGAGTTCACACAATGCAGGTGAAGCCTATCACTGCCAGTTAAATCTCTCTGTATTTCACAGTACACCAGAGTTTTTAAATCTGGTGTCTGTGGCGACATGTGTTCCCACACTGGCACACAGATGGTGATCCGTTTTTAAGTCAACCAGCGATTTTTGATTTGCCGAACTGAGGCAAGTGCATGCATACATCTAAATCGGTAAGACTGTGGAAGCTCTACGGCTCTGCAGGTTAATGATATTGGCTGAAAGAGGTAAGAGGTAAATTTATCATAGGTCTCAGACATAACTACCAGCGCCACCAATTATCATGTCTACATGATTACAGCCTACCTTTTTTTGACGTTAATAACTTGAAGTAGTAATAATCACATGAAAACTCTCCCAAAATGCTGCTTTTCCAGAAGCATTAGGAACTTTCATGAACTCCCCAAGCTCAATCATCTCTCTGATCCTTTGCAAGGTCAACTCAACTGATAATGCATGTGAATAAAAAGCATCAGTATAGTATTTATAATATCAACAGTATAACAATCGCCTACATACTCTGTGCCCATATGGATACAATGAAAGGAGAGAAATCTAATCAGCCCAAGTCCAACCCAAACCCGGTCTATAAAAAAGACAGACTCCAACCTGGCACGAATCTGTGGGATCATTAATTAATTAATGGGTTTTCAGACCTCGTTCAGACCTTGTTTAGACCTTGTTCAGATGACAGATAACAGTTAAAAAAGGAAGCAACTGGTGGTGAGGACAAACACGGATAACCATTGCAAACAGGGGTTTTCCCCTTTAGAGAGTGCCTAAAGATGAGAAGGGACTGAGGACAAACACGGATGTCACGCTCTTGGACAGGTTGGTACTTGTAAAATATTTGAAGTAGGATATATAGCTATTACATTTAAATATCTCATGGACTTTTATCTTGGAACTGTGGAAATTCCTCTGCATTTTTTTAATGTAATAAGCATGCATCAATAGTATTCATGTAATTACTCTCACTACCAGAGAGGGGAGACAAAAGTTAGTTACTTTAGAGAGATGAGTGACTGAACTCTAAAAACACGTGTTAATTAAAACGTGAAAAATAAAGGTACAT
This sequence comes from Scortum barcoo, assembly GCA_023238725.1. NCBI lineage: Eukaryota > Metazoa > Chordata > Actinopteri > Centrarchiformes > Terapontidae > Scortum > Scortum barcoo. The sequence continues at coordinate 17,504,253 of CM041542.1, forward strand.
AAAGGTACTTACAAATGAATTAACATAATTTTTGCTCACATGCACATTAATACTGCCAACATTCCTGCTTGTAATTTATGATGACAACATGATTCCTCACCTGAATGATATGTACTGTATATGTATTTGGTGATACCCTAATTAGTTTATCTTATTTTTTTTCCTAAAATATGCTATTTCATAATACATATTTAATTATAGGGGAATATCTGGGTCCCTTGCCTTGGAGCTAAACTGTGACATGATGGACAAAAGCTGAAAACGATACACATTTTCTTCTTAGTGAGATAATATTATCATTTATGTGCCTTTTTGCCCATCACCAAAGTGATCATTGTAGTAGTCCAGTAAGTAAGATCTGCAAGAAAGTCAAGAAACCCACACACTTGATCCCCTGTTACAGATGGATCAGAAATCATTTCCTACAGTCAGCAATAAGGCAGAGGCTTCAATTACAGACTCAGAGAGCATTGACAGAGAAACTGAATTTACAGCACAGCTAAAATAACATACAGGCATGTTGAATACTTGTAAATATGTAAATAACCACCTAAATGCATCCAAAATGAGTAATTATGTCATATTACACACCTGTATAAAGTATACCATAATACTTTGTTGTATATTTTGTTGGCAGTTTACTCATGTAGAAATACAATGAAGTAAGGTTGATGCGTTTGAGAAAAAAAAAAAAGAAAAAGAAAAAGAGGGGGCACCCGGATTTGAACCGGGGACCTCTTGATCTGCAGTCAAATGCTCTACCACTGAGCTATACCCCCGATGATATCTACACAGGACGGACCTGTACTTTTATTTCTTATTAAAATGCCTTTTTCTTGTGAACACTGTTGATATCCCGTTGTGGGATGTATTTTACTATTTTTTAATGAACCAGTATGTGATAATACGGTAAACTACGGTTTAAACCACAATGTAGTTAGCATTTAGCTAGTTTACGGCCGCAGTCATGAACAAGATGGCTAATTCAGCTGTAATTGTTATTCTCCGGCAGAGGGCGCCAAAATACGTTTAAAAAGTTTAACTGTCACTGCTGCGTATTAATCTTTTGTGCTTTCACAGTTTCTAAACTGTTTAATGGTGCTAAATATTTCAGATGCATTTAAGACTGTGAGACTAGTTAATGACTCTCATATAATTTTGCCTTAATTTTGTATTTGTTTTGGGAGGGAAATAACGTCGTTGTTGTTTCCCTGTAAAGTATTATATTTTATGGCCACACATGCGTATTTTAAGCGTTCTTACATTACCTGATAGTTTTATATTTGTGATTATATTTTGCTGCTCCTTTTAAGGTTATTGCGGGTGCTACTTGATGCTTTCGATGCTGCCTTCAGGAGCTCCGCAGAAACCGCAATGCATCAGTTATTTTGATTATTCTAAATATGAATGAAGGTGACAGCACAAGTTTCTACATGAAGTCTATCAAAAAGGTATAAAAACTACTTGGTGAAGTCATTTGCTTTTAAGGCAATGTGCACGTATTACTTGTTATCGCATAGGCGCAACAAGTGGAAGATGTAGTTTCCGACTGTCCTTGAAGGCATCCTCGGCTCCTCCTCGCCCTGAGGTGCAGGCTCTGTATTACTTAACATGCCTGCAGGAGAAGAGGAGGTGCACGGTGCGTCTCCCGGCTGCTCATCACTGCATGCACTTCTCTCTTCAACACTTTTTACTGGATCAGATAGGCTGTTTGCTGTTGTGTTTTGAGGTTTTTCTTGTTCTTTTTTGTCTTTGCAGTGTGAGGAATCACTGCGCCATCATGAATCCGCCCTGTGGAAGATGCGATAAACCAGTTTACCCCACAGAAAAAATTAATTGCCTTGATAAGGTAAGGTGATGCAAGTCTAACCCCTCTCTTTAACCAGATGTATCAGCAATTTATAAAATATTCCTGTCTGAGAATAAGTTTTATTTATGTGTCCCTCTATATTACCTACAGTATATATATTCTTTTTTTTTATACTTAATGCCATTACTTCCCTCTCTGTGATTATTTACCACTCTATGAATTATCTTGGTGATGAGGCTTATTTACCTATTTGCGTGCTCAGGCATACACAACAGCACACAATACATACACACCTAACTGTATATACACAAAAAAGAGACACACACTGAGAGAGCGATGAAGAGAAATACCACATCCGGGAGATAAACATTGGCCACAAACCTCTAAATATTAAAAATAGCACAGATCACATAGACTCTCTCACTCTCGCTCTCTTTCTGTGTGTGTGTGTGTCTGTCTCTGATAATGTGACTACACTTAGTATGATTACTGCAACAGTCTAGATCAAGTTACTCAATTTAAAGATGCAATCAAAGTAAAATAATCTGAGTAATGCTGGATTATTCACCAGTTTTTTGTTTCTTTATGAGATGGTACATAAATCACTAGATTTAGATCACAAAGATTTAGGTGTTTCTTTTAGGTGTCTACACATCTTCATTAAACTGATACTTTTGTTTTTTATTTTGGTTAATAGGCCACTGGCAGGTTTAAATGTGCAGCTAAACAAACAATATTCATCCTCATGTGGTAATTTCACACTGGATGAACTGTCTCTTGGCACTTGCTCGGTGCAGAGATGGGAAACAGAGAAACAGCTGTCGAGCAGTAAAGGAATTTTCCCACTCTGTCACTGTAAGTTACACTGAAGCCCTCTTTTTTTTTGTTTTTTGTCAGCTGGTACAGAATCAAAGTATTTTTCATAATTTAACACAGGCCACCGGGACATTTTTATTTCAATAGGTAGAACTTCAGATTTTAGGCTTCACTTATCTCTGACTTTTTTCTCTCCTCCTCCCTTCAGTATTGGCACAAAGGTTGCTTCAGCTGCGAGGTATGCAAGATGGCCCTGAGCATGACGACCTACAAAGGCTTTGAGAAGAAACCTTACTGCAGTATGTGAGTGTTCACGCCACACTGATCATCCTGATAACCAGGACAGCATCCGATTCTGTGTGGAAACTTCTGAAGACAACCTTGCATCATAAAACAATTCGTAGTATTATATATTATTATTTTTATATGTGGTATTATTTCATTGCAAACTAAACACACAGGTGGACGGTGGAAGCTATAGTGTGTGTGGAGGTGATGGAGAAGGTAAAAAGGAAGAAGCGACAAATTGAATCATGTGGTCCCAACATTAACTCAGTGCAACCTGAGATTGAGTTTGTCCGATTCCAGGAAATACATCCATCCTGGCAAATATTTATACACATGTGACCTTCATGACCACACAGCAGGGCGACCTCTTTGTTATATATTGGTCTACAGCTCGCTTTCTTTCATAGATAGATGGGAAGATTTATAGTCGTATCTCTTACTCCATACGTTAATGGACACAAAAAACAAAACAGGCTGCATCACACCAACTTAATTAATACACCAATTCTAATCAGGAAATGAGGGTGAAATAAAAAAACAAGACAGCTGCATATCTCAATATATAACTAACTAAATACATCTTGATAACTAAGTAAATCTACATTCACAGAGCCAACACTTCACCGATGTAGGACTTTTCACAGTAGTTCCTGAAAGTCTTACGTAGTCCTACATAACTCAATTTGTACATAAATTCCAAAATGAACATAAAAAACACTCGTGCTCTGGAATAAAATCTGCCTGACAGTTCAAAGAATCTTCAAATATATATCCACGACACTCTTGACTTGAGTCTACTTCTGTAGTTGCAAAAAAGGTCTAATATTCTGTGTAACTTGCTGCTGCTTATTAGGTTGTCATGAATTTTGCTGGAAACCATAATTTTTAAAACTTTAGTTGGATTTCTAAATACAGTTAAATAGGAAAAATATAATACAGAGAATAGATAATTAATGAATAAATAAGTAAAAAAGAAATCTTCTCCGCAGTCAAGTCCTCCAGTGTTAAGAATTGCAATATTTGATGAAGATAACAAAATTCATGTCTTTGCTTGCATGTAATCACGATTGGATCAGACATGGCATTTTAAAGATGGAGACCAGCGCTTAAAGTCGACCTCAAAGACTGATGTGGCGAGGAAGTGATTTCTTTTATTCTCCTCCTCCATTGCAGGCATTACCCCAAAACCTCCTTCACCATTGTGGCCGACACCCCGGAGAATCTGCGTCTGAAACAACAGAGCATGCTCAACAGCCAGGTCAGACCCCTCAGCAGGTCGCCCCGGTCTTCTGCTGTCACTCCTGCTGAGTCGCTGCTTTCTGTCGCCGGCAGAGACACGCGTCCTAATCTGGTTGCGTCATCGTGACTCGGTGCATCTTTTGCGCTCTCTGTCTGTCTCCTCCACTCAGCTCTCTATCTGTTGGACAATTGGATCGATTGAATCAAATTAGCCCTTTGACCAAATTCTCAAATGAGAGCACGCTAGCTTGATTCCGGTGTGAACGTTAGAGGCTGAACTAAAAAAAAATGTGACCAAATCCGAGCTATTAAACATGCGAATATTTCCCCCTAAGGGATCGTAAATTGGACAGTAGTTTTAAAGGCACCTCTCTTCATTTCGGTCTCTCGTGTTGCACCAGCTCAGCTCAGCCTGCCTGCCTTCACTGCTCTTAAGCTCTAATCTAATCACACCGTTCACGCCAGGCTCAAAGGGATAAGTCCTCTGAGTCACGCCAAATTAAAGAGATCCCTTTACACTTTGAATCTTACTTCATATATTGTCTCGTCAGTCAACTTTTCTTCCCCTCCTAAAAATAGTAACTTTTAGTCACTTTTAACGCTGCATTCTAGTCAAACTTGAAACCACCTGCCACCAAACTGTTCGTAAAACTGGATCTTTTATCTGCTGATTGCTTTAAACAAATACAGCCCAGTCCCATAAAGCAGTCCCATGTGTGCTGCTGGTGTTTGTACCCATATTTTGTAACCATGGAGAGAGCTAGGCTAGCTATTTTTTTTCTCATCCCGTCCCAGTCCAATAACGAACACTGAAATCATGCCTAATGCCAGCTTCTGCAGCCTGACCACAGTTTTTTGTCTTTTCACTACAGCACCATTGATTCGTGTTGGCTTTTCACCACAGTTTCTTTCTTAAATCTGAATCGGAATAGGTTTGCGTCAATGACATTCGATTCACGCACAGTGTTGCTTTGTCAAAATTAGATGAAGGTGAAAGCATAAAGACACAGAGCAGGTTTATCAGCGAGCTGTGCTGTAAAAAGTTCAGTTTCAGGGACAGATGTGTTATGACCTTCTTCCGGTTAAAGGAGAAAAGCTAACAAGGCATCCAAGAAATAGCGTACAGAGGTCTTTGGCTGTCCTTGTTGGTCTTGTAACCCTAACCAACCTTTGCCTTGCAGGTTATAGCAGAACATTGTGTCTCTTTCTCCCTTGTTAACTCAGAGATAAAAGATTGGTATTTCTCATCAAGTTTTTTTAAATGAATGCGACCATGCATATTTCCCAAATGTTGAAATTTACCTTCAAAATACAAGTTATACTGATGCATGATGAGCAAAACAAACATGTTTTCTCATGTGGCTACAGAGAATTTTGGTTCTAAGTGTCCAAGTTCTGAGATGTCTGCCCCCAGAGCTGTGGAGGTGAATGGATTTTGTTTGTGATGCTCAAAGCCTTGAAATGTTTTGATCGTTCCGCAGCAGTCTGATTCTCCAGAAACGATGTTAGTGAGGAGTCAGCAGTTTTCATTAGATTACTTTGACTGAAAATAGTCCCTACGAAATGTCGACGGCGTGTTTTGTGGATTGTACAAAATGACGGAGACCCTATGGAAAGAGACATTACTTAATTGACATTACTTTTACTATTACTATTTTTTAAATAGCATTTTATGCAAGAGAAGAAGAGACAGATATATCAAAATGTGGACACACAACACCAAAACAAAACCAAACAGCTAGACACTACTGAAGGTGAATGAGGAAATCTAATTTTGTTGTAGCACTAATGTCTTGTTACATCTCGTTTGTCTGCTTTGCACAACTTTCTCAAATCCGCCACCACCGTCCTATTTTTGAGCGCTTGTGTGTCAATGCGCTCAAACCACACGTTAAATTTTAGCACGAATGTATTGGTGTTTGGAACCACAGACGTGCCGCCTCTTCAAAGGGGAAACTGCAATGACTTCACTGATGTGAATGAAAAGTATTTAAAGAGTCAAACACTGTTAATGAAACACAGGATGTAAAAAGTGCTGAACGTCTTAAGAAGTGATGTTACTTCTCATAACGTTTGCACTACGTACGTAATACTCTTAAACTGCGTGTGTGAAACAGGCGCTTGATGAACACCAGAGCGACTCCATTTTTGGTTTAAAACCTTTTAAACGATCGTGTAACGTAACTATGATGTTATGTTACATTACTGTTATGATAACAGTGCGATCAAATTTACACTTAAATCTGTTTCCTCCTCTCTGTCCTCTCCTCTCGTCTCATCCAGCCAACTCAGTTCATTGTTTATAACCATAAAAGTCTCGGCAGTCAAGCTCTCTCACTGAGACAGCATATTCCTCATAGCAAGAACATGACTCACTTGTGTTTGTGTGTGTGTGAGTGTGCAATGTGTGTGGATCTCAGATTTACTTTCAAGTAAACATTTCGCCTTTGTTTAATGTTGCAAGTGTTTGCCCCTTGCCTAAACTTAACATGGAAATTTAATAAATAGCACAGTATGTGTGTGTTTATGTGTAACTGTGAATTTAGTAAAACTGAGCGTACAGTCTCATAAAAGATAACCCTTATGATGCAGAGTGCAGCCCCGAGAAGAAACGATCTCTCTGAACACTTCTGTCTAATATCATCGGCTGAGTCTCTTAAATCCTGATGAATTACAAATTTGCAGGCGCTCTATAAGGAGGACTTTGAAAAGAACAAGGGGAAAGGTTTCAGCGTGGTGGTCGACACTCCGGAGATGCAGAGAGTGAAGAAGACACAAGACCAGATCAGTCACGTATGTCCGGTTCCCCTCCGAAACCGCCAAGTATCCAATAATCTAATAACACTTAATCTTACTTCCAGTTCTTCGTCCCGTCTCTGCAGTCATAACAGCTCATCGATTGACCTTTTGTATAAGTTTTAGATGTGACGTCTTTCAAACACCTAGCTGTGTATATCTGTGTGTCTGCATGCCTGCATGTGCCTTTATAAAATCTGCTCCTTAACAAGTATTTGTTTTGATTCAGCGCTGCATTCAGGTTTTGTTCAGTTTTATCGTAGATGACTCACTCACAATTGCTGTTGTTCCCAACCTGCAAAATCAAACCTACAAATTAGAAAAGCTCAAAATATGTTTGTTTTTCAGATTGAATCACACTGTTTTGTTTGTTCTTCTAAAACACCATATGGTTTTACCTCCTCAGGCATTAAAAAAAATATTAAAATAGTGAAGGATCTTGAATTGAGCTCAGACAGTTCATACACATGTACCATATAAGTAGTAGACCTCACTTCAAATTTAGGTTCAGGTTTGGAAACCATTGTCCTAGTGGGAATTACATACAGGACATGAGTATTTTTTTCCAAACAATGTGTTTGTATTTTTAGCATTTTCTAACAGCGAAATGTCATTGACCTGACACACCATGAATGCAGTCCTTTTTTTTTCCCGTCGTTTAACATCTCTGTCAGTGATCCTGAAGGGACCGTTCGACATTATGGGAGATTCGCTTTCTTTCGGAGAGCGAGATGAGAAGATTGATACCGCTCTCACTTCTGCTCATTAAATGTGACACTAAATCCTGCGACATCCAGCTTTTGGATTATCTTAGTTTAGCAGAAAGACTGGAAACGGATGGAAACACCTAGCATGGCTCTGTCCAAAAATCTGCTATTTCTTGCCCAGGCATGCAGGAAGTCTTTAGATTAAACAAACTAAATTTATGAAGTTAATCAGTGAGCTTAATTGGTGCTAGCTGACAGATTACATAACCCTTTGACAGAGCCAGGCGAGCCGTTTCCAGTTTTTATGGCGGCTAGTTATATATTCATATTTAGCACACAGATGTGAGAGAAGCATCTTTTTATCCAACTCTGGGCAAGGAAGCGAATCAGCGTAGTTCTCAAACTATTGAACCGTTCCTCTGAAAGATGTTTTGCTGATATTTTGATCAACTGTGAACTTCAGGCCCTTTACAAGGAGGACTTTGAGAAGAACAAGGGGAAAGGTTTCAGCGTGGTGGTCGACACTCCGGAGATGCAGAGAGTGAAGAAGACACAAGACCAGATCAGCAATGTAAGTGCGGTCAATATTATTTTTGGATAGTATCGTTATTTTGTGACGTACTACTATTACTACTAGTACTACTATTACTACTATTACTAGTGACGTATCTGTCCCACTGACTTGATTTTCAGTCCACTTAGAAGCTGCAGTATAAGTAGTAGTATTGCAGTATTGAAAAAATATGCCAATTTAATTCATTATTTCTGTCATTATTTCTGTTATTTCTCTTTCTGCCTCCATTGTTCCTAATTGGCTGAATGTGTCATCAGCGAGTTCCAATAGCTCAATTTTTTTTTTATTTGAACCAACTGTTGAAATGAGCCAATTGTTTTTGCTCAAAGACATGCCACATCTTCTGTTATCTTTGACTTCTGCTCAGAGAAGAAACTCTTATTATAAATTTAGCGTGTGAAAGATCTTTATCGCTTCCAGTGGAATGGAGCAGAGAGTTTTTTTTCCCCATCAGGGCCAAAAAATGCACGATATGGCCAAATAGAAGCAACAAGTCCCCTTGAAGACGCAACAGGAAAACGTCGCGTTCCAATAACAGGAGGCGTTTTCGAGTAGAGACAGAGAGAAACTGGTCCAGGCAGCAGAGAAGGATGTCAGAGTGCGATCCTGCAGAGACACGCAGGAACATTTCAGACATTTCTCCCCCGTCCAATGAGGAGCAGCTGCCCTATATGGTCAAAGCCTCTCAGCTGTGGACACAACGTGAAGCGCGCACACACACACACACACACATACCACACTGAAACACATACAAACTTTCTCTTTTTTCCCTCTCATGAGAGCTCTGGTTGCAGAAAGGAATGACGGGTGATAAGCTGCATGTCAAAGGGCAAAATCTAGAAACCACTTTTTCCACTGGTTTCTTCCTTCAGTCTTCCCTCCTTCCTTCCTTACTTTCCTTCTTCCTTGCTGTCTTTAATTTTTCTTCCATCCTTCCTTCCATTCCTCCTTCCTCCCTTTTCTTTCTTTCTTTCTTTCTTTCTTTCTTTCTTTCTTTCTTTTATCCTTCCCTCCCTCAGTTCTTTTCTTACTTCCATCCTTCCCTCCCTCCCTTTCTTTCATTCTTACTTCCTTACATCCTTCCTTTCCTCCCTCCCTTTCATTTATTTTTGTTTTGCCTTTTTTAAATGCCTCTCTCTGCTCCAGTCTTTCCCATCATATCCTCTGTGTTTGCGCCACCTGAGGTCTGCTGAGGACACGTGAGGGGCGGTGACTGCTCCTTATTTTCTTTAATCAACATCCAGTTTCCTCCTTAAGTCCGTAAAAGATAGAACTGCGTTTGATTAATTTTTACAGAGGTTATCAGTGAAAATGTGGACCGGATCTGGGTCTTCAACTATTTGACATTAGGAGGTTTCTTCTGTGCAAAGAAGCCTTTGCCTTTGCAGTGGAGATAAGCCCCCCCCCCAATCATCTCTCTGCACCTCCTAAAATGGAGAGCTACATTTCACAGAGAGCTTGAGGTTCAGCAGTCACGTTTAATTAGTGCAAGCGCTCTGATGTGGTTTTGACTTGCATGTTGCTGCCTGTTTGTGCAGATAAAGTACCATGAAGAATTCGAGAAGAGCAGGATTCGAAGCGACGCTCCTCCTCCTGAAAACAGACAGAGTAAAAGCACATTCTCACACCTTCTGAGACACACCATCTGGCATCTAAATAAGCATGTTCAACTGTATGTATTTCTATTAACTGTGTGTGTGTGTGTGCAGACTATGAGGAGCAGCCATCCAACCCTGAAAGATTCAGTCAGCCGGTCGGACAGATGCACCCTGCTGCCGTAGCACCACCTGGTGGAGGGGTAAAGCTAATACATAAACATACATGATGTGGTCAAAAGTATGTGGACACCTTAATATTTCATTGGGATATTGATTGTTGGACATCTCATTTTAAAACAATGGGCATCAATCTGCTGACATAAGAGCCTCCACTTTATTACTGTCACAAACTGTTGGAAACTCAACAATGTGTATTTCTTCATGTATGTATATATGTAAAATATCTTTTTTTAATGCTGCAGTATTAAGATTTTGTATCATTGAAACTAGGTTATAAAATACAGGACCAGATCAAAAGTTCATAAAAGTATAAGTCAAGGGTGTCCATATTCTTTTGGCCATAGTGTAGTATATATTTGTGTGTAGTGTTAGGCAGTTTTAAGTGTTTTAGTTCACCCAGAAGTCTTTTCTGTAATAATGCCCAGCATGTGTTTTTGTGTGCATCTGTGTGTTGCGTGAATGTATTTATGTTTGAGGTCTGAGCATCTGCTAGTGTAGTTCCAACGTGCATGTGCATTTGGGTTTTTTCAGCATACTGTATGTTGTGTTCGTGTGTTTATGCCTCTCAGTAGGGAAATTCAATGCAAATCAATGTGTTTGCCCTCTTTATGTTACAGTCTGTTTATACATTTCCCCTGACTGAACTCCACAGAAACGTTACCAGGCCATGTACAGCTACACGGCAGCAGAAGCAGATGAAGTTTCTCTCCAGGAGGGCGACGTGATCCTGGATGTGGAGCCGATAGACGAAGGATGGATGTTCGGGGTCAACCAGCGCACGGGCCAGAGGGGCATGCTGCCTTCTAACTACGTCCGACCTGTGTGAAACAAACGCCCAAGTCTTAACACACGAGGAAGTCCACCTCCGGCCGTGTGAATCTGCTGTGACCACCAACAATCTGGCTGTTTTTGAAGATTTCCCCAACAGGTTGAAGCTAAATGATATTTGTAACAAAACCCCACAAAAGAGGAAGTAATAGTTTATTGCCTTTATCTTCTTTCTTCTAACAAAAAAAAAAAAAAAAAATCTAAGAATTATAATCAAATAAATCTAGAATTTAGTACAATACTTCACATGTATAATTATCTTTCTCAGGTAACATTTACCTTCTCATATACTTTAAGCGCAGCATGTCAAATCAATGTGAAATTTTCTGCAGTTTAACTACCAAAGAATTGACATTTTTTAAAACTCATTTAACATTTGTTTGATACATTGAGAAAGACAAAGTCATACAAATTTAATCATGTAAGTTGATTTGATTAAAAGTGGAATATTTAACTGTGTGTTAAATTTGTTTTTTTAAAAGACTAAGACTTTTTGTCTCACTGCATGACACAGATTTCTACAGAATTGTTCATTTAGGAAAAGAAAATGAAAAAAAAAAAACACAGCAGTAACATACAATATATCAATACCTTTATTCCAAGATTGCACATCAACTTAAATCACAATATAGACTAAAATTTCACATCATCTAAACTGGTTGTTTAAAATACAGCAAAAACTTTATTTACAAATTATGTTTAAGTTAAAACAATGAAACTTCAGCACCATGTTTTTTTTCCTTTCTTAAATCATTAAACACAGGAACACACATTCCCGACACGAAGAATGAAAAACAGTTTGGTAAGAAATTGACTGGCTCAGAATCTAAAAAAAAACAAAACAAAAAAAAAAAAAACAAAAAAACAGTCCTCGTCAAGCTGTAGATACAGACGGCACAGCAGAGAAAAAAGCCACCCGCTTATCAATTTTGCTGCATAGCTTTGACGGCAGCCAGTTCAGCTGCTTCCCAAACAGCGCCGAGTTTCTTCCTATGAAGTCCTCACACAATCTGGAGAGAAAAGAAAGACACACCGCTTGTTCAGATGCTCTAAAATGAGTTTTAAAATACATTCAAGTGTGCTCTCATTTAATGAATAACTGTAGCCGTGCTCTGAGAGGAACCAATGTTCCACTTATCTGACGTGTCTGCTTATCTGCACACAGGAGGTGTATTGTACCTTCATTTGCATGTTTATCATCCACCTATTGGTTGATTTCAGAAGTTTTTGGCCTCTCGACTACTTCAAAAGTGATCATTTCAAGCACTGTTTACCTAAACTTTCAACACAATGGAATTACCACATTTAATAACAATTCATATCATAGTTGTGATATTTTTACATAAGACCAAAGTTTTGGACCATTAGACCAACCAGAGTGGCTGATAGCGAGCCATGGGACCAATATTGCTGCAACAGTGGCTAAAAATTAAACGCCCATCAATAAAATGGTCTCATTGACCATACGAAGCACATAAAGAAAACTTTAAGATGGATTTAGGGGCAGCATGTCCATTTGTCAGCTGATTTACCATTTTGGTCCAGGTTAAAATATCAACATTGACTGGATTAAATTTCAGATAACCCCCAGAGGGTGAATCCTACAGAACTTGGTGATGTAGGATTCATTAGCTCAGCTAACATGACTCCTAACAAGACTCTTTTTGAAGCTGAAAGTAGTCTTGACAGATTCACATTTCTACCAAAATAGGGGAAGTTTTTTTTTTTTTTTTTAAGCTTAACCATCCACAAAACCTGAACTTAACTAAAGACTTAAAACTTTATCCTCCCCCGATACTGTCCATCTCAAAACCAACAACCTTTTACTGCGCTGCTTGGTCAGAAAATTAACTTTAACCTCAACACGTGAGGTATCCAAATAACTTCACATGTATCCAAGTGAAGTTATTTTAATCTACTTCATATAAGCACATCACAGCCAGTCGCCAATGTAAAGCTCATTAGCTTAACGTCACGTTCTCTGTTGGAACCTGTGAGCCAGTGCACATAACAGAGTGAGGGTATAAATAGCTCGGAGTGTTTACAGGGTCTCTGTGGACTTTGTTAAAACTGCTTAATGGCGTGAATGGAGACAAGCAAACATATCCCCAAATGCCGCCAATGTACATAATGTGCAGTAGTAACAAGAAATGACCAGCACAACAGAAAGTACACGAGGCCTGATAATCCCAGGATATGAACACAGAGCCGATAGTTGTACTGTAGACGATAAAGATTAATGTCAGACATAGACGTGGGGAATTCACCTGAAGAGGGAGTACGGCTGGGTCTGAAAGATGAACATGTCTCTGCAGTGATTAGATGACGGAGCCCTCAGAACAGCCACCTGATGGGAGGACGGACAGTGATCACATGAGGACGGATGACTGATGAAATATTGTTAATACTACTGAGACATTGTTTTAGTTGTGGAGTGAAAACAGCTAAATGTGGCTCTGGTGAAAATGAAATCTCTCAACATGAATTAGATTGGGATTATTGGACAGGATGGATCCCATTGACCATGGTGATCCCCTGACTTTCAATACAGTGTTGTTTTCTGTCATACTGCGAGTCCTTAAACCACTTGAGCTCTCTTTATGCAACATTTTTACTTAATCGCTGAGCTAAAATTGGCTCTTTCAACATATTACACCATACAATATTACAATATAACAGAGGAATGAGGGGTTTAAACGCATAATGCTGCAGTGTTTTGCCAGTTCTTGTGCAATCCTATGGAGAAAAGATTACGCTGCACAATAGTTTATTCACTAAGACCTTGTTGTTGACCTAAAAATAAAGCTTTCAAACAACTTAAACAACTTTAACTATTAAGGGTACAGTATGGAAACATAAAAATATTCATTAGATTTCCCATCACGTACCGAGTCCATGAGGAAGCACATGTTGCTGCTGCCCCCGAACACAACAACATCATTGTCACTTCCCAGACAGGCCGTGTGACACACCCTGAGGAAGCCGAACATTTGGGTGAATAAAGAGGGAAACACAAACTGATTTTACCAAGAGCTTCAATCACCTCAACTCTGATTGTTAGAGCTAGAATTGTGGCTCTGAGGTATTTTTATTCAGACACTGCAACAGAGAATAGGAATCATTTTAATCTTCAGATTAACTACCTGGGCTTGTCCTCGTGTGGGTGTGTCATCTTCGTCCACTTTCTCTTTTGGGTGTTAAACTGCCAGGCGTCATCTAGCAGAAACAGGTTAATGATAAAATATAGATTAAACCGCAAGGAGCGCTCTTCACACTTGAGAAAATTAACCACTTGTTTTTAGAGTTGCATAAAATTCTTCAATCTTGGGCACAAAGCAGATTTTGATATACTGCAATGATTTTAATATGCAGGACAAATTATTTGTCCGGTAGCTTTAACATTTATCATCGGGCAAAGCACGGGTGGATTACTGAAAGTAACTACCAGGTAAAAACCCTCAGCCAGAGCCTCTGACTGAAGTGAATATTTATTATTGGAAAGTCGACCTAAATGTAGAAGCATTAAAGAGTGATACTTATTTAATTGATCAGGATATGTCCTTCGACACCCATATCAAGCATATTTCAAGGTCTGCCTTTTACCACCTGCAAGCAACTTATCGCAAAAATTAGGCACTTTCTTTCCCAAAGCGATGTGCCAAAAAATTAGTCCATGCATTTGTCTCTTCCAGGCTGCCCGAACAAGTCGTTAAAGACTCTACAGCTGACTAGAACCAGGAAAAGAGACCATATTACTCCAGTATACTGGCTTCTCTGCATTGGCTCCCTGCTTTAAATAAATTTGATTTTTTACTTCGATTCTGGAGTCAAGACTTACTAAGAGTGTTTCCATCACAGCCGAGACCTCCGTATATGAAGAGCGTGTGATCCGATATGGGCGTCATGGTGAACATGGAGCGGCCCAGAGGTACACAGGACGTGGAGATGTCACTGGTAACACACAGAGCAGAATGTATTGAAGAGAATCATTGCAAAAAAACTGCAGAAATCAAACCTATAATAAAAAAAGCTGGACTACTGTATGTGAGAAAGAGTGAGGGGAGTTTTACAATCGAGTCCAGGTCCAGGTCTCCAGGTCCAAGCAGAACATGTCCAACTCTGCCGCATCCTGCACACAAAGTGTTACTCATTACTATGACTGTGTCAGTGTCTAACATTTCTTCAAAGTTGCTGCTACAACAGCCTCCACTGCTCTGGTTTCAGTCTTTCCAAACTTCGAAGCCTGGCTGGGATCTGTTTTAGCAACAAGTATCGGTGATGTTAGCCGATCGGGTCTGGCTCACAGTCGGCGTTCAGTTCATCCCAAAGGTGTTGGATGGGGTTGAGGTCAGGGCTCTGTGCAGGTCAGTCGTGTACACAAAACTATGAAAACCATTTCTTTATGGATGTGGATTTGTGCACGGGGGCAGTGTCACGTCACAACAGGAAAGGGATGTTTAAACAGGAAAGGGCCTTCCCCAAACTGCTGGTAGCACACTATTGTCTGAAATATCAAGGAATGCTGTTTCATTAAGATCCCTTAATTAGCACTCAGTCAAAAATGTGGACACCTGTGGAGCCTTTTTTGTTCTTGGTTCTGTCCTCTACATCACACTATAGTGTACATAACCCACATTAAGCCAACTCACCACACCACCGGAGATGTAACCTTTGTTCCCCAGAAGGGCACTGGAATGGCAGCCTCTGGGGGCAGGAGCAGGACCCTGGACATAAACAAACTATATTTAGACCATCTATCCATCATAACATTCATGCAGACAACTTGTATGGACTCCACCTCATTGTATTTCTATTGCCTAAAAGTAAATACGTAAAAGGAATGGTACAAAAACTACAAAAATGTATACAAGGCACTCTTAATCTGAGACATCTTAATCCGCTCACCTGAGTCTCTGGCATGCTCCACGTAGCAGTGTGCGTGTCAAAAACATTGACTTCGTTGTTCCAGCCCCAGCACCTGAATAAAGCGTTTCCAATTGTTGTCTAAAAGAAAAGATTTGCGCATGATCATGAGTACCAAACAAGATATATCTCACAGTGTGCACATAGTAAGAGTCAAGTATAGTTTTGCTCTCATGATTCATGAGAAAAGAGGTTACTGTATTTTTACTAGACGTAAAAGTATCATCAGTCTCTGTATTGAAATACTCCTGCTGTAGCGATGGATCATGATTGTTATTTACCCAGGACATCTCTTCCACGATGAAGCTTGTTGATGATGTGTTTCGCACCTCACCTATGGTCTTACATCCATATCCACCAAAGTAGATTAATCTGCATGAAAGAAAAAAAAAAAAAAAAAAAAAAAAAACTTGAAACACTGAAATCACAGAAAACTGGAAGTAATTACTGGAAGTAGTTATTAAAAAAACAAAGTGCTGTGGTTTCAGGGCTGACCTGTCTTTATGTACCCAGCAGGAGTGTTTGTTTCGCGGGGAAGGCGTCAGTCCCTTGGTGTCGGTCACCCTCTTCCACGAAAAGTTCTGCTCTGTGAGGTCAACGCTGAACATCTACACACAGGAGAGTTCAAATCATCAGATCACCCTGATCACAGAATGAGATTTATTCAAAATTCCTTCACTCCTGTTGAGGATCTGAATCTTTTAAGACCCACGGTTAATTTGCCAGAGCAGATTTCCTGAAACCAAACGGAGAGTTTCAGCTGTTCATCTCACTTACACTGAGAAGACTTCACATGTACCTGTAAGCCTCCTTTTCTGCCTCTGTTACATGTTTTTTTTCACCTGTTTCAGATATGTGCTATCAGACCACACGATCAAGCTGGATATGGTCTGGTGGTGGTTTTAAATGAGCTGAGCCTCTCAGATATCTTACAAACAGATAATGTACCTCAGGAGACTTTCTGCTTCAGTGTGTAAAAAAGGAAAATGCGATACATGGTTGTTATCTGCCTTAAAAAGCAACTCTGACAGCATGTCGGCGTTACTTTGTAGAAAAGGCTTCGTGTGTCCAGGCTGCTAAAGAACTCCAGGGTTTTCGTCTTTCAGAAAAAACAGGCACGCAGCTCGACCACGTGAACGCAGGCTCACCTGGTTTGTGTATTCAGCGGGGTCGCATCCCGCAAAGATGTAAAGTGTCCCGTTGACGTGAGAGCCACAGAAGCCCGAGAGGTCCGGGGGTTTGTCTCCGGTGATCTCCCTCCGCTCCCTGTCACACGGAAAAACAAACACAAAAGCAAACGAGCAGGAAGCTGAAATGTCAACGCGTGTCAAACAAGAACTGTTTGCACTTGACTTAAGTGGCCAAGACTACCGCATTTACTTGACAATCTGACAAATCCTCCCTTTAACTGTTGCGTTTGTTCTTTATCAAAGTTTGTACAGTCACTGTATCCAGTTTGTACCATTTTCAAAAGAACTAACTTTATCAAACAAACACTCTAGGCCGACATCCACAGCCTGCGTGTCAAGATAACACTGCGCTGATAAAAAGGGCCTTCTTGCTATCTTACCACTTCCCGCTGTTTAAGTCACAGAGCCATATCTCATCGCTGGGCAACATGACATCCTCCCCGGCAACCACCTGAGAGGGGAAAAGGAAAAAAGAAAAAAAAAAAAGATGTGTACTTGTACTCTTATCTGCACTGGGTTAAAAGCTGCCACTGTGCTGACCACAAACATCTGACTAAAATAGTTCATGGTCGTATGTATGGTGTCACATTTTCTGATCTACAAGCAGCTATAGCAACAATCAGGATGCAGCAGGATACAGCCTGAGAGTTTTCTTGTTCAAACATGTTCCTGAGGTTTCGTCTCTGCTGCCATCCTGTCGTTTTTTGTTTTTTTTTTGCTTTTTTAAAGCCTCCATGTTTTCCAGGCCAGCACTGTCCTCTACACACACAGTTAGTTAAACTCAAGAAACATTTATTTAACAGACCTAATAAAAGCCAATGCCGCCCTGCAATAAAGCTGAAGTCTGCCTTTATGGAGGTTGTCATTTTGCATTTATTTTGCATTACAGAGTTGATGGATTGTCCTCTTTTTAGTGACTTGTGTTACACTTAGAGATTTTGTCCACCTCATTTATGATATTTAAAAAAAGGACAGAGGAAATATTGGAAAGACCTCTGAGGAAAAGGCAAAAACAAAACCACAAAACAAATCCTCCAAAATGACCAGAAACCTCCAAAATTACAACCCTCATAAACCTGCATTAGTTTTTGGTGAGGTGAAAGTAAAAAAATGGTAATTCACAGAAAGCCTTTATTTAAATTAAAAACAAAAAGTGGCACATGGTTCATGTCAGCATGTCATTACACAGAAAAAAGTACATTAAAATCAATACTGGAGGACACATGGAGCTTCTGGGAGAGACGGATCAGTAACAGGTTTGTTTATGAGCCGATTCACCTGCTCAGGTGTGAACTTACCTGGTAACCTCCCCAAACGTACAGGCGGTTGTCGGCTATGATCGCAGTGTGGCTGCTCCTCTCCAGACGCCTGTCAGCAGCATCCAGCGCAAACTCCTGCTCCATCTGTCTGTCTGTCTGTCTGTCTGAGCAGCGACTCGTCTAAAAAGCAGGAAAAAAGACGGAGGAGAGGAGCTCTCACAGGACTGCAGGCTGAATCTGATCGGGGTTGGAGGAGGTGGAGGAGGAGGAGGGGGTGGTGGAGGTGAGAGGAACGTGTTTTTCAGGCTCGCTGTCCTCGTTTACTCCTCCCCTCAGCTGGAGGTTTGTCGTTACGCAACTTCACTCCCACTTAAAACACATTGACGGGGTTTCCTCCGCCGGACGCGCACTATTTAACTGTAAAAAAAAAACCTGTCTGAGTCTGAGAGACAGAAGAGTTTGAAAAGAAAGAAAAAAAAACTGAGCACAAATGGCATCACTCAGCACACCTTTGTCACCTGGATGAACTGTCCTTCAGGGAGCTGCACCTTAATCACCAATTGGTCTCAATCAGGCCTCACCTGTTCACACTCAGCTGGCACAAACTCTCCCATCAAGAGTCAGAGAGTAAAACATGTACATCTGCCCCACCACATTTATTATCTGACTGCATCACAGTGACAAATAAATATTTGCCTTCCTGTCGTTTTGTATCTGACTTCACCCCGTACGCTCAGAGAGACAGTCTCAAAGCTGTTCTTGCTGTATTGTTTCTCTTTTTCCTCATCAGTGAAACTACTGTGAGTGTTGCCAAAATAGGCAAGGTGTGTATTCTCAGAAGTGTGAGAGTTTCAGTATCATCCATTAGTTTACAGTGTGTGAGCTGCTCTGTGAGGTTTTTATATGGTATGTTTTGGATCAGAATATGGCAACAGGCTTTATACTGTATGTGCCATAATATCACAGCTTATTTTAGCACCAAAACACCCTGAACTTAAAAAAAAAGGAGAAAAGGGTTTAAAAATTGAATATGCAACAAGGTCTCATGAAGCCAAAACATCCATCAAAAGTATTTTGTTGGGAGTGTTTTTAATTTGTCAGACCAGAGTTTAACCAATGCTCTATAAGACATAGTCGTACGACAGCCGGGTGTGTCGTGTTGGTGGAAAGAGTCAATTCTGAGAAGAGAGAATGTGATTTTCTTTGCAGTGTTTGTAAAAGATTTGTGGAGATTTAACAAAAAGTGTGACTTCTTCTTAGTTTATGGTTCAGTTTTTGGATAAATCGAGCTGTAGTTTTCAGAAAATATGTTGAATGGATTGAGAAAAACCTTGAGGGCGGTACACACATCTTTAGAATGATACATTAGATGTGATTTTCTGAATTCCAGACCGTTATATTTAGTATCTGGACAGAGCTCATGAAGGCCTTTCTTTATTTGTTTCGCTTTATTAGGTTCATCTGTGTTTTTCTACTCTTAATTTATTCTTAATTTCTGTAGTTTACATCTAATAATGTGAAATATAATAAGGTCAATATGCTTGAAATTACCTGTAAAATAGAGAGAGAAATGGACATTTTCATTCATCAGACAAGTTAATAAAAATGAGTGAATGACAACTAAATGAGGAACTTCCAGGATCTTTTTCAAACATGCATGCTGATTTAACATTGGAGGGTGTGGGTTAGGGTTAGCTGCAACTGTGCTTATCTCTCAACTCAGAATGTCCACCAGAGGAAAAAAGTAGTGGTGAACGCAAAGCGCAATCACTTTTTCACAGTATTTGTGTACACATCTGAGGTACATTTTATGCATCTCGAAACATCCTCCACATTTCATATTGTGCTTTTCACTCAACTACAGTTGTGTCGCGCTCTCTTTACTTCTACATTACTCAGATGACACTCTTTTATACCCTTCCTGTCCAGTGAAAGCCACACATCTTCAAATATGGTGACTTTGAATATTTCTGATAAACTGAAGGATGAGATGTGTCTCTTCATAGCAAGTCAGAAATTCTCAGACTTTTTAAACTAAAAAGAGAAGAAGATTAGCTGGAAAATACATCATCAGAAAGCTAACAACTTACATATTTTTATTGGTATTATTTCATCTGCTGAAAGTCCCACTACCTCACCCCAATTAAAAATCATATATACATAAATATATAAATAAAGGTTTTGAGTTTGAGCTCCTGTTCTATCAGATGACGTGAGATTTAAATATTACAAAAATATTAATTTAAACATCAAGTGTGTATCATGAGCACTGGCAGAGTTTTAAACTTTGGATTAAAAATTTAATTTGATTTGATTTGAATGAAAAAAATAAAGACTTCTGAAAAGTCAAGCAAAGTAAAATATCAAAGGATGCTCTAAATAACATCACAGGTGCAAACAAGTCAAAACCTTAACACACATTCAGTAGAGCAGATGAACCATAAAATGCAACTGTGCATAAACAGAAGAGATTCAAAAAGCAAGACTCTGACATTTATTTCATATTGGTCATTTGTACATCATACATAATAAATGAGGTGACAATAGTAAACAAAACAAACCAGGAATAACAGCACTGCAGTATTCTGATATGTTGTGCATTTATCAAACTGGAGATGAGTAAACCTTCACTTTTTTTGTTCTCTGCAGAATCTGTAAAGAAAAGTCACATGTTCATGAGATGAAAATAAAACAGAAAAGAGCAATGCCACCGATGCAGGTTTGTTTGTTAGCTTGGGGGTAAGCCAACATGCTAGAAGATTTTCCAACTAAATTCTAGTTGAAATATCAATTTAACAGTCACAGCTGAGTGCAAATGTGCAAAATGTGTTTATGCTTCAGGATCACTTTGAAATTCATTAACTGCTTCTGCTACACATTTATGATTCCAGCTACTTCAGCAACTTTATGAATCATGTTAGTGTTGCTCAGATATGTTTTGTTAAATGTATCCTTTGAATCTTTTAGACTACAAAGCTATGATCTACATCAGTTTGTAAGATTTATAAACCCTCACTTAATATACGAGAGAGAGAGAAACATTCCACAAAGTCTTCTTGGTGACTGATTTTTACCTTCAAACAAAATCATATCTAATGCAGCAATTTAATTTCATGCCACGATTATGGCAAATTAAAAAAAATCCTCTGAATTAGAAACAGACTAAGAGGAGTGTGAAAGAGTCTAAAGCTTAAATTAAAAAGAAGGCACAATAAAACTGTTAATTAGACCATTTCAAGTGCTGTTTTTGACATTTTTCATGTACAGTACCCGACCTCACTGCTGTTACTGTGTTTAAACATGCGACTTTGTGCACCTGACATAAATGCAGAAAGTACTGTAGAGCACTTCTGGTAAACATGATGCATAAGAACCTTGCACTCGACACGACAAGACGAACAAAATAAAAACCCACAATGTGAAAATGGATACGATTCTTGGCAGCAATCTTCACCGTTGTCAGGTCCTTTGTTTGATGCCGTGGCTGAATCAGGATTCAGAGAGGTATTAAAGTCACTGCTCAGTAACATTTGGCTGTGTCAAGTCAGCGTCATGAGGCCCGAAGTGCTTCTGGATTAGTGCAAGAGAGTCTAGTTACTGCAGCACTGCAGCTCTTACACCTTCCTCTTCGGTTTTAAGATCGGTCGGGACAGGCAATATCACACTCGTAATTGCACTTGAGGTTACTTCATGTAAAAGCTAGACTTTGTTAGAATTTTCTGCTATTCCTCTCTCCATCAGAAGTCTATCTTCAAAAAAAAAAAAAAAAAAAAACCAGTTGGCCTGTAAAATGGCACCACCCCGCCGGCTGCGCTCAGTCCTGCAGATCTCTCTCCAGGTATTTCTTCATTCGCAGACAGCGTGGGCAGGAGTCCCCGGGAGCCTTGCAGGTCAGGTGAAACACTGCCTTACAATCTTTACACCTGGAGAGACAGAAAATATAGGCATGAAAAAAAAAAAACCCATCAAACTGAATGTGAAGAAAAACTAATAATCGGACATTTTGGTGCGACATTTTCTGTGTTTCCAGTTTTCTTTTTCTTTTCCCCCAATTATATTCATGTTCGTATCGGTCACTACTTCTTTGACATAACTAGGAGAAGATGGAAATGGAAGATTTAAAACCCTCTTCACTTTGTTTTCTGTATTGTGATTTAATTTTACTTTCATTCATAACAATGAAACACTATTTATTGATTTATTTAAAGACAAAAAACACTAAATAAATGTCCTTAAACATTAGTTTTTCATTGAATTATGAGACAGCAAATGGATATATAACAAGAAATGTGTTTACTGTATCTAATGTTATTTTTGGTTTGATTAGCTTGTATTAAGGCATTTAAAAATGACATCTTTCTGCATGTCTGCTTAATGTGTGTAAAAATCCAACCATCTAAAGCCAATCCCAGCTGTCATTGGGTGAGAGGCATCAGGTGTACACCCTAGGACTGGTCACCAGTCAATCACAGGGGCCAACGTGTAGAGTCAAACAACCATGACCGTTCACACTCACATTCACACCTGCTGGCAATTTTAAAGTCACTAATTCACCCTCATGTCTTTGGATTGTGGGAGGAACCGGAGGAAACCCCACGCAGGCAGAGGCATGCAACCCAGAACTGGTGTAAAAATCCTACTTTTTTTAATACCAAACTATGAGGTCAAACTGTAGCTTTGCCGCAGTGCACAAAAGACTATCTCAAACTTAAATATAGCAACGTAACTGAACATTGGTCTATAGTCTCTGAAGCCTACTTCTGTCATTTATTTACACTTGATGAGTGATAGATTCATGGAATTAGCCAAGAAAAACTGGAAACTGTGGTGACAAAGCTGGAAACAAATATGTACACAAACACAAAAAAGTGGAAAAAAAGACCAAACAGTTTGAGCTGGTGTGGTACAAACAGAAAAAACTCTAATAGATTGCCAACACATCCTGCCTAAATTTGGACCCCAAAGTTTCTTATGTGCTCCAACATTTCTCTTCATTCAAAACGGCTTTTGGATTGACTGTTGACTTAAAGCAAACACTACAAATAGTAAAAGGTAATTGTGGGCATGAATTAATCGGTTGACCAAGGATCGCATACCTGGTGGTGATGTCAAACTGGAATGGGAAGATGATGTCATCAGCGTGGCATATCTGGCAAATGAAGCCGCGCTGAGTGCAGAGGTCGCAGTGGAACACGTGGTTGGAGGCATGCTGCAGCAGGGTGATCAGGTAGGTTGCGTACTCACCCTCTGCTATCTGAATAAAAACACAAAACAAACACGTTAAGATGTTTGCAGGTGACAGACGACTGGTGCAAATGCATCATCAACACAGCAGGATACCTGTCGCAGGTCCATGACACTGTACAGATGGCTCGACTCCAACAGGTACGTCCGCTGCTCCATTCTGAAAGGTAATAAAATAAAACATTATAATAGAAACGCTGCGTTAAAATATGGTAGAAAAGTAAAACACACATGCGTACACACACCTGGCTTGGAGTTTCTTGCAGGCTCCGCTGCGGCAGGTGAGCAGGTAGTCACCCAGCAGGCGTAGCCTCTGCCGCAGGCTGTGGGCCTGAGCCATGGACTCAGCATGCCTCACCAGGTCAGGGTTCAGCTGCTCCAGGTTCAGCAGAGGCTCCTGCTCCACCTGTGCCAGCAGCTGCAGGGCCTTCTTAGACACCTGGAGACACACACAGGTCACACTCGTGGGGTCAGGGCATGATGGGAAAAACTTTAAACATATCACATTATGTATTTAAATTGTGACTCAGCCTTTAGGGTGACAGCATCCCTCTTCCTTCTCAAAATCTGGCACCTATATTACCCATAATGCTCACTCAACAACAGACAGTTTGTTGAGACACAGGTGTGTTATGTGTGGTCATCATCGTTATGCAACATCGTTATCATCGGTATAGCATCGGTGTGTGCACATACATTGTGTCTGCACGTGCTGCACCTACCTCTCGTTGCGTGAGGTCCCAGTTGTGCACCATGCGTGAAGGAATAATGGTGGTGTTGCCGTGGTGACAGGAGTCACAGTAGTACTGGCCTGAGAAGTGACACAGCCTGGCTCTGCCACGAGACGGGCCGATCTGCTGAGGACACCCTGCAGTGATGCACAGCAACAAACCTCAGCCTCTGATTCACATCCACAAAACAACTCACACAAACAAAACACATACGGCAGAGCAGACCTGAAGATAGACTCATAAAGGCTGTTTCCATCAGGATACACAAATTTCTACTTCTTGACTGTCAGACAGAGTACGTACTGAACAACCGAGAAAATGGGCGATAGGTGGAGTATGATTAGAGTTGTGCTGTTTTCATCCCCTCATTTTTGTACCAACGCAGCGGCTGACATTAATTAAAAAGAGTTTGCCTTGCTAATCTCAACTCCAACTGTGCAGAAAATGGCAAGACACAAACAAAAAATGTTAAATTTCAATGAGACAGTGGATGAACAGATGAGAGCAACACTCACCCGTACTAATCTGCTGTTTGCTCACTGTCATCAATTACATTTTCATTATCTCTTCTCTTGCACTTACATTTGCATTTAATGTTAATGTTGTAAATGTCAAAAATGTTTAAAATGATCAGAATGATGTCCAGCCACTGGAAGAGAAGACCAACTATGACAATCCTCCTGGATGAAGTCCATTAAAATAGTTAATTGAACAACTCAACATTACCTGCACATTTGAAGCTCTGAGTGTCCAGCCCTTTCTCAGAGGGCACAGTGCACAGATTAACTAAAAGTGCTCCATCTTCTTTCAGTCTGTGCTGAACCAGTCTGTGGAGGTTTCCAGTCACCCCTGCACGTACTACAGCTGCCTCCCCAGAGCCCCCCTCCTCCCCACTATTCAGGTAGGAGTCCAAAGCTCCACGAATCAAAACCCTCCAAGAGCGAGCCTCCTCTGGGTTCTCTGCCCTGAGTCTAAGTGTCTCCCTGACAGTAAGAAGTTTAAAGAAGGCCGGCCCTCCCAAAGACACGTCTGGCACCACGTCCCGGATTTCCTCAATAGGGTGGTGTAACCGCTGCATCTTCCTTCCCTCTTGCACCAAAAAGCCTTTCAAGGCCTCCAAGGAGAGGGAGAAGACCAGAGGCACCCATGTCCGAGCCTCGGGATCTGTGGAGGAGTACAACACGGACTCTTTGATGGCATCTGTCTCCACATCAGCAGTCCGAGTCCAGTCAAATTCCTGTAGAGGAGGAAGGGCCTCCTGTCCTCCACACGTCCCCGTGTCAGAGGATGATAAACCTCGCTCAGGGCTGGAGGGGGCAGAGGATGGAGACAAAACATCCACGCCATTCTCACTCGAGGGCTGCAGCACCTCCCACTGGTCATCGGCGCGAGGTACCGGTCGGCATTTGTTGACAGCCTCCACTATCCGGTCCACCCAGTCCTCAGCTTCATCACGATTGGCCGCCCGGAGGTACAGCCGCTTCCCGGGAAAGGCCAACTCGAAGCGGCCCTCTGGTGAGGCGATGCGAGCGTCCTCACATCGCACCAAGGAGCAGTTGTCAAAGCACGTCCGCTCCTCTGCGTTGAGATACATGCGGAACTCGAAGGGCGACAGTTCGCAGTAGTAGTCCCGCCACAACCCCATCGCACTTCGTCGCTCTAGATGACCGAGCTTCAGCAAGCCACGGAACGGGTTGGACAGCCCTTACGGACAGACAGATGGACACAAATAATGAGAAAGAGAAAGAAAAGGGTCAGCAGAAGTTATTTCACATGAATCTTGAACTCTATTTTCACATTTTGGAGGCTGGTTGACAACTAGAGACTCATCTTATGTTGTCAAAACTGCATTTACCACTATGTTTGATTTTGAAGTCACAAAAAAAAAAAAAAACATGATATAAAATTGACAACATTTTATGGAAACAGCAGTTCAAAGATAAGCTTATCATGATTCTGTGAAACTTAAGTGCTGAAAAGAAGTCCAGAACTATGAACATCAGTTTATATAAAATCTCATTCTAAATATGCTATGATAATATGATAATTGATAATATGATAATAATTGTGACAAAATCATTTCATTTTCATTCTGTCTTTAAAAGCAAAGCAACTTTTAGGAAGGTGAGGAGAATTTATTTACCATAACAAAGGACTGAATTCAACATTTCCTGACATATAATAGCAGCAACTCAAGCTTTATGTTAAGCATGAAACATTCTCTAGTGAATATGGTGCATACTCATATTGCCTAAACAAAAAGGGTGACTTGTTATTGACCTGTGAAATAAGCAATATTGCCGCTGCTGATAGTGTGGCAATAAAGGCTCCACAGTCCAGGCACTGCCACAAAAGTTTACCATTACATGTCTCAATAAAGCGTCTGACTCAATCAAGTTTTATTACATTCCTTTTTAATCTGGCTGCATCCCAGTAAATTACGCAACAGCAGGTGTTTTCATATTTCCGAGCTAATGGAAGAAACCTGCTGCAACGTCACTCTTTGAGGTGTGGTTAGAGCTGCAATCTTTTCATTGTCTCATTCCAGTTTCCAGATCTGCAGGAATTTCCTGCCCCGTGTGAACAGTGTTTACCTTTTCAGTTTATTAATTCCTTATTGGCCACCTCACCAGGTGTGTTCACACTGAAGGCTGCCTGTGGAGTTTTTGACCATTGGTGGCTCTGTGAAGCAACATTTCAACGAGCAGGTAAACCCTGCTTTAGGTTTTACAGTACTGACCTACACTGACCCACAGGAGGGTGATAAAGCACCAAGAAACCAAACTGTGTTTTAGGAGGAAATGTATTCAACCTCAACAATACACCTCAAGATTTAATGTAAAAACTTTAATAGCACTCGTGGGTGAGACTGGAGCTGCAATCACTATAATTATTTTTTGAAGGAAGTCCCATCACTTCTCCTAAGAGTCCAGGGTGACATTTTTAAATGCCCAAAACTCAAAGGTATTCACATTGATATGATAAATGACTTAAGAAACTCGAACCAGATAATTGTTGCTAACTATTTTTCCATGAATTATGACTATAAGGACAAATCAATCATCAAAACAGTTGCAGATTATTTTTATGATGAACATCTAATCGCACTAGATGATAAAGATCAATCTGAGGATGTAGATGGACCCTGTGACATCCGCTCCGCCATGTAATGTTGCTTAAAAAACATCAACTGACTTTCTTTAGTTTTTCAATCTAATCATGGAGACAGAATACCTATTTGTCTGCGATGGACGACACTGGGAGGTGACAGAGAGACCTCAGCTGTAGGAGCAGAAGGCGGCGCCTCGTCGTGGTCTGGCACGTCCTCCAGATGAGGCTTGTAGATGTCATCCTCAGAGATCCAGGAGTGAGAATGCTGCAATGTAAACGAACATTTTTAAACCTTCCTCATCCTGGTTGCACCAAGAGATTAAAAAAAAAATCCTTGACTGATTTCATCTAAAGAGAATCTCCACAACAACTTAAAACCAGTTCAATAAACTATGAAGCTCTGTGAAAGAGACTATTTGGTTTTCTTTATCAATAAAAGATGAAGAGATACATAAATCTATTAGTGTTCTTAAAAAGCGGGGTGGAAGAGCATTTAAACCCTCTCGCTTTTATGTTAATCTGATGGCAACTAAAATCATCTGATACTCGCTATTTAGGGCTGTAAAGATGACTCAATCAAACAGCAACTATTTGGATAACTGATTAATCATATAATGCGAAACATCATCTGGTTTGAGCTTTTCAAAATTGAGTTTGTTGCTTTTCTGTTCAGATGTCCACTCATACTAGTCCACTCATACACAGGTATTTTTTTAAACATATTTTTACCTTGCATTTAAAAAAAATTATACTCTCTACACCACCCTTATTTTACAAAATATCTCTGTCCACACAGTAACGCAAAATCAATCCCAAACACCCAAACTAGCATGTCGGGCCAGCAGGCAGTACTAAAGGAAAAAGCATCATCATTTCTCAAAGGCTCTGTTTGACACCATTTTCCCATGTCTGCAAGTCAACACTGAAAACTGTGTTTCTGAAAATCTTCACCCTGAAAGGAGTTTTAAAAAATGTCTCAAACACAGTTTGTGTGTGGACAAAATCGCACAGATAAAGCTACATTTTAAAAGATATCTGTGTGCGCGTGGACTAGGCTTTAGATTCTAGGAAATGTGATGGACATTTAATACTATTTTTACTATTTTACTTACTTTATTTTACTATTTATTTTACTACATTTCTTTCCAACAAACATGAGTTGTATATCTGATTTACTATTAATGAGCCAGACCACAGAGAAGAACTGGGAGTGTATTGAATGAGCAGGCTGGTTTGTGAGAGAGAACTTCCTGTTATGGGTCTTTAGGGATGGTAGTGTGAAAACTAGAATGAATAGTCTCTTTCTCTGTTAGGGGTCATGCAGTCATGAGCACAATTTTGTCCCCATCCTGACAAATTAAAATGGCTGATGTATGGTAACCACAGAAAGTCCTGTATTTTGGAAAATATTACAGCAGCTGCTTGCACATCACGTGTACATCAAACACGGAAAAAAAGGCACTTACTTCTACAGAGGGTATTTTATGTAACAGGAACTTTCTGTCCTTTATTTAAAACACAACATCCTGTCACAAGAGCAGCAGCAATAACGTGACTGCTCATGATCTCCTTGAGTGGAAAAAAATAACTACAATCCACAATTTTCCAGGAATTACTGAAAAGCTTATGTTGATTTTCCACCCTGGCTTTCAGTGTTAGCAGTCAGACATCTAATTTGTCATTTCCTCAGTGGGAATGGCCAAATGCCAACTAAGGAACAAGGGCAATTCTGCATTTCCCCAATCTGTAAAGTTCTGTTGTGCTCAGAAACCACTACACAGTGAAGCACAACTTTTATAACAGACAAGAGTGTGTGAGACATGGATTTAAATCCAATCACATGATCATAAAAAGGCGTCTGGTAATTCCTGTGGCTTTGCTCATCTGTGTGTGCCATTTTCAACTAAAGCTATTTATCTGTAAATATACTTACTGATAGAGAATCTGAGGATAATTTCCTGCTCAGGACGCTGGTAGAGCGACGGACGCTTTGATGTGCTGAAGGCTCTGAGGCGCTTTTCTCCGAGGTCTCAGGTTCTTTCTTTTCCTGGACAGGCTCAGCACTCTCCTGAACAACGGCCGTGTGAACTTCCTCTACAGACTCCACAGACTCCACAGGCACTACAGGCTCCTCAGGCTCATGGGCCATAGAGAGCTTGTCCGTGTCTACTTGTAACTCAGGAGAGGTACTATAGCACGCCTCAGAGGGAGAGTGGCTTACATGGTTCTCCTCAGATGTCAGCGGCTCCGTGGACGTTGGCGGTGGCTCTGAATCCGACAGTACAGAGTCTGGGGGTTGGTCTTGGGATGGTGTGGCGGGATCCTGGGCCTCGCTGTCGGAGGCACTGAAAATGGCCGTCTCTGAGAACTGATCTGGACCCGTGCTGGAGACAAAGGAGTCTTCCCGCATGGAGTCCTGACTGCAGTGTCCGCTCTCCCGAAACTCAGTCACAGAACTGCAGAGAAGGAGATTACACACTTTATTTAAAGCTTATAAAAAGGGAGTTTATTGTTGCCCATTTCTAATTTTGAAGCATACAGTTGACATTATTGACACTATTCTTATTTCTCTAGTGGAATAGAAAGACCAAAGCAAACTATGTTTTAGTCTGATTATCAAAACGTTCTGACTACCTACTCTGCCTGTGGCTCTCGTCCCTGAAGATGTAAATCTTTGAAGAGAGCTCAAATATATATTGTTTAATCTCTTAAAACCAGCAATTTTCCAAATCTGTGTCACTGTAGTAGTTTTTAGCAAATGTTACTCAAGCAGGTGGAAACTGTGCAGTTGTTGGGGACAATTTCAGGTTCATATTAATGCCCTTTGATTACCTCCAGCTGCAGGATGGTGTATGTAGGATTACTCAATATAAACTACAGTGTGTGTGTGTGTGTGTGTGTGTTCATGGTAATAAAGGAACACATGTCACCCAGTGCAACAACAGTGTGGCCCATTACTGTGATTTTAATAGTTTTGGCTACACAGACAATATTTGTTTTTAAGATGACTTTAATGTTGGTTTTGGTCTTTTTAATGGGATTTGTTATTAATAAGTAAATACAGAATATTACCAGCCTTCCCCTTGAATTCTTAAAAGCTGTTGTGCCCCCACATATCAAAAGACATAGCTGGAAGACACACTTACTCCTTCAGTAGCCTCTTGGCGCTGACATTAATTGGCATGTCCAGATCACACGAAGACCACTGCTCCCCTGTTGGGCTTCGGGGGTCCTGCCCCTGCAGGAGGCTGTCCGAGCTCAGGCTGGAGGAGAGCTGAGAGGAGCCTGTGGTGTCCAGGCTTAAATTAGATGAGTTGAGTGCAGTCCTGCCACCTTGTAACACATTTGACCCCTTCCCCAACACTGGGCACCCTTTCTGCATATCGAGCGCATCAGATGAGCCTGATGACTGAGACACTGTATCCCACGATTCTTTGTACAGGGTCTTGGAGGTGGGAAGGTCCCCACCATTGAGCGGCAGGTCGGGCGTGTCCACCTGGGACAAGGGGCAGAGTCCAGCGAGAGCCAGAGGCGTGGTGGTCCACTCATTGAGGACCGCTGACTTGTAAGAGAGGCTGAACGTAAGCGACGCCAGGCCCTGGAGGTAGCTGAGCAGGACTTCCCGCTCCTCGGAGTTCAGGAGCAAGGCACTGGGCTGATAGTGGGCCCGCAGCTTGGAGTCCTCCCGGAAGAGCGATGCGAGGTAGCACTCCAGCAGGCCGTGGTTGAGCGCCAGTCGTAGCCATGCTCGGCAGCGACCCACATCCGTGCCCACAAAGCTGATCTTCTCCAGCTCTGTGATCACATCACTGGGGATTTAGGGATTTAACAGAGAGTGTTACTGACACTTTGTGCAAAATTTTCCAGATAATAGTTTTTAAGAAATAGTGTCAAATAACGTAATGATGTCTAGTGTTGCCTGACCAGATGACGTCTTTAAATTGCTTTTTTGTTTTATGTCCAACAATCCAAAAACCACATATTCACTTTACTTCAGTCTAGTTTTCACAAAAGACAACAAAAAGCTGAAATGACCACTTTAGAGAAGTTAGAATTTGTCATTGAAACGTGAATGGAATGATTTTCCAAACTCAACTAATAATTTACTCTGCAATGATGTCCCTTTAGCATAAGTGTGCCTTTACCGGTGGGTGACAGTCTTGAGGAGGCTCCAGAAGAAAGGCTGAGGGAGGGGTACGCGGTTCCTATTCCAGCCCCCGGCCTCCGAGCGGATGAACTTGCTCTTGATGCCATGAATGAAGATGGCCTCCAAGGCGCAGCAGAGGAGGTTCGCATCACCATCCTCGCTGGTTACCACTGCGTCTGACGTAACATATCGCTTCTGCAGGGCCTTGAGTGACTGCGCCAACTTCTCTTTGATCTGTATGACAACGTGACAGTGAGTGGGAGCGGGAAATATCATCAGCTTCCTCATTTTATTTTGAGAGAAAGATGTCAACCAAGGTGTGGCTCTAAAGCAGGTTGGCAGGCCAACAGGAAACCTCCTTACTGACATTTTACAGCACATTTCCTGAATTCCCACATATGCTGCAATGAGGAATAGTGGCCATGTTGTTATGAAAACATGTTCTGTAGATTACCTACTGTCACATGATACTGTCTGCTGACATGGAAAGACAGAAAACATAAACATATAACAAGCAAGGCTACATTATGCAACAGACTTGAGAATAAGAGCTTTGGAAAGTCTTGGTGTTCTCGACGCTGGGCACTGAAGCACCCTTCTTTTACTGCACTCGACTTGGCAGGACTTGAGCAACATGGGCGCAAAGATCGCTAGGGGGTCAAATCCTTGCCTGCTCTCTGACTCACATACATAAATTCAGCAGTACATTGTACACTTCCCAAAAAGCCATGCTGTTTGAAACATCACATTAAAACAATCATGTGTACACTATGTTCTGCGAATGATTAACTAAACTATGTCTGCACTCGCTGCGTTCTCCCTTTGCACTGATGAGATGATCCGCTATTGTTTCTGAATCTGATCTTGTTGCTTTATAAGTATCAGACTGTCTGTTAAGCATGTTTGAATAAAACTGTAAAAGAGGCAAAGGCATCACTCAGTTCAGTGCTGAAAGTGGTGTTAAGTTGAACACTGCTGAGCACAGTTACAACAGTCAAATTACAACACATCCCACTTTAGATGTCACAACCCGACAAGCAAGAATTCACCCCGTGAGACAATAAAGGACATCTGACACCTTCACCAGAACAAGATCGGAGAAAACAACCAGGCGTAGAAGTAAACGAGGTGAATATTCTTTGCACACAGAGAAAAAGCTTGTGGTCTTACCTGTTTGACATCTTTAGCCTCAGGTGGCATATCTGGAATTTGTGTGGCTAACATGGCACCTCCTGGGAAAGTTTACTCACACATGGCACACTGAAAAACAGAAACGGTAGCCAGTGTTACCAAACAACTTTTTTCATCCCTAACAACAACCATACCGGCCTTTGCTTGCCTGCTGAAATCACTTTTGACATCCGAGATGGTGCACGCTTGTGCATGATCGAGAGAAGCAGCATGCGATGATAAAGAACGACCTCTGTTCCCTTCCTCCCTTGTTCCCTTCCTCCCTCACTTCACTCATGTTACCGGCATATTTGCTACCAAGCTGTCATCGCAGTGTCCGTCACAAGACTGCCGTTCTGCGACATATCTGCAGTTTCACAGTTTCACTGAGTAACCACTCAAGTCATGTGAGGTTCTGATTAGAGGCTGTGTCTGCAGGGAAGTGGCTACAATCGCTTCAAAGAGAACTTCCCCAAATCAAAAACATTGCTGAGAGCAAATCAGGATGGAGACGGTGTGGCACCCAGCCATATAAGATAAGATTGCAATAAATACATCTTCTGTCACACAGTGGTGGAAATGTTCTGTTTTTTTCTATCCGTACAGCTCTTTCATTTTAAAAACACAAATATTGTACCTATTTTATATAATTTTTTAAAACATTTTTATTGTCGATTTTTCTACCTAAATTTACATTCATCAACTGCTGCATATTTGCTTTCTATCTATATTTTGCCCCTTTCCTTTTTATTCTCTTACTATGTTTATTGTTACGCACCAAAACACTACACACAAATTACTCGTACGTGTAAACCTGCTCAACTATAAAGACGTTTTTTTTTACCTCTCTACAATTATGTAACTATTTCACAAATTACAATTTCTGCACACAAAGCAAACAAAAAGTTTTAAACGCCTGCTGCTTTGTTAAAAATCAAACCACCCAACAGTACATAAAAGTACAGCTGAGACAGTGGGGCAGTTAATCAATAAGTTGACTGACAAAAAAATCAATCAGTAGTTATCTTAACTACTAGCTTCCTTTTTAATGCGAGGACACTTCATGCTTCCAATGTCACAAATGTGACTATTTCCTGCTCTTCCTTTTTTTGACATTTGAACTTTGCACTTCTGGTCGAAATGTCCAAAATGAGCTCCACCTCAACCAACCCAACTGCAACAGTAAAATCCTGTTTTCCATGAATGCATGAGGATTAATAATGTAATGATAAATG
Source organism: Scortum barcoo (assembly GCA_023238725.1). Taxonomy (NCBI): domain Eukaryota; kingdom Metazoa; phylum Chordata; class Actinopteri; order Centrarchiformes; family Terapontidae; genus Scortum; species Scortum barcoo. Next base: position 17,538,099 of record CM041542.1, read on the forward strand.
ACTTAATAGTATAAAAGTCACAGGGGACATTTTTCTGCATTGAGTACTTAGGAGCTGCAACGAATAGTCGATTAATTGAGTAGCTGTCGACTATCAAGTTAATCACCAGCTAGTTTGATAATCGATTAAACACTTTGAGTCTTTTATTTTTTTTAGTGTCCAAATTCTCTGATTTGTGCTTCTCAAATGTGAATATTTCCTTATTTCTTAATAATCCTCTCTGACAGTAAACTGAATATCTATCTAAATATCACATTTGAGGACTCCGAGCTTTGGAAAACAGTGATCAACATTTTTTTAACCTTTTTCTGACATGTCACGTACCATACAACTAAATATAATACTAATACTATAATCGATTAATCGAGAAAAAGGTCGACACATTAATCACCTCGAGCGCTTTCACTTTTGACACCTTAACTAGAGTTTCCTGATTATACCATGAGGAACATGTTTAATACAGGACTTTTACTTGTAACAGAGTATTTTTATACTGTGGTAATAGTACTGTTACTTCAGTTACGGACTTCCTTCATCACTGGTGCACAGCTACCAACAAAAATAGATGTACTTAACAACAGTAGTGTTAGCCCTACAGTCACAGTTTGCATAGTGACATGCCTCACAACACATAACACATAACACATAACACAGGACTAGTATGTTAGTTAACAGGCAGCAGGTAGCCTGTGTTGATGATAGCTTCTGTTGTGGGCAGTGAAGCTGCTGGACCTGCTGTGATTTGACACCTGTGTGTTCACTCAGGTAAACAGGACTTCGCTAAGCTTCGTTAGCTGCGCGGCTAGCTTCCTTACCGAAACAGGTCGGCTAAGTTTCCATTAACGTCCACACACAGCAGCGTGTGGTCGCTAAATGATCGTAAACTCAGCCGCAGCTCGTTAAAGGCGACTCAGTCCGAACAGTCGCTCTCCATCGCCGCCGCTAAAACGCCCAGAAAAAAGCACAAAACCACCGTGAAGTCACGTTTGTTGCCCCTCTGTCACCGTCCAGCTGAGCACTGATGCATCATGGGAGCTGCGCGACACCGGTGATGCCTTCAGGCTCACTCAGAAATGCAGGAAAAGTCAGAGAGCGTTACAGGAGCTGATCAGATCATTTACTGAAGTTAAAGCAGAAATATCACAGTGAGAAAATACTCTGTTACAAGAATGCACATTATGCATAATAATATTAGATATGAAATATTATAATGTTGGATTATTATTATTATGGATGGATTCATGTCCACATCATTTTAACCTTTCAGCTGATAAAGACAGAGCTCATTTCGACTATCTGCTGCGTAGCTTGTGACTATGTTCCCCAGAGATTAGTTTTATCTTAATCTATAACATTACATCATAATTTAAATGTTGATTTTATATTGTATTATTATTTAATTTAATGGAGTGGGAGTATGAAGTATCAGAAATTAGGAATACTCAAGTAAAGTACAAGTAAGTATAATACTTAAATACAAAACTGTACAACAAACATGGGCCTAATGGTGGAATGTAACCAAATACATTTATTGAAGTACCATACTTAAGTACTAATGTGAAGTAGGCTACTTGTACTGTACTTGAGTATTTTGTTCTTATGCCACTTTTTTATTTTATTTCAAAATATTTCAGAAGCAAGTAATGTACTTTTTACTTCACTAGATTTAACTTTAATTACTTTAGAAATTCAGATTATTACATACAAAACATTTAAAGGGCTTGTAAAATGTGATGTTTCGTTTTTGTAAATTAAAATACCCAGCAGTTAATAAAGGTGGCTGAAATGAGTAGTTGAATCAGTCGATTTATTCCATTTGAAAAACCATGCAGTTTGATACAAAACAGCAAAAAAAGAGCTCCACCTCAATTAACTCCAACAATAAAGTCCTTTCACATTAATGCATGAGGAATAATAATCTATTGATATAACATATATATATATATATATATATATATATATATATATATATATATATATATATATATATATATAAAACAGTCACAGGAGACATTTTACTGCATTCAGTACTTTTAAGTTGAATCATTTGAAGGACATTTGTTGATCATACGTTTACTCGAGTAACATTTAGATACAGGACTTTTATCTGTGTTTTTTTGCTGTGGTTTGGCTTTAGTAGGCCTACTTTTACTTCAGTAAAGGACTTGAATACCTTTTCCACCACTGCCCTAATCTATTATACATCCTGTATAATAAAAATCTGAGTAAACTGCTTTGACATCGCCTGAACTAACACAAAGTGGAAGCAGCTGTGTCAGCAGGTGGCAGTGGTACTTTACGAGTAACACCCAAAGGCAGCACAGCTTTGGAGGCGTGCTGATGTTTTGGTGTCTCTGCTGACATGTGAGGACTTCATGTTCCCCGTCCTGTTCCAGACACTTCCTGTTGTGCTGACTGCACTGCTTTAAAACCACACAGTCACACGCTCCACAACTTGTAAAGTGCAGTTACTCCACACGAGCCAACTAATAATAACCATTAATACCATCTGCCATTAATACCAAAATAGATCACATATCATGGTGGAGAACAATCCATCTCTTGTACAACTACAGCCTGGATGGTGATTTACATCTAATATGATGCTGCATTGGTTCAACAGGGGATCTCTGATTTTAGCATAAGATAAAGCTTTATCGATCTGTTAGAGGGGAAATTCAACTCTTGCAGCAACACAGGGCAAAAATAAGAACAGTAAAATAGACGTAGACTACATAAAGCTAAAATGAGAATAGATGTAAAGATATAAACTGTATGAGAGCAATGACAGAAAAATAATCATATTTAAGTAACTGTGGTGGAATTAACAGCAGCTGAGCCAGGAAGTGTATTTTGAGTTTTAATTCCTTACCAACTTTTATGTGTCGTCAGTGGTCATTTACTCTCCCCCATGTGGCCTACAATAATCTCACTTGGTAACATTCATGAAGGACAGGATTTAAAATAAAGTAAAACTTGGGCATGAATTTTAACTTGTAAACCTGTAAATAGCAAACTGTAGTACAATGTTAAACCATTTATTTTACAGTGTGTAATAATATCATAAAAACAATAGCCAGTAAAAAAAATCAAGATGGCATTGCTGTAAGTTTGAATGTAATGTTTCTGTTTTTTATTTCTATACCTCTAATAGTTCATTATTTACTTTTCGCCAGTAACACCAGAATCTCCCCTCTGCAGTGCATTAAAGGTTTATCTTATCTTACATATACTATTTCAAATGAGAGGTTCTATGAACAACAGTATTAGAAAAAAAAGGTCAGTTTATTTATTTATTTTTACATATTTCTGTTGTTTTTTTAAAGGGACAAAAGCAAACCAGAGAAGATTCAACAAGCAGAAAATGCCAAATTGTACTTGGCTAAGAACAATAAATGGAAAATTAAATTCAGTTCCACAAAAGTGGTTTAAATCCTGAAATGTCAAGTAAAACCTCATGTCCATGCTTATCTCTGTAGTCCGTCTTCAGAAACATGCAGGCCGCAGTCACTTCTGCTTTCTCTTTGGTGAAGTGCTTTCATTTTATGATATGTTTGACATGTGGACACACTGCAGTCACATCTACTGTTTTACACTAATCATGAATATACATGTTATCAAATCACACAACATTGATTATGGCATTTAAGTAAGTAAACACAGAGATTTCAATGCAGACATGTCAAAATAACCAAACTGAATGCTGAATCAGCAATGTGAATTTTATTCAAGAAAAACAAATTTTGTACCAATTTCTGCTTAGAAATGGCAAAAAAGTTCTCATGTAACTCCTTGAATTCGTGCTGTTGTACATTTCTGTGTAATGATGAAATATAAGTTGGGTTTTTTTAATGCTTTAATGAGATATTCTATAATAAGATGTTTCTGGTATGATTGTATTATGGTGAAGCATTTAAAAACCTGGTGTCCTACTTGAGCTTTTGCAGTTATATTAGTCTGTAACATTATCTTATTGTGACATAAATATATCATAGATACACCAATTCAAATATGAAATGTGTCGTATGATTTTGGCTTTCAACCTTCAAGAAAGCCACAGTCTGTGTTTCCCACAAGATGTAAGGAAACTGAAATAGGTGCGTCCTGTTACAGTATAAATGAGGCGCTGCAGCTCTGCTCCAACACAACAGCTGCTTCACAAGACAAATCTCATTTTCATCCATACAAAGGCGATTTGTCCCTTTTTGAAAACTAAAAATGCTCAGCAGGACTTTGTTGGTGTTTCTGTTTCTCAGTGTGTGCAGTGCAGGCTCCTCCCTCAGCTGCAGGTGGCTGGATCATAAATTCAGACAGCACAGTGAAAGCTCTTTGAATCTACTGGATATGATGGTGAGTGCACTTCTTTGGATGCTGTTTAAATCTGAAATGATCTTTGCTGAAAACGTTTTCTTTAAAGTGTGTTCACTTATTTGTGTGTGATGCAGGTTACTAACTCTGGAGTGAGGCACACTGTGGCCTTCCCTGATGAGCTGTACAGTCAGGCGTCCAACGCGGCAGTGAGTCTTTTTCAGCTTTTGTCTTCTGTACCTGTAAATGCAAAATATAAGAATTGTTGTCTGAGAAAAGTTCTGCTTGTTACATCTCTTATATTTATTTTTTCAATTAGATAGTTAGTTAGTTAATTAGGAAACAGCTCAAAAAGTGTCATGAATGTAATTCTGTTGTAACCTGTGATTCTTCTTCTTCTTCTTCTTCTTCTTCTTCTTCTTCTTCTTCTTCTTCTTCTTCCAGGCTGAGGACAAACTTGGTTTTATAGTTCAGGTTCTGGAGGAGACAGTCGCCCTGTTTGAGGAGGATCACAGCTCTGCATCATGGGAGGAAAACACAGTGGAGAACTTTCTCAATGTTGTAACCCAGCAGGCTGATGGCCTTCGCTCCTGTGTAAGTTGAAGATCACTTTTAGTGACACAACTGAGCTGGGATTCCTGCTGCTGTGAATCACATTTCTTTGAATACGTTACAAGTCTTTTTCTTGTGATTCATTTAGATTTGGAGTCATGGCCACAAGAAGAACAAGAAGCTGCACATGTATTTCAAGAGGCTGTCACGCCCTTTCATGTCCTCCATCAAATGGTAAGTCTATCTATCTATCTCTATCTATGCTAGCTATCTATCTATCTATCTAGCTATCTATCTAGCTATCTATCTATCTATCATTAATGATAATATTCTTCTGTCTGCAGGGTCACAGTGCTGAAGCCTGGGAGCTGATCAGGACTCAAATCCAAACCCATCTGATGAGAGCAGACCTGCTGGCTTCATCTCTTCTCAACATCAACTAAAATCTGTCTGTCAGATTAAGAATGTGTTAACTTATTTGCTTAAATGCAGTATATTTATTTATTTATTGAGCTATTTATTCATGTATTTATTTATTGATCTAATTATGGAGTTGTCTATTTATCTAATTTTTCAATGTCGATGAACATGCTTATTTTTTTAAAGTTGCATTGAACAAAAACTTTTTTATATTTTTTTATATGTTTTAGACAATAAAAAGAATACTTCTTCAGCAAATGTAGATGTGTTTCACTGATTCTTGAGTGTTGGGACAGGTTATTAAAATTTTTTTTAAATGGACACTATACTCATTAGAGTTATATATTTCTGGATAGAAAGTCTCCACTATTTAACCATGTAAAGGAACAGGTTCTAAAAAATATATATTTTTTGACAAATAAACATGCTTACCCTTTCAAGCTTGATTTGTTGTCAGCTCCGTCTGACACACTCAGAAGTATACAATTTTAATTCTTCCAGTCCAACAAGAATCTAAAGTTCTTAAGTATGTTGTAAAAGGGTTTAGTTACTCTGATATGTGACAAATACAATATTAAACTGAAGTTGTGATTTCACAGTATACTGAAAACTAAGATTTCTAAATATCTTCATTTTCAAACTCTGTTTTTAAATCTAATATTATAAAAAAAACAGGTGGCACAGTGGTGGAGTGGTTAGCACTGTCGCCTCACAGCACACACTGTGTTCTCAATCCCACCGGTTGACAGGGGCCCTTCTGAGTTTGCATGCATGTTCTCCCTGTGCCTGCGTGGGTTTTCTCTTCTACTCCAGCTTCCTCCCACAGTACAAAGACATGCAGGTTAACTGACAACTCTGAAATTGCCCCTAGGTGTGAATGTGAGTGTGAGTGGTTTGTCTGTCTTTCTATGTCAGCCCTGTGACTGACTGGCACGTGCCCAGTCCAGGGTGTGTACCCCACCTCTCGCCCAATGACAGCTGAGAGAGGCTCCAGCACCCCTGTGACCCTGTGAAATGTGTGTCAGGATAAAGTGGGAATAGAAAATGGATGGATTATAAAAAACAATAAACTGAATGAACAAATGTGTTTTTAAACAGATTTCCTGTCTGAGAGACTGCCTGCTGTGTCTGGCATTGCATTCTTGAATATTCTGATCTAGCAGACTATTTGGGAGGTGTCTGCCTCCAGCACTGCACCTTCATTGGACCTTTTTCCTTTTTCTCTATTTCTTCTCCTTTGCTCCTCAACTGACAATTTATGTCTAGCCGTGCTTTCCTACAATACAAATTGAAGTAATGAAAAGTGGATTTCAATAATACTATGGAATCAGATTTCCATTTACTTGACATGATTGATTGATTGATGTAAAATCTTAAAGGTGCGTTCACTGTTTTCTTTTCTAAACAAACATACAAAAGGGAAGTTGATGTGAGGCCTCGTTCAGATTTCTGTTGTATTTGTGATGATCATGGGCAGGACTTAATACCGCAGATGGTACAAGATCAGATCAGAAAATTAAAACTTAGTCACACATACACAGCTACAACAAACTTTTAGAATCCCAGATGTTCTACAGATACTTCAAAATGAATGAATCTCTTCTATATTTCTGCATCAGTGATCTAACTCACTCCGAGCAAACATACACAGGTTAATGAGTCTGGTTTTGATCTGATTTGTCAGTTAGTGAAAAGTATTGAAACTTGAAATGTGTTGTGCATCACAAAGAATACTCTGGTTCACAGACAACAAAGGAAACACTACAAACATATTATTTATATTTTTGGCATTAGGAATTACCTTCTGTGGTAAAATTAGTTTCACCACTTTACTTTCACATTCAGCCGAGTACCAAAAATAAAAGTACTCATGTGCAGAATAACTAAGTTAAGAATAATATACAGAAGGAGAACAAATTTAAAGGAAAAACCTGAATAGCAAATCTGCACACCCTTTTTTATGTAAAAAAAAAAACACAGCAATAAACACATTTCCTTATATTGGAAGAATTTTTATTTTTTCATTGTCTGTAACCTAAAAAAAATATAAAATACTAAAAACATGCAAACATGCTTTGTTCAGCGTTATGGAATAAGCACCTTCATCAACACAGAAAAATTAAATACATAAAAATAAATGAATAAATATATAAATAAATAAAAATAAACATGTTCATCGACATTGAAAAATGAGATAAATAGACAACTCAATAAATAGATAAATAAATAAATACACAAATAAATAAATAGATCAATAAATAAATACACAAATAAATAAATAGATCAATAAATACTTAAATGCTGCATATAAGCAAATAAGTTAACACATTCTTAATCTGACAGACAGATTTTAGTTGATGTTGAGAAGAGATGAAGCCAGCAGGTCTGCTCTCATCAGATGGGTTTGGATTTGAGTCCTGATCAGCTCCCAGGCTTCAGCACTGTGACCCTGCAGACAGAAGAATATTATCATTAATGATAGATAGATAGATAGATAGATAGATAGATAGATAGATAGATAGATAGATAGATAGATAGATAGATAGATAGATAGATAGATAGATAGATAGATAGATAGATAGATAGATAGATAGATAGATAGATAGATGAATGGGTGAATGGGTGGTGATAGACTTACCATTTGATGGAGGACATGGCGTGACAGTCTCTTGAAATACATGTGCAGCTTCTTGTTCTTCTTCTTGTGGCTGTGACTCCCAATCTAAATGAAACACAAGAAAAATAATTTATAAGTCTGTAACGTATTCAAAGAAATGTGATTCACAGCAGCAGGAATCTGAGCTCAGTGGTGTCACTAAAAGTGATCTTCAACTTACACAGGAGCGAAGGCCGTCAGCCTGCTGGGTTACAACATTAAGAAAGTTCTCCACTGTGTTTTCCTCCCATGATGCAGAGCTGTGATCCTCCTCAAACAGGACGCGACTGTCTCCTCCAGAACCTGAACTATAAAACCAAGTTTGTCCTCAGCCTGGAAGAAGAAGAAGAACAACAACAACAAAAACAACAACAATCACAGGTTACAACAGAATTACATTCATGACACTTTTTGAGCTGTTTCCTAATTAACTAACTAACTATCTAATTGAAAAAATAAATATAAGAGATGTAACAAGCAGAACTTTTCTCAGACAACAATTCTTATATTTTGCATTTACAGGTACAGAAGACAAAAGCTGAAAAAGACTCACTGCCGCGTTGGACGCCTGACTGTACAGCTCATCAGGGAAGGCCACAGTGTGCCTCACTCCAGAGTTAGTAACCTGCATCACACACAAATAAGTGAACACACTTTAAAGAAAACGTTTTCAGCAAAGATCATTTCAGATTTAAACAGCATCCAAAGAAGTGCACTCACCATCATATCCAGTAGATTCAAAGAGCTTTCACTGTGCTGTCTGAATTTATGATCCAGCCACCTGCAGCTGAGGGAGGAGCCTGCACTGCACACACTGAGAAACAGAAACACCAACAAAGTCCTGCTGAGCATTTTTAGTTTTCAAAAAGGGACAAATCGCCTTTGTATGGATGAAAATGAGATTTGTCTTGTGAAGCAGCTGTTGTGTTGGAGCAGAGCTGCAGCGCCTCATTTATACTGTAACAGGACGCACCTATTTCACTTTCTGACTTTCAACTCACCTGCTGGAAAACACAGACTTTCACGTGGTCAAAATCAACACAACATACCTGTTTAATGTGACACCTTTCGGATTTGAATCAGTGTCCTAATGGAAAAAAAAATCTCAATACACAATAAAATAATAAACAAACATCACAGCAAAGCTAAAACATCAGCCCGGTACGTTTTTTTTTTTTTTTTTTTGCATAGAAAACGCATATTATAGATTATCTAAAACACATGCAAACAAACACAGCTCAATATTCATAATATTGGAATAGTTTATTAGAAATTCAGAGATGATTATGGAAACTTTTGCGACTTTTATGGTCAAATATAAATTTATTGACAAATAGAAAGTTGTCGACAGACACAATTAATTTCCTTTCATTGAATTCACCGTCGCTAATAATGATTTTATGCCACTCTAACATTTATTTATTTGTTCAGTTTTGTGAGTTTCTTTTTTTTAATGATGATTTCATATATTTCATATGTCGTCATCACTTCCTGTTCAGTGTCATCATTGTTTAATAGCTGTGGTTGCATCATTAGCTCAGTAGGTGTGGATTCGTAATAATGAATGATCAATCCAGCAGGAACCAGAAAGCGGAAGTTCCCTCAGAGAGAAAATGAAAGCGGCCTCTGACGCTGACGGTGACGTTTCACCTGGTTTGGAGCGCAGCAGGCTGCTGAAACCTGACAACCACACAGGAAACGTGAGAAACCATACAAGAGCCATTAAAGACAAAATCACAAAAACTAACGTGGAGTCAGTGCATGTACACAGCATACAGCAGATCAACACACAGTCTCATAGTAATCATATAAGTATTGGTAGGAATATTATATAGTAATGTTATCAAACAGTATTATCATAATATAGCTGAACATTGTATTGGATATAAGATATGCCATCAGAAGAAATGTAGTAATATAATCATGTCATCATCATATATAGTGTAGTATGGCAATTTAACTTAGAATATGTTATATTCTATGTTCATTTCCCATATTATAATATTGCCATATTATATCTATATATTTTATATAGATATAATATGGGCTAGTAGTGTGTCAATGATAAATAATATGTGCTTGCATGAAGCCTTTTTCAATGAAAGATAATGAAATCTTTCATTTTCATTATCTTTCATTATCTATTCATTTTTAAAACATTAGAAAGGTAAAAGAATCAATTATTTCAGCTCAGAGGCAAATATTGTACTTTGAACTCTTCTATATTTATTTGATAACATTCGTTACTTTGCAGATCCAGATACATAAAGCAACATATAATCAACTTATAAAATATGATGCATCATAAATATTATTATTACAGAATAAGGTGAAATTAAAAAGCTTCTTAGCAGTTCATAAAGTAATTAAAATCAGCTTCACCTTTACCAGCTGCAGCATTAAAGTGATGAACACAATAATGTATCAATAATTATAATCCAATAATAAGATATATTATTATTATTATCATCATCATTATTGGAATATTGATCATGATTACATTTTAAGGAGAAATTCATGGCCAAATACAAACAACAGGGTTGACTAACACGGTTGTATTTCCATGACTGTTGCTCTCCTCTCTAAGTATGTGTAGTAAATATGATGAGTTCAGTGTTCCATTACTTTAGTTTCATTTTGTGCAGTTAAGCCTTTTGAAGCATTTCTGGGACATTTACTGTGAGGCAGCACAATCCAGTGCATAATAAGTTGAGCCTATTTGATTGTAATAAGAAAAGTTGTCAGAAATAATGTGCGAAATTTGTACCTTCAGAGCTACACCTGCTTGTCTCTGGGGCCTTAACTCCTTCAGGTTCAGCTGCTGTACCCTCAACATTGGGTACTTGATATATTTGGATGAGAAAATACCATTTTATTGCTATTTATTTATTTTCATTTTTTATGAGAATGTTTCTCATGAAAAACAGGTCTAATATATAATCCAGTGTGAATCAGTCACATGTCTTTACTCAGGGTTCAGCACCTTCCAATTATTTTTTTATTTTTTTTATTTCAAGTTACTCAACCAGCCTGCAAGTGAAACTCTAACTTAAACAAATAAGGAACCAGTAAAACCTTAATATTTGACCTATTCTTTTATATTTGCCTTACACACACAGTTTCCTGATACTGTACCTCAACATTTAATGAAAAATGTACATGTGTACCTTTTACTACATGGGAACACATAGGTGACTTTTTGCCTTATAAAAAAAAGACATATAGTTACCTTGTAGCCCAATAATTATCTCCAGAATGGACATTTGTGTAGACTGGGGGACAGAAATTATAACCCTATATAATGTCTACTTTTTATCTAAATTGTTAAAATGGCCAGTTGCACTTTATTAGTGTACCTTAAATGAAGTACAACAAATGCTGGAATTGTTGGAATTACCATCATCGGTGCTGTGTGATTTAATAACATGTAAATTCATGATTAAAACTTCAGATTTGACTGAAGTGTGGCCACATACCAAACATGCCATAAAAAGAAAGTGCTTCACCAAAAAGAAAGCAGAAGTGAGTGTGGCCTGTGTTACATGACAGTGATGACGTTTCTGAGGAAGAATCACACACATATGGATGGACACGAGGGTTTAGCTGACATTTCATTACTGAGTCTTCTTTTGTGGTATTAAATTGAATTTTACATTCATTGCTCTTAATGTGCCGGAGGTCTGTGCCAGCTTTCTATTTCAGTTTTGTAGAATTGCTAAGAGACATATAGGAATTTAGTTTTTCAGAACTTTTCCACACAGTTTACAGCACTTCATCTCATGTCCAAAATGAACTCATGCAACCAAAACACTTCCACATCATTCATTTCCACTGCCAGTAAAAATCACCACCGACAGGAAGCATTACAATTAGTGCCACTATTTTCTTTTTAATCCAGCTTTTTTTTTTTACATAAACCAAGATTTGATTACAACCAAATAAGCTCACTTTTTAATTCCCTGGTTTGTGCTGCTTCACAGTAATTGTCCAGGAAAGGAGTCAGAAATGCTTCAGAAGATTTATTTATTTATTTATTTATTAATTTTTGGCAAATTCCAAGTGCACAAAATGAAACTAAAGTAATGTGACACTGAGCTCTACATATTGGCTATACAAACTTGTAGGTGAGCTACAAATATATAAATGCAACAGTGCTACACAGCCCTGGCTTCTGTGATCTACCTGAGAGGACACATTATTTTACATCACTGATCCATCCCTCACAAGCCTCTGCAGGTATGTCCAGGCTTCCAGCAATGATTGTGTCCATGAGGGACGTCTGATCTGAAAGTTTTCTCTTTGCAAAGGTGTTCCTCCACATGCTCTGCAGCCACTCCGTGAACCACAGTCTGATGTGACTGATGTGGATTCAGAGGTGGAGGAGAAGCCCCCTCTTCACAGCCCTCAGGTTGTCAGGTTTCAGCAGCCTGCTGCGCTCCAAACCAGGTGAAACGTCACCGTCAGCGTCAGAGGCCGCTTTCATTTTCTCTCTGAGGGAACTTCCGCTTTCTGGTTCCTGCTGGATTGATCATTCATTATTACGAATTCACACCTACTGACCTAATGATGCAACCACAGCTATTAAACAATGATCGTTTGATAAAGACATTTTGGAGCTCACTGGAGGCGCGTGCGCACTGAACAGGAAGTGATGACGACATATGAAATATATGAAATCATCATTAAAAAAAGAAACTGAACAAATAAATAAATGTTAGAGTGGCATAAAATCATTATTAGCGACGGTGATTTCAATGAAAGGAAATTCTGTGATCTACCTGAGAGTACACATTATTTTACATCACTGAGAAAGTGTCAGTCGACAACTTTCTATTTGTCAATAAATTTATATTTGACCATAAAAGTCGCAAAAGTTTCCATAATCATCTCTGAATTTCTAATAAACTATTCCAATATTATGAATATTGAGCTGTGTTTGTTTGCATGTGTTTTAGATAATCTATAATATGCGTTTTCTATGGTTTTAAAATAAAGGAGCACATAAAAAAAAACGTACCGGGCTGATGTTTTAGCTTTGCTGTGATGTTTGTTTATTATTTTATTGTGTATTGAGATTTTTTTTTCCATTAGGACACTGATTTAAATCCGAAAGGTGTCACATTAAACAGGTATGTTGAGGTTGATTTTGACCACGTGAAAGTCTGTGTTTTCCAGCAGGTGAGTTGAAAGTCAGAAAGTGAAATAGGTGCGTCCTGTTACAGTATAAATGAGGCGCTGCAGCTCTGCTCCAACACAACAGCTGCTTCACAAGACAAATCTCCATTTCATCCATACAAAGGCGATTTGTCCCTTTTTGAAAACTAAAAATGCTCAGCAGGACTTTGTTGGTGTTTCTGTTTCTCAGTGTGTGCAGTGCAGGCTCCTCCCTCAGCTGCAGGTGGCTGGATCATAAATTCAGACAGCACAGTGAAAGCTCTTTGAATCTACTGGATATGATGGTGAGTGCACTTCTTTGGATGCTGTTTAAATCTGAAATGATCTTTGCTGAAAGAGTTTTCTTCACAGTCTGTTCACTTCGACACATGATGTGTGTGTTTCTGTGTGTGTGATGCAGGTCACCAACTCCACTAACACCACTGAGGATGCTGGAGTGGAGATGAAGCACTTCCCTGATGAGCTGTACAGACAGGCGTCCAAAGCAACAGTGAGTCTTTTTCAACTTTTGTCTTCTGTACCTGTAAATACAAAACATAAGAAGTCCAGGAATAGTTGTCAGTGAAAAGTTCTGCTTATTACATCTCTTATATCCGTACTTAATTTCATACGGATAGATTTGCTTGGCCTCTCAGTGCCTGTTCTAATAGAAATATGAAGCAATTAAAAAAATCTATATTTTTATTAAACTGGTATTCAGATGAAAACATTCAAAGAATAAAGACAAATACAGAAATAAAGTTAGATAAATAAAATTCAATGTAACTGAGAAACTTGGTATCATATCAATAGCTTATTTATTTATGTATGAATTAAGTGTGAATGAACATTCCTCAGTTGATGATCTATTGTGTGTGAACTTATCACTTAAAGTCAGAATCAGATTTAATGCCATGTAAGTTTTACACATACAAGGAATCTGCCCTGCTATATCCTATTGGTACATACAAATGAAAACAGTATTAGAACATGTAAAGAGGTATAAATATGACATATACAACTGACAATGAAATCTGAAAGAATATTATGATGAATTATAAAATAATCAAAACAATATGTACAATGTGGATTATAGAGCTGTACAGTTTTATGTGGGAATTTTCTAAATAATGATTATTTCTTAATGGAATAGGAATTTTGATAGAAACTTAAATGAAAACTTCATGCATGAAATCATCATGAGTGAAGCATCACTTTATGCATGATTTGTACCATTATTATAAAGTCTTCTTCTTCTTCTTCTTCCAGGCTGAGGACAAACTTGGTTTCATAGTTCAGGTTCTGGAGGAGACAGTCGTCCTGTTTGAGGAGGATCACAGCTCTGCATCATGGGAGGAGAACACAGTGGAGAACTTTCTCAATGTTGTAACCCAGCAGGCTGACGGCCTTCGCTCCTGTGTAAGTTGAAGATCACTTTTAGTGACACCACTGAGCTCAGATTCCTGCTGCTGTGAATCACATTTCTTTGAATACGTTACAAGTCTTTTTCTTGTGATTCATTTAGATTTGGAGTCATGGCCACAAGAAGAACAAGAAGCTGCACATGTATTTCAAGAGACTGTCACGCCATGTCCTCCATCAAATGGTAAGTCTATCTATCTATCTATCTATCTATCTATCTATCTATCTATCTATCTATCTATCTATCTATCTATCTATCTATCTATCTATCTATCTATCTATCTATCTATCTATCTATCTATCTATCTATCTATCATTAATGATAATATTCTTCTGTCTGCAGGGTCACAGTGCTGAAGCCTGGGAGCTGATCAGGACTCAAATCCAAACCCATCTGATGAGAGCAGACCTGCTGGCTTCATCTCTTCTCAACATCAACTAAAATCTGTCTGTCAGATTAAGAATGTGTTACCTTATTTGCTTATATGCAGTATTTAAGTATTTATTGATCTATTTATTTATTTGTGTATTTATTGATCTATTTATTTATTTGTGCATTTATTTATCTATTTATTTATTATCTCATTTTTTAGTTGTTTATTTATATATATAATGGTAATTGATGAAAGGTGGATTGAACAAAGTTTGAGATGTTTTTTATATTTTTTATGTTATAGACAATAAAAAAATTCTTCCAGCATATGAAAATCTGCTTATGGTATTTATTCCTGTTACATAAACAAAGTATGCTGATTTTTATTTTTAAATCTAACATAGATGAACATAAATTTCTCTCTTGGGCTCTATCTTTATCTTCCATAATATATCATTCTTATGTTGATTATATTCTTTAATTATTCATTTGAATCTGCAAAGTAAGTAAAATAATGAAGAGTTCTAAAATGGTGGAGTAAAATGCACAATATAATGGAAATATTAAAATAAAGTACAAGTACATAAAACTTGTCATTGATCCCATACTGCCTTGTTTCAACAGGGGGCACAGTAGTGAAATTAGCTTTTAGTCAGATTTCTCTACAGACATTGAGTTTTTCAAAACTCTTCCCACAGTTAGCATAGGAGAAGTCAGCACTGTCACATACTGTTTTCTCACTCGAACACTCATTTACATTCTGTTTTGCACACTGCATACATACACTGCATACATACTTACATACTGCAATCAAAACTTCTAAATATCTGTTCCAAAGCTCAGAAATTAAATTCACGAAGTGCATAAATTCCAAACTGGGAATCTGAGCACCTGTTTTCATTCCTTGGTGGCATCTCTTGTGTTCTTTGTGTCTTTATTTACTTACATTTTCTCCCTTATAAGGTAAAAAACAAAACAAAAAAAACAGTCCTCTGAACAATCATCTGTTTCTGCAAAACCAAAATAAATTCCATTTGTGAAAGAAGATGATCAAACACACATAGGCTGTTGCATCTGAAATAAAACAAATATAAAATGTATACAATAAGCCTAACTAAGCTCACATGTGGGCCTTGATCAGATTTCCGTGCAGGACTCACACCTGCTGAAGATACAAGATAGAAGTGACATTAAAGCAGAAGTCTTCATCCGCTGGTCCTGCACAGGCTCCGCTCAACCATGCATGAGCTGACTCGGAGCAGAAGTAAGGGCAGATAAACAACAACTGAACTACTCACAAAAGAAGAGCTCATTGAAATGTTTTAATTTAATTGTTTTTACCCTGTTATATAAACAAAAAAGCACACATTTCATAGAATCAACAACAGGAAGTGAGACACACCAGATCTCTTAACATTTTCTCTCACAAAGATATGTGATGAACATGTTCTTAAATAATTGAAAAGTCATCATAAGGTCATTAAAGTCAATATGAAATCATAAACAACACTTTTATTTATGTATATAAAATTAAAAGCCTCTTGAAGCACCACAAACGTCCACTGGAGCGTCATCTCAAATGTCCACACTTCAGTGGACTTCAAATCACACCTGAATGAATAATTACTTCAATCCAGTGTCACTAAACAGCATAAAATCAACAGCACATACAGCAAGCATTTTAGAATAAGCATGCCATTGCATATTTACAAGTAAATTACGCTTTCGCCACATCTGAGTGGACCATAGAAAACGTACAATTCTGATTTTTATATTTAAGAACTTGTTAGTAGTAAGTCACTGTGAAGCTGTAGAGGTGGTGAGGCGAACAGTCTCACTCCCATGGGGCCTCTGCTCCTTCAGCCTGTGCGTAAACAGACAGTTCCTCATACAGACCCCCTCCACACGTCTCAATGGCCAAGCCCTAAGAGACAGATATAAGTCAGAATTTAGTCAGATTGCATGTATTAGTGTGAGTCCCCAAGTGCAGCTTTTATGACTATGTTTAGGCTCTAAGATAAAGATAAAGATACAGACATGCAGCTGCTAAATGTCACAGCTGAGAAGTTAACAGTCTCTCCTAATAGTTGTCCTTTTATTTGTATTAATATCTTTGTTGCTCCTGCTGTAGCCTTGAAAAACGTGTCTCAGAGAAGAATGAAAGAAGAAGAATGACCCATAAACACGATAAACCAATTCTCCTATCTCAGGACATGAAATCCTTTTTTATTTGCCTCCAACTTTCCAGATATGATGTTGGAGCAAACCAGCATTGTTGTTTTCTTGTAAGTTTGCATGCAATTTCTGTGTGAAAGGCGCTCTGCAAAAATGATGACTGCAGTAATGATCTAAAATTCAAATCATAAATGCTCTCCAAAGTTAATGTGCCCTGATTTGAACAAACAAGAGATACATTGACAGAACAAGATAAAATTGTGGTTTTGAGCTCAGTGATGCAAAGAGACGTGTGTGTCCTGCTGTCTGTTTCTTACACATGAGCACTTATGTAAAAACACACAGATGTTCAGTGATGGACTCAGGCCTCTGAAAGGCAGGGGCAAAGAAAAAGAAAAGGGCTTCAGCAAAGCTACACATGTGTTATAATCACACACTGGGAACTAGTAACTGTTTAACCATTTAGACGCACATAAAGGCCGACTAAGTTTGTAGCATGTAGGGAAGCCCTATATGATACTTTATTTACATTTTCTCCACAGGAAGGGATCCCATGAGAGCACTTTTCAGTTTTTATCTACCATATTTGTACATAAATAAATAAATCACTTGTTTGTTTTTTTGCTTTTTAGTATTTTTTTTTTTTTAGTTTTTTGTTTTTGTTAAACATGGCACAACCACACAGCTGTGAACTGTGAAACGGTAAATGACCACCAATGGCAGAAACAAATAACTTTGATGCATATTACGGTAAAACTGAGTCAAACAAACAAACCTCATATATGTGATCAGTCTCAGGCTCCTCATATATACTGTCCCTCTTTTCATACTGTTTGAAAAAGAAAGAAAAATGAAAAAGAGAGCAAATTAATACTGATAAAAACACTGTACAGAATAAACCAAAAAAGACAAAAATGGGAAATAAAAGGTGACATGAAGTGGATCACGAAACTCTCTCATTAAGACCGGCTAGCTGTGCTGTGTCATACTGTAGTTTTAGGTTGTAACAACACCAGTGATCGTCGTATACCCATGCACCGAAGGCCCAAAGGTACAAATTGTCTGAGGAAATGGATAAAAACAATAGAAGACCATCACAAGCATAGCTACAGAAGCTGCATCGGAGTGCTGACTTCATGGATGCTGGTCAAACAACGTCTCGAGGAACTTCGTACACTAATTTGGTGTTATCTTTCAGCTTGAGCAGCTCTGGTAACTTATCACAAGTGAAATAAGGCTCGCACTGCCATTTGCTTTCAATCTGTTGATTGAATTTTTTTGGTTTTTGGTCTGTTGGCCAGACAAAACAAGCAATGTGAAGAATTGATTTTAGGCTCCGGGAGCGTGTTACAGATTTGTGAACATAATCATCAGCTGTTGCGTCAGTTAAAACTGTGACATAAACAAACAACCATTACAGGCTGGCCTATCTACCGACTGTGACCTGTCAACATGCAGATAATAAAGAAAATTGCCTCATCTGCTTCTTTCTTGATATTTACTTTATCTTGACATGGAATTCGACCGTTATTATGCACATCCTCGTCTCTATTCTACCTGATCCCGGCCTGGTAATTGATTTGTGTGTGAAGTGTTTGTATCCCACCAGATTTCGTTTGCGTAGCACTAGAGCACCAATGCACGCAGCCAGCAGCAGGGCCTGGAGGATGATGAGGCCATCCTTTGTGTTGGTCCTGTTCTGCGCCTTGGAACGGTTAAACGGTCCTGTGGGAGGAAAGGTGTGTTTGTCAGTGGCATGCTTCCTGGTGCACACCTCAATAAATGACAGCGGTGACCGCTCAAAGTAAAACTGCATGATGTGTCTGTATGCAGAAGATACACTACTGTTCAAAAGCTTGGAATCACCTGTCTGATTAATGTTTTTCTTCTTGCCTTCAATAATGGCTGTTTTAACACAGATAAAACCATATGATTCAGACTCCAAATGTGTTACTTGAATTTGAAATAGCTTTGTCCCCAAAAGAAGAAGAATTAGAAGATTATAAACTTCCACTTGCTTCCCATTGTGTTGCCTGATCCTAAATACCCCCTCGATTTTGCTGGCTTGTCTAGAAACGGAAAGGGAATCCTCGATCACTGTTGAGCCACAACTTAGCTAAAGTAACACACCTGTTAATTCCAGCTTGGTAGAAGCATTATTGTGCGCTCCACACTATACCAGGCAATTGTTCCTGTTTAAATCTGCCAAGATTTTGATGCCAACCTTGCAATATGCTGTACAGTTAGTGGTGATTTCTTATGTTCTTATTTAACTAATGCTCAGAGGTATCTTTGTCTCCCTCTGCCCTTTAAAGTGTCAGTCTAGTTAAATTGTTATGCAGCTTTCCATGTACAAACTATAACATTATTGTGAGACTTTCTACGGCCTAAAGACCAATCATGGAGAGAGATTTGTCCTCTCAGCGATCTGAGCTTTTGTGGCAGGTGATTCCAGACTTTTAAACAGTACTGTATACGTTGTCTCAGCCACTTACTGGCAACTTGAACCTCAGTCCCGGGTCCCCATTTATTGTTTATTTTGCAGAAGTAGACTCCGCTGTCATCTACGCGCAGATTATCGATGCGGAAATGGGCGCCTTTGGTCAGATTCCTATCATATATTACAATCCTTTCTTCTGGCTGTGTCTTTTTTCTTTCGCTTTCTTCACTGTTGTACTTAGGAGCCTTGTACCAGTCCACAGTGACCAACTTGGAAGCGTGACACACAATTGTCACGGATTGGCCAGTGGTTGTGCCATAGAAAAAGGGCTGCTGTTTGATCTGCAGGTCATTGTTGTTGGCCACTGAACAGAGAAAAGAAGGTTTGGGGACATTGTGACACACTTATAGCAGCCGTTACTGTCATTCTCTTGAGACAAACGTGTGTGCAGATCATTTCGATTTAGTCTCTGCAGTACTGATCTTCAACAGCTGATACGTACGCTGCATGTCCCCGATATGATGATGACTTTGACATCACATTTAATGCCAAGAAGAGTAATGTAGAAAGATGAAGAGGATAGGAAAATACAATTTCAAGTGTTCTACTCAGGCAGAGATGCTCTTAAAATAATTTTTTAGGTCAAATATCTTGGTCATAATTTTACAGATGAGGTGATGGATGATAGAGTTGTGTAGAATATCAGCACTGTTGTAAATGATGTGTTCAGGGTAACATGTTTAAACCCAAACATCATGCGTGCTCAAATGATGTGCTGATACTCCAATCCTCACCTATAGTGAAGTGATGAGGATGTTTAGTCTTTAGGGTTGTAACTTGTAATTAAAGTAGAGACCAAGGCAATGGATCCACATAGCTTAATTTGTTCAAAGTAAAAAACTAAAAGAGATCCAATTTACTATGACATGAAACATAGAAAAGAAGCAAAGTATTAGAGAATATTTGGCATATTACTTGATAAATGATTTCAGTAGTTAACTTTCTGTATATTGACGAATCAATTAATCGATTGACGCTGTTATTGTAGGGTGAGACAACATTGCGTCATCATGGACCAGCAATTAATTATATATTGATGGTGTAATCTAATGCTTAGACAATTAATCAATGAGCCGATCAATAGAAAATAAATAAAAAACAGTTCTGATAATCAATTAATAAAAGAGGCTCAGCTTCTCCAATGTAAAGATCTCTGTTCTTATATGATTGCAACGTAAATATTTTGACTTTTGATCACATAAAACAAATAATCTTTCGGATGTTTTGAAAGAAAAAACCTATCATCACATTAATAATCCAAATAACTGCCACTCATTTCAGGAGTGGTTGTGTGTTTATTACCATCCTGTTAAAAATTAGTGTTTTGTACACATGTATGTGAACAAAACAAAGTAACTGTAATAAAGTAACCTGATAGTTCGTTTATGGAATGAGATAACCTGGTCAATATTGTATACACATTATATTAACATAACCAAGACAACAAGTCCTTTGTCTCAGTCAACTTCCTCTTTTTCCCCCAGATGGCCAGGAAGTAATGGTACTGTGGAGTCAAAAATAACATGCAAAACACTTCTATGCAGTGTAGCTGTGGTTAAACAGACACAAAGATTCCAATTAAATGACTGTGTAAAGCATTATAAAATGATTAAGCTAATTTTATTGCTGTAAAAACATTCAGCATCTTACTCTTTGAATATTTAGTAACAAGGCTGTAACGCACACCGTTTTCATCATTTTTATATTTTAGTCATTAATAAAAATGTATCAAATTAGAAGAGTTTACATTTACCTAAGATG
Source organism: Scortum barcoo (assembly GCA_023238725.1). NCBI lineage: Eukaryota > Metazoa > Chordata > Actinopteri > Centrarchiformes > Terapontidae > Scortum > Scortum barcoo. The sequence continues at coordinate 17,559,420 of CM041542.1, forward strand.
TTGAGCAAAGCAAACCCACAGTATCCAGCCAGCAACCAGCGCATGATGACATGCAAAAGAAAAAATGCTTCAACCGCTGGTGTCCACACGTACGTGTAAATCTCTCTGCAGTCATCAAAGTGTTGTGAGCCAGGAGAGGCAGCGTCAGCGTCGATGGGTGTGCGGTCTGTCACACATGCTTTCATTTCAGGCAAATGAGGGGAAGAGCACTGTAATGCTTAACCAAAATACCTGTGAACAGCCCACAGTTTTAACATTAAAAACTTGTCCAATTTCATTCAAACATGCTCCATTTTTGGGGAGAAGTGAAACCACGTTGTGAACCAGAACATTTGGCTTTGAAAGATCCAAAGTTTGAATCACTTGAGACTCTTTGTGGGATAACAACAAACATTAATGTGATACCAAATTGTTTTCAGGTCTGGGGGTCAGTATTGTTTGTTGAAACTTTCAGTACTCAAGTATAATACCTAGGTATTACTTTCAGTATCAATACTCCAACAATACTTATTTGTCACTTTATAACACATGTCAGGATAAACACAGAGGCTAAAGTGTTATGGTGTTAGATATGTGAAGGAGAAAATAATGCTCACAATAACACTTTTTATCAGTTTTATTTATTGGCCAAGTAACATGCAAATTACTATGCTAGTCACAGTGCTCACAGAAAAAGACAGAAGGACGTAATCTAACTATTTAACTGTGTATATAACTATTTACTGAGTATAAATAAGGACAGACTGTGAGGGGTATGTCCCCTGTTAATATTGACTCGCGAGTCAAAAGAATCGCGAGTAGTACGTAATATGTGATTTAACAGTGTATAATTCAGAAGAACAAGCAGTACATGGGCTGTTCTTTTGTCTGTATGCATATGGAAGAGGCTCACTAGTTATTGTGTGTGTAAAGAAATGCTTAGTGTCAGCACGGGTCTTTGTTTTTGTGTAAAAGCCCTAATCAGTAATCATTTTGACATTTTGGTTTGACATCCGTTTGTCCATTTGTCAGGCAGAAGGGAGAAAAGATGGAGAAGACTTAGAACAGTTTTACCTGAGGACAAAGCCTACGAGCCTGCTCTGCCCTGTGGGTCTCTTCAGCTTTTCTTTTAAGAGAGAACCACCTGATGGTCTCGTTTGACTGTTGATTGTGGCAGGAAGGAAAGTGAAGTCACTTGGGGTAAGACATTCATTCCTTTCAAAAACATTAGTTTGAATTGTAGTTTGAAGTGAGTTTTCTTCTTCCAACAGTAGTACCACCCACGCTGTAAGGTTCCTCTCCGACAGTGTATTTAGTCATGGCAGCAGCAGAATTGACAATGTCAGTGTGTCTGTGTGCAGTTCATGGAATCAGTCAATCCACCACTTTGATCTGTAAAAAGGTAACCTTGTGGTTTCAACGACTGGAGCGCCTTGTTAGCCAGGTGGTTAAAGGGCATCCCACGTAAGCGCAATGTTACATATTTGGTTCCAGCCAGTGACGTTTATTGCCTGTAATACCCCACAGAAATTTCCCACTGTGAGACTAATAAAGCGTTGTCTATCTTTATCTTATCTTATCTTATCTTATCTTATCTTATCTTATCTTATCTTATCTTATCTTATCTTATCTTATCTTACACTCTCTCCTTCGGTTTCCTGTCTGTCTTCACTGCATTACATCTAGGTATACACTCCATTAAATGCAAAAAAAACCCTACATCTTTGGACTTTGGTGATTTTACTTTTACCTTTTACCTTAAGTGCCCTAACAGGTCAAAATTGTCACTGTTCTGTGAAATATCTCAACATATACTGAATGGATTTGGCACAAAAGTTGCAGCAGATATTCATGGCTTCCAGACGATGTAGCCTATTGACTTGTCCTGTAGTGCCAACCGTTTGATGGCTTTCCATGAAATTTGGTTCAGAAATTCATGTTCATATACTTTTATCTGTGTATACTTACACATACTTTTCTATGTATTTATATACATAGAAATGTATTTATATATCTATGTGTTTTCATACTTTTCTATCTATGTTTATATGTGACCATACCTGCAAAACATTAGCCTGTTAATATTGTCGTTGTGTGCCATGGTACAGACCGTGGGTGGCAGACTCTTTATCTTGTTATGCAACATCCACGTTCAGTCAAGAGTGAAGTTTTCGGATCAACCAACCTCAGTCAAGCTGAGCGTCCCCACTCAGTTCTTATCTGCTGTAAGGAGGTTGATCAGTTTTCACAGTATGTGAGCAGGAGATACACTGCTGCCTCCAAACCCCATGTAACCATGACAGGAAATACTGCACCTCCCTAAAATATCATTTAAATGAAATGTGACTCAGTCAGAATCTAAAGGGCAATCTTTTTTTCATTTTCTATCTTTCATTTTGTATAAGCAGGGGTGGCTGCCCAAAAATTATTTAAATGAGCAGATCAGAGGTGGCAAGTGTTACTTGTAGAGCTGCAATGGTAGGTTGATTAATAGATCGGTGAATCAGCAGAAAATTGATCTGCGACTGTTTTGATAATGGCTTTGTCAAATTATGTCAAAATCACATGACTTTGAGATAATTAGAATAGTGCTTCGTTATAAAGCTGGCACATTTGAGTAGATGAGCCATCATCTCTCTTAAGTAACCTCAGTTAGCTCTGGGGAAGGTATGGTGTGCAACCACAAAAATATGCAAATAAATGTGACAGCCCACCTCCTTACTTCTTGTAAGAGGCAGTGCTTATTTTTGTCTGCTGACACTCATGCACAAAAAATAGCTTCTGGGCAAGCGAGCCACACACTGTACTATGTTGTACTGAAATGATTTCAGTAATGAAGATGAACAGATGGCAAATTATTTTATATACAGTTTTCAACTGAATCAGGCAATGTTTTAAAGGATAAGATTGGCATTTATTCTATTAAAGACTAAATTGAACCTACTTGTTGTTATTGTCAAAGCTTATTCCTCTCTCTATTATTGTTGTTGGCCAGAATATTATAAATGCATTTTCATTATTCATTTACTTAAAGCACATGTGAATCAGTCCCACACACACTATCCTGCGAGTGTAAATACTCACTGATGTGCCAAAAAAAGTGTAAAAAATCAGTGGCATAATCTATGAAAATACGTATGTCAGACAAAGTTACACTTAACAAGTAGAGAGAAAAAATACTTTTGCTTGTTTTACAATATAAGTCTGCTGCCAAGTTTAAAAATAAAATGTGACAGAATTAGGAGTTTTTCAGTCAGCAGTGGGGCCTTTTCATTATACAGCCAGCAGGGGGCCTCAGTGCATCAGTGTGGTTTCACAGGCAGCACATAATACAGCATGTGAAAATATGAAGTCACAGCCTACTTTTCCCTACAAGACGTATTTTATTCTCACAATATAATTACAATTTTTACAATAACAAAATGATATAAATATATAATACAGAAGGAAAAAAGAAAGAAAAATGTATATACAGGCAACACGGATTGTGGGTGTACCAGTAAAGCTCCCCATGAGGTTCTCCCTCCATTAGAAATGTAAACAAAAGGAGGACACTGTCTTGTGGATCTGACTGTACCATCAGAGGAGACTAAAACTAAGTGGTGCAGCAGTGTGTGAATCTCAGATGGGATTTGCTGCAGGTCACATTACAGACTTCTGACAGGAATAACTGCCATGCTGCGGCAGCAGGATAAGACAAAGACACCCCTCGTACAGGAAACATTCATGATTTTTTATCCCCCCGGGTTGATGTTAAAACAATGCTGAACACATACACAAGAGAAGAGACAACCATCTATAGTCTATTGTAAAAAAAACTAACTAGAAAACTGTAAAAGTGCTTAAGTTGTTCATGTATATATATATTCAGAGTAAGACATTTTAAATTAAGTTAAGACTTACACAACAGCAAGTGAAGCAACCCTTCTACATGAGGACAGACTTAAGATCCACTGCACATAAAGATTCTTACTGAAATGAATAAGTGAATGAATAAAGTTTTTTTTTTGTTGTTAATATGTTAATAACATATTATCTATACATTGGGAAGAGGGTTATTCCCTTTAAGTTCAGATCTATGTATTTAACTAATTCAACACCAGCTGTGTGTGCTATGTTTCAGAATTTCAGACAAATTAAAGATCAACTCTCCAACCTGAAGCAAAACTTCATTTAAAATGTACAAGTACCAAAGTATGCGTTTTATTGCTAGAATTACTGTGATTTAGTAGACAAACATAGAAAACAATTGAATTGAACAGGGAGCTTTGCAGTTCTGTTATGCAACCGTGTAAATGTAAACATCACGTTAAGTTTACAGTCACAGATGGCGTTTAAACGTAAATGCTAAAATGGAAACCAAATCGAAAACATGTGACTGCTTGCTTTGAAATTGGTGTGAGGGGGACCAAAAAATTTGAAAAAGTAGACAAAACATTCATAAGACATGCATATATCAGTGATGAAGTCATCAAACAGGAAGGTCTCTCAGTCTTACACAGTCAACTGCTCTAACTTGACCTGGAAGAGATATAAATAGTGCAATAAAATCAGGGCCTTTCTGAACGAGCCTCTCAGGTACAGATGTTAACTGCATTAGCTGGGCCATGTTATTGTTAACTCTAAGAGAGATCAGGGTTTCACTGGTTGTTTTGGATACATGTGATGAAGATAAGCCTTATTTTTAACTACCTTAGAAAATTGTCTCCTGTCAAATTCGAGGATTAGCAGGGAGAGCCTTCAAATTGATGAGATTCCTAATAAAAGTGACTTAAAGTAAGCAGGAATAGGATTCTTTCCTCAGTTTAATTTTTCAAAAATGAAAACAGATGAAGTGTACCACATTTGTCATGAAAGGGTACAATTTCCATGTGGCTCTCATGGCGACGTAGGGTTGTGTGTATGCTAATGAAATGTTCGAAGGCAACACAGAGAGTCAAGTGATAATCCGCTCTGCAAGCTTGTGTATGACATAAACACAGCATAAAATCCATTCAGGTTTTTATCATCTGTTGTTTCAGATACTCTTTAGTTAGAAGCTGGGGCACATGATTTTGTTTTCTGGTAATAAACCAAAGTTATTGCTAGCTTAAATGAAGGCTTCAACCTTCAGATGTTCAGACATCTGTCATCTGGGCAATGACTATTCAGATAGGAAAAGACCTGATTATGTTCAGGATTTTTTAAGCAAAACCTTTCTTTATCTTACAATTTTAAGGCTGATTTACATGAGAAAGCTATCAGTTGTAAATGTGGCAGGGTACATTTAAAGGCTGAAAAACAATAATTGTATCCTTAATTTGGAAATATTAAGATTAAGAACGGATATCCAGAGAAAAACACAGGCAAATCTCAGGCACAGAAAAGTGTGCTAGAGTGGGACATGAAACATGTACAATTGGTAATTAAGTATTTTAACATATCAATTATTGTCTGTTTTACAGTTACATGTATTCTGATTTAACATGACAAAGTGATGTTGATTTACCTACCATCCCCATTTAGGTTATTTTTGTTGATGTCTATATAGTCATTATCAGAGAAAACCATGAACTCCAGTCCCACCTTCAACCCCAAAAAGATGCTTAAATATAGCATATATTTAATTACCAAAAATGTAGTTTAAAACATTCTTTAGCATGACATAACCTTTTTATCTAATGTGGAAAATTTGACCTCATTAGTGAGACTTTGCATTAGCTGCTAATTCTACTTCCTTGACTGGTTAAAAACAACAGGGGGAAGACATCATTCATTCTTAACTAAGTCTTGTGTTATACAATTGACTCTCTCAGGTTTTCCTGGAGGGTCAAGAGGTATTGGTGGGGGGCAGAATGTAATAAAACCTCATTAGTCATTTCTACAAGTACAACTATGGTATTTGGCTCAGGGGCATGTGGACCATACTCGGCCACTGAGTACTGTGACAATGTCTCGGGATTAGGAGTCTGTCGGCTTGCCAGAATTTCTAAAGCAGCCTGCTCCATCTCCTCTGCAAGGTCCACATTGCTTCCATAGAGCACTCCCATCCTTCTTGCAAGCATCCCCTCTTTCTCTGGTGGATCTTCACCATTGTCTTCTCTACCCATTCTCTTACAGCGGTGCATAAAAGCAGCATGGCATATGCAGCGTTTCAGTAGGTGGTTGCGGTAAGCCGTCTGAATGACTACGGCAGCCCTCTGCTCTTCCTTGTGGCGTACCGTTGTGGTAACTGGTGCATAAGATGCTTTACTTGGGTTGTTCAGAATGAATTTAGCTTCAATGCTCTCCCGCATTGCAGCCATCTCCACTGTGTCTCCCAAGACCATCTGTGTGACGGCCAACAAGACATCCACGCAGTGGATCCTGTCCCCAATGACCAGGGGCAGATCCATTTCAATAAGGCGAAGCCTGTTGGGCTTAGCAACCCTCAGTGGCTCCTGCAAGGCATCACAAAAATCTGAAAGCTGGCTATACTCAATGAACTGAGTTCCATCTAGGTCAAACTTTTCCCAAGTCTCATTGAACATCTCAAAGTCATCCTCACAGAGCGCGTCACTACTCTCCTCCTGCGCCACATTGAAGTTCTCTAAGATGATGGCGATATACATGTTGACCACCACTAAGAAAGAGATGATGATGTAGCTGCAGAAGAACATCATGCTCATGCCTGGGTTGCCGCAGTTACCCTTGACATCCGTGCCTGGGTTCTCGAAGTCTGGATCGCAGTCTGGAGATTCCTTGTCTAGCATTGGAAGTAAAAGCCCATCCCAGCCGGCTGACGTTGTTATCTCAAACAAGCAGATAATGCTACCACCAAATGTCTCAAAATTAAATATATCATCAATCCCAGCCTCCTTTTTGACATAGGCAAAGTTTGACATGCCAAATATGGAGAAAATGAACATAATGAGGAAGAGCAGTAGGCCAATATTGAATAGGGCAGGAAGTGACATCATTAAAGCGAAGAGAAGCGTCCGAATGCCCTTTGCTCCTTTAATGAGACGCAGAATCCTGCCTATTCTGGCCAATCTGATTACTCTGAACAGAGTTGGGGACACAAAGTACTTCTCAATTAGGTCGGAGAGCATTGTGCCTGAAATAAAATGGAGATAAACAACATTCAGTAACAATATATGAACAAATATTGTCAGTTTGAACACAATAGCACTTTAATTAATCTATGCTTGTAATGTGTTCAGTACCCACCAGCTATGGACAAGATGACCACAACAAAATCGAAAACGTTCCATCCATTGGTGAAGAAGTATTGTCGCAGGGCAAGGAGCTTCAACACACACTCCCCGGTGAAGACAACAATGAAAGCCACGTTCACTTTAAAGAGGAAATCCTCCTTCTCTGGACTTTGGTCATCAGTCTCCACCATCATGGTCACCATATTGAGGCAGATGAGCACCATAATGAAGATGTCAAAGAACTGCTGACTGATGAAGTCAAACACCATTCCCTGGATTGGGTTCTGCAGGTCAAAGGAAGACAGGGAGAGAGAAGGGTTGGGAAGGCAAGGAACAGAAACACAAATCCATTGGGGTCATTCAGCCTGTTCACACCAGCAGTGTGCAGAAAAGGTCAACGCCAGGGTCACTGATGACATCGCCATGCCACACATGCCGAGCTGATGTGTTGTTACCTCAGCCTATTTCATTTATGATTTTCAACATCAAGTAATGTAGTTAAGCAACCATTTTCATTTTCAATATAAAACACCAATGTTACTATCAGGGGCTATAATAGTCATGCAGTTGTAAATAAATGACATACTGTTGGACGTGGGATCGGCTTCTGTGGTTTCTTGGAACCAAGTTTCTTCATGGCTTCGTAGTACTTTTTTTGTTCCTCAGTCATAAAGATGTCTTTATCTCCAAAGTGCAGGCAAAACATAAAATAAACATCATTATAAGTATATAAAATAGCTGACAACATTTGTGTGCTTTAAAAGCAATTATAGAGTTAGAAACTGGGAAGAAAACACCTATCATTGTATAGGTGGGCACTACTTCTTTTAAAAAGTGTTGCTTAGTGTGATACTTATCTTTTTCTTTTGTTGGTTGAAATTGTCAATAATGACACCAATAAAGAGATTGAGTGTGAAGAAGGAGCCAAAGATGATAAAGATGACAAAGTACATGTACATATAGAGGTTGATCTCATAAGAGGGTTGCTCTTCCACCTAAAAGGAACAAAATATTTCAGTCATTAGGAAACATGTAAGAGAAAAAACTCCTTTTCCCTGTTACTAAATGTTTAGGCATATATGGTAAAAGCGAGTAAGTAAGTGAAGCACGGGATAAAAGGTTATACTGGAATACGATACTAGCGAGGAAGGGCAGTTGTTGATCCAAAGACAGGACTCACTTCACCATCACCATCTGTCGCATACAGTATATATTACATACAGTATATATTCAATTAACTTAAAGTGCAGGGTGGTGTTAGAAAGGGAAGATAGAATATACGAGCTCCTGGCACAGCAGATTGATTTCTTAATGTTACTGATATGATTTCTATACATATACCTATTAATAACACACTTTGTATACACACTGTCCTTGCCAAAATAGTTTTTGAAAAGTTATTTAGGATTTCTTTTGCGTGACTACTCCAACTAATGTTATGGCATAATTTTTTTCATTTTCATAAAAAAAAGTATACATGAACATAGAATAATAAAGGTTGTGTAGTGAGACTAAAATCCTAAATGAAGAGTCTACTGTACATCATTTTCTTTTTATCAGCAAGTGTTTTTCTCGAACAAACGAACCAACATATTTAATGCTTAATGTGATGTTTCAACACAGACATTAATGTAAATATTAACTACCTCTCTTGAGTCAACGGCAGCATACATGATGTCCATCCAGCCTTTAAAAGTTGCCTGAAAATACAGAACATTGTTTCAAAATGTGTATAATTAAGCGTAACAATTTTTTTTTTTTGGTTCATAAAAAGCTGTTCCAAGTGAATGGTCACGGTTCTCCTCACCACTTGAAGCAGGGACAGGTAGCCTTTGCCCACATTGTCATAGTTGACTTTGACGTTGATCCAGCGAGCGTCCTGCGTGTCTTCTTTGATGGCCATGCAGTCGCTCTTGTTGTTCACCTCAGATATGGGGAAGAGCTCCTCTGTGGTGGTGTTGATGCAGCGGTAGAACTTCCCGGCAAACAGGTTGACTCCCATGATGCTGAAGATGAGCCAGAAGATTAGACACACCAGCAGCACGTTGAAAATGGAGGGAATTGCTCCAACAAGGGCGTTCACCACCACCTGGCCCAAAGGAGAGGACTTTATTAGAGTGAAGTAATCAAATAGAAATGTAGATAATTATCTCTTAGTGTATTTTGTTTGTGGGAGGAAGCAAAAAACTTACTCTTACCTCTGTTACAGCAGCCATGTGGTAAGCATGCATTCAACACACATTATAGGAGAATTAGTATGATAATGCACTAGACATCACAGCTTTTGCATCATCTAATTGTTAGCCATGCACACATGGTTGTACAGCCAAAAGAACTCACCCTCATCCCTTCAAATCTCGACAATGCTCGAAGAGGCCTTAGTGCCCTGAGAGTTCTGAGGGATTTGATTGGTCCAAGGTCAGAGTATCCCATCCAGTTGGCAAACAAACTAATCAGTGAAATCTGTGGCAGGATCAAAACATTTCCTATTCAAGTGTTACCACAGACTTTATCTGACATAAAACAGGTTTGTACGGATGTTCTGTTGAAAGACATGCATTAAAATAAGATGCCACAACTTACATCAACAATGAAAAAGTCTAACCAACACCAGGCGTTGGTGAAGTAGGTCTTGAAGCCATATGCGACCCATTTAAGGATCATCTCAATGATAAAGACGTAGGTGAAAACTTTGTCAGCAAATTCCAGAATAATTTTGATGGTTCGGCGTTTTTCTATGTATATGTCTTCAAAGGCCTGCCAAAAGAAGATATGAGATACCTTGATACATGTCCTGACAGTAATTTGGTATCTTAATACTATCATAAAACAGTCGGTGCATTTCTAAATTTGTTGCACCGATGACAGCACTCACCAGGGCTCCACTGCTGAGGAGGATCATAAAGATTATGAAGGTTTCAAACCAATCATGTTCCACAATAATGTAGCAAGTCCTGCGGAGGTTCCACCATATCTTGCCTTTGCCTTGGGTGATGTCCACAGTCAGACATGGCCAGCGCTTCACACAGTCTGAGGAAAGAGAAAAAAGTTCAGGATTACTCCAAAAGATGTCAGATTAGATTCAACTACATGACTTTAAAAATGTTTCTGTTTTACAGTGGTTCATACTGTCAGTGAAGCAGGCCTCCGGCTCCACTGGCTCTGGCTCTTCTTCTTCCTCTTCTTCTGGTTGAGGCTCAGGTGGTTGATAGTCCACTGTGCTACACACTGAAGAATCCCCATCATTCAAAGCACCCATCAGCTAGTCAAGAATTACAATTGAAGCTCAGTTACGAAGCCACCATGCAAAATATACATTATTGAATTTTACCCTGTTTAATCAGTCAACAGAGATACTTACTTTGACATTTCTCCGCATCCACATTTTATCTTTTACGTTTTCCTGAAATAGAACAGGAATACAGAATGAACTTTAATAAGTGTTCATAAGCAGTAAGACAAACATATCCTGCACACAAGTTTTACTTCCCGAGAAATGTATTTTGGCATTTGACTAGTTTTGCATTACTAGTTTATATATAGGTGAGGTTTAATTTCACAGTTAATAATATGATATTATATAGTCCCAGCACACACATGCACAGATGGTGCTTGACTGACATCTCCCTCAAGGTGAAACAACCTACACTTTTATCATTTATATTAGTACACAGACTTTGGTCAAGTTTTTTCAGCCAGAATAGGTAAAAAAAACCTTCTGGGTCTGCAGGGTGGTACTGCGATCTTAAAGGCTCATCCACACTTAAAACTTAAGCAGAATTGTGAAGTTGTCGAAACTACATGTATGAATGATAAAGGTACAAGTTGTCCAGTCCTAACAGATGCAATAAAGCTAAACATATGGTTATGATAGGATTTCCAGCATACAAATATGCACTACTACTGAAGGCAGAACAATGAACAAATTCTAGTGTTCAAGTTCAGTCTTATTTCATCAGGCACATTAAGTGCTAACACCTGTGTAGGTGTACCATGTGCGTACATAACTTTTTAAATCACATGGTTCATGGTCACCTATGGTGCTTTGAAACCAAAATATCACACTTCAGGACAACTAGAAATCAGATTTATAGCAAAAACAGAGATAAAAACAACTCTGTAAGGGTTTATCACATGGATTTTAATGAGGACCACACCAGTGAGTGATTACATGCCACAATTTATCTCATAACAGTACTTTATAAGCATCATGGCATTGCAACATCCCCCTCCCAGGTTTTTTAGGTGTGTTAGGTGCTGGTGTCCATGATTGTCAATGTGGATTTAAGTTTAGCCTATAGCATTCTGTCCATGTGCCCCATGTTATAAAAACAGGTAAAGTACTCAAACAGGCTCATCCTGATCAGATGATTGACAAAGCATAAAGCCTATCCTCAGAGAACTAGAGTTAAATAACTGTTAGTTTGAGATTGATACTGAAGTGATGTGCTGTTGTAAAATGATGCATTTCCAGTGCAAATAGATAGATAGATAGATAGATAGATAGATAGATAGATAGATAGATAGATAGATAGATAGATAGATAGATAGATAGATAGATAGATAGATAGATAGATAGATAGATAGATAGATAGATAGATAGTATACTTACAGAGTGATGTTCCTCATCTGAAATCTCTGAGTCATTAGCATGATCTGTATCATCCTCATCATCCTCATCATCCTCACCCAGGTTTTCAAAGTCTGACTCTCCCAGGGCGATTGGCACATTAAGACCAAGTTCTCCATCAACAATAAATCCAGAAGGCTGGCCTTCAACTAAACAGTTAGGTATCCCATCTGCTATTTTGAAATCTGGACTGGAGTCCAAGTGGTTCATTTCAATTTCCTCCGCTTTAGGGTCCTCATCATCCACCGGTTCGTCCTCGGGCTCCTTGGGCTTTCTGCCAAGAATGTGCAAAACAGTTCGAATGACGAAAGCTTTGAACCAGTTGATGCCCCGTGTGATCCTGCCAATGGCGATCTGTAGGTTGTTCATCTCTCCGTCTTCGTCCCCCGCTGAGAGGTTGTCTCCACTGAACGAGCTGAGCAGCAAGGCCAGGAAGAGGTTCAACACCTGAAGAAAGAAAGGAGTGACGAAGGTAATGACAAATACACACTGAGATGTAAATCTGATAATTCAAACACTACTTCCTTTTGTACCTTGATATGAAAAACAAAACGTTTATCGTGTTTATAAACTAATATCTGTGATCAATGGATGAGAATGAAATTATCGTAATTATTTTCCGATTAAGACTGAGAGAATACACGATAGTCCTATATGAATACCTGGATTCACAAGTTGAAAAATGATTAATTAATTATTCATTTTTAACATGATTCTCTTTTGGCCAAGCTTAGAGTCACTAATCACTCAGTAAAATATGACCGATATTGATAAACTAAACAGAAAAGTCTGAACAAGCTCAAATATGCATCACATATCACCTCAGCTCATTGATGGCACATTGATTAATATTATGCCGTCTGCCCTCTGTTGCAGACGCAGCTATCTTTAGTTTCTAAACCTTTTAGTCAGTTTCTCAGTTCCTATTTCTTAGGTTTAGCAGGAGATCATGGTTACACGGGCCAGGGTCAGGCTCTCTCCTTCCAATGTAGGAGCTGTGAATCAGTAAGGAGGCCTATTTCGACATAGGGAAGTACTCCTTTTTGCTTTCTTGCCAAGAGTTAAAAGAGAAAAAAACTCATTTTCATCAGTTGAATCTGAAGCTACACCCAGCAGCCTGTGAGCTTAGCATATAGAAACCTGGGGAAACAGCTAGCCTGGCTTTGCCCAGAGATAAAAAAATGACTACCAGCACTTTCAGTTATGTAATATTTTGTTTTTTTAATATGTGCAAAACCCCAAAAAAAGGAATAAACATCAGTTTTATGTGGTTGTATGTGGGGTTATGTGTGCAGTATTTAGTCAGAAAAAACAAACCAGTTACAACATGTTAATTAATGAGCTCTAGATTTTGTTACCTTAAAACAAAGCAGGGCTAACTGTTCACCCCTGCTTTCAGTCTTCATGATAAACTAAACTAATTGTCTAGAGACAGATATGAGGGTGGTATCGACCTTCTCTCATCAAACTCTCAGCAAGAAAGCGATACTGCTCTATTCTAACTTTGAGCAAAGAATTCCAGGTTTTAGATAATGATTGTCATTTTCCTTAAAATTACATAAAATAACATTAAATATTCAACTAAAAGAAGAATTAGAGTGCGTCAAAAGCCAACAAAGAGTACAGATAAGAGAGACAATAATGAGCAAAATATCCCTTAACATTCAAATTAAGTCCACTCTGCTCCATATGCTCTGGTGCTGATGGCCCAATATGATTACCTCTTCATCAATTACAGTTCATTCTGCTATCAAATGACTTTTCCTTAACACCCAGGCCGCCTGCCATCTGAGCTCAGCTCGTTCAGCTGTCTGTGTTTGTTACCTCACTGGCAGCATGCTTACTTGAGCCGGATCTTAGCACATACTCAAGGTCAAAACCACTGTTTGGTAGCTCAAGTCATTTGATTTAAATAGAAACCCCCTCCCGCGAAGCGTGTAAGTATACTATTTGCCTTCACGTCAGTGCAAATAGCGTGCATTTATGTGTGAGGTGAGCATACTCTGAAGTAAGGATGGAGGGTTGGAGGTCAGTATAAGACACAAAAGAGCCACAATCATTTGGCACAGTGCATGTGTGGCAATACTTTTGTAATCTTGACGATGAGCCATTTCCTTTCCGTTTCTATGAATAACCTAACAGGAAATGGTTTTGGCTCGAGTCATTAAATATGATGCTGAAATGATGTCTGAGAGTGATCGTCTGTACTATCCTGTACGTCCTTGTTCTGCGCAGCCAAGATAAAATGTCAGGGGCAGCATTTCCATGCTCAAGACACTCAGGATTCTTCACTAAGCATCACAAACTCTGCTGCCTCTTCATGTGAATTTACAGACATTGTGTGAAAAGGTTAGTGCAACTGAAGAAATTTAATACTCATATGGAAGAATACATGATGATTTCCTATATATTAGAATCTGTGAACATCTGTGTTTACTGTGTAGCTCAAGCCACTCAGATTTATATGTGCCAAAAAACAAATATCTATGTTATACAATATATATACATGTTACAAAAGTACACTCAATATATATACTATATATATATATTGTGAAATTTCCCCACTGTGGGATCAATAAAAGATTATCTTATCTTATCTTATCTTATCTTATCTTATCTTATCTTATCTTATCTTATCCCTAAGATTCTGAAACGCCCCCTGGTGGACACAATTTTCTCCCCCAGCTCTGTCTGTCTATCCTTGGCATCCCTCAACTGAGGGGTTAACAATAAACTGCTGAGACACGCAAGCCACAAAATCTCCTGGCATTATGATAAGATAACTGTTAGATTTAGAAAGATTCTTCAAAACGGTTTGTCAGCTTTACAGCTTCACAGTAGTGACAGTTGTCTGGAGTTTGGATATTGCATGTGTTGTTCAGTGGCAACAGGAATGTCTGCCTACATTAAGGTTTACTGTGTGCTAACATAATCACTGACAATAAAGCGACAGCACAGCTGCAAGAAAAGAATGTCTATCAGGTCTATTTAACCTGATTGTAAACGGAGAAAAAATTATTTTTATCTATATGAAACTGAGCTGTGTAACATCATACAGTCTTCTCTTCAGTGCTGTGCAGCATGGTCCAGCAATCCACTGTGTTGACCAATTGAATATGTACACGTGCACATTCAGGTCGATAATGTTTTAATGTAAGTTTGGTGGTTCTGTTGTTTACCTCACAGTCTTTTAGATAGAGGATAAATTTAGATAAATAGATTTTGAGAGAGTGATATAATTCTGTTTCATTTTTATTAACTGCTGTGCTTGAGCCTTCAAAGTCATGGTTTACTATTCAAACTGGCCTTTCTGGGTTATATGTCATCATCTGTCTGGTAAAGCAGCAGGTTCCCACCACCACAGTCCCTGTTTTCAGCCTGAAAGGGAAATTTATGTCACCATGCCTCACATGTGTGACAGCTATAAGTAGTGACTGAATTATCATTGCACTCACCACCAGATTTCCAATGACCATGACCATCATGAAGACAACTAAACACATTGCAGGTCCAGACACCTCCATGCAGTCCCACATGGTCTCGATCCACTCCCCGCACAAGATGCGAAACACGATGAGGAACGAGTGGAAAAAGTCATTCATGTGCCAGCGTGGCAGCTCGCAGTCTTCGGAAATCTTGCAGACGCAGTCCTTATAGTTCTTGCCAAATAGCTGCATACCCACCACGGCAAAGATAAAGACAATGATGGCCAGCACCAAAGTCAGGTTTCCTAAAGCTCCTACTGAGTTACCGATAATCTTTATCAGCATGTTGAGCGTGGGCCAGGACTTGGCTAGTTTGAAGACACGAAGCTGTCTCCAACACAGATAGACACAAAGACAGTGATTAATAATGGAGGAAGTGCGGTCAATGGATAAAAGTAAGTTCAATCATTGTCTCTCACCAGACGGAAGGACCTGAGGACAGACAGCCCCTGGACATTAGCCAGCCCCAACTCCACCAGGCTGAGAGTGACGATGATGCTGTCGAAAATGTTCCAGCCAACTTGAAAGTAGTAGTAGGGATCCATGGCGATGAGCTTGAAGAACATTTCTGCTGTGAAGATCCCAGTGAAAACCTGGAGGGGTACAAATGTATCTCAAAGTCACAGCCAAAATCAAGTCAGAGATGACAGATCATTTCTGCAAAGAAACATAGATGTTTTTTGCAGCACATATTTACCAGATTCCCCACTGAGAGCATGTAGTCAAACTCTGGGGTCATGGGGTAGTGCTCCATGGCCATGAAGAGGGTGTTGAGCACGATGCAGATGGTGATGGCCAAGTCAACAAAAGGGTCCATCACCACAAAGTACACCCACTTTTTGAAGACGACCCATGTCGTGCAGCAGTCCCACTTCAGGAACAGGTCGGCAAACTTGTACCAGCCGGGTGGGCACGGCCTCTGAGCCTCCTCCAACTCTAGACAAAGACAGAGAAGAAAATTCAATAGGGTAGTCTGCCATCCTTTTATCAAAGCGTATGAGTTATCTTTAAAAGATATGTGCGACACAGCTAACGGAGTGCCATGATGAGTGTGTAAAATGCATGTCTCGTCTGTGCCAAGTCATAGTTGAGCTGAAATAGCCGAAGCTTAACACCACGAGGGCGTGACACCGAATGTTGACAGGGATTTCTCCCACACACAATGTGATTAGCCCAACTATGGCCAGCTAAAGACAATGCTACTGTATTGGCCCTGGAAAAAATAAGTGTATAATGTTAAGAACCGCTTGATAATCTAAGCAATTACAGCTCACATTAGAGCACCTCCTCTAAGAACCTGCATCTAAGCCTTGTGTATTTCTTCATTCCCTGGAGGAACTTGACACTTCTAGATGCTTACACCCTGCCACCGGCGTTGTGTCTTCTACTTCTTTCAGTTTAACCAAAGCTAGAAAATAAATCCTATATCTTGTATGTATCTGTATAACAACCACTTGTTGATTATCAATGTGAATTTCTACTTCCATTGGCACTGTACCTTCCATAGCAGCTGCAGTGAGCACAGTCATAGCACTAGCAGACCTCTGTGTCAGGCCTGGTTCCTCCAGATGAAGCATGCTGTGCACGGAGCCTACTGATCTCTCTCTGAGTTCGTATTCTGCAGCAGACTGTAAAATACATCCACAGATCTGTCAGTTGTGAGCTCATGACCGATTTCGGATTGCCTGACCGTTTTTTCTGTGACCAGAAGGCGACTGACAAACCTGCTTCATGGTGGGCGCTCTGATTAGCAGACGGGGAATGACTCTTCCATTACAGTCCTTGCTAATTTCATCGTGTCCGAGGCTCTGTTCGTCATCTGCCAGCTCAGATGTGGTGTGATGACTGAGTGACTTCTTACTGGTTAGAGTGGCTCGGCTCCCAAGAAGTTGAGCCTTTCAAATGAAAAATACAACAACTGTTCCTTCAATTTTACTAAAAACAAAATGAAGTCTTTGTTGACAATTAACACTTTCAGTTCAGCAGTTTTAGAGATTTTACTACCCTTGAAATTTCTAAAAGGTGAAACTTTGTTTATTTTATCACATTTAAATCCTAAAATTGTCCTTAATTAAAATAAAATAAAAATGTCCTTAATTATTTCTCTAAGCTGTTACATGGCAGCAAGTCATTTTAGCTATTAGCTACCTGTTATAATAACCATTTTAAAACACTGTTCTTGAGGAAGTTGTGAGCAAATATGTTAAAGTAACTATTGCTGTATGGCTAGCTGTCTCCTAAAAGTTACCTGTTCCTGATTTTTGAGTTGCTCTAGTAGCCGCTGGAACTCCTCCTCTTTCTCTATGGCCTCTCGCATAGTCGCCTGATTCTGTTCATCATAAGCCATGGCTACCACAGCCAGGATGAGGTTGATGAGGTAGAAGGAGCCCAGGAAGATAACCACCACAAAGAACAGCATGTATGTCTTACCAGCCGCCCGCAGGATCTGTGTTTGGAGCAAAAGAGAAGCTACGAGAACTAAGGACAAATTTATTTCCGCAACTTCAATTTTAAAATGAAAAATTCCAACTTAGAGGTCATAAATCTGTTTGCAACAAATGAAAGAAGTGCCAACCAGCTGGAAAAGGTTCTCCCAGTAGTCTTGGGTCATGAGTCTGAAGAGGGCCAGGAAGGCCCAGCCAAAAGAGTCAAAACTGGTGTAACCAAAGTTGGGGTTCCTCCCAGCCTTCATGCATGTGTATCCTTCTGGGCACTTTCTATCAACAAAGAAGAGTGTCAGCATGCTACAAGTGCTTCCCTAGCCTCCGAACCTCAGAATCATACAACTGTTACGGTGCACAAACAGGTTTGAATATTTGATATTGGCCAATCAAAATTAGCATGGTGATGGTACTCTCAGTGGAGATAATACATACCCAGCGTCAGAGCTGTTTCCACAAAGTAAAGCGTCTGCACTGCCTTCCAAATAATAGTGATTCTCTGTAAACCGAAAAAAAAAAACTGTGACACTGAGGTGAACAATATCAGCCTAAAATAGGAGATTTAAATGTTAAACATACCTGTGTTCTCAATATATTGAGTGAAATTGAAGGTACTGTTGTAATACATTGTATCATTGAAACCAATGGTGTTGTTGAAGGACACGGTGTCATTAAATGCGTCGGTGGTGTTAAAGAATTCAAATGCTGTTTCATTCAAATCAATGGGCCATCGCACACATTTCTGGCGCAGATTTCCCATAAAGAGTTGAAGGCCAACAAGGGCGAAAACAGCAAGAGCAAAGACTGTCAGAATCATGACATCCACCATTTTCTTCACTGACTGGATCAAAGCGCCCACGATGGTTTTCAAACCTGACAAAATACAGTGGATAAATCAGTGTCATAAATCTGATAGTCAATCAATATAACAAAAAAGTGAAACACTTTTGAGTAAACGAAAAGATGGAAATGAAAACATTACATTTTCTGTCTAAATTATTTTATGTCGAATACACTGTCCCTTTGTGAAAATTACTCTTACTAAGTCGTATACTCACAACATAAGCATACACAAAAAAATAAATAAAAGATATAAAAATTTAAGAATACCAGGAATCACAGTAATTGTTTTGAGGGCTCGAAGTACACGAAATGTCCTGAGGGCTGACACATTGCCAAGGTCAACAAATTCAGTGACATATCTGTGGAGAGATATCAAATAATTAATCAAGACTCAACATTTTATCATTTCATTTTCTATTTCAATTTGTCTGCAGTTTGAGAGCATCTAAAATGCACAAAGACATTATACAAATAGCATAATATCAGCTTTTATTGTAGCTGATCGTATAAAATATATTTTTTGAACTGTAACTTCTGTTTAGCAGCAATTTGTGCACTTAAAATCTTAACTTAATGTCAAGATGTGGATTGTATATAATCATAAGAGCAGCACGCTCAGATACTTACGCCATGCTGATCACCATGAAATCCAGCCAATTCCATGGATCTCGAAGGAATGTAAAAGATCCCACACAGAAACCTCTGGACAACACTTTGACTGTTGCCTCAAAGGTATAGATACCAGTAAAAACATACCTACGAGGAAACAGAACACAGGTTAGTATAAATAGTATTAAATATAACACAGGACTTACTAAGACTAAACTACAATGATGAAGTACTCACTCAACAGTTTTGCTCCATGCTGGTGGGTTGCTCATCGTCATGAATACACAATTCGATAGAATGGTGATCATGATGAACATGCTAAATAATTTAATTCAGGATTAAGGAAAGAAACATGTTTTTCTTTTATAAGAAGACATTTCCTCCTTTACTCATTGCTCAACATCTAATTCACCTTTATGCCCAGTTCAATCCTTAATACACTAAATAATATAAAAGCTCAGGCAGCAACAGTCCAAAGGATATGAATGTATGAGAATATTGATGGCTCTTCTTCTAACCACACTAAAGGGGCTCAGAATGTAGCATGCCGGTTCAGCGTTGAACCTGAAGATTGTGTTTCCTTTGCTGATCACAATGAATGTCTGAAAAACACAGAGGTTATCTGTGTAAATGCAAATGAGCATATGGTCCAAAAATACTCCCATTTCAATAAATACTCAGCGATGACAATCTTGAAATAATACTTTAACATTTTACGGTAACACATGCATACCATAAATGAAATGGTATACATTGAGTAAGGGATACTGTATGCAGCTGTAATAACTGAAATTTAAGTAATAGATCTGGTTGTATTTCAAGGTCATGTGAGGACAGAGTCGAGCGCATTAAACACTAAATGTGCACAGTGGTTATGTGTTTCAGTGGAGCTTTTCACTGATCCGCGTGCCCAGGTGTGCTCAGACTGACTTTCTCTGCTTTGTAGAAGGGGTCCAGGTCCTCCAGAGGTGTGTTGAGCAGCTCTGGCGGAGGGTCTCCGTAGATCATAGGCAGGTTCTTGCCCGCCTCCAGATCAACGTTTGGGGACAACGATTCTTCCTCTGCATTCCCCTCTACTTCTGCGGCCTTTTTTCTTTCCTCCTTGAGCCTCTCAATCTCCACCAGCGATTCCCGGGTGAAGGGGCGGAACGCATTGGTGCCTGGGGGAGGGAGCAGGGTCGCCATCTTTGCATCGCGAAGGGATACCGCCACACCGGGATTTCCCTAGCAGGAGCTGGAGAGGACGATGAATGAATACAGAGAATACTGTACATTTTGAGATGGGCTCAACTGGATCCATTTATGCACGGTGTAACCTTGACTTTTTTTATTTAAACCACTGATATTTTGATTTGAATACTTTGAAAAAACAGCAGATAATTAAAGATTGTTTCACATGTGGCCCCAATACAAGTGACCAGAGTTTATGACTTATTATTTGGACTGACTGAGAGTCAAAACCCACATCCTATTCAATTTACACTGATATAGAATACAGAAAAGTTCAATTGTTAGGGTATTATATGCATTTATAAAGACAGATGACAGAGAAAGGAGACAGGAAATGAGGGGAGAGAGAGCCCCCAGGAGAAGGTGAACCAGAGCACACCGTGTATTTTTAATCGATAAATGATGTTAAATGACCATTTAAAAATTCAGTGGTCGATTAATCAATATTTCTCTAACCCTAACCCTAGAGACAAAACACAAAAAAATTTGTATATGTTTTTGTTTTGTCTTTTTTCTCTCTTTGCCTTTTTTGCAAATAATTTTACCTCCTCTTCAAACGATCAGAAACATTTCAGGGTAAATCACTCTTTGGGGGAACTTGTTTAACCCTCATCGACATCTGAAACCGGTGATGAGACGCCGCATGTAGACACAGCATTCGGAACCACTGTGCTAAAAGTTTATGTTTCCATACGTGTGATCAGAGGTCGGCGTTGCTTTGATCTGGGTCCAAACCCCCTCGCCCCCCCTCGTTCCTGCTCTGCACCCTGTGCCCTACATCTCTGACCCCGCGCCCCTCTCTACGCCATGAGCGCTTATACGTGTCAAGACGGTAACAAAATGACGAGACACACTCCAGACGACAGCTTGGACTTTCCCACCGTTCTAAAGAGACCATAACATTACTTGTGTACATCAGATTACTTATTAGCTTTGCAGACGCTCCATATCAAGGTCCAAGTGGCATTTGCTTACATCCTTTGATGTGTTTAGCAACCAGTCTGGTTTCATTTGGAGCAGCTAAGGTTAGACTCCTGCTGTCATGTCAAGTACGTTTTCTACCTTGTGTAGAATCTACTCAAATATGCTTTGGAACACTCAAGTTACAGGATGGACCCTCCAAAATAAAACACAAAATCTCACCGCTTCCACGTAAATATTAGTTGTTCATTTTAGTACCACTTAACCTGAAGGTGGGACTTAATAACTCTATGTATATTTGCCAGAATGCAACTATGTCATTTTTGCAACATTTTGTGTTGAGTCATAAAGGTAAAGTAGAGTAAATTGTGCATTAGCTTTGATATGCAGTTAAAAATATTTTGGGAGCAAAAACACAGCATGACTAGAAATGAGTATTGACCTAACAATAAATGGCTTTAAAAAAAAGTGAACAAAATACACAGTTGTACAGCAAACCTCTCCAGAAATACAGATCATTTGCAGACCAAAACAAGTCCCTAATCAGTACCTAAAATCTACAAAGCATCAAATTTGGCTGTCGAACATCTACATGTTCCAAAACGCAGGTAACGGGTGGTGAAAAGAAAAGAGTTTTGAGTTAACGCGTATACAGACAGAGAGATAAGACTGAGCTTTCAACATGGCAACAAGAGAGGCACACGTCGATGCGCAGTAATCACGCACATTAATGTACGGCAAAGCCCCCTCAAACCACCTCGCCTGAGCAGAAAATTCTGCATTTACACAGGAGATGTGTGAGGAGACGCACACGCTCACACAGATACGGTGGCTGCCCAGCTGCTCTAGGCAATCAAGGCGGAGCGTCATGTTTCAGAGGCCCGATGACTCTGCTCATTCCTTCCTGGCTGAGGCTTCGCTCTGCGCCTCACATCCCTCCGATAAACAGGACCACATGCCAACTTATCTTACCCAGCTGACTCCTCTCTCTACTACTTTCTATTTTACATGGGGCCCCAAACACACTAAGCTTCCGACTCCACACCCTTACCCGCAACACCAACACCACCGAGCTACATGACACTTGTGGCTCCAAATCCCTCCTTCATACAACGCAGACTTCAGTCATTCCATCTTATCCCTATCACTCAGTAAAGCCTCCATCCCTAATCACTCTCATGCACAACTGACTCTGTTCTCTTTAAGCAGTCATACTACATGACCCAGTATTTTCATTATCCTAACAAAATAGAGGACCAATATCAAGAGTTTCTCAGAGCCATCCAATAATCAAGCAGCCCTACTGTTCCCATCAAACTCCCTACCAAGCCCTAGTTTCCCCCCTGTTCATCCCATTTCTAAACCCCCATTCTGGGAGCCGTGGGCCCCGCTGCCCTCGACCTTGAGCCAACCTTAAAATACACATCCTGAGAATGGATGTGCTTCTCCGCGGCTTATGGGGAACATTTCCTGATTGCGTTACATCACACCGTAACTGCTGAAGCCATCAAATGTCCATTTTTAAAAAAAGCTAGGTCCCTCAGCTGAAAGCCTGCCAATCTCAAAAGCGTCCTCCCCGAAGAGGTTGTTGCCTTGTCTCACGCGTCACTTAGGTAAATAATACGTTTTGGCGCCGCATTTTGTAGCTACATTTATCAGCGTGTGTTTCTCCGCACGAAAGCGCCAAGAGTACAGGCAAGAGTGCGATATTCAGTATCAGTCAAAATAGATTCTGTATATCACGCTTAAACTAATCATAAAACGCATCCAGAAAATAGAGTCATGGTAGTGGTCAGATCCTTAAGTGGTAAAGTAAGGGTACAGCTATGACAACGTAAAAATACTCCATTACTCCAAGAGTCCTGCATTCAGAATCCCTCTTATTGTAAGTAATTACAGAAATATTATCAGCAAAATACACCTAAAGCTTCAAATGTGAAAGTCCTTGTTCTGCAGTAAAATCGCTGCTAAAATGGTTAAAATTATCTTTCTTCTTTTTGTGAAATAAATAAATATAATTTCAACTTTTTTTCTGCCTAAAACAGTTAAAATATGTTCAGATGGGAAATGGTAGGTTTAATCTTAATAATGTGTTATATTTTATAAATGTACTGTATGCTTTTTTATGTAAAATCTGAACCTTTAATCAACTATTGGCTATGTCTGTCAAATAAATGTGGCACAGTAAAATTCTAACATAACTAACATAAAATAGAAATAGTTGAGTGATGTACAAGTACCCCAAAATGTTACTTGAGCACAGGTACTGTCTACTTAGGTACTGTCCACCACTGGTTCAATTTTTAAGAGTCTAGCTGAAGACAATGGACTCGTTACACGAGTTTAGTCTGCGGACAGGTGGCAAACTGAGGAAGAGTGGGGGGGGGGTATGTTAGATTTCAGAAGCCTTCCCCGACAGTAATATATATATCACCTTGCATGTCAGTGAAGGCCATGTGACCTGTGACATTCTGGTTGAGGATATAGACGAGGTAATGTAGACACCTCCCAGTCACACTAGCCGGCCGTGGAATGCGAATGCCAATATTCACCTCCGGAAACTAACCGAACCAGCTTTTGGCTTTTGTCACAAGGGCGACACGGGTTCATACAGCGGGAGAGGCTGTGCCGTCTTCTCATCTTCAGCAGTGAAGAAGTTTAGCTCACGGGATTTCAGCTTTCTAGAGTCTTAAGCAAACTG
Organism: Scortum barcoo; assembly: GCA_023238725.1. NCBI lineage: Eukaryota > Metazoa > Chordata > Actinopteri > Centrarchiformes > Terapontidae > Scortum > Scortum barcoo. The sequence goes on from CM041542.1 coordinate 17,583,434, forward strand.
ATTGATGAGATCAGTGAGGCAAACTAAAATCAGTTTGATCATTGTATTTCCTGCGAAAACTCAAGCGAGTATGGAAAATACCACTCACTGGTTAACTTGGAGATGATCAGAAACTTCCCTCTATAGGAGAATGATCCTGTACTGTAGCTGTGACTTTAACACAGAACATGTTAAACTGATGTCATATTTAGTGACATGGTATAGGGACCTAATATTGTAAACTATTTCAATACCTTGTTGGCCTAACTCTGGCCCTGAGGAGTCCTGTGGCCTTGCGGTAAACGCCTCATTTCCCTTCATTGCACAGCAATTACCACTCCTGGACCGTGGTCAAGTTGTAAACAACAGATCTACAGAGCAAACAAGGGCTTTTATCCACACGTCCGTTGACATTTGCCGTGCTCCTGTTCCCCCTGTTTTCTCACGGGGTCAAATCGCAACACTGCAGGCCGCTCTCTCCCAACTTGCTTCAACACCCTGTCACCCGCCAGTTAACCTTGTATTTCAAACCCTATAGGGAGCCACATTAAAACAGACCTCTCCACCTGTTGCTCCTTCCCACCGTGTCATTGTATGTCGCCACAAGGCGCATTTCGTGCTTCAGAACCAGAGCTGCGTGATCGTGGCCTCTCGAGCTTGTCGGGGGTCGAGCCCCGGGAGGCCTCCGCTCTGATTTTGATGGTTTTATCAGATGTGTGCACAGTGGGCTTGGGTTTGCAATACATCCCTGCGTGCATTATGCTGCTGCTAAGGGTGCAGCTGCTTTCATTCGCAGTATGCCTCTGTCGCCGCATACCGAGGAGCTGTGAAGACCAGGCGTAATCTCCTCGGTGCAGTCGGATGGTCAGATGGCTAACAGATACGTATAGGCCCACTGATTTATAAATCCAGACTCTTATGAGGGGACACGGCCAGACAATGTGTCTCTGGCCAAGTAAACGTCTCACCGACAGCCACCTTGATCTCCTGGATAAAGACAACATAATAATACGATGCTAGAAACAGAATACAAGCCTTTAGGGTGCCAATAAACAGCAACAGAGTCCTGGATTTATAATAGTAGATAACTAAGAAAGTAAATCAAGCTTTTAGGATGAACCATAAATATAGGATTAACTTTTTAGTCCCTGGGATAATGTTGTCCTTTGATACAGTCTAATGCAGCTTTCTAAACAGATTTCTGCTGCCTCAAACTGACCCATTTGGCCTTTGCACTCGCTGCACAGAAATCTGAGTAGATTACATGTGCAAGTGATATGGAGAATATTCCTTGCAGCTTGTGAGGGACCAGGGGGAGCTATTATCATATTCATAACACCAATCGAGTTCTTAAAAGACACAGGCATCCACGTAGGAGCCGCTCGAACCATCTAATTAAAGCCAAACCTTAACGAAACTGACACATAATATTCCAACAGCGAAAGGCAAAACCGTACATCGAACGCCAGGCTCAGAACGAACAAAAAAGGTGGGAAATCTTGAGGGGGTAACAAAAAATTTTACTCATCTTTAACCTTATTTCACCTTTTGAGTACTCTGGAAAATACAGAGGCCTGGCCAAGCAGTCACATGGGCTCGCTTGGTGAAAGAAACTCAAAACCGACACCTTCTGCGTCCAAGAACATGTGATGCGAGACACACAAACACACTCGGGCAGGGGAAGACCACAGAGATACACCTTTAGACAACATGCATGTTGTAAGCCACAAAAAAAACACATAAGATCGTCGCCGGGGAGCGCAGCACAGAGGAGGTTATAAATGAAAAATATATTAAGACAAAACTCACTCTAAGAAGTTAAAAATGCCACTTGATGATGTCCATCCATGTTGAAATCTGCACTGGGCCTACTGCTGGGGCTCCACTGTAAGAGCCCATCATGTTACATAAGAGGTGCAGATGCACAGTTGATAGGATCTAATGTGAACTCCGGCCTGCTCGTCCTCCACCGAGTCCAGAGACCTGCTTCATCTGCATGGAGCCAGCAGGCTGCCTCTGCAGTCCCACACCTCCTCTGATTTGGGCTACAAGGATTAACGGGCAGAGAAATGGTGGGGCATGAGCATCCACAGCATCACAGTATCTTGCCCATCTGCCATGAAGACATGGGCTAAAAATAAAGCAGCTGCCCCTGTGGGAGGAGGCATAGTGGGGATTGAGAAGGTTGCAAAGTGTCCACGCTGGACATTACAGCCATGTGCCCGGAGGGGGATCTTCACCTGGCAGGTGAAGACACAGGTCAGCTTCTCTTCTGGTGCACATGCGCACTTCACCGTGTCATACTGAGGCGCAAAAGCGCAGTAATACACCGGTTCGCTGCTGCATGTGCGCGCAACGTCACAACACACACACACACGCAAGCACGCAGACATACATTTAAAAACACTGCTGAGAAGCCATAAATCTACCAATTCCAAATTTGACCTGAGCTCAATTACAGGTCCGCGTTTATTATTAGGACAAAGGCGCTCGTATTAAAGCGCGTCTCTGCGTGTCAGGTCTTCTGCAGGGCGACTAATATATAACGTGTGCAACTTTATTTCCCTGCCTGCCATTTCAATTCAATGAGAGCCGTTCCTCATGCAGAAACAGACAAATGCGTTCATCCGCAGGAAAGTGCGCAAGTTTCACCGCAGTCCAAATGAGAAGGAGGGAAATTAAACCAAAGCAGCATAACTAATGACTTAGGTCCATTTCATCCAGACAGAGTGATGAATGTAAAGAAATATAAAATAGCACCAAAAGGTTAAAGAAAAAAAAAAATCCTAAAAGTCTGAGGGGAGACCTGTCAGCCTGCAGCCTGCAGCCTGTCAGGAAACTGGTCTCCTCTCATGTTCACCTGTGAGCTCAGAGACGGCAGAAGGCGGGTTACCTTGCAGGGGAAAGCAAATATTTCCACAGAATCCACGAAAAAAAAAAAAAAAAAAGGTGTTCCTCCGTTAAGGCCGACACCGAGGACGTATTTCTCCCCCTGTGGCAGCCGCCGCGGGGCTGCAGGACAGCTGTTGCTGACGCACTGGTGAAACCGGAGCAGCTCCAGGTAGGATCAGATCAGATCAGATCAGATCAGACCTTCGACACTTCCAGCAGCTTCCCGTTCCCACACAGCTGGTCGCTCCCCCTCAGTCCGTCCTGCTGTTTGGAGCTGGAGCCTGAAGTTTCTCCCTTCTTATTCACATGATCCATGTTACCATTTGTTCCCTCAGATTAACACGTGTGTTAAAGATGCTGCTGTCGGGATGAAGGGCGCGTTTTTCATCCTGTCAGTCACTCATTTATTAGTATTTCATGAATTTTCTTTTACATATGTCTGGCTGAGTCGTGTGTTTATGAATTACTCTGAAGGATTTATTGAAATTGAAATTATTTATCCATCCATGTGTCAGTTCTCCTTTGTGGTACTTGAGATGTTGCTAAAATATGTACATATTAAACAGTATCATTTTAAGAGCAATATAAATAACTGCTAAAAATCCTTCAAAATGACTCCCTTCATTCCTACCACAGACTATACGTATGTAGAGTTTTTTTTTAACATTTTTGACAGCTGAGAACTAAAGTGGTCTTTATGATTGTCAGGTGATGGATTTAGCTTTTTTTTTGTTTTTGTTTTTTATTTGTTTCCTGAAACAAGTGGAGAATCATGAGGAAAAACATGTGGAAGGATGACAGTACTTCTTAATGTCACTACATGAAAAACTATGAAAAGTTAAAATCATCAAACACCTTGTATGTTTGATGATTTTTGGAATATGAACTTTTCTCAGAAATAATAAGAAAAACAACCCTAAAAGTCCCATACTATTAACTTATTGCAGATTTGTTTTGGGATTTTCCACTAAGGTCTGTTTCAAATATAACCACCAGAGGGCGTAATAATGACATCTAATTTTCTATAAAGGCCTTGTACTCAAATAATTACTGTTTTTTATGTTGATCTCTCCTTATTAGAGGAAATGATACATGTTGAATAATTTGTGGACAGAAAATTAAAATGTCAATACTTCATACACCCTCCTATGATTAATCAAAAGAGACTGGCAGCAGCTCTTAGATGTTTGCAGAGCCAATAAGTGGGACCAATGTCTGATGTTTTGCTTTGCTTACAAATTATTCACTTAATGACACTGTGATTAAGTCTGTCAAAGGTCAGACTATTTAATTTTGCTAACATTTGATCAAATATCCTCCTGACTAAGCAGTGAGACGGACAGGACAGCATCAGCACACTTGTTCAAATCTGATTGGGTGAGTCCTCCTGTAGACATGAAGGCTATATTTGGCTGAAAGGTGTGTAGTATGATTATACAAGGCAAATGATATCTGTGATTACAAATGTTAACTGGGTGTCATCTGTTTCTTGGAAATGGAGACTGCTGCAAATTTTCCCACCTTCTCCTCTCCCATTGGAGCGAACTGCCCCTGTTTCAGGATATAGTGCTTGTAAAATTACATGAAACATTAAAGAATCTGTCCTTGTCACTATGAAAGATATTAAACATTAATGAAAGAAAAATGTGCCATAGCTGTATAATAGCTATATAACTTTAACTCTGGCGCCAACAAATCATTTGCATAATTTAAACAATTTGAATGCTGCTTATGATACAATGCATCTCAATTTGTGATGTGATATAAAGTTGGATATATAGTGTATTAGTGTGATTATCTGTAAGGGTCAATTCTGGGACATCTTTTCAGAGGTTCCATGCCACCAATTGATCACATTATTAAAAACAGCTATGATAATAAAATGCTTTAAAAATTAAATAAAATTGAAATAATTATAATAGTAATATTAGGACTTTAGTCTTTCTTCTCACCTAAAACAAATATTTTTTCTATGTCTCCTCTTTGCAGCCGTGACAAAATTAAACACTAAGGATTATTAACAGTTCAGATTTAACTTGATTAAACGCTGGCTCCACCTAATAATGACTCCAAACATGCTTATTATTTGTTTGTAAGTGTGTGTGTTTCAGTATCATTTTAGTTATTTATTTTTGTTTTGTGTAATTATTGGTTTGTTTATGTCATGATTTATCTACATGCATATAGTACTCTGTAACAGTATTCTAGTATGTTTGCATTCTCGTAGTTTTTTCAAAGTTATCTATACTGTGTATCTTGTCTTGTGCTTCTGCTGCTGTGATGCTTGAGTTTCTCTGCGGGGATCAATAAAGTTTAGGCCTAAACCAATCAATATCAGATTACCATCACTATACACTGTTAAATATTTTCCTGTAAAAAAAAAAACAGTTAATCAACTGGCAGCACAGTTGCCATTATTTTACTGTAAAATTAACATTATTTTACTGTCACCGAAATCTACAGTATTTTACTGTTTATGAAAAATACAGTATTATCTGGTTTTTGTATAGTTTCACAGTATTTTACCGTTAACCAAACTTGTTTAAGAATACAGTATTTATACAGCTGTTTTCTGTTTTACAGTATCTTACAGTTTATTTTCAATGCACTATTTAGTTTGTGTTTTTTCCTTACATTTTAATAAACCTATTTTACATAAAATAATACTGACTTAGCAGGTTATACACATAGGAATATTCATACTGTATGCAATGAAAGGTTCTTTTTTTAAAAAAGAAAATAACTGTAATTGTAAGCAGCCTTGGTCCATCTTTCAGGGTTTATTCCAACAAAGTGCCTGAAAAATGAGAGTTTCTTCAGACAATGTGTACCTTCCTTCCTTATGATTTCTGTATAGATGAGCCTTCAGACCTGCATATTTTTGAAATGTCCTTTTGCAATAAGGCATACAACAATGCAGTGCTACATTAGGTATACTGCTGTGAATTCCTATGTCTCAAATAGGCCTAAGGAGCTAGACTGATGTCCACAGATCTGACATGAAGTCATCAAGTTAACTTGTGCAAACACACTACAAGTTTGTGTTTGGGTTACAGGAATACAAATGTTATTCAACTATATGTTTCTTATCACCCACTGATAATCTTACTTCAGTTTCAATTGATTATTAGCTTACAAGCTATAAAATTCTACTTACCCTTTACCAGAATATTTCAGCCATGATGTCCACATATTCATTGCTATCACTAAAAATATAGACTGAATGAAAGACTGATAGACTTTGCACCATAGTAACTGAATAAAGTTGCTACTCACCAGATATTTAATGTGATGGGGATGGATAAATGAAAGAGTATCTCAAGCTCCATGTATTTTGACAGTAACAAACTGTATTTTAAAATAACAGATTAATACTGTTGAAATTCTGCTGTAAATTTCCAGCAATTGTTCACAGCGTACTATTACTGTCACTATAATTATTGTGTTTATTAATATTAGTAGTAGTAGAAGTAGTAGTAGGTAGTAGTACTTAGTTGCAGTCTAGCAGAGGTTGAATGTAACTAATTACATTTATTATTATTATTATTTATTAAGTAGTATACTTAAGTACAGTTTTTACAAACTTTATTTAAGTATTTATATTCAAGGCTACTTTCCACTTCTCCATACTACTCCACTACATGTCAGAGGGAAATACTGGAAAATGTATATCTATTACATTTATTTGACACTAAGTTACTAGTTACTTCCTACAAAACGATATGATGCAATACTATATTACTGATACCCTCAGTAGTATCTAATATCTGCTTTACATTGACGAACATTACAATATTCTCACACGTATTTCAAGTGATAAAAACTGAACAATATAATATTCCATACTAAATGAACACTTTTACTACTATTTTGCAGATGATACACCTACTTTACTTTAAATATTACTTTGATGACAGCATCTTTAATTGCAATGGATTTGGATTGCTTACTTAGCATATTTATGATATTTTTACTTTTACTCCGATATAAAAGCACTTGTATGAAGAGTATTTTTCCCATCACTGAGCAGTAATAGTAAATGTAGTTGTGGTATCAGGAAACAGTTTGAATGGATGGAGGGGGAGCATTAACTACGTGACACCGTTACCATGGAGACACAGCCTCTACATCCGGACGCTGAGTGGAGAAGGTTTGTTTTGGTGATGTCCACTGACTTTAGGTAGAGTATATAACTGTATTTATATCTGTATTTAATCTTGTTTGATGGTTAAACAGCTAAAGGAGTTTTTGCGAAGAGTTTAAGGCAGAAACCGACGTTAAGTGCGTATCAGCTCGCCTCTCTGTGCTCACAGTGTGTTCACCGCAGGAAGTTTTAAAGCGCGTTGATCAAAGGAGGAGGCAAACATGGACTCCGAGTACCTGAAGAGACATGTGGGGAAGTGTCTGGCGGAGGGACTGGCGGAGGTGGCGGAGCAGAGGCCGGTAAACCCCGTCCTGTACCTGGCACACTGGCTCTACAAATACAACGCCACCGCGCAGTACGAGGCGGAGGTGAGCTGCTGTGAGGGCGACCTGCCAGGAGGGGGCAGCATCACACAGCACAGTCTGCACAGGGTTTACAATAATAATAATAATAATGATAACAAAAATGATCATGTTTGAGTGGCCCACTCTGTATGAGTAATACATATTTAGAAGATACAGAAGATACAGAGTTGCAGTCCAATGACATGGCCAAAACAACAAACAAAACCATCTAGAAACAAAAATCCACTAACTTACCTACTTGAATAATAAGAAAATAAAACACAGGTATCTTACCTGCCTCCCTAAACATAAACAAGAGAAAACTTAAGAAAAGAAAACAGCTTCTCCCCTCTACAAGAACCCGGACTGCACCAAAGAAAGAGTCATAACACCTCGATTTTCAAATGTGTGCATGAAAAAGTAGTTTAACATAAAAATGGAAAAAAAACAAAAAAAAAAACAAAGTACACCCAGCACTGAATGTAACTATTTACTCAAGTACTGTGCTTAAGTGCAGTGTTACATACTTATACTTTCACTTGAGTATTTAGAGTTAATGCTATTTTATATTTTCACTCCACCACATTTCAGAGGCAAATATTCTACTTTTTACTCCACTTCATTTATTTGTTACTTACTGTTAATTTTCTCTTTAAAAAACACAATGTACTGTGCCACTGATCTACACAGTATTACATAAAGTACGTACATTTGGCCCCACATTGACAAAACTATAAGATTAAAATATTCATATTTGTTAGTGAGAGAATAATGTTCTATAACAAGAAAAATAAATACAGAAATAAAATAAAGGTGGTATTTTCAATACTGAGTACTTTTACTGTTGATACTTGAAGTAATGAAGTTGATAATGCTTCTGTATATTTTCTTAAGTAACATTTTATATTCAGGATGTTTACTTGTAATTGAGCATTTTTAGATGATGGTATTTCTATTTTTACTTAAGTAGAGGGTTTGAGTGCTTCTCTACACTACACGAGCTACACTATATAAAATATGCATTTACTCACTTATATGTTAACACTAACTATAGTGTCTTCAGAGTATTTATTTTGGTTTTCTTGCCAGCGTGATTTACAGCACCAGCATGTAGCTGAAAAAACTCTGATAAATCCACGTAAAGACTAAATTACCAACTAGCTGAAGAACATAATGGAACACTTAGCAGCTAAAATCCTCTATCTAAAGGGGGGTAAATATTGGACTTTTATCAGGAATACAACTCCAAAAGAATGATGTTACTTTGTGTCTTTTGACTTAATGTTGTTAATAATACTTACATACTTTAAGTTTGAATGACAGACTTTTACTTGACTATTTTTGTAGTGTAGTTTTTCTAATTTTACTTACGTAAAGATCTGAATACTTTCTGTTCCACTAGCTACAGGATAGAAAAAATAACCCCCCTAACCGTAGTTTACTTGAATTCAGAAGAAGACTAACACCAGGAAAACATTGCTGCTAGCCATTAAACTGATGGCACTAAAGCTATTTCTGCTCACCAGCTACTGCCACTACTACTACCTCAAAGCCCTGATCTTCAAATAGGTTGTGAGAGCTGCAGTGAAGGATGACGCAGACAGTCTAAGCTCTTCAGGATGAGCACTATAAAGCTATAAAGCTTACTGGAGTCGCAGCAATAGTAACAGAGTCACCTTTAACCTGTAGCTTACATTCAGAAACTGCTAACAGAGCCCTGCATGCTTGGAGATCAATGGCTGCCTCAGAATCATTAGAAATAAAACTACAGCTATCAATTGTGCTAAAATAGTGAAGTAGGGTCCTTTTTCTCAGTGACAGGACTTACTGTTGTGCCACTTTTTTATTTGCAGAAAAAGGCCAATTTAGCACTTCTGGAGAAGGAGCGAGAAAAAGCCAGAGAAGAGGCGTTGCACCAGGAGAAACTGAGGGAGGAGGAGCAAAAGATCACTGAGGCTTTGGAAGAATCTCAAAAAGTATGTTTATGTGAGAGAATCCCTGTAACACTCTGAGTTTGTGAGTTTTAATTTTGACTCTGAAAAGTAAGGTTAATATAACTGAAGCTCCATTCATTTGTGTGCATCTAAAATCACCTTCTAACCCAGTTTTCTTGTTCTGCTGAGGGACGGATGTCACTTTTGTTTTAATCTCCTCATAGTCCAACTCTGTGCCACTTCATTTAATCACTTTTAGGTAATGTCTTATTACATCTAGCCTTTAAAAGGCGAATGATCCTATATTTTTCCTGTTTTGAGTTTATTTAAAGCAAAGTCGTTGAGCTAGGAAGAACAGCAGACAAAGGGAGAAGAGAAAGCCACTGCTGTAATGTCCGCAGCTTGCATATAAATCTCCACAACATTTAGAGCAAAATCCTTCTCGAGCATATCACCTCCACCACATCAACAGATCCTTGAGGAGAAACCAAACACCCCATGTCCAGAAAACCAGCAGGACACAGACGAACAGCGAAGTGAAGCTCAGGAAAATGACGCTAAACCAGAGGTGATAAAATGCTCGAATGTGTGTGTCTCAGGTGGTGGTGCCTCCCTGATCTTTTACAGTCACTTCTCTGGTTTGGTTTCCGGTCGGGTTTTAATTCATGACCTGCTGCGGAGGTCTTTTCGGTGGCGGGGTGCTCTCTCTAGTACGGCCTGTGCATGGTGTGCCTCGTGTGGTGTGGAAACGGTCATCAAGTGGTTTCAGGTGATTTAAGGAGGTGGTGTGTCTGCCAGGTGAAGATCACAGATAATCTCACCAGTCCAGAGTCATCCGAGAGCAAACCTCTGGAGGTGCCTGCTGAAAGAAACGAAGGGGAGCCGAGGAGCGATCAAGCAGACGAGAAAACAGAAGCAGAGCCAAGCAACAGTCGTGTAGAGGAGGAGGTGGCGAGCACAGACCAAACAGAAGTGAAAGAAGGTGACCTAGACGAGGATAAGGTGATGAGACACTTTACTTTAGTACCATGGTGTTTACCTGGATGATTAAATGCATGAAAAAAGTAGATAAGCGTTCATACTAAACCTGGAGAACAGAGAGCATAACATCTGCCAGTGGTTCACTGTGAAGCTAAAAATGACATTTATTATTCTGTCTCTCAAACGTTCTGCAGGTGGCCGATCAAGCTGAAACAACTGAATCTGAGCAGACTGAAGCGTTACACTTGACTCGAGACTCCGGTGACTTAGAAACAGACAAAACCGAAGAGCTACCTGACGAACAAAGTCCTCATTCCCCTCAACGCACAGAAAAGGTGATGCTGCTTAAGCACAGGCTATGTGCTGGTGATTTAGGGTGCCACGTTGAAGATGCAAGAGATGCAGGATAAAGAGCAGGGGAAGACAGTGGATAGATAAGAGGTGGTAAAGAAGAGACAGGAGAGAACCACAGCAGCTCACTTGTCAGGAAGAGGAAGGAGGAAAAAAACAGAAACTAAAGAGGAGACACAGAAATCAGGTTCTCCACCACTTTACGACAGTTTTTGCCTTACTCAATGCAAAACTTTGCCAGACCACAACAGAGAGGAGACCCTGTTGACATGTAGAGATATGGTGGGAATGCAGACACATTTGTTTAATGCTTAACCTGAACTGCTCTGACAACCTCATCTCAGGAGGCAGACGGGCAGCGCGCAAGCGAGGCCGCTGATAGCCTGGCTCCGGTTGACGGTGACGCAACGGTGGAGGAGACATTGACGAGCGATAGACCTGTGGCCTCACCTGAAAACACACCTCCTGACGTGGAAGACGACCAAGAGAAGGTAGACTCTGCAGACCAGGTGGCAACGAGTCATGAGGTAACGAGACAAATGAGTCATGATCTATCCGAAATGTCTAGAAACAAAAAAAAAATCCCACAAAGATGCCTGAGCTAAACTGATCTTAGTTTGTACACGTCAGATAGTTACCATTCTGACTGTTTGAGTTAACTGAGCTCCGTCTTGTTTTTCAGGAAGAAAAAGAAGGTGGCAGTGGCTGATGAAGTCACGATCAAGCATGGAGTTTAAATTATTTTATAGCTTCAGTATACATGCAGTTTGGTGGATACATATGCACAAATGCAATATGTGCAAGTCTTAATTAAGAAAATAAACATTCATCTCATGAAATTGTTCATTTGTTGGCTTTATTTATGTACCTCTGTGTCCACACCATCAAGTGTTTGTCTGATTAAACTCAGTTAAAGCAGGAGAGAGGTTAAATTGTTCCAGTGAGGCTGGGGCGTCATGTGATCTGTATTTCCTGCAACACACAGTCCAAATCAGTGTAAATAAATCCACCTCACAATGAAACAGACCCAGCTCTGTTTGATGACGTGGTTTGCGGCGTTATCGCAGCCATGTTTGAGTATTTCTGCCAGATGACGGCGCAGAGTCAACTTTGTCTTTTGTGACCTTTGAACTGAAGGAGGAGGGCCTGGCGTTTTCTCACAGTCCCCGTTATTTTGTTTAGTTTTTTCTATCTGGGCGACGGCGTCACTGATCGGAATCAGCTGCGTGTCATCAAGCGGTCTGATCTGCATCTGCGAGTCCAGAGGGGAGGTTTGGGTTTTTTTTGAGGGGATTATATATAAAGAAAAAAAAAGAAAAAAAAACTGGGAGGATCAGTTTGAGCCGGGATTTAAATGCGCTCTGGGTCTCAGGTTCAGACTCAGAGGTGGAGAGCCAAACATGCGCAGGGTGTAATCGCAGGCGCACAGACAGCAGAGACATGGTGATGGCACTCGTGGCCAACGCCGCGGCCACCGTGGGCGGCCTGATCACCGCCGTCATGAACTACCTCACCGACATGTTCCTGACACCCCCGCTGAACGCCACCCTGCAGCATCTGGAGGAGACCGAGCTCAAGACTTTGAAAGGAGGTGAGTGTGTTTTCTCTGCTTTCACCCACCTCAGAGGTTCTGTTGGAGTCAGAGTATTTTTTTTATCATTATTATTTATATGTATAAATGGTTAAAAGGGTGTGTTGAAATGAGCTACTGTTGAGCTGGATTGCAGTCTGTGTTTAATCTGTTGCACAACTTTTTACCCTTTTGCCTCATTTCAACACCACAGAGAGCAGAGTCCTGAAGGCCAAGTCTCTGTGGGAAAAGTCTGGAGCAGTCATCATGGCAGTGCGGAGACCTGGATGATTTTTGTGCAGAGAGGTAACTGAGAGGAGGAGCACAATGAAATGTCCTCATGAAATAAGTGTTTGGCTTTTTTTTTTTTTTTTAACCCCTTAACAACATTTTTAGTCTTTTTCTTCTTAAGCAGCTGTTAGTCATTTTCTTCCACAGAACTTGCCACAGGTATTCTGTATAAGCTGCACTGAAGCTGTATGAGTGAATTATGCACGATTTAGTATTTTAGAACATAATGTTAAAGGTCTGTTGGTTTGAGTGGTGATTTGCCACACAGCATGACTTTGGATGTCAGAGGGGTTTAAGAGGTAAATAAACTGTCCCTTCTGTTTTTATTTATTCAGTGCATTTGTGATTATCACTCTAGATTTAACTCCATCAGTCTATCAGAGGAGGGGATTGGCACAGTTACAGATAACAAGAGACACTGGCGCTACTGTTCAACACATTTTCCAAGAGGATGTTTGTGTAGCTCCAAGCCAAAAGGTTAAATAACAATATAAATTGGATCAGCTAATGACAGGGTTCATCATAAGTGATGCACCTAAAAACAACACAAATGAAATGGGAAATGCAAACAAAATTAAACCTGATGAAACAACAAATGTAATCACTATATATGGAAAAATAAAGAGGTAAAAAAATATAAGAAGCATCACAAAAGCCTAGTATTTGTTTAGAGTTTGTGCAGTGCTTTTGTATTTGTAGTGCAGTACAGTGACATTTTATTCATGTGACTTTTCTGTGCTCACTGGCTGCAGGAGGCTGCAGAGCTGTCCTCTCTGAAACCCCAGCTGGATGAGCTCGGGGGTCCCTCTGTATGCGGTGGTGAAGGAGGACGTTGGCACCGAGGTCCAGAACTTCAGACCATACTTCAAGGGGGAGATTTTCTTGGATGAGAAGGTAAACTCTTGTGTGTGTGTGTGTGGGTTTTTTTTTTTTTTTTTTTTCCCCTAATGAATCAACATATTGTGTGGTTGCAGATGCTGAGGTTTCACAGTATTTCAAAGTTTCAGCATGCCTCCTTGTAAAAACACTAAAGTCATTCAGTATCTGTGAGTCATTTAGTTTTGCATCAATTATTCAAGACCTTTTCTCTGGCTGCTTTACAGAGGCGTTTTTATGGGCCCCGGGAGCGGAAAATGGGTCTGCTGGCGTTCCTTCGCATTGGGGTGTGGATGAACGGCTTAAGGGCCTTCAAGAATGGCTTCATGGGAAACGTTTTGGGAGAAGGTTTTGTCCTCGGTGGGGTGTTTGTCATCGGCCGAGGACAGCAGGTAACCCTATTGTTTCCATGGTCATCACTGCACAATCAGTTGTATAATAAATGTAATGTATTACTTTACACCATGACAAAAGGGAGTAAAAGGATATTTTTCATTTACACTTTTTTTTTGGTTAGGAAAAACCCTCATTGTTTGCGTTCTCCTACAGGGGATACTACTGGAGCACAGAGAGATTGAATTTGGAGATAAAGTGAATACTCAAGATGTCCTCCAAGCTGCCAGAAGAGTAGCACAAGAATTTCAGCCATTGGAGAAGAAATAATGCTTTCTATTACCCCCCCAGTGGATAAAATCCTCATATCTGCATATGTCATGTTCTTGATTAGTGGTGAAGTGGTTCATCTTGGTTTTTTTTCAGTGGTTTTTTTTTTTTTTTTTTTTTTTTTTTTGGACAAACTATCTTTTCAGATCGGAGTTTAAAACCATGTAAATGACATACAGCTACACAAATGATTGTATAACTCTTGTTTTCATCTTAGTGGAGATTGTAATACAAGTTTGATGTTTAAGTTATGAAGGGTGGGGGGTGGAGAGAATTTTGTAAAGTGTACAATAGATTTGTTTGTTGGTCTGCTGGTCTCAGGAGAACCAGGATACATTTTGGGGTGTGAATGAGTAGTAAGAGGCTCTGAGTGTGTTCATGATGGTCTGTCTTTAAACTCGGAGAGGAAGCAGTCCTGATCTCTAACACTCAGTCTCCTGTTATTGTTCAGACATGCTGGTGTGTTATCTTGGGAGCCAAGAACCTGTGACCTTTTGACCAATAAAATGCGTGAATAAACTTTGGGTGTGGCTGGATACTTTCATCTGAAACAACTATGGGAACAGGTTTGTTTTCATTTATTTAACAATCATAGAATTTAACTGTTACTGCAGAGAAAAGCAGCAGCATGTACAGTGTAGCTGATAAAGTTAGTCACCCCCACAAAGGCTGAGGTCTGTCAAATACTGTATCTAATTATTTTTGCTTTTCATGCCTCATTTTAATACTTAAAAGACTCAAGATGGTTTGTGTTTAAAGTGTTTAAAAGCAAAAAAGAAACGATGGTTCAGTCTTGCTACTCAAAACAACAATAAAACTGCACTTCAAAGTCTTCCTCCACATGTTGAGGAAGATTGTGTGATATGGTTTAGAGTTATAAAACAGCTGCAGGACTGAATGGACCTTGTGGGTACATTGCTGAGACAAAACTTGACTTTTTTCTTTACAAAATGTGGACAACACCTTATCAAACATATCAGTTATGCCCAGGGAGCCTAGTCATCAGGGTCAAATAATGGGGGTTTGTATAGAGATGTCATAGCTCTGTTGAAAGCTCTCACAAGTTAAAACAGAAGAAAAGAGGTTTTGTTGTGGTGTTAGTCTTGTCAGTAATGTAGCTGGCTCATCCTCAAATTTCTGAGCCCTGTTATCTACTTATGAAAGAAATGTGTCATGTAACTGCCTTTTATGTAGATTGTACAGACGTATCTATTGTCTTTCCTCTCTTCAGTTATGTCCTTCATCCTTGAGGGGGAGCTCTTTAATGTGTGGTACGTGGCCCTGGCGGCTGTGGCCACACTGATTTTTGTCGTGGCTCTTGCCAACACTGACTTATTCCTAATGAAGTCAGCCCCAGCCTCTCTGGAGGAACTGGGAACCGCTGATCTCCAGACAACAACAGGAGGTGAACAAACTATACACACACACACACACACACACACACACACACACACACACACACACACACACACACACACACACACACACACACACACACACACACACACACACACACACACACACACACACACACACACACACAGATAGATAGATAGATAGATAGATAGATAGATAGATAGATAGATAGATAGATAGATAGATAGATAGATAGATAGATAGATAGATGTACATTTTGTGTGATTCTACAGACAGGAAGATGGTGAAAGGTCAAACCTTGTGGGAGAGAAATGGAGGAGTGAGGCGTCCTGGATGAGCCTTGTGCAGAGAGGTACAGTGCGTATATGTGTGAGATATAATACACATTAACTGAGTGCACTGGGGCTGCTACAGCTGAACTGATCCACTTTTATGTGTCGGTTGAGAGGAGGCACTATTGGATATTTTAGTATCTGTAAATAAGCTAAAACTTAAAAACAGGATGCATCTGTCCTCGTCTGTTCAGCCTTTTGTTTTTTTTTCAGCGAACAGCTTGTGTCATTATTTGAGGAAAATATGAGTAATGAGAGGAAAAACCACTGTGCACATATGACAGAGTGAAGAATCAGCAGTATTAAAATACACAGTGTGACATCTCTGGGAGGCAATGATTTTTTAGTTTAAAGGTCAGGTGTGTTTCCCATGTATTACTATAGAAGTAACTCAGAGAAAATGATCAATTACACTAGAAAATAGTAGAGAAAAGGAATATTGCTTTATGGCACAAAACTGAACACATAATATTCACACTCCCAAAACAGCCTTGATTGTCTCAGACAATATGTTTACAATATTTGTATTTAAGTGCTGAAACGCACCATTAATTTGACAATAAAACTGTAACGTTTTACTGTCAGCAGATAGTTGATGTCTGTTTCGTCTCCCTGCAGGAGGCTGCAGAGCTGTCCTCTCTGAAACCCCAGCTGGATGAGCTCGGGGTCCCTCTGTATGCGGTGGTGAAGGAGGACGTTGGCACCGAGGTCCAGAACTTCAGACCATACTTCAAGGGGGAGATCTTTGTGGACCATGAGGTATTTGTACACAGGGTTCAACTGGGATTCATTATCCAATACTACTTTCTTTCCTCTTTTCTTCCCTTTTTCCTTCCTTCCTTTATGTCTTTATTTATTCATTCATTTTTCAATTTGCAGCGAGTTTTCTATGGCCCTAAATACAGAAGAATGGGTCTGGGTCTTGGTCTTGTTCACCTGGGTGTCTTACGAAACCTGGTCCATGCGCAGAGGAAAGGGTACCAGGGGAACACAAATGGAGAGGGGTTCATTCTTGGTGGCTTGTATGTCATTGGAGCAGAGAAACAGGTAAAACAAAACAATTTCAGTCTTTAAGAGTCATTGTTTGCATCCCATACCCATTTATTTGTGACTTTTTGATCAAAGTTTGCAGAAATATTCTTGTAGATGACACTGATGTCTCCCTTCTTACTCAGGGTATACTACTGGAGCAGAGAGAGAAGGAATTTGGAGACAAAGCTGATCTGTCTTCCATCCTGGAGGCCGCAAAGAAAACTAATAAAAGCCAATAAACTGGAGAATAATTTAAAATATAAATAAGTTAATATATATCATAGTTTCATTTGGTTGCTGTGCTGTTAATGTTGGTTTGTTCATGACAGTCTGTGTCTAAATCACTGGAGAGGCAGACCTGAAGCTGGAAACCAACTCAAACCGCAGTGTTAATAAAATTATACGATTTAATGAAATTGGATTTCATCATCTGTTTATAAATGTAAGTTGAATTCCTGTGACCTGTCGCGGTATCATTAATTAAATTGTTTGTTTGTTTGTTTTATCAGCATCTGATACATAGAAAGTTCTTATAATACTGGCAGTTGATTGGCACATTTGTTGTCCAATCAATTTTACCCAATTAACCACAATCCAGCCAATGCGCGCGGCAGGGGGCGGAGCTTTAGCAGAGAGAAACGTCCCGGCCAGGTGCGTCAGGTCGTGTAGCACAACATGGACTCAGGTGGGCCAACGACTTCATTTAGTTTAGTTCACTTACACGATATGGGATGAATTTATAGCGTACAAAGCTGCCACTTGTCAGAGTCTGTCTGGTAGCATTTATTATTATTATTAAGCAGAATACATAAGAAGAGCTGCTTCGTTGTCTGAAATGTGCGGTAAGTTTCTTTTCCTGTGCGTTTCTTTGTCGTCTTATATTGTCTGCATTTGTCCCTTGTAATTGTCAGATACTGGGGCAGAATAAAATCTGACGTTGCGTAAGAAACAAAGATACACTCGGTGAAATGTGTCTAAACGTTAAATGACGCTTTTTGACGCTGCCGCAACTTTGCGCGCTTGTTTTGGTGAGCGGCGCTGTCCGGAGTGCTGAAGCTATGCGGGACGCTCGGGGGAACCCCAGGGTGACGACATGAGGACACACCGCTATCACGGGTTAAGTTTGGTGACATGTTACCATGGTACCGACACCATGTGACATCCTGACTCTTAAGTGGGTCAGGAGCTTAATAAACCCATTAAATCCTGTTTTTAACCTCACACGTACAGTACGCTGACTTCATAAAGGCTCAATGTACTTTACTTGAGTATGCAACTGTATTCTTCTACTCCACTACATGTAAGAGGTAAATATTGTACTTTTTGCTCCACTACATTTTTCTGACACCTTTAGTTACTCCTCAGATTAATAAACTATTTAAACCCTCCCTGGATCAGCTGCAAAATGCATCGTCGCAAAGCTGAAAAAAGGCTGTTTTCCTTCTTTTTAGAGATATGTGGTTCTCTCAGGACAGAGACGCTACAGACGTATGATGATCTTATGGCCATGCATGCATTGTTGTGCATTAAACTGAGCTCAGTCTGAATAATCTACAGCAGTAAAATATAACATACACATTAATTAAAGCTGTAATATTCATCCAGAAACATCAAGATAAGAGATAAGATAAGATCCTTTATTGATCCCACAGTGGGGAAATTTCACCGTTACAGCAGCTCAAACACAATTTAAAGGAGACATTAAATAATAGAGACAAAATAAACACAAAAAACAATATGTACAATAAATAGTAAATAGTAATAATAAGAGAAAAAGAAAGAAACAATGTTTATATACACAGCCTCACCCAGTTAGATGTGCAGTGGTGAGGTGTTATTGCACAGGTGAATATGGATATATAGCAAGATATGAATTAACCATATAAGTAAATGAGTGGAATGAAAAAAGACCATAAAGTGCATAGCTAGGACTTCAGTAAACATCAGTGCAATGATAAAACATCAGTAAACATCAGTCCTACTGTGGTATGAAAATTGTTTGTTGCCATGACAGAATTACAGTGCAGCATTAAACAGTCTGACAGCATTTGGGATGAAGGACCTGTGGAAGCGCTCCTTCCTACACCTTGGGTGTCTGAGTCTGTTACTGAAGGAGCTGCTTAAGGCCCCCTGCACAGTCTGATGCAGAGGGTGGGAGGTGTTGGTCCATGATAGGTGGACAGTTTGGCCAGAGCCCTCCTCTCCCCTAGGGCTCTGGCCAAACTATCCTATAACATATCCTATAATATCCTATAACATATCCTATCAGATATAAAGTAAAACACTGACAGGGAACATTTTACTGAACTATGAGTAATTTTCTTTTTATACTTTTAAGTACATTTTGCAGATAAAATATGTACTTAAGTAAGGCTTTGAATGCAGGACCTGTGGAATATTTTCAAAGTGTGCTATTTTTACTAAAGTAAATGGATACTTCTTCTGCCACAATGTTCTTGATGCTTGATGTGTGTATTTATCCAACCAAGTGTTTATTTTTGAGACTCAGACAGGTGAGAGAGATGGGCAGGAATGGACCTAGGTGTGACTCCAGGAAGCCACATACTCAGCTGTCATGTCACAAAGCGGTCTACATCGGTGAGTTATATTATCCTGCTATTGCCCTCTAGTATCAAGCTACAAAAAATTGCACATAAACACAATGTGTGTGTTTACAATGCAGCTGTGAACACACTCTAGTCTCAGTATGCAGTGGACAAGTTGCCTGAGGATCCCCTTCCTTCTGCTGTATGCTGCTGTAGACTCCTCCACCCGGAGCTGAGCCCCAGGTGGAGTGTGTGTGAAAGGGGAGCCCACCAGCCTCCATGGCTCACTCGTCGGACCCATCCCGCAGGGAGAAGACCCCAGGGACCCAAGGGTCACACACGGCTACACGCAACCTCTTACGGAAGAAGGAGCAGCGCCGACGTGGAATCCGATCCTCCTCACCAATGGGCCGGGTCATCCTCATCAACTCTCCTGTGGATGGTAAGTTGTGGTAGTTGTGTAGTGCATATTACAGCCTGCAGTCTACTGTGAACAACAACACTGGTTTCATCTGGTTTATAAGTTGGACAGCAAGGAATTGTTAGTATTTATTTTAGATATTTTGTCATGGATTAGATTTAATAAATGTGCACATATGAGAGCTACTTAGCAACATGAGTTTATTATCTTACATAAGTAAAGCATTATACAGAAAATATTTAACCAACCATCAAACAACCTCCTACTGCCATATATCATAAATGCTCAAATAAGATGGAAGTTTGAGTAGTATCACCTTAATATTTATGGTACAGGAATAAGATTTGTGACCATTAATATCTTAAAAACAAATCATTCATGTGATACTGTTAGGTGGAGATGACAGCGAGGACCTCCACACGATTACAGTGGATAAAAGTGTGGACGGAAAGCTCGGTTTCAGTGTGCGTGGAGGCTCAGAACATGGCCTCAGCATCTTTGTCAGTAAGGTGGAGGACAACAGCACAGCAGGTAAACTGACTCACTAACATGTGGCAATAATGTTATATTATTTTATCTTTTTTTATAACTGTAGTAGATGATGTTTGCGTGTGTGTTCACAGAGGAAGCCGGCTTGCTTGTAGGTGATAAACTGGTGGAGGTGAATGGTATCAGCCTAGAGAGCATCACCATGAGCAGCGCTGTGAAGGTCCTGACAGGCAACAACAGGCTGAGGATGGTGGTGAGACGCGTCGGCAAAGTCCCCGGCATCCGCTACTCCAAGGAAAAGACTACCTGGTGATGAGTTCTTCCCCTTGATATTAGCTCAGTGTATCACAGACGTATCGGACTCTCATCGACTCCTGCTGTACTGTTCATCTTCCAGGGTGGACTTGATTCACAGGCGGATGGTGGTGGAGGAGAGCGGGCGGACACCTTCGGAGAGCAGCTCAGGAAGCGCCCTCCAAAGGATCGTCCACCTTTACACCACCTCGGACGACTACTGCCTGGGATTCAACATCCGTGGGGGAAAGGAGTTTGGTCTGGGCATCTACGTCTCCAAGTACTCTGCCATGGAAAACAACAGCTCTTTCTAGAACGGAAAACACATTAAACTCATTAAATAATCTCTTTACTACATTCACTGAGCACTCCCATGTTGTTGTTTCAGACTGGATCCTGGTGGTCTGGCTGAGCAGAATGGAATAAAGATGGGGGACCAGATCCTGGCTGCCAACGGGGTGAGCTTTGAGGACATCAGCCACAGTAGTGCTGTGGAGGTGCTGAAGAGCCACACACATGTCATGCTGACCATCAAGGTGAGAGTGCTGATGGGCAGCGGCCCAGTGAAGCATGCAGGGAGTGTTGACCATGAATTCATTGCAGAGAGAAAACTATGGAGCCCTTGGAGTTTTTTTTTTTTTTTTTTTTTTTACAATTTTTCATGTCTGCATGTCTGTTTTACACGTGTTTTTGTTGCTGTAACATAAGAGAAGATTATTCTACTTTTTTATTATGCACAGCTTTGTCTTGTTCTTTTTTAATGCTATACAAGACAGCGTGACAAGAAAAGAGCTTTTCAGTGGTTCCAGTATTTCAGCTAAAATGAAGACAAAAGACATGGCAGCAGTAGATATAAAACAACTGATTTAGTCAGTAATGTTTTGTGTGAAAGCTTTTATGTTTTTTGTGTTTTTGTTTTGTTTTTGTTTTTTTTAATGGACACATTTCAGCCTCCATGTGACATCCACAGTGTTGACAGAAACAGTTTTTGTCATTTCTTTTAAATGTTAAATGGTCATAAGTCATTATTAATAGAGGCTGTGTTCTTATATAATAGACAAACAAATAATAGAAGTCATGCAGGGATATTTGGTGTTGAATTTGGTGTTAACAATAAGCTGAAGAGGGTGTATCATGTTCCATATAGAGTCTTTTGTTATTAGAAAGCGTGTCTGTTCGTTCATTATTGCCTCCATTGGATGACCTGACATGCGTTAACTTTCTGACCTGTTTCCTGCCTGTCATCTTTAATTCTCTCCCACACACAAACCAAACTGCACAAGCCACGTCACTGCACAGTGGATGTAGCGGCGGTTTGTGTGGCAGGGCCGACAGCTGGCACGCAGTCGTAATATTCCTCACTCACTTTACTTGTCGGAGCTTGGGTTTCGCACTGTGAAAAATAGCCAGGCGGTGTGCATTATTCACCAGGTAGCTGGGATCAGATGCTGATCAAAGCTTAGAGCTGTGTTTTGGGAAAGTTTTGTCTCAGGATCCCTCACTTTTGCCCTTTGTTCAAGAGTGAGAAAGCATCGCAACTATCAAAGGTTACTAGAAAGTCAAATAGCAAAATGTACTTCTATTTGAAAAGGAAGAGGTGTTTGGTTTTGAGTCTCTGTGTGGTTCTAGGGTTACTCTTTATCAAATATAGCGATCCCATAAAACTTTCAAGGTCTCTACTGTATCTTATTTGCATATCTGTGGCCATATCTTCACAGGAAGCAGGACGATACCCTGCTTATAAGGAGATGGTAGCAGAATACAGGTGGCTCAATAAGCGTATGTATCTGTTTTTCTTTCCTCAAGTGTCATTTGAGCCGTTCTGTTTGTCTTCAGTGAATCTGTAAAGGACACCCAGTGATAGGCTTAGATTAATTTAGGTTAGATGATCTTTTGTGTTCTTCCTCAGTGGCCAACGGGACCCACAAATCTTCTTCCCAGGGTTCAGAGTCAAACTCCTCAGCCTCCTCTCTGTCGTCCGGGACTCCAGTTAGCTCTCTGAGCGGCCTGTCCCAGGTCATGTTCCCGCCCAGCCTACCATTTGGTTCAGACATGGTGGATGTCTGCATCTCTACTGAGGACCAGAGGTCAGGGTCACGTGTTTATTTTCTGTTTTTCATCTTAAAACAAGAGTAACAAATACTAGAAACAAGATAAACTTATATACTTATATACATTTTACTTTACTGGTGGTCTGTTTACACTGCAGACACACACAGCTTTTGGGTTGCAAAAGCAGCATGTTTATTCTTTGGGCAAGACCATTCATAA
Organism: Scortum barcoo; assembly: GCA_023238725.1. Lineage (NCBI taxonomy): Eukaryota > Metazoa > Chordata > Actinopteri > Centrarchiformes > Terapontidae > Scortum > Scortum barcoo. The sequence goes on from CM041542.1 coordinate 17,606,221, forward strand.
TCATAGTTGTTTATTTGTCCAGGTCGGAGTCGGAGCGAATTGAGACTGCTATCCAAACAGACCTTCCCTCTCAGAAGATGGGTGCAGACACCACTCGCAGCCTGGGACCAACCACTCTGCTCAAAGACACTGTGATTCGTGCAGAGGAGGCCAGAGGAAGGAAAGAGTCCCCTAAGACAGCCGTGCTGCTGGCTCTCAGCAGACCGAGCCGACCAATCAGCAGATCCCAGAGTCAAGTCACGGTGGCTGGTGAGATGATTCGAGAGTGGGTAACATAAAAAAAAAAGTTCATTACATGAGTTGCATAAATGACTTGGCTGTTGCTATTCAAACACAGAGATCGATCAGAAGAAAGAAAAGAAACAGAAAGGGAAGGACCCTGAGGAGAAAAGCACCCTGCAGCGCTCAAAGACCTTCGTCAACTTGCTGTTCAAAGGGGGACGCAGAAGAGAAACTTCCAGGGGGCGTTCCAAGTCCCCATCCACAGACAAGGCTGGGAAAGGTAGCTGTATGTCTGTATACATCACTACTAATCTAAAGGATATGAAAGAAATCCTTTTGATCCTATTGAAGATAGCAAATCTAAAAATCAGGTTGCAAATGTATAGTTAAATTCATATTTTTAGAAACGGTTACTAAGATAGGAATAAATAGTGCAGCTTTGGGACAGTTTTCAGCCAAGATTACTTCTCCTAACCCTTTGGTGAAACAGTGAGTATCTACATCAGCAGGACAGTATATGTGTGACTGAGTCAAAGTAAACTACAGTGTGTGTGTGTGTGTGTTCATGGTAATGGGACATGTCAACTTATTGATGTGTTTTTAATAGCTTTTGGACTTTAAAGGAGCTGTTTGGCAGAGAGGAAGGAAATAAATATGTGTTTGGATAGACAGACTTTCTGTTGGTAGAGTCAGTTCATTGTTCCTGTTGGTATATTCATGGGATTTGTTTATAATAAGAAAAATAATGAAGAATTTCAGTATTATCCTTTAACTAAATAAATCAAATCTCTCTCCTCACAGTGACCCTAACCCCCTAACCCTACAAATGTGAGTTTAACTCACTGTCCAGTGAATCTTGCTTACTTCTACTTCTACGAGTATGCAGTATTACAGGCTGTATGCAAGGCAGCTACATACTGATTTCCTGAGACTGTAACTATGTCATTCAGTAACATCAAGGCTTATTTATACTATTTATACTATACTAAAACTTGAAGTGAGTCGGACTCCAAAGAGGTATTTATGGTCATATTCCATAGCACTGATTCTTCATTGTAATGTCCTCAGAGGGACGACAGGTCAGTATGATGCCAAATTCAGAGATGCTTGGAGTGGTGGAGGACATGGCCCGCAGGCTGCTGACTGAGGAAGATGTGGCTGCAGTGATGAAGACATGTCAAAAGGTAAGAAGCTTTGGTCACATCTGCAGACATATGGAGAAATTGTAGTTTTTAGATGTGATAATGCTCTGAAGCCCGTGATTTGTTTACAGTATTTATCACACATCATGCCTTTACAGCATATTTCACATATCTGCTAAGTGATTATTCAAGATAATAAATTGTTGATTTTCGTTGATACTCTTAACAGTATGTGGCGGAGCGGTCTGTGGAGAACTTGATACGCCACCTGCTGGTCGTGCTGGACAGACCTGAGAAGCTGCTGCTGCTGAGGGAAGTCAGGTGAGAAGAATAGAGAACAGAGGAAGAGGGAATAATTTACTCCAAAGCGACTGATTCAATCATTAATAGTAATGTAAATATCATCTGAAACTAGTGATAATTGCAAGACAATTACAATTTCATTTAATTTGTTCAAGTAGCTTTATCAAGCTGATACGCTGCTAAAATATAATATACAGAAATAAAAATTTATATTATGAAAATGTTTTTTATGCCTGTGTGGATAAACTCAAAACTACCCTCCACTTCAACAGCCCTTGTATAAATCCATTCAGAGAAACTGTTGTATTACAAATACTGCCAGAAGGAGATTAAGTACTTTTCAGGATAATCTTCTCAAACCAAATGTTCCACAATAAAACACTGATGACTAATTAAAATGTTTTGTAATGTAACACAACGGTGAAAATGACTCAGCATTTCTTCCCATGTCATCTCGTGTCTCAGGCTGCTGCTTCCTGCCTCTGACCTGAGTGCGTTCAATAACATAGTGACCCCCATTGAGGCCGAGGCTTACGACATCCTCAAGTATCGCTCAAGTGAGTGTCATATGTGCTAGATGTCAGCATAAGTGTGATCATGTGCAAAGGAAGCTGAATTCACAGCAGTGACTTTAATAAAGATACAACGCAAATAAGCTCTGTACTCGTTATGCTCTGTAAAAATCCATTTTTCTGTCTTCTTTATATCGTAGTCCGAACTCCTCCTCTTCGGTCTCCCACATCTGGTCGAGCACCTAAACGCCGGCTCATCACTCCCATCCCAGGTCAGTAATACTACTATTACTACTACTACAATACACTGCAATGCTCTGCTGACATTTTTTTATTCTAAATGACTTATTCTAAATGACTTATTCTAAATTACTTTCTTGACGTTTGCATTGCTTGTTGTTTTTTTGTTTGTTTGTTTGTTTTTTGTGTTTATTGCACGAAAACACCAAGGCAAATTCCTTGTGTGTGAAAACCTACTTGGTAATAAATATGATTTTGAACTGCATGTCTTTGATTTTACTAGGACTATTAAACTGGCTATTTTCCCTCCATAAATTAGGTCTTGATGATGGTGTTTTTTTTTTTTTTTTCTTAAAATTGATTTGAAGAGTAGTACTCTTGATAATGTGCACTGAGAGAGTTAACAAACACGGAGCTCTATTTATGCCAAGAAAAGTAAAAAGAAATGTATAAAATTTTAGGCATAATAACAAATGTAAAATACTCAATTGTGTATATTTATTTTTCTTTAACGCTACTTGTGTATCTCTGCTGCATGTATGTTTTTTTTTTTATTTTGTGTATACATATGAGCTGCACCAAAGACAAATTTCCATCCCTTGGTGATGGACAATAAAGCTTGAAGTCAAAATGATCAGACAATAAAGAGAACAGAGAAGTATAGATTTTGACTAGCCACCATTATTTTATTTTTTATCATGACGTTATTGCAGAAATGGGCTTCTATACTTCCCATTATGTCATTAAAATGGAGTCAAAAGTGCACGGGTCACATAAAAAGGTGCTAATACGACATGTGCTTTCCCTCCAGATTACAGAGGAGGCTTTGAGCTCCACAGTGCAGAGGAGGTGGAGAAGGAGAGCCACCTACTGGAAGGGCTGGAGAGGCTCAGTGTGTCTGGACCTCGAGGATCCAGGGAGAGGTCCCACCCCTCCAGATCCTTTACCCCGCTGCTGGACATACCGGTGGATGGATTTAACACAGAGTCCAGAGACCTCAGACCCCCCTCTGCCAGTTCCATGCTCCCCAACTGGCTGCTGGCCCACAGCAATGACTCCCGTCCACTTCTCCGAACAGATATCGGTACGATTCGCTCCGTCCACTTCGATGAGGTTTCGCTGCACTCAACCTCAGAAAGAGGAAGGCTCCCGTCTAGAAACAGCCAGTCCAAAGGCAAAAAGGAGAAAATTGGAGACAGGAGTAAAGAAACTGTGTTCACGCTGCAGAGTGCTGCTCGCAGGAGTCGACCCTTGTTGTCGCAGGTGTTTAGTTCAAGTTCAGATCAACAAAAGGAGAGCGAACAGGTGAACGGCCATCAGGGTTCCTCTGAGAACGGGCTCAACGGCTCCGACCCCGAACAGGAGTACACACTCAAAACTGTCAGCATCTCCAAGACCAAACAGTCACTGGGTAAATCTGTTCGCTTCTATCTGATTTAAGGTCTGGGAAGCTAGAATCAAATTATAAAGTGTCAAGCTGACAAAATTACAAAAGCATGAATATTTCATTTTTCCACTTCTGTAGATATTTAACAGGCAAATAGTTTTGGTTTTATTTTTTTATTTGATATTCATCACTGAGATTTATGCATTTATCCCAAAATCCCAAAATTTTTGAAAAATGAAAAAAAAAAAAAACTGCCTAAAACGGTGAATGACTGAACTAACATGTACTTGACTATAGTATTGTTTTCAGTACAGATGCAGTTTCTATGAAGATTTTAGCAGCTTCCAGATTTAAAAAGAAGCTTATTTGTAAACCGTTCTCTTTACTCATGTTTCTTTCTTCAGTTTTGTAGTACAGCAGTATTTTTTCAGTATTGACTTAAAGTTCATTTAAAAATGTGAAAATATACACATGCAACATCACTGCAGGTGCACATCTCACTTTGCCTCTGGCACAGTTCAGTTAAATATGACAAGTTGAAGGTTTTCCAACAACCAGGTGGCACAAATGAGTACTTGTGAAGAAACATATGCTACTGTTGGTACACAAATATAAAATACATGACTAACTCTCGTGTTGTGTTGATGCTTCAGGCATCAGTATATCTGGCGGGATGGAGTCGAAGGTTCAGCCGGTGGTGAAGATCGAGAAGATCTTTCCTGGAGGAGCTGCCTCCACTTGTGAAGTGCTTAAGGTGACAGGACAGTCACTGACCTTCCTGCAGTATTCACCAAATAACTTTTTACGATTTTCTTTATACCACATAATTTAAGACCTCACACGATCAAAACATCCAAAGCATGAAAGTATGAAAAGTTATAATTCATTCAATTCATGCCATGGGAATGCAGATATGCAGCAGAAAATGGATTAACCAAATACATTAAAAAGAATGAAAAACATTTAAAAACTTTTAACTCTTGCTGCCTTTGGCCAGTAAGCAAATATTTAAGACTTTCTTAAATTAAATTTAAGACTTTTTACAACCTGCTATGGCCTACCTTTGAGTTTCAGTACTTTGAAGATCTGCAGATGCCCTGTTGACACAGAAGTAAACAATTACTGTATCTGACTTATAATCTATATAATCTATAATCTGTAATCTTTCCCTCTTGTGTCCTCAGGCTGGATTTGAGTTGGTGTCTGTGGACGGATTCTCCCTGCAAGGAGTTACGCACCAGCATGCTGTCGACATCATCCGAAAAGCATTCAGCAATAAGGCCAAAGACCCCATGGTGTTTGTGGTCAAAGTCCCCAGAAACCTTTGAGAGGAAACTCAAGACACTGCTTATGAATTTAGAGAAATAATCAGCCTCTGGGACTAACAGGAGACAGAGGCAGGAAAACTTGAACTCCTGCCTGAACACACTTATGTGCTCTGAGGTCAGGTATGTAATTTTGCCATTCATGTTAATGTTTGTTCAAGTCTGAAGTGACTAAATGGACACTAAGACTGTTGAGCAAAAATTTAAAAAGGCCTAAGGCAGCAGATTATGGAGAAGGATTAACAAATGAATATATGAGAGAATCTGAGGAATTTTGTCATGAAAATACCCCGAAGATAAAGTCAACAAAATCTGAAATCATGAAACAATGGTGCTCCTGATGCCTTAATGTTTCTCTTCACTTCACCTATGCCTGTCAGGAACATGATTTCCTTTTTACATTTTATGTTGTATTAACATCCAAAGACACAGAGGTAGGTGTGTCTTGGATCAGCAGTGTACGTCAGCACTTCTAAATGTTTAAATGTGCAGGATGAGAAACTGCTAACTGTAACCTGAGTGCCTTTTTAAATGCCCCATGGACTAAACACGCAAGTCTGGCTCCATGCTGTTAAGGTGGCTTGAAGTTTAAACATTGAGCTGCAGAGGGCAGATATGAGCTACGCAGGAACATGTCTGCTCTGGGCAGCAGCTGAAAGAAACCACAAACCTTAAAACATTGCCTAAATATAAACAAGATGAGTGCTGTAGAATAAATGATGAAAACCCAGATAAAACCATTATTCAATATGTTGTTTCTGCAAAAATTCTGTTATCGCACTTTAGTGTATATCATTTGAACAAATCTCCATGTGCCACACACAGCTATTAGATTTTGTCTTTTTTAATTAAAAACATAGGTTTGTTCAAGAAATGTACAGCATGAAAATATACATTTAATGTGTACAAATATCGTGGATTATAAAATTATACTGAGGAACCAGAACAAACATCCACACAAACATTAATATACAGGCATCATATCTGTAGGAGCAAAAAATAATGTGTGACATTGCTTTGGTCTATTCACAGTGGCTATGTTTTTTTTTTTTTTTTTTTGTGAGATAGACATACATCTCTGGAAGAAAACTTTTATGATTTGTCAGGGTTATTTACAGAGGATGATCGATCAATCAGCAGTAAGAGGAACACAAACTGTCTTCTTCTCTTGTTTCTGTCATACGGGGAAGAAAATACACATGAAACAGATCCTATACTGTAAATGTTGGTGAAAAACAGTCCACTTTACACCAACACCCATAATTCAGTGCATAATTTCCCTTCAGTGATGTAAATCTTAGTAACACATTACCTACACACAGCAATCGATCATTGAGCTCTTACAGAGAGTAGTAGTAAAGTATTTTTTCTAATTATAAGATACAAGATTGTGGGTGCGCTCTAGTACTCTGACACACTTTTCTTATTCGTATGTACACTTGAGTTTTACCGGAAAAAGACACTGAATTCAAGTATTAGCACACTTATCATGAGGCTTTATACTTATACATGCGTATTACTATGAATGAATTTAAAACTGTAGTAAAAGGGGATATAATGATATACTGTATAACATGAGTCATGATATCTGTCAGCCATGAGAGATTTTGTGATTGGGTTCATACTGTGGTTGCTATACCTTTTTAATATCTGTAAATCAACCACACTCCTTTTTTCCCCTATTAAGAACTCAAAATACTGTTGCTCCCTTTTTATATTGTCTACTTCGTTACTTCAGGAAAAGTACATTATTTCAAACCCAAATTGGGCTTTGGAAAAGTGAATCTGGGCTCAAAACATTTGTCTTTTTCTAATGTAACAAAAAAATTTAGGGGGGCAGTTTTTACATGATTTTTGCATTGATGTGATGAAGCACCTTCATCTGCTGGATGTTTCATTTGCTGAATTAACACACTGACAAACAAATAAACATCAGTGGGCCCAATAGGCCTTTTCCACTGAAGACATTTCAAAATTTCAACATCACTGGCTTAAATGATTACATTGATGATGGCTGAAATCCATTTAGTTGCTTCAGTTTCAGGGTTCTGCGTCTCTGTTGCAGGCCTTTTTGATTGCACACATTTGGACATGTCACAGCAAGAAAAAAGAGCAGGTGGAACAAATTTAACGATGGCTCAGTTCCAATAATGTCCCAGGAAGCTATGACAGTGAGCCATTATGAACAAAACCAGGACCTGGAACTGGGACTCTTTGTAATGGAATGCAGTCGTTATTAATATTATCAATTACACTTGTGCTTTTCCTGCTATAATGTGCAAAAACATCTGCTGTGAAAAAGGCCAATTGATTTAATGTCCTGATATACAGTATATCAATATTACAGTACATAATTATCATACATGTACCGTGATAGAAGATCCTTGTCTCCGACCTACACCGGAGGATGTGAGTGATTTAATCCAACCTTATGATGTCAGGCGACAGTTTGACAAAATTTTATTTAAACCATTTGTGTGTGAGTAAGAGAAACACTGACATGCACTGGATGTGAGGTGATAAAGAAGCTATTTGTTCCAGGTGCTTTTGCGCTGAATTACATTAGACTCTACAGATGCTGATGATATCCTCTGTACTATTCAGGGTAAAGTATCCAGGATATTAGAAACTTTATTTTCCTTAAACTGGACCGAATATTAAGAGTCCAGAAACTTCTTAGTCTGCTTAAAGTTATAAAAAATAACTCATTTGTGCCATATATGGTTGGAAACATTGATTATTTTTGTCCCTTGACCATGGCGACATCTGTTTACTCATTGGTTTTACGTAAAGACTCGAGTAGTTTTGAGAAAACAACAACAATCATCCTCATCATCATTGGCACCTCGTTCTGATTCACTCACTTTTACCATGACATGCTGAATGTGTGGTATCCCACGTTTACTGTCAAGTGACAACAGCGTGGGCTCTGTCCAAATTAACTGTACTAATGAGAGTTGACTGTGAACACAGAGTGGGAGTGTAGTGCTAAACCCAGCAGGAAAGGGAGAGTCATTACCAACAGGAGGAGTGAAAGGTTGGAGAAATTACTCATATGCAACAAATTCTCCCACAAATGCCAAAACTGGGAAAGCGTGCCGGGGCGCTGATGTCTAGTTAGTTAGTGCAAACACCAACACAGACATTAATGGAGGCACAGAGGACTGAGGTGGCCTACTAACGACTAATAGAGGTCAGTGGCTTTCAAGTGGGACTCCTTGGAGAATTAGACCAATGAGGCAGATGTAAAGTGTGGCTGATTTAACACTGCAGATTTTTTTTTTTCATCTAAACGTGAAAGACCAGATCTGTGATATGTAAGTGGAAAAAAAAACATTTAGCTGACAGTAGTGCAAATCAAAAGATGAAGACACGGAAGTCAAATTTCCGTGGCGGCGATCTCGTCAAAGTTGATCTCGTTGCCGCTGCCCTCGTCCTCCTCTCTGCTCTCCAGTTCCTGAGTGAGCTCCTGCAGGAGCTGCTCCAGCTCTCGGTTCCTGCGATACATCTGCACATAGTTTTGCTGTAGCTGTTTCTGGTAGCGGATAACTTTGTCCTTTTCCTCCTGCCATATCTTGCGTTCCTCCTCAAAGCTTCCCGTTTGCTGCTCGGCCCGTTGACGCTCAAATGCCAGCTCGGCCCTCATCCTGTCCAACTGCGCCTTCATGTTCTGCAGGGCCTCGGTGCTGCTCTGTCGCTGGGCCTTCGCCTCATCACTCTCATAGGCAAGCAGGTGTTCCTCTGTTTCCTGGAACACCTGACACTGTCTGTTTCCTGGGCCCTGATTGGCCAAAGCATCTCTGAGATGGACCAGCTCTCCCTCAAGGCGTCCTACCTTTTCTCTGAGCAGCTCTGCTTCGCTCTTGCGGCGCTGAAGCTCATTTTCACACACTTCCAGCTCCAGGGTTCGTGTGCGAGTTGTGCCATGGGCTTCTTGGAGCAGGACCTGGGTGTTTGTCAGCTCGCCGCGAGTCTCTCTGAGCTGACCCCGCAGTGAGACGATCTCTCCCACTCGCTGGGCCAACTCTCCCTGCACCTCCTTTAACTGCTGCTTCAGCAATGAAATTTCCCCTGACTTCTGACAGACCTGAGGGGAGACAAGAAACATTCAGGATGGACATTCAGCTCAATAAAGCAGAGAGATTTGTGGTGCACAGCTTCATTAATAATAAGGAAACAAAAAAAGTTACTCCTTATCCTTTCAATCCATTAATTACTTTCTTTTTATTCAGAATGTCCTAAAATAGTGAAATCTGGCTGTTTCCTGAAGCTCAGGTTAATTTTTACATGACTGGTTAATTTTCAGAATTGACAGATTAATCAGCTAATACTTTCATACAAATCTACAAAACAGAATTCGTATTGAAAATCTCTTCTGAAGGTTCAGATCTGGTCTGGGTAAAAGCACCCTGTCACACCTTCACATATCATTTGATCTCCAGTGAGGATCTAAAAAGAGGTTTGATGTTCAGGCTCTGCTTGGTTCATGGGTGTAACTCTACTGGTTTAGCGATCATGTTTTTTGTGTCTGTAACAACAGCTGAATAATTAAAGGCTGTGAAGTTAAAGTCATAACCCCTGTATGGAAAAAAGACTGAAGTGGTCAGTTAACCAGTCTCAGCGATTAAATACTCTTGACAATGAAGATCTTTAGATTTCTAGAGATGATTCATTGTGTTGTTCATGTTTCGGGCATGTCCATCTCAGATGTCTCTGGTCAGACTGATGCTCAAAAATAAAAGTCACAGCACTTAAAGCAATATGAGAAATACTGAGTTAAGGTAGGGATGGGAAACCAGGAACTCAATAAGGATGGCACTGTGATAAACTTTAGCTTTACAGCCCAAACCTTTTCCTTTTATTGTGGTCATTACTATACTTGCTGAATATAACGTTCCCTCAATTGAACACACAAGTTTAAGGAAGGTCTGCTGATGTGCTGCTTACCTCCCACTTGCTCTCCTCCAGTCGAGGCCCCAGCTGGATCTTCTCGTGCTCGTAGGAGGTGCAGCGCTCCTCTAGCTGCTCCCTCTCTTTAAGGAGCTGAGCAAAGTCCTCCTGCAACTTCTTCTTCTCCTGCTGGAGCTGATAGACCTGCGGCCATGACACAGCCAGTATCAGTCAAGTTGACCATTGCAACCCGAGACTAGGTCTGAAAAAAAAACTAGCTATGAAATGTAAGACGTGCAAAAAACTACACTGGTGTAAACTGATTCTACATGTGATCAATGTGACCAGCTCTCACATATGGTTTGGTCACTAAGTTCACTAATTTCTGGAGACCAATATATTTTTATGGAGGGTTTTAAAACAGAACAGATCCTGCAGGCTTAAAGACACTTTGTGTCTGTAACATTCAATCAAAATACCAGGATATTATTGCTTTTTCTGCCTTCATTACTAGAAAGACCTTTACACCTTAAAAGGAACTAGATAAATGCTCTGATATTTGGTTTGTAGATTAAAGAATTAATGAGCCGCTTGACACTTGTCAGAGGTTCTAACCTGCAGCTGAAGCACCTGCTGTGCTCGCTGGGCTTTCTGCGAGGCTACCTGCATCCTGGTGGCACAGCCCTGTCTCAGTTCCTCCAGCTCCAGCTCAAAGCGCTTCTGCTTCTCCTCATAAACCTGCAACGAACGACAGAGCAACAGGAGGCAGATGGGTTAAAGGAACTGCAGCACAAAACCAAATGTCCTGTCATGAAAGGTGAGCTTGCAATTAAGTACAGTGTTAAATGCTCTCACAGAGCTTAATTTAAATATTAAAAATATGTAAAACTACTGATATTGAAGCCACAGAAGCAAGAGTAGATTTCAAAATAAAGTCTTAAATCAACCAACTTGACAAATCGCAGCTTCATTCTCATCCAGGTTGTCTCTGAGCTGCTGCAGCTCTAGGTCTCTCTCCCTTAGCTTGTCTTCCAGGTCCCTCACCACCCCCTCATAACCTTCCACCGGGCCAGGGGAGCGCCCGCTGGACCCGCTGTCAGATAAAGGTTGTCCTCTGCCACTTATCGAGCCAGAGCCTGTGCTCTTGCTGGAAGACGACCGCCCGCTGTCAGAGTTGGAGTGTCCATGTCCGCTGACTGTGGGCGGGGCGCTCTTCAAGGGCTCCAGGTGGCCAACAGAGGCCTCCCCTGAAGCCTGACTGTAGCCAGCGTTGCTGTACGGTGGCAGGCTGGAGAGCGAGTTGCGTCCAGAGTCTGACAGTTGACAGGACTGGCTGCTCCCTCCGCCACTGTTACGAGCCCTGCTGTACACATTGCATTTCTCAGAGGAGGAGGGCGACACCTCTCTGTGGGTTGGGCTGAGAAGGTTCAGGTTGTTTTGGCTTTCCGATACGTTGGCACAGTGGCGAGGGGAGAGGTATTGCATGGAGGTACGACTCTTGGGAATAACAGGCTTGAAGGCAGTGGGCCGCAGTACTGTTTTCTCCATGTTCTAGAGAGGAAGCACAAAATGGGTGAGTGAGGCATGCAAGCACAGATTTTCAAGTTATTTCCAAGATTTTCAAAGTTTCTTCTGAATTGAAATGCCAGGAAGTCTAAAATGTTGATCATTATTACCACAGTGATCTATTGAGGGCTGATATGATTCAAAACAATCTGTCAAGTTAAACTCTATCTGTTCATAAAGGCCATGTCTTCATGTTGAAAGCTCCAGAACAGCTACTACATGGATTTTGGGGTTTTGAGAAACCATTTTTCCAACAATTTTCAGGATAAAGAATGAAATCTGAACATCAAATTTTGAGTCAACATGGGTTTGAAGTCACTAAAATGCTCAGAAAAAAACATAACTGATGAAACTCTATCTGTAGATGAAGATCATGTCATATCATCCAAAGCTCCAGAGCAGCTACTACACTGACTACATATAGAGATATAAATAAATGGTTTATTTAGAAAGCTAAAAACCACAATACCTCGGACCACTGAAATCAATGTTGTGAATTAATGTGCAGGTGGATGTTTTCATTTCTATCTAGCAAATTTGTCTTTAAACAGTTTATCAATAGAAATTCCAGAAAATATACTACTTCTGCATATAAATCCTCCTTTTATGAAGGTTATAATATTGGGTTTTTGTTAAATCTGGTGATAGGTTGCAGTTTGTGGTGCTGTTGAATTGCACTGCGTTATACTTGCAGGTCTTTCTATCATTTTTTTTCAACCGCATTATATCAGTGAGGGTAGGCAACAGAAACACCATCAGGATAATGCAATACAGTTTAAGAGCACTACAAACTACATCTGATCACAGTATTAAATTACATATACTGTACTATTTTATCAATAAACTCTATTAAATTTGTTTAAAGACTCACCCTCTCAAGTTTTCCTGACACAGGGATCAGTTTTGGAGGAGGTCCCCCCATATTTCCATTTAACCCTAAACCTTCTTTTGTCTCGTCTACATCACTTCCTGGGCTGGGGGGTGTTACGTGGTTGTCATTCCAGTCACCTACATAGTCCTCATTCAGATAGGTATAGTTCCCATTCCCACTCTCCTTGTCCAGCCCCTTGCTGGACGACGTGGAGCTCTGTTTCTTGAGTGGCGGGATGCTCTGCAGTAAAGGGTCCTGGGGCGACTCCGAACCCAGGCAGGAAGTGCCTGGTGTGGGCCGTCGGACCCTGGCTCCCAGCTCAACACCTGAACGGTGGTCCTGGTAAGGGCCGGGGCGTGTGGCGATGAGGCTGCTGACTGAACCCATAGGATCCAGAGTGGAGGGTGGTGCATTGAGGGGGGGCGAAGGACCGGAGGTGTGTCTCCTTCGGGCTCCTCCACTGAGGCCTGTGTTGTGGGGCTCAGCAGATATGGGCAGAGCCTGAACCAGGGCCATGGTAGCAGCTCAGAGGGGTCACTCGCTCTGGGGAGGAATAACAACAGTATGAGTCTCACAAAGAATGTTTTCGAGTATTTGGGGGCAATTCTCAAATCACTCGAGACAAGTCCAAAGTCAAGTCTGAGGTTCTTCAAGTCCAAGTCAGGTGGTACATTTTTTATTAGCAAGTCTTAAGACCTTTTGGACAAGCCCAAGTCAAGTCTTAATACCTGCTATTAGACTTTACTTGAACTTGTAATAAAAGTAAACTCAACTCAAGTCTCAAATCTTGAACAACTTGAGTCTTGAGTCCAAGTTATCCACAGATCTCAAGTCTTTCTAGACAAGCACAAGTTAAGTGTCAAACCTTGTAATAGACAAGACACTTCTGGTCATTCAAGAAAGCTACTCTCGAGTCCTTAAGAACAAGCCCAGGTCAAATCTTAAGTCTTACAATAACAAGTCTCAATCCTTCAAGACAGGTCCAGGTCAAGTATTGCATTTTGTAACAGCAAGTCTGAAGTCATCTCTCAAGTTGCTCAAGCAAGGTCAAGTCTAATATCAGGTTTTAAGTCTTTCTAAACCAAGTTAATGTCCTGGAATAGCAAATCCAGTCTTCAGAATAAGTACAATTGTGTTTCATGTCTCTGAATTCTGACCATTAAAGTGGCATGTTATTTCATCATCTTACTGTTAAAGCTGTGTTAATTACTTTATTTTACATAGACATACACCAACACCTGCAGTTCTCATATTTACTCATCTAATCCAGGAAACTAAGTACTGATTGAAATGGCAAATCCCCCCCCCCTCTTGGATACTGATAAGGTCAGATTCTAGCTGTTCAATCTCCACACCAGGGTGCTTTCAAGGAATTTTCCTGTCGAAAAACACACACTAACGATGACAAACTAAAGCATACAAATGTCCCACAAGACCATGGTGGCCCACACACAGAGAACCAGGACAGGCCATTGACGAAGCCCATTCAAGCAGCACAAACAGGGCTTGAGGCATGAGGCTTGCGAGGCATGAGGCAGCAGAAGAAAAGGGTCTCTTTTCATTTGAGATGTAAAATGGCTTCTAACATGCTGGCATTTTCCCTGACAGCAACAAAGGCTACTGTCTCCACACATTTCATCAGCCTGAGGAATGACTAAAAGTTCATAACTGTGGATAATACCTCAAAGTAGAAACACAGAAAAGAGGAGACAGATTGAATTTGCTGTGATACTGTAGCCCTGGGTATTTTGTAAAGTTGGAATCCTAACAGGACACAAAAATATCTATAGTTGTGAGAAATAATATAACAATGTAGAAGGCACTTACTTGTCTGCTCCCTCTCTCTCACAGAAGTGGTGGTAAATATTGACACTATAACAGGCACATAAAGACTGCGATGTCAACAATTTGTCCCGTGGATGATGAACAGTTGAGTTTTGTGTGGAGAACAATGGCCAACAGGACGCATGATGATGAGGTCAAACCAACAGCAGAGCCAGTTGTACATCACGGTGAGTCACAGAATATGAGGATATCCGATTAACGGGTGTGTCCTGTTCTTGAGTTTCAGGCTCGTCTAACAAGTCAGAAAGATGTGACTGAAGGATTTAAAGAATGACAAGACTGTGGTTCTCACTACGTCACTCACAAATTTGCAGACTTTCCCACTTGTTCCACCCACTCTAACTGCCTTAACCTCCCTGACACAAAGACGTTTAAAAAAAAAAAAAAAAAAAACCCCTAAGGTAGAAGTGGTGCTGCTGAATAGAATTATGTTGTTGGTAATTAGTGGCGAAGATGGCTAATAAGGTGAAACACTGCCTGACAGCAGGCACGCTGGCCAGACACATTTCTGGGCTCCACCTGCCAGGACAGGGCCATGCCAAGTCACTTTCCAACCTGCCAAGTTTACTGAGAGCCTACGAGGCTACTACTGCGATTTAACTGTGATTAGCAAACGTTAATTAGCACATTCAGAGCTGGGCTGATCCCCGCTTAGACTCATAATAAGAGACTGACACTAAGTCTGGCGTTGCAATATGTTGACATGATGTGTAACTGCTGTGAAACTCCAAAGAAACTAAGTACTCTATGACATGTATTCTATACTGTCAGTACCTCTACTTTGTCGTACCTTCTAAACAGCACACTTTCTGTCACAGAGGTGGTACACCTTTAACAAACTATTAGCAGAAAGTCAAACAAACGTACTGCAGACAGTAATTATCTAAAATCCCTTGTGGGACAGAGACTGGTAGAAATGCTCTACTTGATTTAATTTAGTGGTTCGGTAAATGCAGTTTAAAATGTGTGTCATTAAATATTCATACTTCAATCACTGCATCAGTGTCAGTCTGAAGGTAAACTAAGTTAACGGCAGCAGGAGCAACATGTGGTGTCTAGGAGCCAGCATTAACGGTCCTCATGAGCACAGTCTGTAGGATTAATCTTATGTGATTTCACTGAGAAAAGCTAATTAGTCCATGACCGTATTTATTACACATAATACTTTCTGAATAGCGGGAAATCTGACTAAATACGGTGCTGCGCTCACATGTAGAGTTTCTTACAAGCAAGATGTTGTAAGCTTACCTGGTAAGCAAAATGATTTTTTATTTACAATATGCATCACAGATATATTGCTGTTGAAGCATTAATTAATGACCTTTGTGAGTTTGAGGGATAGTTACCATCGCCTCTCACTGATATACTTGTGTCACTTTCAGATTTAATTAATTATTAGAGAGTGAATTCTGCTGCCTGTTACATGATATCCTCTCATTTAATTCCTATTTGTTCACATGCTGTATGCAAGTCTGGGTATTCATCTATTCCTCCAAGTTGGCATGAATGAAAAAACATTTTCAGTGTTGGTCAGATTATGAACTGTGGTTGTATGAGGGGTTTTTAACCTCTTATCTCAGTCACAACATGCAGGGAAATTGTTTTTGTAGCGTGAGAACAGTCTCGACAGTCTCATAGTTTATCAAAGTGATTTTATTTTCTTTGTGCATAAGAGATGAAAAGGGGATTTTAAATGTGTGACAGTGATATTAGAAAGCAGAATAAGATTTAATCATTTAATCTTGCTCTACGTGTTTCATATAATGCTGCTGCAGCCTGAAAGTTATGCAGAAATGTTGGTAGGTTGAACATGGAAAGATTAACCAGGCTGCTTATTCAGACAGGAGACTGACATGTTAAATTACCATCAGATTAACGTAAAGGAGTGCACGTCTGAAAGTAGATACCTGCTCAAACCCTTGGCCCTCTTAACAACAAACCTCAGTTAAGTTTGTGTTTTTCTACACAGTCATTCAAACTTATAGTGCCACAAAGAATGACACAGACTTCTGGAGAGGAGAAACTAACCAGCATACGTTAGTCTGAGTAACTTGCACCTTCTCAAGAGTTTCTGTTGCTCTCCTCAGATCAGTATCTCTGACTGGGGGGAGCCCCATTTTGTTGCCCTCCAACTCTCTCCAGATAAGTGAATAAGCTTTAATCCCTCTGGGCTCAAGATGACTGCAACTATGCAGGGACTCTACTAAGGATAGCTGAGGGGTCTCAAACTGTTTTAAAGCCCCCATCATGATCATGCGGTCCTGGTCTCCCTTTTGTTGTCATAGTGACTGGGGCCTCAAACATGAGAAGGCGGAGGATGGGAGAAGAGGGGAGGGGGTCAGAGGGCTGACAGGGAGGCCAGGACCCCTCCTTAGCATCTTAAAGCCTTCAGTGGTTCTATAGCTCTGACAGTCTTCCATACGCTTCCCTTTGGCCCTAATAGAAGAGAAATGGACATTAACAACTAATGACTGGTGGATGAATCCATGTCAGCTATGCACGGGTGATGAATGGAGAGCATGGCAATATAAAAACAAACTGCACTCCTTTCATTTGGCAGAAATAAAACAGTTAAATTAATTATCAAGTGCCGTCAAATCTATCTTTTGGCATGACTGATTAATCACCTAACCATTTCAGCACTAAAATACTGTAAAAACAATCCATTTACATCTCATATGCACAGCGAAATCAACACTACACAGCACATGAATGATATTTTAAGCACCCACTTATGTCTACAGTGTCAGCTGATCGACTGGGAGCAGACTGTTTTGGTCTGGGAAAGCCCTTGAGGGTTTTAATGCCGCTCAGACAGGCAGCAGACAGACAGACTCAGTTGGTCACTCCTCCAGCAGCAGGAATGTGCAGTCACACAAGCTAATGAGAGTTGAGACCGAACAGAATTAGTGCTGGTCAGTGTGTGGACGAGGCCACTCTGCAGCCACTGTTGTTCTGATGTTTTATCATTCACATGCCAGTCCGGCAGAGGAGATTTAAAGTGGTATTTCTCCTGCGTCGAGTGTTTTGCATCGTTGCAGCAGTCAGCGGCAGCAGCTCTGGGATCTGCTGTCACCTCAGCCCCTCAGGATTTTATCCCCAGGCTGTCAGCACTGACACTTTTATAGAATTACTCATATGGATCAAACACAAGAAAAAGCAGATAGAGAGATTCTGCATTCGCTGCACTTTTTAAAATGTGACGATTCTGCATAAAAGTGTGTGGATCAAGAGCCTACAAACTAAAAGCTCGAACATTAAAGTGTACCCACTTGACTTCATTGTTTCAATTGACTGTATTTAGGCGCCGGTTGGACTGATCCCACATTGACCCCTCGTTTGTGGTAATTTGGTTAAACAAATTTGATCAGGATTATGCTGTTAACTGTGACACAGAGCTCCTCAGGTGATAACACAGGACTCGCCTTTAAGCTCTTAACATTTGAGTTGATTTTGTGTTTTACGAGCATTTACTAACAAACAAATTTGCTTTTGATCAAATGATCACAAACAAACTGACACACAATGAACATGTTGTCTCAGAGCACTTTCCTCTTCGGCCTGGTGGTAATCCAGCCCAGTTTATTACATATATTTGTACAATGTACACATTTTATCAAATACAAGTCTAGCGCCAAATCTACTCATCAAATTTGATTCTTTTTTGAACCCCTAATTAAGTCTATTTATGTGTAGCTTCAAACTCTATTTAAGAATAATTTAGATTTAATAACAAATACAACTGGCACTATATAGCACTTTTAACTGGTTATAAAACGGTCTCAATTTAATACTCGTGACTTTATGACCTACATAAGCAAACAAGACCAACTGCAAAAAGACTGTTAGTTTTTAATAGTTATTCTTAGTCCATCAGGTTGGATTTTTCCACAAAATCAGATGAAACAGCACTGGGGTTTGCATGGCTGAATTCAAGATACTTCAGCTGCTGCTAACTGATCGTCTGTCTCCAGAATTAGGTAGCAGGGAGTGAAGTGGAAGGAGCATATAATTTTAGGTGAAACACTACTGCGTTTGTCCACAGGGGCCGCCAAAATCATCACACAAAATGAAAAGTTCCATTGAGCTGCTTTAAAGTCTTGACATTTGAAGAAATATAAGTCAAAACCTGGGTGTCAGAATATGCATTAAGATAAATAACTACCACACTGTACTTCACTCTCTGCAAAGAGTTCAAATAGGGGATTTATCAAAATGAAAGCTTACTTTAGACGTCTTATTTCTGTGGTTAAACTGGCGCCAGGACAGGGATGAGAAATCCATACTCGGAGATCAATACATTTTTAAATTCTTGCTGAGATTTCAGTTTACATGATCTACACTGCTCTGAAACACCCGACTTAAAGACCCGAGTTCGCAGACTGAAAGTCAGGTTACTCCAGTCTCCAGTCAGTATTTCATTACACTTGTAGCAGTAAGTCTAGATAAAGTCTAGACATCCATTGGCATGCAGGGCAACCTTTCGTCCGACTCCATCTGAGATTGGCAGTCAGAGAAACAAACAGTATAAAAGCCTTTTTATGGGAGCCACATTAGAACGATACAGTATACACAGTTTACTGGCGACTGCGAGACTGCAGCGTCACACAAACCTGCTTTGAGACAAACTGAGAGAGTCTGCACTGAACCCTTCTTTGTTAGTACCACGCTATAAACACACAAGCCACTGAGGTGAGAGTCTAAAAATATTCCCCACACCAGGTGAAGTGTTGGGACTGTGGGGGGGGGGGGGGAAATAAAGTCTCTGTTATGCTGGCCCTCATCTGAGGCTTCACACCACTCAAAGACGAGGTGGACAGAAAGGGAGAAGAGTGTCTCAGTTTTCAGCAGGGAGCGTCTGCATGAGGGAACAAACAAATGAGTTCGGTGATCCCCTCCTCCACTCTCCGTCTCTCTCTTCACAAGCATCTGAATCCCACTCTCTCTTTCTGTTTCTGCCCCCCCCCCCTGCTCTCATCTCTTTATTCTTCCCCCTTCTCTCTGGAAACTGGAACACAGAGGGAAAAGTGTGGCAAAGCTATTTTAGTTCAGCAGACAACCTACCTTTCCTCAGGCAGACACCTCGCACCCCTGACAGACACTACCGGTCACCGTGCCAAATGTTAATGTTCCCAGACAGGGCCGCGACTTTTCACTATCATTAACTGTATCGTCCGTACAGTGTCAGAAAATAGTCTAATAATCTAATTTTCTTTGTCTGTAACTCAGTGTCACTGTCGCCTTTCTTGGGCAGATTTTTTGATCTGACAAAAGGTTTAAAAGCACCTGGTACATGATATACTAAGTAACCTCTTTGGACTAATAAAGATAGCAACCCATTTCCAAAGGAAACAGTTAACTAAACAGCCATTTCTCATGAGGACCTACAGGCTTGTTTGATGCACCGGACGCTGTCAATGATTATACAGCACTGAAAGAGAGCAGAGGCCCCTTTTCAATCCCCCCATCACACACCTACACACACTATCACACACACACACACACACACACACACACACACACACACACACACACACACACACACGCTTGGATTAATGCCCTCAGCTTGTTAAACAGAGGAGAGGGAGCAATGAAAGTTGGCTGCAGCTGGTCAGTTTTATACTTACATTAGGATTGTTTTCATCATCAATTAATATGCATGTTGTTTTCTTATATAAATATTAAAAAAATAATAGACTCCAGTTTTTTTATTTAATTTACTGTCACGTTTGCCAGAGAAACACAGTAAAACTGACATGTGGTGAGCTGGAAGCAGAGAGCGTGACTCAAATGCTTATCAAAAAGAGATGCCAGTCAATTCTCTAATAATTAAATAACCTGGCATAAATTTAAGTACTCATTTTTATGAAGCAAATCATTATTTCACAGTGACTATATAAGTCAAAGAGCTCACCACCATTAAGCTCCAACATTTCCTTCACCTTGATTGCCAAACTAATAAAGTCGACTTCCCTTTTCTCCAACGCTCCCTCCCTTCCAGTTTCTTACCCCAGTTTGTTTCCTGCATAGCTGCTCTGGTGTGTGACCAGCTCCTTCAGCTCCTTCAGCGTCTCAAACATTCACTATGTTCCTGTTCTCCGGGATCTTTGGCTCCGTTTCTGACCAACCCTCCTGAAGAAAACTTCTCTAAACCCCTCAGAAAAAAAAAAAGAAAAAGAAACAGCTCATTCCCAAGCCAAATGCCGCCAACGTGAATGGGAGCACAGTCCCCTCCCCTTCCTCACAGCACAGCCCACCCTCTCTCTGACAGATACACCTCCTCTCTGTCTGCCCCACTCCTCCTCTGCCATTTCCTTTGACCAAAGAAACTACACTCTGCAAAAGTCCTACGCTGCCTTTGTCAGGCGGTAAAAGGAAAGAAACTGAAAGCCAGGAGAAGGCGAGCTGTCAGTTAAAGACTTGCCTATTTTAAGTAGAAAAAAAATGGAGAATAAAAAGAAAGCAGAGCTGCATGATGATATCAACACTTTAAAAAGCCTGGGTTTTCCTTTTCATCTGTCAGAATCATCTAATTATATTAAAGATAAGAAGAAGATGCAAATGAAAAGAGGAAGAAAGAAGCTTGTAGGTGTGGGGATTCAGGGCATTGCATTTCAGAAGAAATAGGTGAACCGGTAGATTCATCATCCAACACTGCAGTCCTGCCTCTGGTCTGTCAATCAGATCTAAAAACGCAGACAGACGCATACCAAAGCTCAAAAAAAGAATTACAGTTAATTACAGAGCAAATTCTTAATTAACGAAGCTGTCACTCTGAATTAAAGAGGTAAACCTATTGAAGATCTGCACCGGTATTCCTTAAAATAAAAGAGAAGATCAGAACATTTAGAGAGGCAGAGCTCGATGTGGGACAGATGTTCATACGCTAAAACACATTTAGGCAAAACGTCCCAAAAGGTTCAACTGAGTACATGTCTCCACTCTAAATTTTATGATAAAATACCAAGATAAAAAGAAAGAAGAATATAATGAGCATCATGGGAGCTTTTGGTTATAACTCCTAAGACTTCAGTCAGTTTGTACGACCCCTGTGGTTACTGGTGGTAACAGCAAGTGCAATTAGATAAGGTCCCCAGAGTTTAGTTCAAAATCATGTGTATGAACCATCCGGGGCAGCAAAAAGGCTTTTCTGTCAGGAATGCGAACCAAGAAGAGCGACTTGTATATTTGTTGACAGCACAGCCACATTGTAGGCTAAGATGACTCATTGCATTGCGCTGTTTTAAAACGAGAGACTGTGTATAAATTAAGCTATGATCAACATGGCATATTAATGTGTTCATTTGCGCCCCGGTTAAACTTCGATCTGAAACAGATTTGATCAAAGATTTAGGATCGCTAAAGTGTAACAAATAGAGTCTCTCACTAGTCGATCAGCTTCCAGAAGGGTACTCTCTTATGACAGCAGCGGCATTCAGCTTTTGCCTTGACCTGTAATCCACCATCTGGACAAAATAAATTAAAAAAATAAAAGGAACAACAGAACGAGATGGTGCGGTCGGAGCTCAGCTGCTCAGCTGATGAAGAGAGGGGTAAAGTAGGGTACGAGAAGTAGGCTATGCCCTGCCACAGCCTTACGCACACACACACAAACACAGATCTGTCCCTCTTCCTTTCGCTTTCCGACTCCCTCTCTGCCTGCTCCTATAACTGGGTCACGCTGGTAGGCACCAAGTTTGTCCTTCAGGCAGTGAGACGTCGGGGAGGGAGTTCAAGGTCACTCTCGGTTGCGTCTCAATGGGAGGTCTACAGAACACCGAATGTGCCACAAGCGAAATCCCATCTCGCCGCGGCCAAAGCAACAGAAACCACTCTCAGTCGGAGTCCAAGATTGGACGGCAAATACCATCAATCAGCCATCCCGAGGCCACCAGTGCTGAGATAAAGAGGCAGGCTGCAAATCACCTCTGTGAATGCCACCATTAACACTACCTCTTTATAGGCTGTGGGGAGGGCGGCTAACACGACTCCCCTTTTTGAGGGAGTTGATTTACAGGTCAAGGCAGAAAAGTAAAATGACAACTTTGTGGCTTCCTTCTCTTGTCAGGATAGCCAAAGGGAAACCATGAGGGAAATTAAAGTCAAATTTCAGTTAAAACAAATCATTCCAGTGTGGCTTTGCAGTAATGCTGGGTACATCTGTATGGTGGTTTCTGGTTTATCCTCCCCAGTCATATAAAGTTTATTATTCTACAGAGATACGCAAAATGTTTAGGAGCGCCACCTGTGGGACAATTTCTGGTGAACATTGAAAGCGACTCCTTAAAGGCCGCAATTCCAGTTTATTTGTATCTATAGCGAATGCCCAGCAGGTGGTCATCGATCATAAGCAGAGATGCCATCTCTCTGCGGCCCGTCAGCCTGCTTCCTTCTATATTTTCATAACAACGCCTCACGTCTGGGACCGGCAACCGACAGAAAGCTAGGCCATCCATCAATGTCCGTGCTGCCTCTGCGTGGGGACATCACTCCCCCTGGACGCTGCAGCTAAAACTGGCCTGGACCAGCCGGCCCTTTGGACCGCTCGCTTCCAAAATAATCCACCGCGGCACAAAGCAATCCACGAACACCTCCAAAATAAAACTAGTGCGAAGGTTTAGCACTCAGCAGGGGGTGGTTCATCAGTTTTAGACACAAACGGAGAGGAGGGAGGGAGAGCTTTATAGATTGAAATAACTACTCCTAGTAAGTCCAGTCATAAATCCACAGAAATGGGATGGCTGTATTGAGTTGGCAGGGACCCGACTTAGCCACACTCTGATTTACTGTATAATGTGCCAAAGAGATTAGGGTTACGCCTCTAGCTCTGGAATTACAGAAAAACCCTATCCATGATTAAGATCTGTTGCTAACTCCCACACAGCAGGAATGTGTTAACATAGTGGGATGCACGCTGCTATGTGTGCGGCAAACTGTAGCGTCAATTAAGTCTCTACCAGAAATGGCTGGGGAAGAAAGAATGCTTGGTTTCAGATGTCAGAGAATTAACACAACTAAAAGCACCAACTTTCCTGCAGCAGATGTTTAACAGCAAACATCAAGGTCTTGTTTTACATATGGAGAAGTAAAAGTTTAGAGTTCTCTTTAGTTCAAAGTTAAACTGTGTTTCGTCCAAAAGGCTCCTCTTACCTGTTAATGACACCCTGTTTTTAGATTCTGGAGGCCTTAGAAAAGCGTGGGGTAAAGGTCGGTCGAGCATCCCAGGAACTCACAGCGGTGAGCAGATCTTCATCCTCTCTTCGTGTCTCCGTTCTCCCAGACTGAGGGGGAGAAAAGAAATGCATGTTGTTGAATCAGCAGAGGAGAAGCAGCGAGTCTACTACCGCTGCGGAGTGCTGGAAAACCTGAAATGTGACAAGTGTGTTTATAGAAGTCAGCGAAAAAGAGGAAAATCTGAGTCATGGCTGCAAAAAATCTTCACACAGAGGAAGATTGGGACTGAGGGGATTTTCCATGTCAACAAGAGTGAAGGCCGAGCCCAAAACTAGCACCCCATCCACTGAACAACGGTCCCCCGAGGGAAGTAAAAACGTCACCGATGATTCTTCTACATATCTGTGAATAAACATAAGGTTTACGGGTTTTCTAAACAAGTTTTTGTGTTTTTCTGTGGTCATATGAAACTTAAACAAATCCAGTTTCCAAGTGAACAATTACCTGTGATGCATCAATTAAATAAGAAAAATGCTCATAAAATAAACATCCACAAAGGTGAGAAGCACACTGCCACCATCTGGAAAGTAGAGTCCATCTGTAATTCATTAAACTGAAGTATGAGTGCTAAAGCAATATTTAAGTTTGGAGTAAAAGAGCAAGACTATGAGAAGAGCCAGAGGTGAGTCGACAGCCACTATTTCAGACTGGATATTCATTACAATTGCAAAATATTACTTTAGATTACATTTGGCACCATCATGCAGGTAGAACAAACAACTGACATAGAAGAAGGAGAGATAATAACAACAACATACGGTTCTGGAAAAGTGTCCAGACAAAATCCCTCCATTCTGCTGGCATCACTCTCTCTTCTCTTTCAAGTCCAAATTTATAAGGTGAAATTTGTCCCTCCTCATGTTAAAGTAGAAGTGAATTCCATAAATACATGCTGAACCAAAGCACTGGACTAATTGCCGTTCATGCCTCGAGAGATCGTATTTCCAAGTAATTCTGTATATGAATTATTCGGGAGTATTCAGAGACTAACAGACAGGCACAATGTTATAACTAGGGCTGAGCAATAAACTAAAACTTACATTATGAATCTCTTACTGACCTTAAAATATGTGTATCGTATCTATAAACTGACAAAGCTGTAACAACTAATGAAATCTAATCTGAACCGTGATGTAGAAAAAAGGTTTTATATTTTATGATATCAATTTTAGGTCACCTGGTCCAGACCCAGTTGCTATTATCTTAACCACGGGAAGCTACTTTGTTCAGCCAAGAAATAATCAATCAAATCAATCAAAAATAATAAACCCATTAAAACAATATTTATATTTTGCTTTTTATATGTATTACAGAAAGAAGATATAACATCACACACATCAAACAATGAATTAGTTAGCGCTAGAGTTGCGGCTCAGTGGATTTTGTTTCTGTTGGACAGAGCCAGGCTAGCTGTCTCTCCCTGTTTCCAGTCTTACACCAAGTTAATCAGCAGCTGGTGGTAGCTTCATATTTCATACAGAGACACAAGAGTGATACTGATCTTATAATACAACTGTCAGTAAGAAAGCATTCTTTTAGGATAAAAGGTTAGACCACAGACTGAGTAGGCTGAGGAGTAGATGGATAGGGATTTCTTTTTTAAACCTCTGTGACATTTTCTAATGGACTAATGGACGCTGTGAATAAAAAATAGTTTTCTATTTGATGCAGATCTAATTTCTTTTATTTAAAAAACTAATAGAGAAAGTAAACCCTTTAGCAAAAGGCATTCACTTTATGGATGCTGCATTGACTCTCCCCTTAGCATGCATTTTTTGGCTTAAGAAACAGAATAAAAACAACATTATGTGAATCAATAATTTAATAAAATTCAGGGACATACCATCTGATTGGCTCTAAAGCTGAAACTGAAAGTGAGAACAGAGTAGCAGCTAACTGGTTATCGTGTATCCTGTTTTATCAGCAGGATCAGGGATGTTTGCTTTAATTAACGTTACCGACTGCCTGCAGGGTTACTGCAACTGTACCGGCTTTACTTAAAGCTAAGTAAACCCACAGCGCCTCCATCTGTGCCGAACATGCTGTATTAGTCCGTTACAGGCAGATGGGAGTGCTGAGGAGACTGTGGCTTCCCACATGTATCGTGGCTCAATCCAGATGGCTTTAAGACGCCTTCTTAAATGTTGTACTGTGATAGTGCCAAGCCATAGTGTTTACTTTGGGCCTTGTATAGTAAAACCTTGAAATATGTAGTCCGGCTGTCTGTTCTGCGTGTGCGCAACCCACCCAGGCCTTCTCATTCACAGATTGTGAAATACAGAAACCTTGTCACACCATTGCGCACGTGACAACAGTAATGTTGTGTGTTACTTGCAAAAGTTTGAAGGAGCGCTGAAGGGAGGTTTGTTTGTTTGGCCGTTGAGTTCAGATACCAGCAAGTTTTCTTCAATAGCTGTTTGTTTTAAAGCAGAACAATGAGCCCACACATCATAGACAGGTGTTTGCTTAAGAGGGCTGGTCCCCTCACCTGCTATATGAAGGTGATAATCCTCATTAAAGGAAGACCAAACAGCAGAGAGAGAGAAAGAGGGGGCCGTGCACTGAAGGAAAACAGAGCAGGTCGCTGTGATTACCATTTTACTACATTATTCATCTGCTGAACGGCCACCTTCAAAGGCGGCCTTCAATACCACCAAGCCTCACTATGACATGTTAATTGACCCACAGATCAATCGACAATCAATGAGGTGGCGGGGTAAAGATGAGAAGTTGATTGTTCTTCTTGAAAGAGTTGACTTGAAAGAATTTGAAACCCTCGCAGAAAGAAGCAGAGGTGAACTGCTTTCGTGACAGTTCAAACAGATAACGTACACGTAAACACCTGCAGTGAGTAGACGCCCTTCTGTTTGAAATTGTGATTGAAAACAGGTAACCAAGTGTCATTAAAAGTGTAAAGAGGGTTTTATGTCAACATTAAGTGCTTCTTTACAATAGGGATGGTATAGTAATAGACCTAATCACTGATTACTGATCAGACATGTATGGCACATGATTGCTCTTGTGTCCTTTAGTATATATGAACTATGTGTGTAAAAATAATATTTTGGCCTGAGGATAGAGGATGTTTTTGCTGGAATGGTTTAAAAAAAAAAAAAGATAGTCTTCTGTCGTTGACTGCAGAAACACACTGGGGACAAATTACCTGTCAAGCAGCCCAGAATCACCACTGTCACAAATGATAAAGAGCTCTAAAAGACAAATGCTGTCAAAAAAAATCATTTTAACTGCTTACAGAGAGCCTGATGGGAGAGTGTGTGACTCTGCAGATGTGGGATTTACGTCACGCCTCAGTGAAAGTCTTTAATGTTTATTTTTATATCTTACAGTCAGGGCCGTCTAATAATTTGGCCAATACAGTAAATGTCTCTAATCAATCGAAAACATGAGAATCAACAAATACTGCCACTTAACAAATAAAATCTGCCTCTGTCACCATATTTCTTTCACCTTTTAACACGCCATCAGGGTGCCACCACTTCTAAGCACACAACAACAGGTTACTGTGTTGAGCTCAATAAAAGGCCAAAGGAGAAGAGAGGTGATGTTTCTTCTGATGTTTCTGATCTACGTATCTTCACGTGTAAGTGTCCGTGGGTGTCCTTAAGTATTCAGCATACTTAAAAAAAAAGAGAGAAATATAAGAGAAATATAAGATTAAGCCTGTTTGTAATAAATTTAAATCTATCTCAACAATACTATTTGTCACATTCATTAAGGATCAACTTTAACAAAAATACATGACATATTAGAGGCATCCCTGCAACTGACTGGCGACCAGTCCAGAGGTGTGCCCCACCTGTCGCCCAATGACAGCTGGGATAGGCTCCAGCACCCCCTGTGAGTCAGGATGAGTGGTGCAGAAAATGGATGGATGGATATTAGAGGCATTCTTATCATGACAAGACTGTAGACAACTTGACGTTTCTTGAGGTTTATACCTCAGAAAAAAAGTGCCGGTGCTTTTAATTTTTTTTTTTTTTTTTTTTTTTAGTTGAGATTTTTGGCCGCTTGGGGTAGCAGAAAAAAAGTCTGTAAAACAACACTGTCCACCTTGTGAATTTAAGTCCAATATTCACTCTGTCTGTCTGTCTATTGGTACCAGACAGTGAGTTAAAAAGCCGCCAAAATCTTAAATAATCACTGCAGGCAACACTTTGCAGAGCAGTGTGGTAAAAGGACACCAGGACCTCATAAGTACAACAACAAGGAACAGTCAGAGATTTATAACCTAATTACATTCATCAACGTTCAGTATTAGTTTGTTTAGTTTGCATGTTTGAGCATAAAAGCATATAGCAGGTTTGCAGTCACACTGTGCAGTGGTCAGGAGGTTACATTAAGTAGGATGAAGTGCAGGAAATAAATTTAGATACCTATTGGGAAGGGCAGTGTAATAGAGAGGAAGAAATTAAGATAAATGATGTTCAGTGTTTGCCAGGCTTTCAGGCGCACACACGCATGCGCACTTGCTACACGCACGAGCACACACACACATAGTGGACTATTAAGTAGTAGGGTGGCGGCGGCCACGTCGTTCTTCCTATCCTATCCAAACAGTGCCACCCCACAGCACTTAGGTTTATTATTCTAATGTTCAGCCGTGTGCCAAAAGGTTCCAGACAAGCTAACAAACCCCAGAAGAGATGTTGGAAACAACACACCCTGAACAAAGGCCATTCAGAAAATAGGGAAGTGGTGTAGCATAAAGAGAGATCACACAAACAGAAGTGTTGACAAGAATGTACTTTGGAAATGTGAGACAATGCTTAAAATGTTGGCCAGGCTATTAGGTACAACTGAAATCATGTTCTTCATTTTGGTGCTTGCTTGTACACGGTTGTGGACAAAAACAACTTTCAGAGACTGGAAACAAATTGAGAAATTCTGAAATCATACAGCTGTTTATTTAAAAGGATAAAATGGGCAGAGGGCGGGAAGTGAATCAGCTGGGAAAACTGGCATGTCTGCTTTTTTTGGACAGTGAAAGATAGACCAAAAGGAAAGCATTACATTCCATCTTAAACAGCACAAAATATCTGTATTTTCTCAGAAATGCTCATTTAGGATCAACCGGGCCAAACCTCAAACATCCTCCTACATTTTCAAAACCTTCTGTGAGCAGTTGAGGATGAGGAGGAAACCAGGAAGGACCAGGAGTGCAGCTGTCAATGAAGAGGTGGTTGTTTTCTGGAACAAATGTTAAATGAGATGTCTACTGTTAAAAAATAAAAATGTTAAGCATGAACTCAACCACACCTGCAAAATGTTGTGGAGTTTAAAGTAGTGTTCTTTAAAAAAATGTGCAGCAGAAAAGATTAGCTTTTATTGTGCACCTATCAGTATTGTAAGCACATTGTTGGAGCAAATAAATAAGTGTCTTTTAAGGTTGGCTTTAATATAATTGGATTTTAATAAGGATATTTGCCAGTATCAATACATATCACAACATGGCAGAAAAAACACAATCCTCTACATCAAAACCTGTGTTGCACTGTAGGGTGTATTGAGACAAAATGTAAGGCTAATTTCTGATGTGGCACAAAAACAACATGTAAAGTCAATGAAAAGACTTGAGTGGAAGCCAACTGGTGTGAATTCGACCTGGGTGGCACAAACTGAGGTGGAGACACAACCGTGCAAGTTAAAAACAGTCATCTTTTGTGGGGCAAAGAGTAACCTGCGGCAAAAATGTCCTTTGCTTTCTGTCTGAATGTACCGTTGTACACTACATTATGAGACTGGAGTCTTTATAATAATAATAATATAGTAAGATGTACTGTTGAAACAGTACTTAAAAATGATGAGAAGAGGAGTTGTCCCGTGCGTTGTAAAAGATAAATGTGATGTGGTGAAGATAAATGTGTGTATGTTTTGCTGTTTTTGGTTGCTTTTGATTTAAGAATATAATGGCTTTAATATTTATCTGTTGACTAAAAAGAGGGGATAAAAAAAAGTCAACAACGGGCAGCTTCGATTAATCACGGATGGATAGGTGAGCTGTAAATTGTTTGAATACCCAGCATCTCTCGCCCTCTCTGAGTGCGCAGGAGGTACTGACAGGCTAATTACTTCGGATCCACTTCCCTCTGCCTGCGTAAGCCCTTATGCAACGCTGTGACGCAGCTACTGCCCAGCCGTGCATCCCACCACCCACGTAGCTTCTGATCCGCACCCTCGTTCTTCCCTGCCACCTCTTCACCTCTCAGCCAGCCTGCCTCCCACCACATGGTCAGCCTCGGCGCTTTAAAAGCCTTCGCTTCAGGACTGTGTGTCTTGCATCTTTGAGACGTCACGTTTGTGCGCCCATCGGTGCCGTGTGTTTAATGGGGAGTGTGTTTGTGTGCTGTCCATCTCGTGGCCTCTCAGCAGGAAATCAGGACAGAAATCACACAGAGAGCGAGGAGAA
The DNA here is from genome assembly GCA_023238725.1 of Scortum barcoo. Taxonomy (NCBI): domain Eukaryota; kingdom Metazoa; phylum Chordata; class Actinopteri; order Centrarchiformes; family Terapontidae; genus Scortum; species Scortum barcoo. The sequence goes on from CM041542.1 coordinate 17,636,185, forward strand.
ATGTATTTAAAAATACCCAAACAACCAACCTCAGGGAGGGCCGTCCCACTTACACACTGTACCTCGAACTGCAAGAAAACTCAGCGAAGACGAAATAGGAAAAGGACAGAGGCAGAACAGTTAAAGCAATGATTTAAGAACGGTTACTTTTCAAGACATCCTGGTCAAAATGTAAGGAACACTCCTGATGATCTGCCATCACAAATACTTCATCAAAATGGCTGATTGCCCAGCTCCAGACTTCAGCAACAACAAAGGACATGGGCTGAAATATTATGCTGGTGCATGAGTTTCAATTTGAAATAAAAAAAAGGCACTTTTGTGTTTAACCATATTTGAAAACCTGTCAAAACTTTTCAGTAATCTGAGCTTATAATGTGACCTTGAGCAAAATGAGAGCGCAAAGGAGAAAAACTGAGGAAAGGATTGAAAAAGAATAACGTGGAAAGGTTAATAAGGTCCCTTTGCTGTGTATCTTCCTCCTGTCTTTCCTGTCTCTCTCTCTCACTGTCCTATCTATAAAAAACAATAAAGGGTGTAACCCCCCCAAAAAATAGTTCACTTTCAGAATTCTTTCGATCACTCTTCTGATAGATCTCTATTCAAGAGCACATAAATCGATCATGACTGACAGATTTGTACTGAGGTCTGGAAAGCACTGTTTATAAAACGTTAGAAGCACAGCAGCACTGACAGCAGCGCTCCTCAGTCACCAATCAGAGGAGCCACACTGCTTAACGCAAACGATTTGGTCAGTGACACAGGTGATTCGGTGTTAGTTTGTTCATGTGCTGAACACCTCAACAGCAAGTATGTTGAGTCAGAGTTGATGTGATAGATGTTTACAGACTTTTTGGGGAACCATTTTACCGTTTGCTTTTGTCTTCTCCTCTGATCAAGTTTGGCTAAACTGGGAGTTTGTTTAAAACCGGCATGGCCATCTGACTTCTTTTTACCAATCTTACCACATTCTCAGCAATTAACGTGGTGAAAATAATGTTATCATAACAGACAGATTTCCAAAACTATGAAACTATGAAAATAAAACCCATGTTTTGGCAAACTGGACTTTAATTCGCTGCAGATGGAAAGGTTGGGGAACCATTTTTAATCTGACGCACAACCCCCGAATTGCTGACCTGTGTGTCTGTTTTCTGTTTCTGTGTTTTCTTGTGTTCCTGACCACAGTCTGTGAGAAAGCCTGTGGGCTGTACCACAGTCAGAAGGTGCGAAATGGATTGCGGCAGGATACCGGGCAGTTGACACAGCTGAAGAGTAAGTGAGTGGGAAAATGAGTCGTAGTGAGGGAGGAGGGAGAGGGTGTAAGAGCAACACTGGAATGAAAGACATTTAAAAAAAGAAAAGAAAAAAAAGAGGAGAGAAGTAGGAGTCTGAGAGGCTCCAGGCCTGTACTGTACATCGGCACATATGGGCCTCCCAGCAGCAGCTGTGAATGTCATAATCACACCAACTACCACTGCAGTCACAGCTGCTCGTGGGAACAGGACATGTTGTTTTTCATGCATGCACTCATCCACAAGTGACAACCCATGACGTAACACACTACATGAACATGCCATATAAAATATTCGCCTGACACAACTTAGTTTGTGGTGTAAGCTCAGGCTCGGGATTGAGGCCAAACATAACAAGACTGTGCCCACTTCCTGTGACGTCTGAGCCAATGTGATCTGACCATTACACAGTACTTTTCTGTCCATCCATCAAATATTTCAGCATGGTGAGGGCTGAGCTTAAACATAATCATCCAGTCCGTGCATATCCATTCACTTTCCTTGTTTGTGTACACATACTTGGCCAATAACGCTGACTGGTGCTTTGAACATGGTGATGTTTAGCAGGTATAATGTTTACCATGTTTATCATCTTGTGCTAATTAGCAGTAAACACAAAGTACAGCTGAGGCTGATCGGGGTCATCTGTAAATATTTGCAACGGTCAGATTAGAGTCAGAACTGTTGATAAATGTATCTGTGTATGCATCTACCACCTTGGTCAGTAACAACGGTGACTTTGCTATGAAAGCAGCAAAGTCCAGCCGTTCTGACATCTTATCAGGGCTGCTGCCGGTCAATGTGGGTGAATTCTGTGAAGAAAAAAGGGGGCAAATGTATGTAAAAAACAATTAAATTAAGGTGATTATCGTAGTGAAGCAGTGATTGAATAAAGAGATAAAGGAGAGTAGCTAGCTCTATTTCTCTACATAGCATATAAGGAATTTACACTGAGGAGGGTTCTTTTATCTTTTTACAGTCATCAGTATTCAGCGATTGAGCACTGTACTGTTTGTACAATAATAAAAACAGCACTGGGTCGTCATTTCCACTTTTCATCATATAAAACAACCTTGACTTTTCTACTTTTCTAAATGCAGTGAGTAATCTGACTGAGACTAATTCAGCTGGTACAGAGCACGTACATCAGGCTGCACTGCGGTGCACCAAGCATTCTGCAGGAATTCACTAATAAAATGAGGTTAATCTTTGCAGACTGCATGATCAATCTGAAAAGAACTAGTCAACCGAAAATAATTCAGCAACTGTTTTATGATTGTCCAGTTATTTTTCAAGCAAAATGCCCAAATTTGTTCAGTTCCAACTTCTCAAATTTGAGGATTGGTGCTTTTCTGTCACATATTATGATGATGTGATAATTAGTCGATTAATTGATTAGATGCTTTTGATGATTTTGATCGATTATGATCGACAGATTAATTGATCATGAAAATAATTGTTAGTTGCACCCCTACTTACACGAAACTTCGGTTTTTCAGGCAAACAGGCCTTTTTCTCTCAGTAGACATTTTGACTTTTAGTTGGAAAATTACAGGTGTTAATATCAATGATTGCTCTGGTCTATTTAAGTGTCCCAGTGAGTCATAATATGTGACAGTGACCAGCAGGCACAATACCAAGACAATGAAACTGAACAGCTGGATTATTATTATTCACACCTGTTCTGTTCTAACAGTGACATGTGAAAAGAGCCACAAGCTAAAGTCTGATGTACTCTCCACAGAAGAGACTGAAATAAACCCAATTATAAATCCACCGATCTAAAATCGCTTATGTCATCAACATGAATGCACTGTGACAATGTATACTGTATGTAAATAAATTATTGTGCTGTTAAAGAAGCAGAGAAATTTGACCAAGCTCCCAATGAACTCCAGAAAACAGCAAGAGTAAATTTTGGCCAAAGTTTTGAAAGAAGCAGACAGACTGTGGACTGGCATTAGAAAGCTAAAGGTTTTAAAATATGGATGGTAGGGTGTGTTGGTACCATGAACCATTTGCATTGAAATGGGGCCATTAGTCAAAGCACCAGGAAAGGAGTTGACAGAATATGGCAATTTGGGAGGTAAAAGAAGTCTACAGATTAATGGCCGCTGCGCCCTGCACCTGAAAATTGGGACGGAGCAAACTCACATGAGGTTTCAGCACAGACTGGGAGGCCTACAAATGTGTGTGTCATACATCTGTTGCTTAATCCTCTAAATATTTTCCATCCTCCATAATTTTCAAATATTCATGATGACAGACACCACCTGCTCAGGTCAGGGCAGACACTCAGTTATTACACTTCAGATGAGACAGAAATAAACAAGTCTGACCCATTAGTCAACTAAACCAGTGGATTGTACCTGGTGCTGGCCAGCTGAGCACAGAGCTGGTCATAAACAACAAACCGATCCCAGGGTGGCGATAAGGAAGCTTTAAAGGTGGGTACTATTTTCATCTTATTTTCTCAATTAACTCAATGAATCATTCAGTCAATGGATTTTCAACAAATACCAAAAAATGCCTATCACAAGTTTACAAAGCCCAAGGTGACATCTTCAAATGTCTCATTATGTCCAACGGACAGTCTAAAAGCCAAAAATACATACTTTAACCCTAACCCTAACAAATAAGACTAAAAAAAACACAAGAAAAAAGATCATTAATTAATGAATCATCAACAGTCAGTTAACTGAGTCATTTTCTGTCACTCAACTAATCAATTATTCATTATGAGACTGAGACTGAGTGATATGAGACTAGATACATGACTGATGATGATCTTTGTTTCCATAATACTGTGTAAAAACACACTATGGTGAGTCGAAAATATATACATGTTAAAATCAGCATTGGAAAAGTTTTATGGGGTAGAAAATTTAATATGTTTGTTAGACCTGGAGGATACACACGGTGTGTTTTTGGGGAGAAACGCTGAATGTAAACATTACTGTGTTTGCTTACAAGAAGACTCTGCAGGGCAACTTTAAATGTTTTAGTTTTTGTGGTCTGAAGGTCTGCAGTACAGCAGAGTGACATGTTTCACAAATCATTATTTCATGAGTGAGAAGAAATTCATACAATTCACGACTTTTCACCCACTTGAGATCCATAATAATTCACCCATACCACCTTTCTTAATGTTTAAAAAGTGTGTTTTAGAACTCCTTATGAGTCCTCCTAGACTCCTTATGATTTACAATTGGCAGCTCCATCTCATTTTCTGAAAAAGAGTTTTAATCACTGATTTGTGTTGACCATGTAAGAAGAACATGAACTGCCCCCATGTTATTTACAGACACGCGAGTGCCCAGCAGACCGGGGTCAAACAGTGTTTACAAAAACTGATTTCTGTGACTGACAGCATAATCAGCTCTGATCTGATGTTCCATGCAGGTTCAAAGAAACATTAGAAACTAGATGAAAATCTTTTTGAACCGTGGTCTAAACAGGAAGTAAAGGGAGGCGTTGATGGCCAACTGCGCTCACTTTGTTTTGTCAACATGCTGCATGTGTTGTGGATTCAGCACATCGCCGCAGTTTTAAACCGTGTGCTGTGACACTGCAGCAGATCCTTAACAACCAGTCACCGTGAAATCCCCCAGAACAGATACAGATCGATATATAAGCAAATCTTCCTTTAGCAGAATTAAATCTGAGGACATCCAAAACATCGTTCTAGGAGTTATATAAGAAATTTAAGTCTTTAACTCACGATATATTCATTCTTTTGTCATGTGGAGACTAAACAGTCACGAGCATGTAGCCTGCTTTGCGTCATGGCTTATTGTTTGTAAAGCCGCAGCGAGTCACAGAATCGTTATTTCAGACCGTTTTTGTGTGGGAAACTGTGCAACATCAATAATTACAGTAAGCAAGCAGCGATGGGAGAGTTAAGTCAACACAATGGGACGCTACATAAACAAAGAAACCCACAAAATACTAAATCAGCATTTCGTTTGACATGATGGGCCCTCAGGAAAACTTAAAAGCATAACACAGTCTTCGTGTTGCCTGACAGCGAAACACCTCCCACTATGTTCCCATTGTTGTCTCGTCTTCTTAAGTTTCTATTTTTATTTGTTCTTCAAGGAGACGGCTTGTAGAGCCTCGTACGAAGAATGGAGGGACTTGACCTTCCATTTGAAACGGCTCAAGGGGAATATGCGCAGCACGACAGAGAGAGATCACCTAGAGAAAACACATTATCCATTATGAACATGGCCTTTTAGACTGATAAATACACACCTCCATCGCTGTCTCCCTAATTCCACAAAGTCAAACTACAAAACAACAAGGTGTGTTGCTAAAAATAGATTATTAAAAAAGCATGACCATCACACACCCACATGAACTCAGACTGTATGCACAGACTCAGGTATGCTCTCCAAACATAACAGCGCTCATTTAAACCGCCGGCATGTCCTGTCCCTCAAGGTTGTCCACATCTCACAGACCTGCTCTGCAGTAAGTGCGCCTTACTCTGACAACCCCCTCCAGTGATTATCACGTGAAAAAAGGTGAGACGTTGCTACCTCAGAGAATCTTTTGATAGTAACGGCTTTAACCCTCAAGGCCACAGGTACATATTTACATTACAGGCTGTGTATTCTTCACAACAGGGAGAGGATCAGACATAAAACAGGCTCAAAGGACAAGGCAGACAACAGCTTCTAATGTTAATGGCTGAACACATAAATAAATATAAATTAAAGACAACGTGAGCTGGAAGCTGATGGTAAAAGATGAAGAAGAGTTACATTATATTACAGGATAACTCCAATTAATTATAACAAGGGTCTTATTTTCATTGTTTCAGCCATGAATCATCCCATCACTCTGTTTTAAGAAAAGCACTTTAAGTCATTTGAACGTCAATCTGAGTCGTAGCACTTTATACTTTACTTTATTATAAACTTTGTTACTTAGAAATCAAGTGTCAATAATCTAAAGTTGGCAGTGAATTCTTGTTAAATTATTCTGTGATCAAATCACCTATTGTAACCTGACCTAAATGTGGAAACTTTATGATTAGACTACCTTTTAGTTCTTCTGTGTATTTACCACTGATGCAACAAGCAGATTGGCCTAATTTGTGAACTTAATAAGGGGCTTTAAAAGATGATTTATATTCCCCAAACTATTGTCATGGTTGGTTTCGTTCCTCTTGTTCAGCCTCACTGACTATAAATAAATGACCACTAATAGATTCATAAAAAACTAACACAAAGATACATAGTCATTAGTCATAGTCATCCTGTTACACTCCTCCTAATGAGTTGGGATATCACTAAAAAAGAAACAGAGGTCACTGAAAGTCTCTGTTATCACCTATGAATAAAATATTTTTTCCAATATCATCATACTGAAAAAAAAGTATGGCTTCAGTAGCAGAACTCTTGTACAAGTTTGGTGCTATACTGAGCGCAATCGAAAAGACTCAAGACAATAAGAAATTGTCTCCTCCTCAAACAAATTGCATGAATAGATTCAACAGTCGATCTCCTTTGGGATCCACTGTTGAATCTATTCATGTAGTTTGTGCAGATTCAATAAGTGGATTGATATGCAGGATTCCAGCCGTAGTCATAATATTCCTGTCATGTAAAAGACAAAGCACAGATCTACACAGATTTTAACACCCTGATATCCTTGACAAAGCAGTTTCTCTGAAGGAAGCTTGCTTATAAAAATCACTTGAAAAAATTATCAATGCAAATAACCTGTGGCCTCCCACTGTCAAGGCTCACAGTCCGCCCTCTGCAAGCTTGCTTAGGTAAGCACTTGACCCCTGTGTGTGTGTGTGTGTGTGTGTGTGTGTTAGGCTTTAGAAGCTGAAAAATTTGAATACAACAACATCCTGCAGAGTTGGGGGGTTTGAGAGCTCAAGCCGGGGGAGTTACTCTGCCCTTCAGTTTATTTTCTCTTCTTTGTCATGTTATCATCTTGTTCCAAGTATTTGGCCTTTGTTTACAGACGAGGCAGCTGTACACCAAAATAGATGAGTTGTTTTTTTTGTTTTTTACCTCATTACTTAAATGAGGACTCTTGGGATTTTTTTGTATAAACACATGACAGAGCTGCTGTGCATATAAACCATAAATCCCTCCTTTTGTCCACAGAACACTGAAATATATTCTTGTTTCTGCTAATAAAACACAAACCGTGGAGCTCTGGTCCCACAGTGCACTTGGTGATGTAATAATGCTGTGAAAAGTGCCTCTGTGTGAGGTCTAAAGTGGTTGTAGACAGCGTCAGAGGGGGAACGCCATTCATTTTAAGAATCCACGTGTTATTGCTGCACCCAAAGGCAACCAATACATGTAAAACACTTTCTCTTGCACACAAGGTAGGAAACAGACCATGGTTTGTTTTGTGTGAAATTTTTGAGAGCTCTTTCACACAAAAATATGTTTAAAGTCTGGTTCATACTTACAAAAGGCACTCTCTTTTTGTATTTTGTATTTTTAGCTTCGTCGTCTACGGAAGAGACCTAAATCTAATGTACCAAATGATGCTTTTCTTTGCGTTTTCAATCATTAAGAAAGAGCAAAACAGGCTCGCAAATACTGAACAAACTGTCCAAGACCAGGAAACTACCATCAGAAGCATTTCAACCTTTTAAAGGGGACACTTTTGATAATAATAATAATAACAACAACTTATTAAAAAGCAATAAAGTCCCACAGACTTAACAACTGGGAGAACATAGGGAGCAGTGCATGCAGCAGTATCCAGGCCTTTTTCTTTTTTCTTTTTTTTTTAACAAAAGATCAGTTAAAAGCAATAGGATTTGTTTAGGGGGGGTGGATGAGAGGGGCTGTGATAAGGAAATTGTTGATTTATGATGTGGTCTGGAGCTGAAGTCCGAGCAGGAAATGAGTCTGGATCTGACTGTGGGAGGCACTTTGTTGTGTCTGAACCCAGCCAACCTGCCATGCCTGATGCACACATTTGATAAAAATATTTTTTGTCTGTCAAAGAGGATCACAAAGACTTCAGGGGCCTCCAGGTGGCTTTTTATCTTTTAGCTTAAAGGGAGGAAGAGCAGCGCGGAGGACTCGGTTTAACCTTCACACACCTGTGCAGAGGGACGGGCTGAGTGAAAAAGTTCATTTCTACTCGTGTAATTCAAGCTTCCGTAAACTTAAAAAAAGGCAGATACAGTCCAACAACTCCAAAGTCGACAAAAACATATCTTGTAATGGGTTAGTGACAGTAAAAATACAGTGAACTCACCGTGCAGGTTTCAGTGGACAGTCCGGGGCAGCTGCTCTGCTCTTTAAAATCTGGACGGGCGCTTCGTCCTCTCTTTAACAATCGTTTTATCCACAAACTCGTAACTTTACCGAGACCTGTGTTGACAAAACTACATGTTAAATGTATTCCTGTGTCTCTCTATCTTTCCTTCCTGCCGCTGTGAGCGTGTTTGTTGTTATGCGGGCGGCCGGACAGGCTGTTTAGAGAGCGGCGGCTAACAAGCTAGCAAGAAACACGGCGGCTACATCCGGGACGGCCTTCAAAATAAGATAACCTAGTTATTGATGTTACTTTACAGTGTCATGATCAAGTGGTTATCAACTTTTCTCGGTTTGTTACCCTTAAACAGAACAAGTGAGACTTTTTTTTCCATATGAAATTGTTTTATGGACTTTTTTGGCAACAGAGTAGATACAAATATCCAGGATTTCTCAAAGAAGAAAAGGCTAAAAAATAGTCACAAACTCTGAGCACAAGATTGTGTGTTTTTCTTGTGACCTCTCCCAAAAACCCTAAGATTGAAAACCACATTATCATTCAAGTCAAGTAATGTCAATTTTCATATTTTTATTTATGAAGCCCAATATCACAAATCACAACGTGCCTCATTGGTCTTTATTGTCTGTTAAGCATATCCTCTGTTCTTGCTTGATGCTTGAATCAAATGAGGAAAAACTCACCAACAAAACCCTTTAACAGGGAGAAACAGTGGAAGAAACCATCAGGGAGAGTAACTGAGGAGAGATTTCACTCTAAAGAAGGTCAAACATGCAATAGATATTGAGTGTTACAAATAAACTGTACAACTGCTGTACAACTGCTGCACAATTGTTGTATGTCACACACTGCCACTGCACACTGCCTTTTTGCACAGCTGCACCTTTGTAGGAAAACTACTAGATGCTTACTTTATATTTCATATTTTTTTTTCATTTCATATTTTTAATTTTCTTTTCTACGGTTATTGTTATTTCACTTTGTACTTTTACCCTCTATTTTATTTTATTTTATTATAGTTTCTTTTGCATCCTTACTGTACTTCTTGCATGCCCTTAAGTTTCACCTTTCATGCTGCTGGAAATGTGAATTTCTCTTGGAGATCAATAAAGTATCTATCTATCTATCTAAAACCACAGCAAAGACACAGTGTGAAAAAGTTAGAAAAACCTTTTAGTTGAAAGTGACCATAAAGATAAATTCAACCAAACATAAACTGGCAAGTGAGTTTAAATTACAGAGGTTACATACGATGCATAAGGGAGAATCAATATTCAATAACATATACATATACAATTGAACATATAAAGATGAAAAATGCCTTGGTATAGAAATAACTCTTCATGAGAAATTGCATGCTTTTATTTTGATCATCAGTTTGCTAACTTCCGGTATTGTCCTGTCTGAGATGCACCTGGACTGTTCTCTCTCTCTCTCTCTCTCTCTCTCTCTCACACACACACACACACACACACACTATTATCCTACAAACACCAGTAGTGGCACACTTTTGCTCACAATCTGCCCTACAGCCAAAGTACACTCTCTGGCCCAGCATGAGTTTTATAATTAAATGATAAATAAAAATGTATTTATTAGACACATTATAATATTTGAGCCATAATGGCTAAATAAACTGAATCAGTGTGTTTGGGCTGTAAAGGCATTACAGCACAGAGGCCTACAATAAAATGGTTTGTGATGAAGATACCCCAGATTTCCAGCCTGTTCCAGCACAACCAGTTCTTTGCTCTGTATTCTAAATATGTAGAAGGAGGTCATACCTGACTAACCTCAACCCTCTTAGGCAGGTCTTTCTGCTCCAGAGGAGTAAAACAAGGCTATACATAGTCGCACAGAGAGATTTTTTTAACTGTGCCGGTGAATGACACCATGTTTTTTTCATATAGGCAAGAAAATGAGATAAGAAGCAGAGTAATAATTAAAATTCCCTGTTTGCTTGTCATTTTTAGAGTTGAACTCTGGCTGGCCCTCCAGCCCCACATACCATAAATTCACATACTCCTAGTACACATTTGCTCTTGTATAATCAACATTAAATCAATCACTTCTTTATTGTTAAGTTCAAAGTCACCATGTAGAATAGTCCAGCATGTCATTAGTCATTAAAGCTGTTCAGCAACAAAGAAAGTGCAAAAAGTACAAGTATCACTAAGAGTCTACAGCAGAGTCAGATGGTGCCTTTAGTTAGAACTTGCTGATGTTTATCTTTTTTATCATCTTAAATTAGAGTGTTAATATGCAAACATTCACACTCAGTGCAGCAAAAGAATAAAGAGAGTGGAGGCTGACAGGAATGTCTTTAGTTTTGCAGCTTTTTGGTCATAAACCGAAGTAATGAACTAATTAAAATGTTAACCTGACAATGGCTCTTGAGGAAAAGTCAAAGGATCAATTTTTTTTTTCAAATATCCAGATGGGGACATGAATATGTGAACCAAAAGTGGAATATGTGGATCAAAGTGGTGGACATACCAACCAACCAAGGTGGCTGAAAACAGATGATTAAAAGCATAAAAAAGAAAGAGAGAGAGAGATAAACAAATAAATACATACCCATTATTTAAACTTTGTGCATGTAAAGCAGCAGCTAACAAAACAAACATACTTACAGAAATACACACTCCGACAATCCTGTGTGTTTGCCTACGTTGGCTTATCCACTTTGCGTGTATGTGCCATATTTACTGAACTGGGCGGCTTTGTGAAACTGGTGGGGCTCCAGCAATCAGGCCAGACCGGAATGGAGGGAAATGGTCCCGCACTTATCAGGCCACTAGAGAATCTGAGAAGAGTTGTTACAGTAATTGATAATTGTGTGTGGGTTGAATGCAGCGTGTCTGTTGATAATGACTCCCAAAATTCAAACCTCTGAGTCTGCTCTTTGCCACTCGAGCGTGGGGACATTGTGTTCCTGCTGCTCGCTGCTCCTGGCTGGGCAGGGGACTGCATGCCCAAGATGCCTATCATTGCCCAAAGCGGCCGGCCCATCTGCAATTATGTCGTGCCGGCTGATAATGACCTTCCCTCTGCGTCCACTGTGGAGCTCATTTTATTCCTAAACATGCCGGATGGAGATAATTGGTGAAAAGTAATTGGTCAATAACGCTGCAACTCATTTTACTCAGAAATAGCCCCTGGATCTCCACTAGAGTCCATTTCCTGAATGTGAAACAGCCGTACTTCCCATTATGATACATCAGCCGAGTGCCGAGAAAGGAAGGAAAATAAATTTTTAAGCTTTTCCCAGGTGTCCTATAATGGGATTCATGTACTTACTTTATATTCCCATTTGTGCACTTCGCATTTGATTTACATGATGTATTTTTCTCCCTTTGCCCGTAGGTCTTTATTCATGGACCTCACATGTTTCTCTGCTTTAGTTATTTGACAGTGCTCTCTCTCAGAGTCTTTAGTTTGTCCCTTTGCAGTTAGAAAAAATGATCAACGTCTTATCTTCGGTGAGATAAAACAAGATAAAAAAGAGCTATAAAATTTTAGACCTGCAAAGAAACAAGTAAACACCCACACTCCCCAGCAGCAATTGAATTTAACTGACAGCAATGCTGCCGCAAGCAGGAAACAAGCTTAAACAAAGCAAATTTCGCGAATGACAAGTAGGAGAACAGGGGGAATGACCTGCTGACACCTGAACTCAAACACTGCCTGTTTTACCTTCATCTGCAGCTCTCACTGTGTCGGGAGCCCAGCAGAGGAAGAAACAATGCCATGTATCATGTGCTTTGTGCTCTCTGACGTGCCTCCAAGCACAGTGACTCAGTGAACCTCCAGCAGATTATTACCACAAGCTGAGGAAAAAGTATAAACCTAATCAAAAACAGACCTTTTTTATGTGGTCGAGTGATACAACTGACAACAATATAGGCCATGAGCTCGTCTTAAGAGTTCAGAGTTTCCAGTTTATTACAATTTGAGTCTATTTTATTGGTCTTTGCTGTTCCAATCAATACTATTAATGTTGTCAACATTTTAATTACTGAGATCTGAGAACACACCATCGTGACAACAAATTCCAGCAGGGCAAAAATCTCAAGCAGTCAAACAAACAGTTTTTACAGATTATGTTGAATTCCCCGTAAATATATCATGTAAAACTGAGAGCAAGCTCTCCTAAATATGACAAACCGTTATGTGTGCACAGCTGCAGTAAATATAGAAAGTCAAAGTTGAATCAAGAAGTTGTCTGTGGAATAGATTAACTGTTAATATTAACGACACACAGAAGCGATTTGTGATCGGATGCCTGATACCAACAGGGCATCAGCATTTGCCTGCGTCTGCAAATCACTGCTGGAAAATGTCTTTATGTTTTATGATGTGACAGCACAATGGAAAAGTTAGGTTAGGTTCAGGGGAGTGTTGTGGTTTGAGTTTAACTGTCAGTTGGAAATGGGAACCAAACAGCAGCCTCCTGTTTTGAAGTCCTATATTTTGCTGACCTATCCAAAGGCCACGCCTCTAAGACTAAGGTTGTTTCTAAAATGAAACGTAGCGTGTCTAACGCTAAATAGAGGAAGTGGATAAAGAGAAGAGTGACGATTGAAAGAGAACAAAGAAGAAGGAGAGACAGTATAGACAGAGATAATCAGTGACAAAGAAGTTTCTGTGTTCATGTATTTAGCAAAGTTTGGGGATGCTGTCGACTGTGAACTGTAGAGTTTCTTCTGACTTTATCACCTCTCCAGTCTATGAAGAAAGGGTTCTTTGAAAAACACAATTCGACATTTATGACATACCCTCAATTTACTACCAAAAAACTGAGCTTTTGTCCGCCATCCACACCTGATGCCGCTGTGATGTTGCTTCTGTTCAGAGGTTTGAAAGGAGCATCTGGCCATGCATTGTTCTTTCTCTGCGTACTCTGAGAACAGATGGAAAATCTATCTGTTAAATTATCATGTGAGTGGTGTTTGATGTGTCATTTCAATGCCTCGGGAAAGCTAACAGGCAATTTAGAACCTTGGAAATCTGGCATAAAACATAAAATTGCTATTTCTGAATGATTTGGTTGTTTTGTTTGAAAATATAAAAGCAGAAAAATGCACGGAAGAAGGAGAGAGGAGAGAAGAGCAAAATGTCTAATAAGTCAGTTAAAGTTTTACAGTTTTGATGCGCGGCAGCTATAAACTGGATTTCCATGGAAGCTGCAGTCATCATTGCTATTAAATCAAATGCATGTCCATCAGATGCGCAAAGCATATGGTTTTGATGTTTCTCTTAATCAAAGACAAGCCGCTTAATCATGTTTCCATATGTCTTATCATAAGCAGCAACGGTCTACACACATGTTCCTTCTTGTCTTTGCTAATCTCTAAGAGACAGATGTGTATGTTATGCAGTATTTCTGCAGGTTATGTTTGAATAGCTTCAAATTTACAGTCAGAACATGTCACTTGATATGAATATTAACATTTCTGGCATGGCTGGGTGTTGGCTCTGTGTGCTTACTTTCTGCAGGAATTCAGCCTCTTTTGTCATTATTAGCTAGAGCTGCGAGGTGCCAAAGACTCCCTCAGCCATCTAATCTGGGTACGACTGTGCCAAGGGAATTGCTTTGTCATTTATTGAATAGCGCACTCACTTTGATTCCCATTATGAAATGTTGTCCTTTTGTAATTGAGGAGCTTAATTAAAATATGCAATCATTTCATGCCGTGTATGAGAGGAATATTCACTGGATTGCCAAAAAAACTCTTTTCAATCCACATTTGTTGGCCAGTATTTCCTGCGCAACGCCAAAACTGCCAGAAAACGCTCTTATAGTTATAAAACTCACTTGGCTTTCATTTATATGTGTCTCGATGGAGGATTCTGCACTGTTTATATAATCAGCTTAACTGACCATGCTCGGGCTGATAATGCATCAATTAACTGCTGCACTGGGTGACGACTGGCTCTGGTTTTTCTGCGCTCGGGCTTTCATGAAGCAGGTGGTCAGTGTGTGCACACAGTCAGAGGAGATTAGGCAGAGAGGGGCCTCCTATGAAGGTGGCCATGCAGACGGCTAATTTGAGAGTGAATAGGCATTTTCTTTGGCCTGGCTGCAGAGTATGCCTGGTTGGCTGGGCAGAGCTGTCTCCATCTCCCTTTCTCCGTTGCTCTCGCTCTCAGAGTGAATTAAAAGAAAGTCTGGTGTGAGGTGCTGGAGCCCTGCCAGGAGCCTCACTTATCCCCGGTGTAATTCTGACCACTTGCTTAAGAGAAATGAGGCCCTCCACTCATTAAAAACAGAAATGGCTGCTCCTCAGAGCCCCATTTCACAGTTTCCCTGACTGTTCCCTCCACCTCAGATTCCACTTTCCTGACCACAAACCCATCGCTCCTCCCACTGTAATTATGCTCTTATTGTCATCCCACCTGCCCCCTCATTTAACCTCTATGATTTTTCCAGCACCCAGAAAAGCCATAACTGCGGGGTAAGATGGCACACCCTCTCCAGTCCCCTCAGGGCTCTTGAACACGCAGCCGTGGTGCCAGGGCAGATTAAGCCCCTCAGCGTTCTCCTGGGCCAGACCTCGGTGTTACATAAGCCCCGGGCACACTGGTGTCTCTCAAAAGCTTTCCTTGTTGTGTTCAAAAGGCAGAACATGGCCGGTCGAGGACACTGAGACAGCAGGTGTTTACAGTACAGCTCTGTCACCGGGGGTGGGTGGTCAGCTGAGGGCCCGCTGCTAATGCGACACGACATGTTCAGCGTTTGAGACATGAGCACGCGGCATCCTCAGCGTGGCTGGAATGACCGGAGAGGATCAGGAGGACCACGTCAAGTGGAAAAGTGATGGGACCTGCAAGGAGGCTGGAAACTGGTGTGAGAAAGACCCCAGCTCAATACGAGCAAGTGCGTCCAAATGCACAACATGCTGGTTGACCTTTAGATGTTTGTAGGTAAAGCACTCTACCTGCCACTCACGGAGAGGTAAAGCACTGCAGGTATTCTCAGAGGGGTCCAGCTCACATTCAGCACACTCAACTGCACTTTTCTATGACTCAGAAAAGGTCTTTACTGTTCAAAGCCACTACATTTACTCTGAGCCACGTGTGTATTAACTTGACACACTTAGTTCGGAAGTAGAAAAAAATGACAAAATAGTTATAATCAAGTACTGTGTACGCTTAACATGGTACCCACTCAGAAAGTGTAAGACAACAAGGAGAACAGTTGCTTATCTGCACATACAAAATGTTCATAGTTGATGATAGCCTCTTTAAAAATAGGTCATAAATGTACTATTGGCTTACCGAAAAAGGTCAAGAATTAACTCTCAAGATAAACAAAAATATTATTCGTTAGTTATAGTTTTTTTTTATGGATACAACAACAGCAGGGTATTGCAATTATTAGCAAACTCAAACAGATAATGAATTTATTATTTTCAGATTAACACGCTCTAATAAGTGTTTACAGCAGCAGGACACTGTGTGTGGGATTGACTCTATGTAAACTGTGTGTGTGTTCATGGTAATTGGGAAACACATTACACAGTGCAACAGTGTGGTTCATTTAGCAGTGGCGCTCTGTGGCACAGAGGAATAAGATAAGTCACTCAGTTCCACAGGATTTGTTGTTGCAATAAGAATAATGTAGAATAGCGTTAGCCCTCACGTTTCATATAATGAGCTGAAACAGATTATTCTCCGGATCTGGGAGCACAGAGCGGAGGATGTGCACGTGGTTATTAATATACACAGTGGCAGTGTACTGTTGGGCAATGTGGGTCAAACGTGCCGTGAGCACGTGAGTAAGTGAAGCAGAGTAACTCAACTCCCCCATCATGTCCTGACAAGGGGATGGTGGGGCATCTTGAATCAGCTTTGAGTCTGAAATGGCCTCTGGTCTGTCTGCAAGCAACATGTGTCCTCGGCATGTGCTGGCTGCAAATACACAGAGAAACAGGGCATGCATTTCATGTTGCCATGGTGGGAATGATGTTATTTATTAACATTTTGGACCGACTATCTCAAAAATCACTGCATCCAATGCAAAGACCTTGCAATGATCCTGGCAGGAATACTGAGTCCCAGTTTTCCCACTTAAAAAGAAAAGAAAAGTTACTATGCTTGCTTCAAAAGGAGAAACTGTAATGTGACAGGCACAGTGTTCTGGTGAACTTGCTCTACATACTCGCTGTGTCCCACCATGCACCCAGTGTTCTCCCAGCATGATCTGTCACACTTTCTATTTTAATGTCAGTCTGGGTCAAATAATATTCTCGCTCTCTCGCTAAGCTGCTAAATTTGAGGTTTGTCAAACAGAATCTGAGAAGTGAGTGCCAGAATGTTTTTGACAAGTCTCAAAACTCAATAATTGACAGTTAAAAATGACACCTGACACTGATTTGACTGTTATGCGGCCAACTCCACTGAACTGGTTCATCAAGACCTCGCACACGAAGCCAAGGATTTGACTATTTGACTGAGCACTTTTAGGACTTCTCGTCAATGTTGGCATTAGATTTGAGCTTGACACTTAACTCTTGACCTTTCTTCTCTTCTTTAAATAGAATGAATCTGTTGTTGTGTGAAAGATATAAAGTGCACACTTCTCCACACTTACTAGATACCATTCTGAAACAGTCCCACACATAACCACCCATAAACCAAAGAAGTGTTGTTTTTACACTTCAATTTTGTACAAATCAAGCAATCAAAATAAAATGTGTTAATTAATGAGATTTAGAGCTATCAGCTGACAAATTGTATTCCCTTTGAACAGAGCCAGGCTAAGTGTTTCCCATTATCTCCAGGCTTTAAGCAAAGCTAAGCTAACCAGTTGTTTCTTTTAAATTTAACCAGAAATAAAGATGCTTTTTACGGTAGATTCATTGCTTCTGATTCCCCCCAAAATACTGTAAAATGCTTTTTATTTTCTGACCTGCCCTTGCCCTGATCAGTATAATATTGTCTTGTCACCATGTCCAAGAGGAAACCCAGGATCGTAAGCAAGATCAGCTGAGAATATGATGAATATGATCCCAGTGTGGATGATGGAGTAAATCCCCCCCCCCCAGCTGATTAACTCTGATTGAAGGTCCTGAAATTGCCTCCAGACTTGGTCAAATAGTTGGCATAATGAAGGGCAGCTAATGGGGCGGAGAGCTATGCATGCATGTCATGTATCCATGCATCCTGTCATCAGCAGTGCTGAGAGCAGCTGCGGGCCTCAAGTTCATTTTTCACTGACCATTGTAATGCCTGGATTTTTTTTCCCCCTTGTTTTTGTAGATGTATTTGAAATACTCTTCACTGCGTTGTCCGATCAGGAAATTTTCAGTGTATTTTAGGTGAAATACTTCATAGGAGGAGGGTTTATCTGCATCTTTTCTTCCTGCCTCATTTGATTTGCATCCTCTCATATCTTATAGCATTTTGATGAAGCAGAATTCTTTTGGTCTTTGCTCAATTTGTTTCCTTCTTGATCAAAAGCAACATAACTCAACTTTGTTTCATCTCCATCCCCTCTCCAGATGGCAGTTATTTGAATAGGCATGCAAAGCGCTGATCAGCACAGGACATTAAAAACAAAGAGAACTACCCGCTGTACAACCTATTTACTCCTTGGAAAGAAATAGAAACCTCGAGCTATTATCTCTGAAAACTCACTTGAATGAAGCTCAGTAATGCCATAAAGTATGACTGACAGCTGCAGACTGCAAGTGTCTGAGAAAGTTCTGCGCATCAGCATGTATTTGTGTCAGACTCATTTGTTCTGATTTTTGTGCATTTTTCCCTCTTTTGAGGAGCTGGCAGGCGACAGAGCCGCCATCATCTGGGCGCAGTAATGCCTCAAAACACAAAGAGCCCCATTCAGAGGCCTCAGCAGCCGTATCCCACACCCACACAGTCAAGAGGACACCCAGACCCATCCAGCGCACAGCCTGGAGTCATTATGGAAAGCTGTGCGTACTTGCACAGCATTCACATGAAAACATTAAGGACTAAAAGAAGATTTGGTGAAAAAGAAATGAGAACAAAAGGACGGGACAAAAACCTGGAGATCACCACATCTGTCCAGGAACTCCTGCATGTAATTTAAGTTCATCAAACATACACAGGAATTATTCCCACAGCTTACAACAATATTTTACAGTTTCAGCTATCCGAGGAGCTCAGGGGTCCACATACCATGTGTAAAGTGAGTCTGCTGCCAGGAGATTCCCTGGACCGGTCTGTTCAGAGTTGGAGCCAACAGAGATCTCAGAGGCAGACAGAGAGGCCCCAGTGTCTCTGGGAACAATATTGAAGAGGAACTACACTGATTTTACACATCAAAGTTTGTTTGCAGCTCTTGGGGAGTCCTAATGCATATGTGAAATAAAGTTGTAAAAGCTTTTCTGTGGCTGCAAGAAGTCTGATGAATTCCTCAAATGATGTCACTTAAGTCAGTGTCAGTTGGGCCTGAAGACTACCAGTTTGAAAATGGAAAAAAGGCCACCACTAGCATAATACACCATGAACCTGACCTACCTTTTTGCAGGTGTATTGTGGGTAATGCCTGGGAGTTTTGTCTTAGCTGTTTCCAGGATTGCGCTCTTCAGCACAAAGACCTCAGATGTTGTAACTGGAATATGCTGGAGACACTCCCAGCGCTCCAATCACAACTGGCGCTACTGTTGCCTTTACTCCTCAAATCTTTTCTAGCTCTTCCTTTAGCCCTTTGTATTTTTCCAGCTTCTTGTGGTCCTTCTTCACAATATTGCTGTCGCTCAGGACTGCTACACTATCAACACTGCTTACTTCTGTTGTCAATCCTCGCCATGACTGGCTGGTCCTACAGGGTCTATTACACACACAAACACACACATGTATACTGTATGTTTGTATACATATATGTTGTAAATTAAAAATATGATATGGCATGTGTGACAGTCATCTTTGGTTGATGTTTCATGTCTCGTCCTACAAGCTTGTTCCTGGTGCAATGGGAGACTGTGAGTGTCTTAATGAGATTAGCAAAGTGCAAAGATCCCTAATTTTTTAATGAGAGCAACTCCCAGGGCGAAACAAAATGTAATGTGGGGCTGCCAAGGTTGAAAATCATCAAAGGCCCCAATATCAAATGCGCAGGCACTTTCATATCCCCACACTGAACCGCTGCCTTTATATCATAAATCTGAAATTTATTTAGCTTCACAGTCAGTGTGATGAAATACGACCCTTCAACCATCAATACATCCTGCAGCAGCCCACAGTTCAGCACAATGCAGACCTCCTCACTCCTGAAAGCTGCTGATTCTACATGTAACCCCACACCAGTGCAGGCAAGGCAGGGCAAATGTCTTCAGTCATGAAATATTCATATGAAGACGTTTTGAAACACATTTGCATTTATTAAAAGTCAGTCTCAGTCTAAATAATGGATTGTGTAATGAGATACTAGAGATGGCTCAGGCCGAACAGCATAAAGAAAGCACTAGACAGGTGCTTCAAAACCCACAGAACCTCATCACCTTTTAAACATGATATGCAATCTGACACCACTTATCTCTCAAAGCAAAAGGAGGCCAAAGATGGAACATAAAGATTTATATGAAAAGTGATTATGCACTGTCACGCTCCGAGTTATTTCACAAACATCTGGGGAAAATTGCTTGAAATAGTAACTACTGAAGCTTATAGACAAAGCTAAATGAAGTACACATCTGTCAGTTGTAAACAAAGGCACTGATATTTACTGTGGAGTTTTATTCTCATTTGCCTTAACTGTCATTTATAAAGCACACACTGCCCCCTGTTGACCAGATATGAAAACACAGGCAAAAAGCTGCATCACGTATTTTATTTTATTTTTTATTTTTTTTTTTTTTAAAAAGCAGGTTATTCTATAAATCATCATTATACAAAAAATCAGTAGAGGGCACATTAAGGTAATGTGCAAGTGCTTGTGTCATCATAGCAAGCAAACAGTGATAGTGTTTTACCATGAAATGCTGAACATGGTGATGAAAACAGTAGCTCCTGGTGTCACAGTATTTTTTTTTTTTTTAAATCCAAGATCAGTGTTTTACCAACACTTTTAACAGGAGAACTCAGTCCTGACATGCAGTAAAACAAACAAAATCTATAGAAGCTTTACATGTACCAAAACCGTCATTGTTTCACATTCTGCTAACAAATCCATACTTCATCTCATAATAGATATAAATCTTCAGTAACCTAAAATATGTTTCATTTGGAATTACAATCAGGGCTGTTATTGTATATTTCTGTATTATTTAACATTGCTCCAACATACTTATCTTTCAGCTTAGTTTAACTGTTATGGACATAGAACTGTTTGACACTATTTTATTATTTACTTATGATATCTAGATATCTCTAGATTTTCAAATTTCATCTCTGTAACCTTCATACAACATAAATGTGGAAGTAGTAAACCTGACCCACATGATCTATTCTGCCGTTGAATTACACTCATTCTTCTTACTTCTGCATGCTTTCATTTCCAGTTGAAGGATTCTTTATGGTTCGCGGAGTCTTTGCTGTTTTGCCCGCTTTTTCTGCCTTCTCTTTCTTAACCTCTTCCTTCTTCATGGTCTCCTCAAGCCCCTCGACCTCATTTTCTGGCTTGTTGGTGACCTTCCTCAGCTTGTGCTTGCTCTTGGGAGCTAAGAAAGTGAGCGAAGACTTGATGAAATCCAGAGGGAAGATGCCCACGTCTCCGTCGAAGCGGTTCTTGGTCACCTGCAGGGACCTGCGGCCGGGACACGTCACCATCTTCTTCTCCTGCAGAATGAGGACGTTGTCGGCTTCTTGACTGGCCTGCAAGGGATTAAAGGTAAAGATCAGTCTTAGTTATGACCAATTACTGTGGGATAATTTTCTATTTATGTGCCTTTACACAACACAGCCTAGAGTATGTACACAAATTAATTAAATAAATAAATCGTTAAGTTAAATTATTAAACTAATTTTATTCAAATCCAAAAGCGAGTTCAATTTTCGGAGTTACCTTAGCCGAACCAAAGATAGATGCAGTCTGCAGTTCTTTATCATCCTCCTCTTTCCTTGGGTGAATGATCAGAGTGACATGGCAGCAGCTGTTGGTGGCAAACTTCCTGAACGCTCCGATAATGTGGTCCTGCACTGCAAACCTGGATGGATAAAATATAATTTATGTCCATATTTGTCTAACAAACTTTAAAAGGATCATGTCTCTTGAAACTTAATTTTCAGATGAAAAATAAACTGACTTAACTTGATGAAAACTACTATGAGATTTTAATGTTATCAGTATAAGAAACCACATGGTCATAGTGACATAGATACAATGTAGAAGTGTCCTTCCTGTTTGTTATAATCGAATTCTTACTCACTTGTCTACTGAGATGTGTTCCTGCCCCATCATGAACTGCAGGTTGTCAATAACAACATGGTTGATATCATACAGGTAGACAGCATGTTGCATCGTGTCCAGCACTGTCCTGTAGAAGAGTTTGGAGAAGGGTCAGAACAAAATGATTTGGATGAAAATTCTGAGTTTGTATCGAATCAATTAGTTAATGTAAAATATTAAGTACTAATAACTATTAACTAAGTACTTTAGCTTTAGGGCTGCAAATCACAATTATTTTTACCATCAAATAGTGTTGATCATCTAATCAATTTATTGAGTAATCACTGTAGCTCTCTTTACCTTAAATTTGGTACAATATTAAAGAATGTGAAGCAATTGCTGTTATATTGTTATAACCACTGTCGAAGTGACACAGTTGAATTACTTTATGTTCTGTTCTCACTCCACACACGAAAAATTAACAATTACATTTTGCTGATTGGAAAAGAAAATAAAGAAGGCCTTATGCATGCCAAAAAAAGCTAAATTAGCTGGATTCCTGAATCACTGATGAGACTTACTTGATGTTCTGCTGCCCGTGGAACGTCATGAAGTAGAGTGGCAGCTCTTCAAACTTGTCTGCCCAGAAGTCGTACTGCTCCAGGTTCTCCTCCAGCCTCTGCATGGCAAACTGTGTCAGCATGATCTTAGCCAGACGCACGTTGTTGATCTCAAAGCTGCCCCATAACGTGTTGACGCCCTGCATGCAAAGGTCCAGGGCATATTCACTGATAAAGGTGGTCTTCCCACTGCCTGTAGGACCTGGTAAACACAGAAATGTACATATTAAGGTGAGCAATACATTAGATACTAAACTATAACCTGTGCAGAGTGAATAAGATATAATAAAACAGATAATAACATGCACCAGTGTTTACACCTCATGTTCAACTCGACATGTTCAAAAGATAAACCTGCCCTAAAATGTATATTTACGTTGGTATGAACCAGGTCTATATCTTATTATGATTACTTATGATCCATATACAATATATTTAAAAAACATAATTTAAAAAAAAAAACAAATAAAAACAAATACTGACATCATGCTTCTGTGTACCTGTGAAAACCGTCAGCTCCCCCTTGCGGTGTCCCTTCAGGATCCTGTTGAGCTCCTGGAACCTCGACCACCTCACTCCAGCCACCTGGTCTGTGTTCACCAGTTCCCCGTACACGTCCTCTCTGAGCTGCTTGAAGGACACTATGGACTTGTGGGCCGCTGGGATGGAGGATTTGAGGATGTGGCCAAAGTTCTTCCCCTGAGCCAGCGCCTCCACGGGGCACGGCCTGTACTCCCCCGGCCGTACAAGGGAGCAGCGCCTCAGACCCAGCTTGCGTGAAAAGATCTTTGACGCCTCCCAGGAGCGAATGTCGCCCCCCAGCCAGAGAGTCACACGCTTGAACTGTTCCAGGTAAGGCAGCAGGATTGGTGGGAGGCAGCTGACCCCGCGTGGAAGAGCGACACTGGGGAGGCCTGTGGCCTGGCTCACGGCCAGAGTATCCAGCTCGTGTCCCGTCAGCACCACCTCAGAGTCCATGCGGCCCACCAGGGGGAGGCCAAACAGGTTGTAGTAAGAACTACACTTTGGGACTGTAGCTTCATTGTAAGTAACTCTGTCAGTGTCTGTGCTTTGGGCGGAGAGAAGCTTCACCCCCTTTAGAGAGGAGTCTGGTCCACTGAACCAGGGGAACACAAGACTCTTGGTTGGCTTGAAGAGACGGACGCCAAACTTCTTAAGTGTTGCATTAGAGATCTTTGTGATCTGAAAGGAAACATTGATAAATATAAATAAATAAATAAATGAATTTACTTTCCGCTTTTCAGTGGTTGTGATGGTGTCTGACCACAGTGTTAATTTTAAAAAGAAAACACAAGCAAGTACTGCATCAGCTCCGCCTGAACACCTCTCACTCTCACACTCAGCAATACCTGGAACATGGTCTTAATCAGCTGAGCCTCGTCCTCAGGGAGGTCGCTGAAGGGCACCGAGCTGGACCAGATCCTCTGCACCTCCCTCAGCTCTCTCTCCCTCTCCTCCTGCTCCTCCACACTCTCTGGGTATCCCAGCAGCACCTGCGGGCTGAGGACGTCCTGCTCCTCCTTCTGCATCACCTCCAGGCAGTCCTGGAGATCCTCCCAGCTCCCTTCCACCAGCGTGTCCTTGCACAGGAACTGCCCGGTGGTCTTGTCGATGAACAGGGAGGCACCGTCGCCCCTGGCAGACGGCTCCACAAAGATGCTCGGGATGTGGAAGCAGCTGTAGCCGTCGTGGAAGGGGATGTCTTTGGAGCGCAGATACTGTTTGATGTCTGTGACTGTGATGGGGCTGGCAGGGAACTCTCTAGTGAACTTGGCATCCTTTTTGTAAGCTCTGGTCCCTCTGTGCAGCAGGAAGTGGCCTTTACCCCAAATCCCTAAACCGCATGGTGCCCCAGGAGACCTGTGGAGGAGCCTGTGGGTGAGGAGTCTCACACTGGGGGGGGAGAAGTGTGTGTGGTGGAGAGTCCTCGGGGGGGACACCTGCATGAGGCAGGCGGTGCCCCTCAGCAGCAAGCTCCTCCACATGAGTTTTCTGGTTAGGACATTGAACCTGCAACAGACACAAAAACCTGAGGATACATCAACACAAGCAGCACAGTTACAGAGCCCTGGGTGACCTCTGCCTACAGACAGCGAGGAGAACAATTTATCAAATGAGTAGCATCAAACAGGTGTTGGCTGTTTAGCCTCAATGCTTATCAAAGCCTTGACTAGATATACATTAAGTTTAACGAAGGAGAAAATACATAAAACCCCACTTACTGCCTCTGTTATTTGTCCTACTTTTCCTCCATGCGCCACCAGCCCGGGCTTTCCGGTGCGTCTTCAAAACAAGTCCGTGTGAAATATGCAGCTAAAGGCACCGAGCTCTTTACGTTTATTTTTATTTCAAAGCCTCACATATAATTTTTTAATGAATTTAAAATCATACTAAACAAAACATGAACAATTATTTGCCATTACAAAAA
Organism: Scortum barcoo; assembly: GCA_023238725.1. Lineage (NCBI taxonomy): Eukaryota > Metazoa > Chordata > Actinopteri > Centrarchiformes > Terapontidae > Scortum > Scortum barcoo. The sequence continues at coordinate 17,661,127 of CM041542.1, forward strand.
GCTTTATGTTGAAATTGTATTTTCCTTAATTTTTAATCGTCGTCTTAGTTTTCACTCCGGAGCTTAACGTGAACGGACCTCGCCTTGCGCACGCCCGTCAACTCGTCCTCTATTGATGTTGTTGCTGTTTAACGTGTTTCCTTGTTGGTTTCCAAGATATCTCGATTGGTAATCATTTATTATTATCTGACCGGTGGTTGACGATGACTTCCAGAGGGACACCGAGCCGCTTCCTTCAGAGTGTCCTGCTGAACGGTGTCGGTCGGTACGTCTGTCAGCTGAAGAGAGTCTCCATCATCTTCTCCAAAAATGCACAGAGCTCACTGGGAGTTAGGTAATTAAAAAAAACACACAACTGTGGTTATGTTTTATAACAGACAGTCAGTTGAAGATTCGGGCCACATTATGTACACAAGTTCATAAGACCTCCCATGACAAAAAAAATCATGTGGAAACTTCTATTAAATTCATTGGATCCTCAAATGTCAAGTGTTTCATAATTTTTGCCTTAATTTTTTTGTGTATGTGATGCCTGTTTTTCCTTTTGGTTCAGAGAACTCGTAAGTTACAGCTCTGTGAGTTGCAAATATCCTGAATCCAATGAAGAACAGACTCAACAGGCAAATTATAGACAGATAGAAATATAGATAGAAAATCTTGAAATCAGCGTAGTACACATATCTACCTGTGAAATGAACCCATTGAATGTAATGCAATGTATTACAGGCAGTGAAAAGTACACTTTACAAAAGGAAGCATTAGATATATATTTGGCTAATAGGAGAAGAAAACTAGGAATTGATCTTGCATTCAAATGAAACCATCAGCACCAGATCCTCCCTGTTTTAACACCACCTGAATTACCCACCAATCAAAAAGCAGAATGACCACAGCTTTGTTGCCTTCTTCCTTTCTGTTTCAGGGAGTTTATTGAGGAGGGAGTGGTGGATTATGCCAAGAAGAACCCTGCGACTGTGGTGTATGTGTCTCCCCAGTCATGCAGGATACCCAAAATAGTTGCAGAATACTGTAAGTGCTCATGACTCTATGTTTTTAATGGGACATTGGGCTGATCCTGAATTTCTCTGCTCATTGTAACATGTGGTTTTGCAACACTTAATTTTACAGGTGCCTTAATGTAAATATTTTCTAGAAAGTTTTAAAATAACGATTAGGTTCTGTAGGTTCTAAGTTTTCAGACACTTACGTGATTTAAGCTTGTTGTGCTGCGTTTATAAGCATTTTTTCAGAGGAAAGTCTTTGAAAGTCCTGCTAAAGTCTTCATGACTGGAGCATATGAATATACAGGGATTCCTTTAAACACAAGTAACTATTTTTAATGTATAATTCCACATATGTTGAGTGTGCCTGTGGACACATTTTACATTTTTGCATGTTCAGCTAACCTGTTCTGACTTTAACACTCTTTGAAATTAAGTAATTGGAAGTGTCAATCATATGATGTAATTACATGAGACACACACAGCTTAAAACACAAGCACATAACAAATTAAATTCTTGCATCTATAAAATATATGGTTACCAAAGTAACAGTAATTTGCATTATTTTCCTGTGTTCTCACTAAAGTTATATTTATGTCCTGTTTAGAAGACTACTCAGTAACAGTACTTATTTTATTGAATTTCAACAGGATAATCCAATCAGCATGAATACGAATCTCCAGTGAGTCCTGGAGCAAACATTAAAACAAACAATAACAATGTACTTTCTTTTTTCATTATTATTGATATTCTCACAATATTAACCAGACTTCTTAAAAACATACTCTGGCCATGCTAAAACATAAAAATGCTGCTTGTTTAAAGTTGAAAGCATGCTTTACAATTGAAAAGTAAGTTTCACGGTCATAATCAATGTTTCTGGTGAAGTGTGTGACTAGTTTAAGCCATAAATGTATAAGAAATATGAAAAATGAACTACTGTAGTGACTATATTTGTCACTACTCCTAGATACTGTAGAGGGCAGTACAGTACTAGTTTTTCTGAAACCTCTATTCAGGTTGAAGTAAAATGTGGGGGTTTCAGTGGATTTAAATGTTCTTGTTGACACTCACATCTCACAGTATGCGGGTTTGTGTCTGTCATTTTTGAAGTCATGCTGAATGAGTTTCCTCACTTCCTTTTTTCCTTCCCACAGTAAACGGCAACGTACGGGAAGAAATTGTCACGAGCAAAACGTCTCAGCAGATTTCAGAGCTTTTGACCAAGATGACTAATCAGTCTGGCCTGGACATCATCCGCATCCGCAAGCCCTTCCACACGGAAAACCCCAGCATCCAGGGCCAGTGGCACCCGTTCACCAACCGGCCGCCGTCTATCGGCCCCATCAGACCGCAGACACAGGACGCTAAATAAGGACTAACAAGTCAAATAGTTTGGATGTTTCCAGAAGATTAGTGTTTGATTTACAATCACTCTTGCAGAATATTTCCTTGTTTGTAGTGTCTGCAATCCTCATTCAAGTTATTTTCGTGTTTGCATCAATTTTCCACCGTATTTGTTGGATAATTCCGCAGATGACCCCACTATTGATCCAGTGTTTTTCACAGTGCCCTTCTGTCCACTTCAGCTGTGCAGCAGAAGAGCTCGCAGCACCACCTCTGAATGCCACATTTGAATAGACTTTACATGAATCCACTAGAGGCCTGTCAGCTGGCATATTAAATAGGATGATAACTGTTTTTCATCTCAAGGTTATTTTGAAGATTCATGTAATAAAAGTGCAGCACTCCAGAGTAGATTCATGAAATAAATTCTAAAAAAAATGTGCATATGCTGGCATTGGTGTTTAAATTTAGATTTTGATTTGAGTTGTTGTTTGAGCAGCTTGTCAGCAGAAGATCAACAGAGGAAAACCAATTGTGGTGGTGCTGTCTGCATCGTTACGCTTGCAGTTAAAATACTTCACAGACAAGACACGTATCAGATGTACACCTTTTTTTTTTATTTGTATGACACGGGGGAATGTACATGTTTTTACAGTTTAATACTGAAGTTTTGAAGGTTTACTTGGTGCACAGCCCTAAATGATCCAGAGCTTAAACGAACATGACAGATGGTTGTGTGATAGCTTGAGGGACGACTCTTAACCTTCAGCGCTGAGCGGTCCACTGCATTGGCTGTAAGAGGAGCCGACGACTAACACTCCTCCAGTGGGTGATTTGTTCAAATTCAACAAGACGGATGCTGGCATAACTACTCGCTGCATTCTTTGCAGTTCTCCCCCCAAATTCATCATTTTTGACTGCAAAAGGCATGGTGCTTGACCCTGGTTCCCCTCCACAAATGACCTCAGAGTTCTTCTCAGCAAAAAATAATGAAAGCACCAGTCATCAGATGAATACAAATAAGATGGAGTGAAAGGTGCCCCCAGTACAGATTGCTTGTTTCTGCTGATTGATGGATACTGGTTTGCTGGCATATATAACTCTGGCCACAGGAAATGGTTAAGCTATCTGTGAAAATTTATGTAAAATAGGAGCATGAGATGACTGCAGAGGACGGTGATGAGCGAGAGACAGATGAGCCGAGCTCCGCAGCGGGATACTGATGCTGATTTCACTCATTTTCTACCAAATATCTGCATCTGAGTTGTATTTTTGATCAAGGAGTGAATGCTCTCTCCCTCAAACTTACCCTCAGACATACAGACTGCAGTTACTCTTACTGTCACTGCGTACCAACTAAAAGTTAAATAGAAATTCTCTGTAAACTTATATTAAAAATGAATAAGTAAACTCAGGATGGACCGAGTGGTTGCTTCAGCTGTTTAGCCCGTTTCTATAAAAGGAGAAGATGAATTAAAGCACAATTGGCTGATGGTGTGAAAATGTCTTCTGTTGTTTCATGCTCACTTCCTGCATTTTAATTCATCTATGGCACCAACTGCAGATATCAGAGCCACTGCGCTCTCATCACACCCGTTCTCTCCCCAATGGGAGCTGGCACAGCAAGACCCACGCTAGGACATTAAAGGCTCTAAATAAAGATGCTGTTGCTAAGTTACTGCCTTGAACGCTGCTCTGAAAATGGCCATTTTAATCCCCCCCACCCAGTTTCATGTTAAACCTTTGCTCTGTCAGAGTCATGTATGTATGTTAATGACTCTGATCATGTGGGCTCCATTCCCACTGGAGGACAGTGGCCTTGCCTCTTGCCACAAGCTAAAAACAAACCAAGTTTCCTGGTGTCTTGAGAGCAGGATTCGGTGCGGACATGTTTTGCATGTAATATCCTGACTTCCCCTCAGGGCCGTTGACGCTGATTTTTTTTTTCTTCCCAAGCTCAACATAATGCAGTGTTTTATATCTGCACAAACCAAGGTGGAAATTTAATTAACTCAGATAAAAGAGGACATGACAGACAATATAGAAAAAGTCCTTTCTGTGCTCAGCTCAGGTGGCTGAACTATCTTACAAGAAGGGATCAGTTACACACTGAGAGGACCACATGGATAAGTTCATTATCTACATTGAAAAATCATACAGAACCAGCTTTATGGAAAGTGTCACAGTTCACAAGGGTATACTACATTACTTACAAAAAGAACAGTGCAAATTGTGAACTCTTTACACCAATTTCTTTGGCCAACACCTAGAGAAATAGTCTACATCTACATAAAATACACTGCATCTTGCATATCGACACAGCAGGGTGCAATTCATGTTGTTGAATTCGCAAAAACAAGTGCTTCACTGCGGATGTGTGTGCACAAACGAGGTGAATGTAAAACTGGTAGCCAATATGTTAGCAATTTTAACCTAAAATCCATAGTACAGTGTACAGTGCAGAGCCAGTGTCTATTGTAAACAGATTGTCCTTAAGTGAGAATCAAGCAGCAGCAGCAGCAGCAATGGTCGTAGATTCAGACAAAGCTTTCAACATGTTCGGGATTGTCCACAACTGGATGACAATTTTTTACATAATACATGGTTAAGTACAGTAACTGTTAAACTCAATACAAATTTTAAACTTGCAATAAAATATAACCAGAGAACATTTCTTCACAACCTTTAAATCAAATTATTCAAATAAAAATGAAGTATCCACAAGATTCACACCTATAAATTAGCATGATTAACAACCCTTATCCTCTTCAATCATTCAGAGCACATTAAATTTAGGGATACAGAGTCATGTGTAAGCTGTCTGATTTCTTGTGGGAAGTGTGTGCGGTGAAGTGCATCTCAGTCTATAATGCAAGCTAGAAGTGTGATGAATAGCTTTTGCAGTTCCTCTAATGTTAAACTAATGCATAAAATCACAAACACAAACTCTCGGGCTCTTTTGAGAACTGGTTCTAATTGATTAGGGGGCCGTCAGGGCCATTTGTGAACTCAGCAGGGTCCTTGAGAGAGAGCGTGAATGTGAGCAGAGAGAGTAATAGATGATGTTGTCATGCGGAGGTGATGAGACGGGAAAACAAAAGAGGCGGCAGAGGAGGGCAGAGAGGGAAGGAATGAAGATGAGGATGAAAACAAGTGAGAGGGCCAAAGGGGCTGACGAGATGAAAGCTGAAAAACATGCAAAGCAGCCTCCGCCAACGCGTCCAGTTGTATCATCTGTTCTCTGCATCGCTAGCCAGGGCACACAGGTCATCTTGAATGGCCCAAGTAATGCTTAACACTTCCCCACATGAGCAACAGAGAAAAACACTTAAATATGTGACCTCAGGAGATCCTAAATGTAAAGTCTGGGGAGAAAGTATTAACTTTTTCCTAAACTGAATTTATAGCCAGGTATTTCCCACAAGTGACTGTTCTGTTGGTTTAGTGAGATCTGACGTATAGAAGGAGGTCATCTGCGTCGGTGAGATTTTCTGTTCAGCTCCACCCAAACAATTGCAACTGTAAGAGTGGACAGTGCTGGATCGTGTCACGGGCAAGAAGAAAATATGTCAAATAATTGTTAAATGAGTGCACACAGGCATATGGCAAGGAATACAGCAAACCCAGCCAAGTCATAAAAATATTTCCTGATTCCAAATTTCTTCAAGGTTTGAACCCACACCACCCAATCTAAAGGTTTTTGGCATCTAATGAAATGATGGATAACATACATTAAAAAGGCTTCATAAATAAAAAAAAAGGAGGTGTGATCTTTTGAAATGATGTATGGCAGAACAAACAGAAGCAAAGGGCTAATACTTGAGCTAACACTTCATAGTCTGTTTAGTTAAGAGACTCTACCTGCTACACTGGAGAAGATCCTTCCCTTTTTTTAATAAAATATGGAGGCTGGGGATAGTGCGAGATGAGCGACAAGAGATGGCCAAATTAAAAAGCATCAGCAAACAAAATTAGCAGAAGTAGGGTTATAGTTTCAGTATGCTTAAAAGGAACCAGGTCATATGTCCTTCGACCATGTCTAAAGGTGATTAGACCTCAATGGCCAAAATGCGTGCTGTCATAGAGAAGGACAAGACTTTTAAAAAAGGAGATAAGGGGGCAGTCTCTACCCAACGATATTCACTGTGTTGCGTTCAGCCGTACACACAAAAAGTGACAAGATTTCTTGTGCAAAGACTGAAAAAAGAGCTGCATATGCAACCAGGCAAGCCCTTTGTTTCAATCATACGGAGGCCTTTAGTCAGACTGAATTTCTTCCATCCAGACTAAACATTTAACAGTCTGCAGATTGCGGTGTGTTTCCTGGACTATATTCTCATTTTAAAAAAGGTGCAGGATAAAGTGGCTTACAAGGCAGACAAGAGGACCTGCAAGTGCAAAATAGCTCCTGCCTCCTTGTATCATCATCTGTTTCCTGCATGGCTAACCAGGACACTCAGGTCAAATGTTTTCTGTCTGCTTCTACCTGCAGAGACGACAGCGCTCTACGCAAACAGACAAGAAGCCCCCGTCCTCTCTCCGTGGAGGCGAGCCAAATGCCGCTGTTACTGTCAGCGGCTCTCTGATAAATGCACGCTTGGAGTCACCACAGAGGGCTGCTGCTGAGCCACCGCTACATGAGCTGATTCAACACTTTGCCTGAAAGACAGATCTTTATTTACCACCGGCCGTGACTCGTTTACAAAGCGCTCAGGGATTCATTTCAGTCACTTCCCTCTAAGTTATACACATGCTATCTAATCATAGCTGTGTTCACCTCACCAAGGAAATACTGTAGGCATCCGCAACTCGTGTTTTTTTGGCATTGCTCTCATGTCAGGTAAACACAGAGGATGCCTTTCTGGGTTGCATGTGTGAAGGTCCCCTCTACTCTGATGAGGTTGTGTGCCACCAGCAGCTTTTTCACAGCACAAGGACAAACACAGACCTGTGTCTGTGATTCACTGTTGTTTTAAGAACTACATGAAAACCATATGATGTCTCTTTGTAACGCTATTGTGAAAAAAAAATCCAGCGTTTTCATCATTTTTGAAAAGCAATGACTGATCCGAAAACAGGGCTTTAGTCTGAAAAAGTCAAAGTGTAAGTACTGTATGTTTAGATTAATAAATACAAAACAGCAAATAAGCATTCCTTCGCAGTGTCTCGTCCGTTCTTAGTGTCTCTTGTGGTTTTCCTCTCTGCCCCCTTTAACAGCCTTTGGTCTTCAGTGACTTCCATTGATCTGACCACAAAGTGACTGTTCTTAATGGTCATTAATGGACTGCCACCATCATGTATCTCTTTTCCCACACAGATGCTAAAAACAGAATAGACACCAGGAAAGGAAATCCAAATAATTTCACAGTATGCTACGAGTGTTTTCATTGGCACTGGGCCAACGCATTGCTGCTAACAGCTGCAACGCTGATGTAATTATTGCAATTGATAGAGGGAAATGAAGAAACTGAATCTATGTCTAACCACCTGAGCTTTCATACGCTGTAACAAATCTGGCTTCTCAGAAGTGATACTCCATATAAAATCTATCTTTCCAAACGGCACAGGCACCACCGGGGGACTTGAAAGGAGGCCGAAAAAAGCCTTGTAGTCAGATTGATTTCATGTCAATTAATCAATTAATCACCAGTTATGAAGAAAAAAATGCCAAACATTTGCTGGTTTCACCTTCTTAAATGGGATGATTTGCTGCTTTTCTCTGTTTGGTATCATTTCAAATAGGATATTTAGGAGTTTTAGGTTGGTTAGTCACCAGTACAGCAATTTTTTACACAAAACAATTAATAGAAAAATACATGTCAGATAAATTGATTATGAAATCAATCGTTAGTTGCAGCCCTTCAGTGGATTCCAGTTTAAACAAAGTGGTTCAAAACATGAAACTTCTTACAGCATAATCTTCATTTGCTTGTCCACAGATATGCGTGTTGCATATCCTCAAGCTTTTTTTAAAAATAGATACTATTACATCCATTATTAGTCCTTTATTGTGGTAGATTGGAGCAATTGTAGGGGTGAGACTGGAGACTTTGTGAACTTTCCTATCCATCCTTTTTGCCCATAAAATAACACTCATGTCAAGCTTCAACACACCAGGCATGCTGGGTGGGAGGTAGGCCCAATGCTTAGCTATGTAACAATGCACAAAAGATCGATTTTTGAGTGGAGTATCACTTTAAGAGGGGTACAATACATGGCACTAAAATCTTCCTGAACACTTCCACAGTCTCGAAAATATGTGATCACCATTCTGGCCTGATTTAGTATTTCACCCATGTTCCATTTTGCACCTTTGCCTTTTTCTGTCGCCCAACCACCAGTCTATGGCCAGACTTTTCACGGCTCCACTTTTTGAGCCTCTGGTTAGTGTAGTCCATTGCTGAGGTGAAATCATGGGCCATTTGTCATGTGTGACACAGGAGGCTGCACATTTCAGATCGGGTTAGGACACGGCCTGCAGGTACTCTGACACTGGATAAATAACAGCAGCATTTGATAGACAGTCAGTTCCTCCCACAACTACGGGTCACCACCGGGGCAAAAATAAATAACTGTGGGACAAAGACTGAGGGGCGTCCTAGATGGAGCTCTCGTCAGGCTGCAGGTCCAGCTGTGTGTGTTTCCTCTTCTCCAGGATCCTGTTGAGCTCCTCCGTGAAGGAGTGGTAGAGCGGCGACATGCCCTCGGGGTCGGCCTGCCTCAGCAGCACGTAGCTGTTCCCGTTCATCTTCCGCAGTACGCTGGGCAGAGTGGCCGACAGCCCATTGGCGTAGTCCATGTTGGGCAGTGGCGGTGGCATGGGAAGGGGAGGGGCTGGGGGAGGTGTTTTGGTTGGAGAAAACTGGCCCTCGCCTGGAACTATCTGGAGGAAGCCATCCCCTATGTCCCCAAAGGTCGGCACGGAGATAGACCGACGACCCTGGCGACCGTTGCAGTGGCTGGAGATGGTTTTGAGCTCAAGGTGGGAGCTCCTCTTTCTCTCGGAGGCCCCCAGGACCTGCAGCCCCTGCTGGGAGAACTTTCGGTCTTGAGGGGCCCGTCTAGTGCAGAAGCTCACATATAGCAGCACCACAGTCAACACCAAGCACAGCCCTCCAAGAACCGCCACCAGGGAAATGTAGACGGCCTCCATGTGTCTGAAGGTCTGGAACTCGGGTCCTGGGGGCAGCGGGGCCGGAGGTGAGGGCAGCGGCTGCTCCGTGGGGCTACTGGTGGAGAAAACAGTCGGGCTGGCAACCGTGGTGGGGTTAGTCGTGGCTGTGGGCTCTACAGGGAAGTACGGGTCCGTGTGCACTCTCACTGTGTACAGATAAACCAGGACCGAGACGGAGTTCTCCACCGCGAAGCAGCGATAAGACCCGCTCTGCTGTGCACGAGCTCCGATTATGAGCAGGCCATCTGTGCCGATGCGGTAGCCCGAATTGAGGCCATATCCCTGGAGTTCTTTGCCGTTTAGTGTCCAGCGTGGAGTTGCCAGGTTGGATCTCAGCTCGCACTGGAGTAGCACATCGTCACCTGACATCACAGAGCGCCTCCGAAGCACCACTGAGCAACAAAGAGAAAGCACAAGAGGCGTGAGATGAAGATAAGAAGAGATGAAATAAGGGTGTGATGGGGAGGAAAGGGGAAGATAAAGGGGTGGAGAAAGTGAGCGAGACAGCGTAACAAAAGTACAGCGGGACAGAGAGACGGATATGGAACGTGATGTCGAGTCACCAAGGTTACGTTTTAAAAGTGCAAGTGAGCAACCTGTGTGGCCCAACCTTTAAGCATCACTTTCTATCACATTTCATAAGCCACTTTAAGTGTAGTGAGCCCCGCAATGCAGCCAGCACGACCGCCTGACTTCCAGCAAAAGAGGAACTGATTAAAATGTGTACACTGGGATCTGGGGGATGGGTAAGGAGCGTGCACCTATGAAATCCCTTAATAGCTGCTAAATGCGTGAGTTTTCAGGCAGAGAAAAGAGGAGTGTGCGCTGGACTTTTTTTCACCTCATAATCTGTGTGTGTGTTAGAAAGTCAGGCCAACTAATTGAGGAGAATGGATGGGAGGTAAAAGAAAGTACGAAACTTTCTCAAAATTAAAAGTGACGCGTTACATAATGGGTGTAAATGTGTGTGCGTGTGTGTGTGTGTGTGCGTTCGCGCTGTAACACGTACCATTTCCTGAATTCTCCTTACACCCTCTGGTCCCTCTCAAGATATCCTGGGTTAGGTTTAATCTGGAACAGAGTGATTTCAAATTTAGTTACAATTGTGAAAAAGAAGTGTTTAACCTTTATTCGACCAGGAAAGCCTCACTGAGCTTCAATTTTTTTTTCATGTGTGTCCCAGTCAAGATACACAGCAGCAACAGAAGACTGAAAACATCAAATATGCCACAGAAAAACAAGCATCCCTACAATGAAGATTTCATCATGAAAGCAACCTACACAGCACTTTAAAGAACCTCAAAGCTGTTTAAAACCATTAAAACATTCCTCAATAATACATGAATGCACATAACACATAAGGATTTGAAACATCTGCAGCCAGAAGAAGAACATCAAATATCTGCAGCAATGATTAAAATTCACCCTGTTTAAAAATTTTAGACCAAAGCGTGAAAAGGTATCAGGCAGAGGGAGCAGCATATGTACATGTTTTACCCAGCTCACTGTGGGGTAGCAGTAATAAAGTGGTAAAGAAAATATCCTGCCAAAGCTCAATCCCCATCTCTCTATTCCAACAACCTCCATGAATAAAAACACCAGACTGCAGACTTTTCACTCTCCTTAAATAATTATGTAGTTTTAGAGATGACGTTGGCATTGCACAGTGTTAACCAGGAAAGAGTAAGGTCACCCATTAATGTTCGGCTCTGTTTGCAGCTTTCTCCAAATGTGATGCTGCCCCCGAACAAATCCACAGGAGAGTCCGCTCCGTCATGGAGATTAGGACGTCTGTTACTCACTCTTGCAGAGTGAATGAAGAGACACACAAAAAGTCTCCCGCATAAGACTGAGCCAAAGTACCGCCCACGTATTTGAGTGTGTGCATTATCTTTGGAAGGGGCTTACAATTCAAATCCCATCCAGACCACAACCAAAACATTTCACAATCTGACCTGTAAGCAAGATTAAGGATTTAAGGTTAATTAAGCTTTTGCCACTGCATTTATTTATCTGCTAAAGTTGCTAGTTACTTTGCAAATAAAAAATGTACATAAAAACACAAGATAAACTTATGAATATGATGTGTTGTTGTAGAAAAACAATGTATAGTTATAGTATATTATATATAGTATACATTGTATAAAAACTACGCAACACAATGAAATAGTTAAGATAGGCCCCACCTCCCCTTACATGCATTTTTATGCATTATGTACTTTTACCTTGATATTTATCTCTTACATCTTTACAACTCTTTAATTAAGCAGGACTGAATGCAGAACTTTTACTGTCAGTAGATTATATTTACAGTGAGGTATTGTACCTTGACTCAAAAAAAGTAGATATACTGTACTGATAAGTAGATATACTGTAAGTGTTCAATAATGTATTTATCAACACCTATAGGTCCCCCAAAATGTAAGAAATTGTTGATAAATAGTGTGCATTAATAAATCCTTTCAAATGATGCTTATTATAGCTGCTTGCAACTACATTATATTGTGCTATAAATTATTTATTTTTTTAAATGAATATATTAATTTTAATGTTTATAAATGTTTAATAAGTTGACTTTAAATAAAGTATTTAAAAAAATTATATTGCTCTATTATATTGCTCTAAAATAATCTGAAAATGCTATATTACCTTTTACAGAAAAAAGAATAAAAATGGCTTTTCTGTTTCAGATTCTGAATAATGTTGATTTAAATCCAAGTTTCTCTTGGTTGATCATTTAAATTCAAACCTTCCCACGCCAGAAGAAGCTCCTACTGAGCTGAACAGAGCTGATGGGAAAAATCCAGGTCGACTACATTGTCTTAGACCTGTTTTCATAGAAATTCTGTTGGAAGGGAAAGTAAGCTGTATAAATAATGAATTGCACCCCAGTACGTCAGCCGAAAAAGGTCATGTAATGCAAAAATGTACACTGTGTCACCATTATTAATCTGTTTGTAGGTTATTGCTCATTTTGAGCTAACAATAACGATGTGTGACATTATCATGCCATCACTTTCTCTGAATACTTCACCATTTTAGCTCGACACTTATGTATTCTTGGCAACATTTGAGTCTAATATCTATTGTCTGAGTATACAATGCCACTATTTTTTTATACCAGGCAAATTTAATTTATAGCGCCATAGTTTTGAGCATTTCTATGGCTATCATCCAAATGAATACAGCAGCACACAGATAAAAAGTGGAGGAAAAAATAGGGAATGAAGGAGAGCAACAAGCAGAATAAACAAGTGCAGAGGAGGTTTAGGGAAATATAGACTCAGGATCTATGATGAAGCAGTGCAAATTTAACTATCTCAGCAAGAATCCAGTTCATCGTCTCCCAAATCTGTTACGCACTTCTCCCAGCCTTTCACTTCCTTCTATAAAACACAGTGAGTCGTTCTGATTCTTTTGCCTCCTCGCTGGAAATGTACATGTGTCCACATCTGCCATTGCATGTGCATTTGTGAGCGTGCTCTCCCTCACCTCTGTGCGCGTGAGGATATTTCCACGCACACCCTCCCATCCCAGCCGCAGAACGGATCCCTGGCAAACACGCAGTCGTAGCAGGAAGTGTACCTCCGACAGGCCGACATCGGTACCTGTGCGACTCCAGAGCGGGAGCCGACATAGATGCTCCTCTGTAGAACAAAAGATTAATGACTGATCTGTTTCTACAGGATTTGCACATTTTAAAGCCAAAAAGAACAAAAGGCAGCACAAGTACTGTAATTCACTGTGACAGAGAACCGTATTTGTTGATTAATCATGAATTACTAATGGATTTCGAAATTTGGGAGGAAATCCACATCAGCTTCACATCCAACACTTAACTGATATATGTACTTAATAAAAACTTAGGCACAGAAATATTCTTACACATGTTATAATACTTACATATATACTACACATACATTCTAATTAATAAATGAAAAACAGCATCTTTACACTCCAATCCTATGTAGTAAATTAATTAGGCAGTACATTTTCATTTGCATCATTTTAACAGTAATAAACTCTCATTATATTAACATATAACTACATACTACAACTCCATGCATGCCTACATACCAGGACAGATGATATGACCATGCTGTCAATGGGCTGGGGTTTATCAAACAGCTGCAACTCTTCTATGATATGCATCTCTCCGTCAATGTCTACAGCTCTGTGCAGCCACCCATCATCTGTAAGGGAAGATACAGCCTTGTTGAACAATACCACTGAATAACCTTGAGAGGAAGTTTTTTCTGTGTAAAGGACAGTGTTATCGTATGTTTTTCTCACTGTCGACACCGGTGCTAAGAATGAGTTTTCCCCTCTCTTAATACTTTCGGATTTCAGTTCTCGGTCTGTGGCTATCAGTCCCGAGCCCATTCAGTCCTACCTAGAGACATAAATCTGTGAAAATGGGGCACAAATATCTAGTTTCATTTAAAAAGAAGGACTCAGTAATTTCCTAAAACAGCTGGGCACTGCAGCTTTTAGGCTGCATCGCTCACACAGGAGTAAACAGCACATTTATTGGGGACTATTTTTAGTTATTACATATTTGGTGTTCTAGTGAGGACGGTGTATGATTGTTTCTGAATTCAAACTAAACTAAAACATGTATGTTTATTGTAATGATGCAACATGTCATTGTTGGTTTTGGTCTTTTCATGGGATTTTTTGACCGTTCAGCAGTAAAACTCACCAGTTCCCAAAAACAGGATGGTATAAATGTTTCCATCCAGCGCCGGCTCCTTGTGCACGGCTATCTTCACATAGTTGACACTCCGCTTGAACATGAGTGGGCGCACCCCTATTGGGTGCACCTGGCGGGCCATCAGTGGGTGCCTTCTGGCAAAAGTGAGGACATTGTCTGGGAGGTCTCGAGATGAGTTGATGCCCTGAGACCTGTGCAGATCTGTCATACACTGGAGAGAAGAGAGACAGAAAGTAGGTGTTTTTTTGTTTTTTTTTGCTCAAAGTAAAAGGAAAGTGTGGGTGAATGAGATACTCCAGGAAGAAGAGTTTTACGGGGTGAAACTTACAGAACCAGGTCTTGGCTCCGGAACTTTCCCTGTGTACTCCCTCCACTTTGAGTCCTGCACCTCCATGTAGGGCCCCTCAAAGGCCCTCTGCACATCTGAGAAGGCGTACTGGCAGATAGCAGACGCTTTGATATTCTTCCTGAAAAACAATCCCCCACCCCCACCATGAAGAGGACACACTCAGGATTAATGATTCAATGTTGGATAAACACCAAGAGGTTATCTGGGGAGCAACTGCCACCCAGATCAAATTTCAAACACATCACAGATCATAAGCGGCAAATGACAGGCAAAAAGGTAACCAGGCTGCTGGGAGCTCTTCTCCCTGCTCTGAAAAACTGCATTAAAGTGGTAGAGTTTTGTTTTTTACGCTTCTATTTTCTTCTTGAATCTTATCAGTTTGTCTTGAATGGACGTGGGAGTGGTGTCCGTGACAGGTGTGTAATTCAGCCTTTATCTCCAGTAGCTACTCCCATCATCCACTCCAGAAGGAAATATTTGTTTTGCAGATTTTTCAACACCACACTCAGAGCACTGACATGCCCACTCCCTGTGAGTCATAAATAAAACAGCCCTGTTTGTGGCTTTCTGTAGAGCACCTGTGAAAGAAAAGATTTGTCCAACAGCATAACAACGGCATGAGTTGGGAGGTGGGGACCAGGTGACCCTTAATCCTGAGCCCCCGAGGTGAGATTAGTAATGGGGGAAAATGTCTGCGTCACATTCTTAAGTCCATTGTGTGCCCACCTCAGCTTTCAAAAGCACTAAAGTGCGAAAAATGAGATTGAAGTGAAACCAGAATCTGTCTTCAAAACTGGCGAGTGGTGTAGCTCGAGGGCTTACTCATTCTTAAACGCTTGAGTCTAACGGAAGGTGACGAGTACTACCTGCACGGGTTTCTTTCAAAGAAAACCAGAATGTAGAAAGACGAGACGAGACAGAAAGAGAGAGAAAAAAGGTAAGAGAGGGACAGAGACGGACAACTGCTGCAGTCAACGAGGAGACAGACTGAGGTTGAGTTATATCCACAAAAGGAAGTGTAGCAGTAAAAAAAATTTTAAAAAAGAAAGAAAAAAAGGAAAAAGCACCAGAGAACTAGATCGTGTCACTGTCCCGTTGCAATGATATCCTCTCCATCAGAATCTAAACACCCTTGGGACAGTTTTATGCAGCATGACTCTGCATATCAGCATAAACACACACTCACATCGCTGCCAGATATACAGCTGGCAGCAGTCGTCCTTTGACAACTGTTCTGTCAGCTCCGACTGCAGCTCGACTGGCTCTGTTCTGATAACAACTCACCTAGGGTTTAAGCTAATGACTTCTCTCGTTATCACTTAATCTGTTGACCACTTTTTTTCAATTAATTGTTTGTCAGAAAATAGAGAAACAGTCCCACAGCCCAGGGTGACGTCTTCAAATAGAAAACGTATCCAGTTTACAATGATATTACTCGGAGAAAAGCAGCGAACGCTCACAGTGGAGAAGCTGGAACCAGAAAATGTTCTGTTTTTGTTTAATTTAATGACTTAAATGATTAATATCGCTAAGGAATTTAGTTTTACTTTATTCAACCTCTAAATGAAACTGATCTATATTCATCTATTCATCATCATTCATCTATTAATCATAGATACTTAAATATTTTTATTTAGCATCATACTGGTCTCTGAAAAGAGCGTTTAAAATCACATATCTGTCTGCTGTCTGTTGACCTACTGTTTTAGTGGTTCAAGTGTGACATTTATTAAAAAAATCCTTACAGTTTTGTTAAATTTATGTTTGGTTTCTATTGAATCCAGCCTCATCTCAGTGCTCGACCCCACTGATGCTATTTTGGCCGGATTTGAGCAAATCACTGCAGCAGGTTTTAAAATCTGGTGGAAAACTTTCCCGGAGAAATGGAATGGAAAATTATTCCCTTTTAAAACAACGTTATGCAGTTTGTCATCGGCCCTAGCATGTCATTACAGGAGATAAATGTCAACCTCATTATTGTGAGATATAGGAGAAGTAAGTTGGTCCTTCATAGTACCAAGAAAAGAGAATGTCACACAACCATTTTTATTCATACGAGTTGCTTCCTCAATTTTTTCCCCTCAGTTTTCACTTGAAATCGTGAGATCAAGGCTGGTTAATTGCTTTTATTGCAATATGTGACTGAAATTAAAATGAGTCGTCTCTCTGCATATGTATTTGCTGCTGCTCTCAGCTCTCACATGCAAAACAGACCTCAATCTTAATGAGATTACCTCACTGAGCTGCCAGCGGCCCAGAGAGGTGTTCAAACCCGTAGAACTTTATTTCAAATTCTAGTAGAAATGCAAAAGTTTCCAAACTTGCTTCTGGGGAAAAGCGTATATAATGATACTGATGCAGAATATATGAATGTTCCTGGCGGATAGCATGGAGTAAGTTGATGTTTCCAACCTCAAAGCTACAAAGCAAAGTCATCTCTTACCATTCCAGGCCAAAGATGCCGTAGAAAACGCTGCTTTGAGCGTCTCGGCCCTGCAGGACAAACACGCTGCGCAGGATGTTGAGGTGCAGCTCGTATTCTGGGACTGAACACACCATTCTGGCCTTGAGGAAGGTGGTCCACTTTCTCTGCAGGGTCCTCTGGCCACCCCAGTCATTCTGCGCACAGAGGAGATAACAGATCAGTGGATGGATGATTAAATAAAGTCACGTGAGCTGATACACTCATACACTTTCAGATCCACCAGCTCTTTTACGATACACATCAACAGCTACTAATCTGTGATTGTAATAACAGTGACATAAAGATGTAACCAATAAACGTGCATCTACAAAGAGGCAGGAATTAAATCATAATGTAAACATAAACACATTAAGAGAGGAGGAGGAAGTGAGGAGATTATGAAAGTGGAGCTTAATGTTAGCGTTCTGGCTCCGAGTGCCTTCTTTAGCACATTTGCTCTAATTGCATTTCGGCTGCGCTGGGAGGCGAGGCTGCAAGAAAATCTCTCCTTAAAAGAGTGATTTAGCACACCTCATTTAGGGGAGAGGGAAAAAATAGAGACAGACTTCTTTTGCTTTTGTTTGTGGGAATTATAGCGCCTCATCTTTCTTTGTTTATGCCTTTTGCAGACATCTGTCATTCATCACAGCGCTCTGCCTGCCTCGGCCTCCCACACAGAAAGGCACGGTGGCTTGAATCAACATAACACATAAGTATCGAAAACATAAGTGCACTAGGAAAACTCCCATTGATAACGCGAATGTTATGGCTGGCTAAATGTTTTGTGTAGCGGAAAGACAACACACAAATGCATCCACTCTTAGGGCTCATTCTTTTCACTGAGCCAAACCTCTAGAGAAGCTGAAGCTGGCGAAGGCGGAGAAGTTAACAGAGTCGAGTTAAGATGGATGCCACAGAGAAAAGCATTTCTTATAGAGATGGAAAGAGCTTAAGAGATTCACTCATAGATTACAATCTATGTCAATCAAAGCACTGCGCGGGTCATCGGGCTGTCATGACGTAAATCGAAGAAATCCAAGCAGCGTAAAGACGTGCCTGTGGGGAAATTAACCCAAGATGTCATGATGGAAATCGTGTTTCTGTTTGAGCCAGACATTAAGACGTTTTCTGAAGCTCCAGTACAGAATAAAGTATAGTCTATCTTTCTTTGCTGGAGACACATGGGTCTCCCCAACGGCCAATATTAAATAATATCAGAGTGGCATTCATTTCTGCTTTTTATCTTCCCTAAAAGACCTTGTTTCCATGTAATGTACACCCCTCTCTGTGAAAATAGGTCATGATTGCAGAGGAAGTCGATGCAGTCTGGCTGAGAAGTGACAAACAGAGGAGGACAACTAGCTAGGCGGCTCAAAAATGGCAAGTCTTCAGTGGTTTCAGGCCAGAGGCTACTGCCAGGGCCCTCGCTATCCGCAGATCTGCCTCCAACCAGCGTGGCTTCTGGCGCCACGGGGGGCTGAGCTGGGGACCAGCTCGACATCTGCATCTGCTGCTGTGGCCTAGTTCAGACTGAGTTATTACACTCGCGACTGCTCTGACAACTCCACAGCGCAGATGAAGAGAGAGGAGGTGAGGAGTCCGGACCTTATTTCCAGAAATGACTTATTTCGGATGCAGAGAGAAATCACGAGGAGATGAACTGTTCAAATAAAAATAAAATGTTCAATTCTTTCTCTGTCCAATTGTGATCATGGAATTGATGCACATGGATGAACATATATGTGCAACCAGAAAATAGATAAATATTCAAGTTTATGTATGGGCAAAAATATCTACACAAACAAATAGAATTTAATAGATAGAATGTGTAGTAAAAAAATGCAGGAATATTTTGGATACATTTGGTAAATAACATTTCTGAGTGAACAGTTTCAGTTAAGCTAAACTCTGTGATGACAATTTATCTTGTTGGCTCATATCTGATTTGCCCAAGTCACTTTTACGTAAATCTTACAAGGTAACTGGACTGAGCTGAACTGGACTGAATATTGTCAAATAAATGCATTACAACGAATGTATCTCTCACTTATCATCTCAAAAATCAATCACTATAATAGATGACAAAACACTGAACATTCAAGGTGATAAGAAAAACAATGTTTTGATTCATGGCAGCTCCATGGATGAATAAACAAATAGCCACTAAAAACTCTCCATACAACCCAATCCCAACTAAACATCCTGTCATTCAGTACTTGGCTCTTGTAGGCAGCAGAATTCTCCACCCAATAAATAACGGGAAGCTGTATTTTCTAATGTATTTTATTTTAATTTCTTCTTTCGAAGAAATTAAAATAACATTATGACTGTTCCATAAAACTGCAGGAGTTTAACGTCTGACTAATGTCTGAATAAATGCATAATGTACACTCACATAAAAATCCAGCCACCTCAGAAAATCAGAAAACGATCACTACTGTTTTAGAAAATAGAAGAATCCAGACATATTACATATTCTACATCTCCAAAGGGACTATACATTTCAGACACCTCCAGGAAAACCTCAAAAAACAAGTTATTAAGTGATAAATATTTGGAAAAACACATTGCTTTCTCTTTGTTACGTTTAATTTGCAGCTGTATTTTGTGCTCACAGTTTTTATTGATTGGTTTGGACAATTAAGCTGACTGGATTTTAAAAGTTGACTCCCGAGTGGCTGCTCAACAAGAGCCTTTCACATTAATTTCTTTTCTCTCGTCTGCATTCATGAAAAATCCCTTTCACATTGTCAAAAAAAGCTGATGTACCAGCGCAGGGTGTGAACTTATTTCTAAACATCCTTTCACTCGCTCAGAGCCTTTTAGACACTGTTTTGATCCCACAGAAATACTGCGACAGTGACTTCAGCACTACAGCATACTGTGATGGTAATTACACCATCACACCCGGCTAAAAGAAACGACAGGGAGGAAGAAACAGGAGGAGCACAGACCTCTAGGAATGGTTGCTGGGCACGCTGTCTAGACCGGGGATGCTGATCGCAAGTGAAATGAGGTGAGAGGGAGGAAAAAAAATAAGAGGGGGAGGAGGAGTGGAAGAGGGCGAGATGGCAATAAAGAGAGGGAGAAGATTTGCCATTGGAGGTGGAGGTTGGTGGACTCGTAGTTTGCCTGGCAACAGTGGCACAGAAGGAACCACCGTCAGTGAAGAAACTAAGATTAGAGACGGCCAACTGCTGGTTCATTCAGCACTGAAATTACCGTAAGAGGAGAATAGCAGCTGAGAGAGAAAAAGGCAAGAACGGAACGTCTCCCTAAATCCATTCACACTTCAGTCTGCATCGGTGACGTAAAGCATTAAATAATCCCACCATTTCTGCTCTTCGGTTACTGGCAACTTTTCTCCTCCCACATTTCAACCCTTTATTTCTGCGACCTTGGAGGAGCTGTAAATCTGTTATGCGAGTTCTGTCTTTTTTTTTTTCTTCTTTTTTTTTCCAGAATGAACTTTCCAAACACAGAGAAACCGTTAATATGATTACAGTTAACAGCATTTGGGCTAGCTGCTCCCTCTGACCTTGCAGACTCGGGCAACCCGGGACACCTTGGTCTGGCTCGGGTAGGCAATCTGCTCCTGGCTTCGCTCAGTGAAGAAGAAGTAAATCTTGTCGTCATCACCGATGGAGCTGTTGATGCTCTCCTTCAGCAGCACGGAGCCCACAAAATCTGCCTCTGTACACACACAAACAACACACACACTCACACAAAGCCACATGTCCAAACACAGACCTATTAGCGGCCAAGGAAGTGTCTCCTTGGAAACTAAAGATGGGCCTTTAAGTATGATTGAATTGCTACAACTAAGCCAGTTAGAGCCGCAGTGTAAAGCAATTTTTTGATGTGATTTTCATTCTCCGGGTCAATCAGTTTTTGCAGTTACTGCAAAACATCTGATGAGATAAAAATGTGTAAAACTGCAACAAGCTTTGGCCCATTCAGTAGTGAACTGCAATCACATAAACCAGTGTTTGCTATTTTGTTTGTACACACGTCTTTATTATTTGATGTATCTGCAAATCTGGGTAAGACATTTGGCGCACTTTGACACGTGATGTCGTGTGTTGTATTTACCCAGAAGCCACCGGGTGGGGGCCTCCTCCGTCCTGAGTATGGGGAAGGGGAAGTTTCTGCGCACGTCTGGAGAGCTGCGAAACTCGTACTGGGAGGCCGTGAACATCTCGCCGTCTGATTAATAGGTCGCACGAGTGTGTCGGTGGAGGAGAGATGAAAAAAGAGGGAAATTTGGACATCACAATTGAATCTGATGTTAATTAAAGCAGTTGGTATTCTGCAGAGCAAGCAGGCGGACTGTGACCTGTTACCCTGTGTGGTAATAATATTTGTAAATGGTAATTAGACATTGATTCCAGGGTGTTTAAGTACGCCTTGAATGTCTCTCCAGAGTTTTTATTTGAATTCTATTGCATTAGTATTAACACAACACTCACATTGCCCCATTTATGTTAAAAGAGTTGGTTACTGATTAAACCCACAGTCGTCTTTCTCGCAAAAACACATTTCAAACTTTGGCAAAAAATAATACGAGTCTTCAGCAGCCTGAACTAGACAAATCAACTGACTATCTCCCTCAAGGTAGTCATGTGTGGGCTTATGGTTGGTGTTTTGTCCCAGTTTTAAAATCATTAACTCATGAACATTGCCTCTAATACTGTCTAATGAAGTTACTGAGCTTTATTTTCTGCTTTTTCACCAAAGACACTGATGCAAAGACACTGACTTCTGATACCTGTGTGCTGCTTCGTCTACATACTGAACAGATTAAGTGTGAATTTGGGGCACATACCTACAAGGAGGCCAGTGTATCCCTTCGCCGGGTCATATGGACACCTGTCTCTGCCCTCCTCAAAGCCTGAGGAGAAGCTGAAACGCTCTGCATCCTTGCAGAGAGAAAAGAAACAACGCCCCATTAATCACTTCATTTTGAGTCCTAATTGTGCTGAGCTGAAATTGCATGGGCTCTTACTATATAAGCACAGAGAGGCCTGAAGGCGTTTGTTCCGCAGACGTACAGGTGGGTCTCATTGTATCGCTGCAGGAATCGGATGTGATTGTAACACTCTGTCTGCAGAAAACCAGAGAAAAACAGGTTATTTCTGGCTCCGCAGTGAGCAGGGATGGAGAGGCACACAGGCCGGCCAATCTCTTCATGTAGGGGGAGGGGTAATTTATGCAGATATTCAATGAATGATTAGTTTCTCAGCGTTTCAGGTGAAAAAAGCAATCAACATTGTTGCTGTCAGATGCAATCTTGCCCATCACAAAACAGATGTGTTTTATTCATGTTCTTCATGAGATTTTTCTCTAAAGAAAAAAGCGAATAATAAGAAGAGAGTGGAGCTGCAACCTTGTACCTGATTGTCTCTGCCTTTGTTTAGACACTGCTTCTTCTGTTCAGGGGAAGCATCCCAATCAATCTGCAAACCATGGGGGGGGGATAAGGATGACTCAGTTAGCTCAATAAATAAAGAGGGAGAAAGAGATAAATAAATATATCTGTGGTCAGAAATGGAGACATAAAGAGGAAGGAACAAGTGTGTGTGATAACAGCAAGAGAGAAGGACAGCACACTTCATTTTCTGGCTGCGTCACCGAGTTCTGACTCTCTTCAGTAACCCTTGAATAAACGCCTGGTGCATTTAATCCGATACCCATAAAAATTGGAGGAACACAACAGGATTTGCTCAATCTGCTTAAGGCTATTATTAGTTTGTCCTTCCTTAACACTCGTGAAATGGGAGGAAACTTGTGAAATCAGGTTTGCTGTTTCTTTGTTAAAAATCTCACGGTGATCTGTCTCTGCTGCATCTTGGCACTCACTGTGGGGTTCAGAGATGTGGAGATGTTGGTGGTGTTGAGCGCGTACAGAGCTCCTCTGCCTCCCACGTACAGCAGCCCGGCGTCCTCCTCCAGCAGCAGGGTGCTATAGTTCTGGGAAGAGCCGGTGAAATGGGAGCCGCCCAGCAGACCTGCAGGTATACAGACGCACGTCACTGTGTAACAACAAACTATGTGATTGTGGGCAGTGTTTGCAAATCAGTGATCACCTCGTTTCATCTGTGGACAGTTACTCCATTGTATTTCCAGAAAATGTACCATATCATGATGTATACTAAAAATCGTATGTGGTGTAGGTGTATTTTTGCAGGTGTTTTTGGAACTTGGAAGAAGAAGAAATCAGGATTTTTTATTTTTGCATTAAGTGTTTCAATCTTGCAAGTCCCCTAACTTTATGGAAATGCAACACTAATTTGTAGGAGTTATTTCAATCTGATATTTATTACTTTTTTAAGTAAAGTTACTGTACAGCTGTTTGTGTTGAGAAAAAAATAAACTTTCATTCACAAAACATTTATGTGTCTAAGAAGTTTGGCTTATTTTGTTTAACAAAAAGGTAAAAGTCTTTTTCTAGATGTTTATATTCCTCAAACTAAGGTCCTTAAAAAGTGTAGTTTTGGTCCTTATATCAAAACTCAGATATCATATTTGCCTCAGAGTCTAGAATAAGCCCCATGTACGTCCATGTATTAACTAAATAATCTGCTCACAGACTGTAAGATCAGTTTGGAAAAAATGCTTAGCGTGACTGGATGAGGGTGAGACTCGACAACAGATCTGAAAGACGAGGGGGGGGTCGCTGGAGTGATTGCTGAGAGGCCTGTCGAGAATGTGGGGATGTGGCACCAGGGAGGGCAAAATTTTAGGGCATTCAGCAGGAATCGTGCCCCAGTAATGCCAAATCACATCAGCAGTGCTGCCAAAGCATCATCAGTGCTGTGTCTGTGTGTGTGTGTGTGTGTGTGTGAATGAGGATGAGGGCGATGGAGGAGGGAGGTTTGTACAGTAAGTGGGCCAAATTAGGGTTAGCTCTGTCACAGAATCGCATAAAGTAAAACTAGATGTTTTGTGGTTGTTGATCTTTTGTACTTGATGCCGATAAACAGATTATTTATCCATCGCAGTATAATTGGCCTGGTGCACTAAACTAAATATTTGAACACGTTCCAGAGAAATGGGGCAGGTTGCTCTGCTGCTGTGAGGCAATAAAAAAGGAGGGCATTGTTTTGTTTTTTTCTCTGTGGGTACGGAAGATCTCCTGCAGAAGTAGGTTTGCAGGGCTTTGAATTGCACAAAACGTTAGATGCAAGCGGAGATCAACGTCTTATTAAATAAAAGTAACCTACAGAGGAAGGAGACCACACATTCAAAAAGAACTGCTGTCATCAGAGAGCAACAGAATAAGGGAAGGTAGCGACACTGATGTGCCGAGGAATATGAGTCAGCAGAGAGCAGATGGGCATTTTAATCGCCACACATCCTCTCTACCTCAGTCTCCCTCTTTTCCTTCCGTTGTGAACCGATGGCAGCATGTTCCAGCTTCCACTAATAAGACAAGCTATATTTGTCCCCCACCAATCGATTTACTGTGGTGTGAGGCCCTGCACGCTTGTCGCGGTTAATCTGTCCTCCTGTTCATTGTACTTTTAACAAAGCGAGAAGGGTCCAGTCCAGCTGGGAGGGCCAGGCGATCACAGTATAGCTGCTGCTTACAGATGATTAGCCAGCAATGCAAGCTGAAGTATTATGTTATTTTAGATTCCACAGTTCATAAATTTCATTAAATGTATTGAATGAGATCAGGGTGAGTGGCAATTTAGAGCCACTTCGATAGCAAATTAGAGCGATATACAATAACATTAACCACAAAATCAAACACAGTTTTGTAATTAAGTGATTTAGATCTAGGAGGGCAGAAAAAATATGTGGAAAAAAACTTCTAGTTCAATCAGCCACAACTTAACAGCAAAACAAACAGTTCCAAAGCACATAATATGACCATTTTCACAGGTTGAGTAATACCCTCCATGACTAATAATGCGATAATGGTGGAGTTCCCCTTTACATCAGTAACTATCTAAACAAAGAATACGTTTACCAGAATCTGATGAAGCATTTAAATGCCAGACTTTGACAGCTGACAGTTCATTAGTGGGTGCTGGGTGACACATTTCAATTGGTGCAAAAAAGGTATTGAGTTGCGATATCCAGCACAACTCAACCACAGAAATTTTCCAAGGATGATGAGTTAGAAAACCACAAATCTATTCAGTTAGTTGTTACGATAAATTCAAGATCTACTAGTATGGACTTAATGCAATTTAAGAGAGATCTTTGATTATCAAACACACACAGTATCACTTGAGAGCAAAAATGAAGTTTTCCGTTAACAGTCAAGTTTAAGTCGGCCGGGACATCCTGTCAAACCAGTTAAAGGATCCTCTGGGATCCCTGTTTATGTAAAACAAAGATGCTAGAGGACAAACACACACATTCTTCTAGGCTCTGATTCACCTCGCCTATCTCAACTACAGTACTTCTAATGCTTTTACTACTATAATTCACCACGACCATGATGATAATGAGGATGACAGCGATTCTCCCGGCGTGTTTGATCTTGCGCAATACTACACGATGCAAACTGTTTCCCCAACATCACATGGGAGGCGTTTTTCCTACCCTCATGACTGCCTACGTGTCTTACTGTCACATGGACAAAGTGGGTGTGGTGATGATAGCAGCTCTGCGAGTGCCCATGGACTACGCAGAAGACTAGGCGAGTCTGAGTCAGACTGCAGTCCCTCTTACTGCCCACCTTCCTCCGTGTCAGCCTTTTCTTACTGCCTCTATCACTGACAGCCAGAGAACCGCGGGGACCCTCTCGCTGGTTAATAATTAGGTTATTATCATACTGGCTCTGTCACGGCCGTCAGACCGGTTATGTGCATGACAGCTGGGAAGAATGACACTGCACATATTGCACCAGGAAGAATAACCCAGCACAAAAGTTAAAAAACACCAACTCTGCACTTACTTTTTTTTAAGACAAGTCACACGTAAGAAATATGGCAACTGAACATCATCAATCCTCCAAACAACCATTTTGAGCCATTAGCGTAAATATCATAAGCCTCTGCATCTCACTCTGTAAAGAGAATTTATGGGCCACATCACGCAGGGACTGCTGTTCTTCCAGCATTTGTGAAGGTTTCAGAATTCCAAGCAAAGGCAGATGGAGAAGCAAATGAAGCAGGAAAATTATTTCTGACATGTTTGTCCTCTTTAGATGAAAAACAAAAGAACAAATAAAGTAATGTAGACAGTATCTGGGCAGACAACATCAGGGCTGTTACCAACATCCATTTGTGGCCGGAGGCAACAGGTTTGACAGGAAATGTACATATGATTACACCGACAAGGTGAATGGTGGCCAAACATTTCACAAAATCATGTTGCAATTCAAAGCCCTGAAAATGATTGCAGTCTCCATGTTGCTTTCAGTCCAGTCCTTATCAAAGTCAAGTTCAATTCTAGAAAACTAAACTTTCCAAGAACTGTCACTGCTGCATCCCACAGTGGCGACAGCAGCAAAAACTTATGTAACTCGGAAAGAAATCCACAGATAAGACTGTGGGACTGTCACCTATTATTTCTCACAGCCAGTCAGCCTCAGATTTGAGTAAGCAATGAGCAGCTCCTTTGAAACAGCCAAAGGTCAGGACACGCTGGGGGCGGGGGTTCATCTGAATCTGAATCTGCAGGAGGGGGCGGGAGTCACGCAGCAGGGCACCCTCTCTACCACACACAGGTGCACACACATAAAAGACATGCACACACAGTAACGCACACACTGAATCTATACATAGGACGTGTATTGATAAGAAACAAAACAGTAAGGGTGACAGACAGAAGGGGAATACAACAACGTGCGCACAAAAACGAAAAAAAAAACATAATCACGAGAACACTGCAACATCACGCTTAAAGAACTAGTTATGCA
This sequence comes from Scortum barcoo, assembly GCA_023238725.1. Classification (NCBI taxonomy): domain Eukaryota; kingdom Metazoa; phylum Chordata; class Actinopteri; order Centrarchiformes; family Terapontidae; genus Scortum; species Scortum barcoo. The sequence goes on from CM041542.1 coordinate 17,688,054, forward strand.
AACACAATGAGCGCCAGCCCAAGGCGATGTAAAGGGCCCACTACTTGTGAATCACACAAGAGTGAGCAAAAGCCTTGGTTTCTATCTTATAAAAATAGTGCGTGCATGATATAACACGCAGCGCTGATGAGAAGGACTATGGTGACATACAAAATGTCCCTGGCCCCAAGGCAGCAGAGACACAGCAACCTTGGGCCTCAGACCTGGCATGGTCAGACCGTGTGTTGTTCTACGTAGGCAACACTGACTTGCTGGCACATTTTTTTAACACCTGACGCTCCTCACTCTTCGGCGACAACACACAAAGATGAAAATGAAAGAGAAAACTAAAGCTTGCTTTTTGTCTGAAAATCAATGGACTGCGATTACAGCTGTGCTCCAAAACCAATCCCTCAGCTATTTGTGAAGAAATAGGAAAATTAATTGGTCTTCTTCTTTTCTTTTTTTTTTTTTTACCTGAATTCACACGTTAGACACAAATACACAACCACATAAAGCTTGTATATAAAAAGTCACATTTAAATGCCAAGTACACCTTCGCACACGATGACCTTGCTATTTCAAAAGTCAAAAGTTTTGTAACCCGATGGTTAATGTTTGGTTAGTCTTTGTCCCAAAGCAAATTAGTCAGGATTATGCCGGGTTTGGACCACATCATGTCAACCCATTAATAGCCTCACCCAACATACACAGAATGTAATTTTTCATTTTTTCAAAATTCATTTAATTTGGAAAAAAATCATGCTAAAGTCAATGTTATCACTTTTAACAGGAGAGCTGATGATCAATAAAAAAAATAACAGGCCATCTGCTCTCACTTCAGGGAGGCCATTAGCAGCAGCATGTAAGGTTAATGGATATATGTTTCCAATAAATGTTATGGATCCATAAAAAGTAAAAAGAAGTGCCTGCGGATTATTTCTTTCTGTGGAAAACTTTTCATGGGATATGATCGGGAACACAAATTTAGTTGGAGCCAAGTGCAAAAAAAAAAAAACCCTATGAACACCATTTAAAGGAAACAATAAATTCAGCTTTAAGCCACAAATTTGCCAATGCACTATTGGCTAAATTGTTAGCAAGCAGTTTACACATTTACACATCTAGCAGACACGGAGTCATAGAGTCGTGTATCTGGCCACCTGGTGAAGTCCCACTCCTTTGGCCTCTGTGTTGCCATATTGAAGGAAATATCTGACTTCTAAATTCTCCACAATGTTGAACAGCTGGCAGCTTTCATTGTTTGCATTTTGGTGCTGGGCTAGTTTATAAGGCCTGCTGTGGCTGGAAACGAGGCGATGAGGCTGAATCAAAACTGTAAATTTGCTGCAAAATCAATGAGGAAAGTAAACAGATTGCTGAGGGGTGCCAGACGCCTCTCAGCCTGGTTTCTATTTACTGTTGTCATCCTGTGCATACGTGTGTGTGTGTGTGTGTGTGTGTGTGTGTGCATGCCTGTGTTTATGTATGTTAATGCAGACGTGTGTGTATGAATGTTCAGAGTACATCGATGAGGGGAGGGAAAGAGGTCAAAACAACCGTCCCTCTAAAACATCTGTCAGGTTTTCCACTGGGTACACACACACACACACACACACACACACACACATTTAAATATTAATTTCACACTTATTTCATCCTTCATCTGTCTCTTGAAGAGGAGTGGAGACATTTCTGTCAGTGACTCAGAGGATCTGAGGAGTGTGTGTTGTGTGTTTTTCCAGAGTGAGTGTGTCTCAACATTGAGCCGTCACAGGTGGCACGTCCAGAATGTGTGCGCTCACGCTCAGACATATTTGTAATCCTCCATGTGGGGTCCAGGATAATAGTAAATCCACTGTATTTTGTGTGTGTGTGTGTGTGTGTGTGTGTGTACTGCATCATAGTGTGTCATCATAGTGTGCAACTTCCTGTGTGACTCACCAATCACTCGACACACTTCAGTGGCCATGTGACACATACGCATGCTCACGCGTACATGCTTACTAAAAGATTTGGGAACAAATGCTGGGAGGAAAAACTGACTTAACTTCTTCGGACAGTGTCAGAACTGTCAGTTGTTGTCAACTTTGTCCACATTATATAAGCATCTCTTCACTTCTTTACCAGGCCCAGGAGTCAATGAACATGACGATGTATTATGTAAGCAATATCACACAACTGAGTGCCTTGTTACACAAAAATAGGAGGCAAGGAATCATTATTTTCTACATCAAGACATCTCAAAGTGTATTTTCATGCTTTTATTGTTGCTGGTTACTGCAGGCAAATACAGACGCTGTGTTCAAATGTGAAATGTGCTTTTTAAGGTTTGTAGCCAGTTAATCCCATGGTTTGAATCATTTTCACTAAAGGAAGTTAACTGGAGAAAAAGCACCGTTGCTATGGTTACCTGCAGTTTACAGGATATTATTAATGTCCACCGCAGAGGAATGTTAGGATATAGTTTTGATGAAATGGACAAACAGGAGGACAAACAAATATTTACAGTCACTCGGTAATATTAAAATAATATTACATTACATTACATCTATAATACATATTATAGTTACTATACTCACTATAGTAACTAGTTACTATAACACATATCTGTTTCTTTTTTGTTTTGTGTAGTTTTTATACGCCCCGTCCAGTGATGAAAAGTACATTTACAGCATTATTACACTTGTGGATGGGTAGGACTTTTACTCGTAACACTGTGATATTGTTACTTTTACTCAAGGACAAGATCTGAGTTCTTCTTCCACCTCAGGGCCTGAATATAATATATGTGTTGTATGTGTATTATGAAATTCAAAAAGGCAACATCTAAAACAGAAAACAAGTTTTATTTGCAGTGTGTGAACAAACAAAGAAATAAAAACAGTCAAACAAAAAATATTTCGTATTTCTTATTGCAGTTTTATTTCATTGACTGCTTACTGCTTAGTGTGGTTAAACTGTGATTGTATCTGCCAGCCAACCAGAAACGAGTATTTTACATGGCTGTGGGATAGAATTATATATTCACCCACATATGATTATATATACGTCCATCCTCACAGCTTCAGTTCACCCAAATGACAAAAAAAGACATATTTTCTCAATACATATAGTTTGGGGAAAATTCTGCAGCAACATTTCTCTCTAACAACAGTGTCCCGGTTACACTGGATAATCCACAGCACTCACTGTCAACAGCTTTTGTGGGGACTATTTCTTCGGTAGAAGGCAGATCCATGAAGACAGTTCCCAGGTTTGTTTTGCAGGTTTCTCCCTCTGGTGTTTTTTGACACCAGACAAAGAGGGCACAAGGTGCAGGAAAAATTACATCTTTTTGACTGCGGTAGTTCATTACACAGCAGCCAGTGCTCTCCTTCTATTTGGGTCTGTTTGGGTCCATTCTGGATCACAACAAATGGTCTATTCAAACTGGGTCAGGTTGGATAGTTTTTCCCACTTTTGTAGTTTAAATCGAGACCTCCACTTAAAAAAAGCATGCCCAAAGATTTATTTTGTAATTTGGATGAATGAGCCCTTATTTTTTTTATTTATGTTAACCCTACTATGAAAACCAACCATTCTTTGTTCGTGAATTTCACAGTTTTAAGATGAACAGGAACTTCCTAGTCGACTGTGTGCACTCTGTTCTTCATGAATAAAGATGTCAGCTATACTGCCAGAGAGATCACTTGTTTAGCATCCCGTCAAAGTGGCAGTGTTATCTTTACCACGTCTTATGATGACACAAACACAATACCTTCTGCCAAGCTTGTGTCAGATTCAAAACTTTCGTGGGACTTTGTTCAACCAGGGAGACTGCAGAATGAGATGAAAGACAGCCAAGACTTTCATCTCAGAAAAGAAATCCAACTCCACGTACAACACAACAATAGTCCCCGTGTTATTTCAGGTCTCGCTAGAAGCTATCAGTGAATCACCAATAAGATCCCTTCAGAATCACACATCAGCACGATCAGAGGGGAATAAGATCAAAGCATCATGGAGGTCTCAGCAGATTTAAGGGTCCAAAGCATGAAATGTCGCCACAGAGAGAAGAATAAAAAGGGTAAAAACAAATTATGCCAACGGGGTGTAACAGCGCTGCCACACAGCTGAAATACAAATTAAACTGATAATGTTTTTCTGTGTTTAATACGGAGTAGATGCAGCTGCATGGGCTGATTGCAACGACAATAATAGACTTGGCTGAACAGAAAATTGGTGACCATCAGTGGCCTGTCTCCTCGATGCCTTAATTACAACACTGCATGAAGAAAACTCTTCATGTACAAAAAAGCATCAAGTTGGCAGCGTTTAGTCCCGCCAACACGTTAATAATAGGGCTGACCAAAAGGAATCTCACACCCAAGACCTCGTTTGCCATCTCAGCTTGTCATAGCAGCAACAGACGACGTACAGTCCATCAATATTTCACAACTACATTACTTCAGGTCTGGTGGAAGAAGCAGAATAAGCCAAAGCACAGACCCCCATGGGCTGACAGCGGAGTTCAGAACACAGTCAAGCATCAGTCTCACCTCTGGGAGGTAAACAGCAACCCTGTCTCATGAACAAACACTATCAAAGTTGAGTCGTCAAATTTGCCTGTTAAAGCTACACACATAACTGGATTCTATTTTCTCCATTAAAGGGGCTGTATCAGACTACCGTGCATGTTGGAAAATGATGCAGTGACCCGTGCGTTAAAAAATTATGCCATTCGGTCCTGGCCAAGCGTCTATATGTGATGAGTTGGGGGTGAGAATGTGTTCAGTTAGATACTCCGTGAAGAAAATGTCCCAATCAGTCTACAGGCAAGGCAGGTTACAGGCAACTGAGAAAGTCAGGGATGTTCCCATTTTTTAAGTTCACAATCTGTTCACACATTGGCAACAAAAAAAGTGAACTGTGAAAAAAAACCTATTCCAATTTCTCACAGTCCAAGGTATCTTCTTCAGATGTCTTGTTTTGCCCAAATATTTTGTTTACAATTGTATAAGATGAGGAAAGCATTAAAGTCTTTTTTGCTAAAACGAAAGACTAAAATATGTATCATTTATGAATATTTATTAGTTAATCATCTGTCAATCCGCTAATGGCTTGAAGGTGGAGTATACAATGGAGAGCCCGGATCAATCCAAACTTCATTCAGAAAACCAGCAAAAGTTTTAAAGTTTTGCTTGTCGTCCTGCAGACAGATGAGACAAAGCACATTCAGACTTCAGAATTCAGACTCTTTAAAAGTCAGCATCATGATGTAGTTCTTTTGGCATCCTTTTGATCTGTTTATTGCAATTAAATCACAGCAAAATCAGTTTATTTGGCGATCATTCAGCACTGTATTAAGTCAGATTAATTCAGCCAACCAACATGTGACTTGCTCGATACAATGAATGTTTACTGACACACCAATTATGAAACTAGAGACAGATGGAGAGGCAAATATTCACAATAAACGCAAATTATCCCAAAGCAATCAAACTCGCTGTTGTGCAAACGCTTGTCTTGTGCATGAGCACAAGTTGTGTGACTCTTCCTTATTTATAAATCCAACATAGAACAAGCCCAATATTCACTCCTCTTTTTTCAAGCTCTGGTTTGGTCTCCACCAACTCCTGAGGGAAATGTCTGGCTCTTTAGCTGCTACATGCTGCACTAAGTTCACCAGTTAGTAAGTTATTTTATCTTTCTGCTATCTGGTGCTCAGATTGTGTATGGTGGGTTAATCAGAGCTTTTCCACTGCAAACAGCTGCCGGCTGCAGCTTGAATTGAGGTTGATGAGAGCCCTGAGACCGAACCAAAACCAAAACAAAGAGCTGAAAGACGTGACAACACTCCACACAGCTGAGAGGATCTGCAGAGTTGGTAATAATTCTCTGTGGGTTCATCCCTATGATTCCTTTCACATTAAACAAGCAATTTGATCCACTGTTAATATAAAAATTGTCTCAAGTCTGTTAAGTTTTGTCTGTCTGTCTGTCTGTTTCCTGTTCTGGCTTGTCTTTTATTTTGAAATCCCTAACTCTCCCTCTCGTTTCAGGTCCCTTAACTTCCTGCCAATTGTGTGTTTCCCGCCAGTGTGATTGTCTGCCCCATGCCCTGATTGTTTCCACCTGTTGCCCATTACCTCATGTGTATATATTGTCTGTACTTCCTTGTGTCATGTCATTGTCTTGTCAAGAGTGCTTCTGTGATCCAGCCATTCTCAAGCCTTGTAAGATCTCGTTTATTAAAACCTTCAAAAGCTCATTATCTCAAGTCTGGTCCTGCATTTGGGTTCACCTGCCTGGTCCATGATCATAATAAAAATATTGATTAGCTTTACGTAATGGATGAGAACGCTTACCACCACCACTGTTTAAAAAAGCAGTATGTTTATTTATGTTAATTAATCTTATAGCTCCAAGGTTCTTCTACTATAGAGGACACTTTCTTTTTCCTTTCTCCTATATTGGATTTCCAACGCAACTGTCTTTTGAGATTCCCATACAAAAGTGCATAAAGTCATCTTGTGTCATTTTCCATCTTATAAATCTGCGCCCCCACTCATAAAGCATGTCCTTATACTCCCACTAATGCAGACTGTCTGTAAAGTGTACTGTAAATTAATGAGTGCCCCCTCACCCCAGCTTAGAAGCATAATATAAATCCTCCCACAGAGGCTCCCATAGGTAGTGACACCCACATACAACATCTGTCCTATTTCCACATTCAGCTCTGCACAGCCAGGCAGCCCTGTCTTCTTTATGAGCTGGAGCTCGCCACTCTCCAACCACCCCCCAAGTGACATGTGTCACCACAGGGAAAGTGACAGAGAGTGTGTATGTGTGCAGATTTTACATGATGTGACTAAATGCATGTCCAAACAGCCCTCTCCCCACACACACACACATTCAGCACTCATGCGGTCCTCAGACACATGCAGAGACTGACGAAACGCATGCTGACACACGTGCACGTCCTGCACTCTCACATGCACTCACACGGCTCCCCCTGATGATTAGAAAGTAGGTCAAGGACAACTTTCTACGAGGGCATGGAGAAAAATAAAATCTGCAATGATAGACCGACTCTGGCTTTAGCACAAAGAAGTGCCCACAGTGAGAAGAGCGTGCATGATTTATAATCCAAAGCAGAGTAATACTCTGAGATGTGTAAATAAATAGTACGACACTTGGGAGGAGGCTTTCAGAAAACACAGTGACCTCTGTCTGTAATGCACTTACAAACGTACTTAATGGGGCTTAATGAGTCGTACGTGCTTCCCAATCTTTTTTCTTTTTCATCTGGTTGATAAATAACTAAAGTGATATTACTAACCAGTCTACTGCTGTCAGCTCCCATTAGCAGGAGTAAACAGCTCCTGAATAGTAGCTTTAAAAGTCATGTTCGGTATTTGCTGCAGGGTCTACCTAAATATTTTCCTCAATTTCCTCTCCAGCACAATAAATCAGCTTACTGTGAAGCAAAACTTAGACCTTGAAACAGGGAACATCCACACTATTTCCTCTCTCTCCAGCAAACTGCACACAAATTTTATTCTTTTTTTCTCCAGTTCCTCCCATGCTGGATAAAAAAAAGCACCATAAAGTAGCAAACAACACTAGAAAGTGTCTCCTCCTCTGTTATATTCTCTTCTCATCTCTCTGAGTGATTGTGATTCAGGACGTCAAGCAGCACATCCTCCCGTCTCCAAAACACCATCTCACAATGCAACACTCTCAACGGCTCTTATAACATTGCACACAAGGGCTCGGCTGCCAATAGGGCCGGCCCTGCTCACTCCACCCCTCCTCTAATAATACTCATCCTCAGAGGACTGAAGAGGGGTGGAGTGGAGGTAGGAGCACAGCCATGCGATCGGTCTGCCGGTGCCGGAGTTCCCTTCTCGCTGCAGCTGCAGTGGTAGCCTCTGCCGCAGTGATGGGGAGCGAGGAGAGAGGGAGGGGAAAGGTGAGCTGGCGGGAAGGGAGCGGGGGTAAGGTAGGAGGAAGAAGGTGCTGATGATGTGTGTAAATACCCTCTCTGTGCCAGAATACACCCAATCAGCAGTATTTTCTGCACGGACACTAATCAGATCCACTGTGCTCAGGTCCTCTTTTATGGGGGCCTCTAGTCTATTGTTTCATTAGAAGTGTTTGCTGAGCCGTGTGATCTAGGACAGGGCTTGAGAGAGGCGATTAATAACTCTGAGCATGAAGGAGCTGTCTTCAGGGCCAACTTTGAAAACTGTGCCATTTAACAGGCTGGGGAGGAAGGAGCCGGAGCAGCACCAAATAAGGACAGTGAGGTGTGCGTTTAGTGGGCTCCTGTGCACGTGTGTTTGCATGGATGCACCTAAAACAGGGGTGGTCAAAGTCTGAGAGTGTATAGTTTGAAATATATATATAAATATATAATATATATAAAGTATTCTGTTCACCCCTCACCTTTGGAAAAGACAGTGGTCCTCGGAGTGACATCCAGGTCCAGGGACGGACTGAAGGGGAAGGCCCACAGCTGTGACAGCCTTGTGAGGAGCATCAGGGGCAGCAGCAGGAGAAGGAGGGGCTGGGCTGATCTCTGGTCTCCCATGTTTGACACACAAGTAAGGGTCCAAGCGCTGCCTCAATTGCACTTTGCAACTTGTCGGACTCACAAAAGTCCGTCAGGGAGCAGATGCAGACTCTTCAAGTATCTTCCAGCTTCAGTATCCTCCAGCCTGTGCAGAGAACGAGAAAAACAATAACGTATAATTAAAAGACAAATGATCCATACCAACCTAGATGCTGTTGCACTGAGGTGGAACTGGAGTTCAGAGAACTTAATTAAAAACTAAATGAACATTTGCCGAACAAACAACTCATCCACCTGAGGGGAAATACTGTGCTGAACATATTAGTAATATTCATACATGCTGTGTTTAGAAGAAGTACTCAGAATTAATACAACAATGTACGAATACTCCATTATAAGGAAAGATCCTAGTTGGATAAAAGTACAGAAGTATCATCAGCAAGTATCAAGCACAAAAGCATGCATGTAGACAAAATGGTCCCAGTGACTGATACATTATTAACTATGACATTTTAGGTTGCTAATAATAATGCAACACTGTGAAAGCAGCAGCTTGCTGTTGCAGCTGGAGGAGGCAGAGCTAAATTTAACTTCTTTATCCACTGTTAGGTAGTTTAGTCCAGTGGTTGCCCCTCCAGTGGGTCAGAAAATAGAAAAAATGAAAAGACTACTAAAGTTTTACTACACACGTTGTTTTTTTACTGTTATTTAATCTTTGCCAGTAAAACAAAAAAAAGTAAAACATTAAACAAAAAGTTTAATATTTTACTTTTTTGGGCCTTAAAAATGTATTTAAATTAAATCATCTGTAAAGAAATGTCTTTTTTGGTGACATTGTTTTACTGGAAGGGGTCATAAACCAAAGACATTTAATCTTAAATAACCAGTAGCTATCGCTGTTATAACTCTTTGAAAGTAGAAGAAGAAAGTACTAAAAAATGGAAAAGAAAGTGCAAGTACCTTAAAATTGTAAATAAGTACAATACCTGAGTAAATGTACTTAATTTCTCTCCACCAAAGGTTAAAGTTGCATACCTGAGGCAGCAAACTTTCACAGATATATAAAAACAATTCTACTTCAATCTGCCCTTAATGTCCCTAATGTTTAACAGAAACTATTGACAAAAAGAAGATATTTCAAAACAAATTACAACAATTATAATGAACTTTTCTGAAAAAAGCCCAGGTATGAACTTTCTTGCCTACTTGATAGCATGAACAGAATTGCTGATATGTATGAACACTCTCTGATTACAACCAATCATCCAAAGTGAATGAGTAAGGTGCTGTTACATAAAAGACCATTTAAGAAAGTTTGGGGAATTTAATAATGCGCCCCTATGAGGTGATATTGCAACACACAACTCCATCTCTTAATTAGCTGTGTGCACAGCAGAGCAGCATGACGGATAATCTAGAGATTAGGCCCCGTGCCATCAGCACAATCTCCGCCTGGCTGCCCATTCTCTGGCTCTGTCACTGATCAAAGGGTCAACACTGTGAATCCCGCTCCGCCGCATTGTGACACTGGAGAATTCCCAGCTTAATCTCCGCGGCTGCTGCTGCTAATCAGTCGCAGCATGAGGCACAATGAGGCTAATGACCTCTCTGTTGGCAGTTTGGGCGTTGAGCTTTAAAAACTAACCTATAAGATGACAAAGTGAGAGATGAGACAGGAAGGAGTTAGTGACAGTGCACGGATCCCCTCACCTTGGCGGTTATCCAGAACTATTTTATAAGGCTGCCTGACCTCAGGTAACATCTGCGCTTTTGTTTTACAAAACCTGCCATTACTGTTACCTAACCCACTATGAACAGCCCAAAAGATTTATCAAGGCTGATTCTTGATTTTCACTAAAGTAAGTTAAAGTTGTGAACAACTGAAGTTGCATTCATGTCTTTCATCTTGTCGTGGGGAAGCTAAGTGAGAGTCGTGCAGACAATTTGGCAGCATTTTATTTATTTCTTTATTGTGTATTTCATATACATGTGATCCAAGTCACAGAAGAAGACTGTGAGATACAATTTAATTTAAAGCAGCAAATAAAGCTCGACTTAAGATTATTTTGTCAAACTATTGTTCCCAAGGTCAAGAATGAACAAACTCAAATGGTGGAACCAGAAATTGTACAGCAGGAATCCATAACAGACGCACACAAACAAAGTTTCAGTTTAAATAATGAGCTCCTGTCATTTCCAGTTGTTTCTCATGTCCCACAAACCCAAACAGCAATTCCTTTTAAGCAAATTTCTCTTCCTCTATCTCCAAAATGGAGCTTTAATTACTTCAAATCCAAGCAGAGCATTAGACGTGTTGCCACCACTAGTTAAAGTTATGGCTGTACCTTATATGATTACATGTGACAAATAAACTAAATTGATTTACTTATTTACTTTACTTAACTTGATCAATGGAAGTGCCATCAAGCAACAGATAGGTGAACTGTTGTTTCATGCAGAACTGCAGACAGATCCTCCATTGTTGAACAACCACTAATACATAAGATGATGTAACATTAACTTTTTGTATTCTACAGATTCTTCTTCCCTCTCTAAACCTGGTGCCTACACTACCCACAATGCAACTCAATCACCGAGAATTCATTCTGAGATCCAGGTGTGTTAATGTAGCCTCGAGCAGAGATGAAGAGAAGGCTACAGATGTCTGCTAAGCTCTTCTTTCAACTCCACACCTCCAATTTTTTTAAAATTCTCAATCTATAAGATTTTGTACAGCATCTGGAGCCACAAAAGGCTGTATGCGTCTTTTTCCACACATGCAGTGGGGGACCTATAAATAGACTTGTGTATAATGACTGCTGTCCAAAACTTATATCAGCGCCTCCAAAAACCGCCGCCTGCCAAAACTGTGGCAAACTGGAGGACCGCAGATCAACCAGACAAGCGGGCATGCTGCTGAGAGGCCCTTTGGTGTGGTTTTGTCAGCTGCTGCCCTCATCTAACACCCTGCAAACACCCCTTTGTTTCGACACATCTGCATTTGTGTTCGTGTGTACGCTGTTCTACAGGAGCTGGCAAGCGTGTTGTCTCGCTGATGAAAGCATGGAAGCTCCAGGAGGGAAAGGTAAACACATCTGCATTGGCAGTGGCACGACCGATGTGTCATGCATGATGGGAAAGGAGAAAAATCAAACAAAAAAACAGCAGGCGGTGTCTGAAACACCTTTATCAGTATCTTCCTGTTTATCGATCCATAGATGTTTGGAACAGATCCACTGGGACATTTTAGCCTAATTTCAGTGTCGCTGGTGCTCATCAAACATCCTGAAATGAAGTCATTACCTGCCTAAAGAATATGAAGAAGTTAGCAGAGTGTGATAAAGCTGTTTTATAATATGAGCGTCCATCAGGCGAGACAGAATTATTTGCGAAACACTTAGACTGACATTTCTGCAGAAAGATCGATAAAGCATATGAGCCAATATTGCATTTCTTTTCAACTGATAACTCAAAATGCCATTACATTTTGTGCTGAAAGCCACCAACCCACAAAGATAGAATGGATATACTTTATTAAGGGGATTAAATGCTATATATGCTATACTTATGATATGAATATGGTATTTATATGTTTTGCTTTTTTTTCTTTCATTATTCGGAACCACTGGGGGCTGGCGTGGGGCTGAACCATAAATGAGATTACTCGCACATTAAAGAAAGAATGAGTGGGTTCACCCTGTGGGCCACATTCACCGTGATGTGGAGAAATCTTTAAACAAAATCTTTAGAGGAGCATGAAATTATGATTGTGTCGGAAATAATCCACCTCTTCATGCAGTGAGAATATATATAATATATATAAGTTATGGATGACATGTTTTCTTTTTGGATCTATCTGATAAATAAAGCTGCTAAAACCTTTGTATAACACTACCACACTCAAAAATAAGAATATGTAGTGAGTGGACGTCTCTTCAGTTGTGTCCATGTACTCTCATTGAAGAAATTCACAACATAACATGTGATGACAGATCATCTCACCATCTTTGTGTTTCCTGTGGTCGAATCACAAGATGGAGCACTCACCAGAGCCACTTCAGAAATGTCAACATTTTGGTGAAGTAACACTCGTGTGTGATAATTCCTCTGATTTGAAAATCAAAAAATTAATTTATGACACACTGGAAAATTGACTTATTTATATATACTTCTCCTCAGCCTCAATGTACTGCACAGGATAATGTAATTTGCACATATTGTGGTATATGCTGTATATTTGTCACATATTCTAATGTGTAAATTGGTCTCTCTAATAAGGTGCCTTTGTGTGTGTGTGTGTGTGTGTGTGTGTGTGTGTGTGTGTGTAAATATGTGTAAGAATAGCTGTATTCATTTAACATAAATAGATTAAGACTGATATATGATGTTTTAACTTTATAGATAAGTTATGAGCTTGTTAGAAGGACAACTTTTGCCTTGTTGTGGTTGCTGTTTGTCGTCTTTGTCTTTTTTGGCAGCTCTTAAAATTCATCATGCAGACCTCTCCATTGGACCGTTTGACCTTCTGCAAAATGGGCTGCAGGGAATCTGAACAAGTTATTTATGAACAGCTTATTAATATTTACAACTGCAGACTTGATGGAACAATTTATTTAAGGTTTATTATCATTTATCCAGCAGCTGCTGATGACAAACTAACTTTTGCTGTTGCTTTATTTGAAAGTGGAAAAACTCTTGACCCTTTATTAATGACTTTATTAATGACTGTAGTAGTTGAAGTGCTGACTGCGAGTAGAATTTTGAATTATTTGTACTTGATTATTTCCATTTTATGCTTCTTTACACATACATTTCAGAGGGAAATATAGCTCTTTTACGTGTTTATCTGACAGTAAAGCTTCAAGTTACTAAGTTACTTTCCAAGTTAAGACTTACCATATAAGACATATAAAACCTATGAAATATGCAGATTGCTGCAAACTGTCTGAAAGCATAAAAAAGTTCCATCTCCACCTACCACAACACTGAAATACTGTTAACATATTCATGCATCAATAACAATCCAATAATATAAAAAATATATATGACATTATAACACTCAAAAGGGTCCATTGTGCATAACAAGTGCTGTCACTTTTGATATTTTAGGAACATTTAGTTGATAATAGTATTTTACATGATGAAGATCTGAGCACTTCTTCCACCACTGCTCAACAGCCAGAGATTACAGGATTACATCCGGCCTATTAAGCATTAATAAATCATTTATTAAAACCACTATGAACAGCTGTTTAGCTATTTTCAAAGCGACTTTCTGATGTAAACTGATTCATGACCAAACTTACAGCTCTGTCTCATTCATGTCCAATTAAGAGCAAGCACCCACTGTTCACAGTAGAACTTCTGATGATTGAACTTTTTACTCATCAGACCCACTTACTCATTTCTGCTCTGATCTCCCTCCTCTCTGGCTCGCACGTCCTAACATGGACACACAGCAGCAGCACGTCGTGGAGGATTTCCTCCCGTACCTTTGACTTTAAGGACAATGCGGGCGGCTGGTGGGAGTAAGTGGCGTCAGGACCGTCCGCTCATACGAAAACACACACACACACACACACCCTCACTGTGACTCATCGCCACACTGAACTTCCGAGAAAATATGGATGTAAGTTTAAAAATCAAAAAAAGAAAGCTCATATAGTGTATAAGAGTCAGTGCGCGCTGAAAAAACGTGCCGACATCCGTGCGCCATGTGCACCTGTCCGACCTGGACTGCAGCACCGAGAGAGGAAACACTCCTGTCACCTTCACCTGAGCAGAGCCACGGACAGGCAGGGGGGGAGTGGGAGAAGCGAGCTGATTGATTCAAATTTAGAGGGGGGAAAAAAGAAAGAGAGAAAGAAAGGTGCAGCAGTACAGACGCACTCACCTGCCTCTCTCCAGGAGTCCGATCAAATCCCTGTGAGTCCTCCTCTCCGCCGCCAAACAGCCAGATCCTCTGCTGCTGCTGCTGCTGCTGCAGTTACCCAGGGCTCACACACACACACACACACACACAGCCAACTCTCCCCCCACCCTCTGTCTCACACACACACACACACACACTGGATTCATAGCCTACATGAGTCGACCTGCCTCCTCTTGTGACAGTCCCCTCACTCAGCTGTTCGTTGTTTTGGTACATAAACCCTGAGTTTTGGGGCTGCTTTAAAAATGATATACACAACAGTATTAACTTATGTCCTGGTGAGATTATAATTAATTATAGTACTATAATGTGCTGAGAAGACGAGCTATATGTGTTTAAATGTCTGAAATGTGTCACTGCTGGCTTAAGATGGACACTCAGCGAGGCTTTCAGGATTAAATAAAGGGGATATAGATTTTAATAACATATTTATGTCACTACATGATTGGTGGGGAAAACTACTAACGTAAAGTAATGTAATAATAATCAGTGTTGAGGAAAGTCTAGATAGAAATATGACTGGCATATTTTTACTTACACCTTTCTTCTCTATCTTCTTCCATGGATGCTGTACATATATATATATATATATATATATATATATATATATCATAATTACATTTCCTGTACACTTTCTAAGTATTTAAGCTTTATAATGTGTTTTACTATAAATTTGTAAATTTAGTCTGAGTAGTATCAATTCAATCTGTATTTCGTGACTGACCCCTGCTGGAGAAGAGATGGAAAGAAAATTCAAAGTTTTGTCTTGTTCTCTCTTCAGTTCTCTTCTATGTAAATTCACCTGTTTATGTCCACGTTTTAGGTCAGAGGTCTGAATTAAATGTGCCACATACTATAGTATGCATCTATATAGTTCAGAATATGCACATCTATACCCAGTGGAAGAGGAAGTATTCAGATTTTTTTACTTAAGTAAAAGTACAAAAGTATAAGCACCAAAATATAAGTGCCAAAAGTGAGTTGTCAGTTTCAGAATAATGTATTTTATTATACTAGTGGGTTATAATTATTGGTGCATTAATGTGTTCATCACTTTAGTGCTGGAGCTGGTAAAGGTGGACATCATTTTACTGGGTAGCTTCTGAATTTCAATAGTTTTACCTAGTCTGTTCTATATTAATAACAACATATGGTTCATTTCTTGATTTTATGTTTAAATTAACTAAAGTCATCAAATTAATGTGGTGGAGTAAAAAGTACAATATTACCTTCTGAAATATAGAGAAGTAGAACTATAAGACAACATAATCTACAGATATTCATGTAAAGTACAAGTACCTCAAACTGCAAACCTAAAAATGAACTTAAATGCAGTAGTCTACCTGTGGTGAAATGAATATTTAGATGTTTTACTATATCAATACTATAGTGTAAACTCAGTTTCAAGTGAAGAATCTTAATCAAATAAAAAGCACCAGTGAGTAAGTAGGCTAAATATGAGCTTTACTTTCCATTTTCTGCTACTGTCTGCTTTTTCTCCACAACATTTGAGAAGTGAGTGTTGTACTTTTTATTCCTTTACATATATGTGAGAAATTAAGCTGCAACATTAAAGTGATAAACATATTACTGAACTGTAATTATTGATGCATTAGTGTAATGCATTATACTGAAAAGGGCCATCCTGTATCATGAGTACTATTCCCTTTGCTACTTTCGGTATATATTTGATGTAGTACTCTTACTTTACTTATAACACAAGATTTCTACAGTAGTAGTATGTATGTTTCAAGGATATAAATACTTGTTGTTGTATTGTTTTAGATAATATTTTTTAATTTTAGATAATATAATTTATTTCATAATGTAAATCAAATAAAATCCTGAATGTTGAATGTAGAGAAATCTCTCTGCAGACACAGTGATGTTTCTGCTGTTTGACGCTGGGGGGCGCTGTCACTCACCAGCTGGTTCTCCGGGTCGTCACGGATGTTGGTAGCCGAGCCGCGGTCACCATGACGTGGGCAGCCTGCCCTCCTGGTCCGGTGAACGACACGCAGCTGCTGCCGACGAGCACAAGAGCCTGAGCCCGACCGGTCAGCCTCACACCGAGCCAGACAACATTTATCCGGCCTGGGAAGCAGCTCTTTTGTCGGTACGTCAGATTAATTTGTCGTGAGACCGGTTTAGTTTAAGTCTGTTTGTCTGTCAGCTTCGCATCTTTAACAGCTAACATCTGAGCAGGCTAGCCACTGCTAACCATTAGCATTAGTTAGTTACCTCCTCTTGCTCAATAATCGATATCAGATATGTATCGGAATTTCTAGCTGCTGGTTATATTGTTGGTTATATTGTTTTATGGCTGAAAGCGAAAGAAATGTTGATTAGCGAGCTAACTAGCTTGTAGCACTACCAGACATTGAATAGCTAGTTAATAATCAATACCCTGATAATAGGTCGTTTATCAAGACGAGCGTGGTGTGTGTGGTGTGTTTGCCAGCCCAAGTTGATTCCTCCTGGTGACATATTTTCCTTTTTTTTAGCGTTTTCTTTGTATTATCTATGGCTACTTTCCTTTTCTTGCTCGTTTTTATGCTGTAAATGTAAACGTGTTTGCCTCCTGGAGCATTTTAAAACCCTGTTTACTCACACAGGTGGTGCTTGGTTGTCTCAGATTCACACATATAGGAAATATAGTCTCATCCAGCCTGAATACATCAACCACATTTATAATATGAGTGATAGTTAGGATGATGGATGCTCCCCTTTGTTTTATAATGTTTTGCTGATCTGTCTTCACCAGCTCACCCACCACTTTTTTTTACCACCGTATGTTTTGACTCCCAGACTGATACGGCCAGTTTATCGCAAAGTCCCTGCCAAGAAATCTCTCCATAGGTGGAAAACTGAGTCTGAAATCTGCTGCGGTTGAGAGGACCGGAATTGGATATCTGTGTATCCAAGTCGCGCTCTGTCACCAAGCGGACAACTTCTGATTTAGTGAGATATGTGTTGGGAGATGTGACGCGGTGCAGCCAACCGAGAGTCATCCCATTCGGATCTGATAGGAACGGAAGATGTTTCATCGCACTCCAAGGAGGTTACTGTTGCCAAGTTTGCAGTCTCGTACATGATCCTGATATAGAGCTGTGGTTGACTCCAACAGAAAACATCACACAGCCTTGAGACACTCTTACTGTGAGGTATTATATGGGTTTCCCCACTGACCACGTGAGGGAATGTTTGTGAATCCTGGCGAGTCTGAACTTGTGGGAGTTAGGTGTGCAGGAAGTCTCTTGGTGGTGTTTTGTTTAGTTTTCTTTTAAGTGGATTTTCTCCCCAGGGTGCTACGTGTTAGACTGCAGCAGAGCCTTCAATAGGGAAGTGAAACAATGCCAGTAAACTGATGCAGGATTTGCATTTGTTACAGTAGATGTGACAAAAGATGATAATTCACAAGGAGGTGCGACATGCAGACCGCATCACATTTGCACTTCAAATCAGCTTTTTCTGGTATTGTGAAGTCAGATTTTGTGCCCTTCAGCACCGCTAGCAGCTACATTATCTAGGATAGCACATTCAAAACATTGCAGAATGACGTGTTGAATGTGATGCCTGAGGACAGTGAAGCACAGTGAAAGCACTTAACCTGAAAAAACGTCTGAGTATCACATGACTTTCCTTTTGTCATTTCACTGTGAAGAAGAACAGCTTTTTATGAGGACACTAGGACAGTCAGGGGGAGTGTCTGAGGAGTGGTCATAAAAATAACTAAGGAAAATTACAGTTTTACACACGCCATAGCTGGGCGTGGGCTACAGGAGAAAACAGCCGAACTTAACTTTAATGAGTACTTACGGTGCCATTGCTTTGAAAATAGCTTTTTATGGTGCCCAAACTGTGTTTGGAGACCCTGACATGTTGCAGTAACTTCCAGTCCTACGCAAAAATGTTTTTTGACATTTTCTAGTGTCAGTGTAGAGCAGCAACAATTAGTCAATGAATCAATTATTCAATCAACAGAACATTAATCAGAAATTATTTTAATAATGAACGTAAGTCATTTTTCAAGCAAAAATATAAATGATATTTCCAAGCTGTCAAAGGGAGGTTTTGCTGCTCTCCTTGGTGTTATATTAAAGTAAATTCAATATTTTTGGGGTTTGGATAAGATATTTTAACAGGCTTTTCTTACTGTTTTCTGATGTTTTGTTGACTTAACAATTAATCAATTAATGGAGAAAATAATCTATAGATTAATTGGTAGTTCACATTATCATTGGATGTATCCCCTGTAGAGAGCCCAATAATACAACATGTCTTTTTGCTTCAGCATGAGAGTGTATTTTCTGCATTTGTCTACTGAACTAAAAATACATTTAAGAATGTTTCTGTGCAGTCCCAACAGATTTGTCCACATGCACTGTTTGTTCTGCCGGCTATGATGAGGTGGTGACCCTGGGTCGGCCAGGCCGTGAGATGATTGCAGCTTGGCACAGAAGAAAGACGGAGCAGAGAGATTGAGACAGAAGAATGGGCAGGAGCGTCTTGGGCTGCTGGAAAGGCGTCTTCTCTACTGCAGTGCTCTATGGCTCTTTGGCCTTGTTCACCTCCCTCCTCCACAATGTGTTCCTCCTTTACTATGTGCAGACGTTTGTGTCCATCTACAAGATTGATAAAGTCTCCTTCTGGGTGGGAGAGGTGAGTGACAAGAGACCCAGATCTGTAGCTGCATCAATTAAACATGTCACCTAAATTTTGACTTGTGGTCCAGGCTTGAAATGTCGCACTAATTTGCCATGCCAGTGTTGCTATGCAGTTGATTTTAAAGCTGTATGTCACTCCCAGTAAGCAGTTTTGTAGGTGGCTACACTATTCAGCCAGAGTCCACTGTCTTTAAAAAACATTTGGGTCTTGACATCTAAGTCAAGCTCATCACATTGAAATGCATGTAATCATATTGACATTATTTTTCTGTAAATTGTGTACAATTCACAGACAGTAAAATAAATGATATGCCTTAAACAATAAATAGCCAGTACATTACCCAGCTGAAATAAAAATAAGATTGTCTGATAGTTGGATTATAGCTATGGGTACTGAAGTCATTTTCTACACTATCACTATTATTTAGATCCACAGTCATCACATGTGACTTCCTCTAATTCACAAAAGCTTGTTATCATATAACATTCAAGAAGGCACTATTTTAATCCTTCATTTGTTGAACATTTGTTGTTTTTAATGATTATTGTTCTCTTGTTCCACAGGCGGTGTTCCTCATCTGGAACAGTCTGAATGACCCTCTCTTTGGCTGGCTGAGTGACCGCTCCTTCCTCAGCTCTCCACAGTAAGTGTCTCCATTCTGTCTTCTTCTTTCTTTTTCTCAGAGAAAATACTGTAATAGATATTGAGGGGGAAAAAAAGCAGCCGCCTACAAATTTTCTAAATTTGGCTTCTGAAACATGGATGTGACCACAGCAGTCAACATGTCAGTGAGCATGAGAAGTGATTATTAGATGATAATTGTTGGGGGTTTGCAAATTGCCATTATTTAATGCTCTCGTAAAAAAGAAAAAATTCAAAATGTTTTTTTTTTTTTCTGTCAAGTTAAAGCTACATCACTAAAATGTGGGATGATACAAGATCCTGTGATTGAGATTATCTCTAGGTCTGGAAATACAAGCAATAAAAACTAGGGTGGTTCCGAGGATGGTTTTTCTTTCAGTTACACTCTCTTCCTCTTTTAAAAAAGCTAAAGCCGTAGTCTCCTTCTCATTTCCCTGTGAAGAGAGAGAGTAACATTTTATACCAGACAACTGCATTTTCTGTCCATGCTTTTATTATTATTTTTTAATTAAGAATGACACTTCCTTGAATATATATGTATTTAAATACATACTTTATCTGAGTGTAAAATTATCCTGAACTTTAGGAAGTCATCATTTTCATTCTGACATCCCTTTGCTCTCCAATCCTAACTTTCCTGTCAACATGCAGATTTCACCACTGTGGTTCTATCACACATTGCAAAAAACACTTCTCTGAGCTAAGACATTCATACACCCATGCACACGCAAAGGTTTCAGCATTGCATCTTTTATTGGCTGCAGTAATACTCATGAGGCTGGGTAAACACGGAGAAAGAAACTGTCAAACACAAGGCTCCCATCTGTGTTTGCACTGTGACTCTATATTGGCTTATGACGCATCAAAGTTAATCATGTTATTCTGTGTAATATCTGCTCCTTTTAATCTGATGGTGTGGATCTTGTACAACAAGGATGTGCACCATCCCCCACATTTTTATTTATTTGGCCTTATTTGTTCATGGATGACTTTGTATTTACATAGGCCGTTATACTGTTTAACATCAGTCATGCTAAAGACACCCTTAAAACAATCCCTTGCTAACAACTGCTAATTTTACCAGAGAAGTTGCTCAATTATTTTATATCTAAATACCGGTTATCTTATTTTATTTGTGTTTGTTTTTCCCTCCAGGCCAGGCTCTCAGATCACATCTCCAGAGGTGGTCTTGAAGCGCCTGAGGGCCCTCTCCACAAATGGCCCCCTCTTCGCTCTATCCTTCCTGGCCTTCTGGGTGGCGTGGGCCAGACCAGGACTGCAGTTCCTGCTGTGCCTGTGTCTGTACGACGGTTTCCTCACCATGGTGGACCTCCACCACAGCGCCCTGCTGGCTGACCTGGCTGTGTCCGCCGCAGATCGCACACGCCTCAACTTCCACTGCTCTGTGTTCAGCGCTTTGGGCTCATTCTCCGTATTTCTGTCATACTCCTTCTGGGACAAAGAGGATTTCTACTCCTTCCGTCTCTTCTGTGTGACCCTGGCAGCTTTTTCTATCTTGGGCTTTTTGTTAGTGTCTCGGTTGCTACAGCATCGTTTCCAAAAGGAAGTTCGTCCAAAACTGGACGAGGGACTGGCCCTCAAAGAGTAAGGCTTTTCTAAAGATTTCTGGAGATGTTTCTGGACTGTGTTGCTGTTTTTCCTCCCCGTCTCACTCCTCTATGCCTTTTCTTTGCCCTGTCTCAGGCTTAGTGTTGGCCATGCTCCACTTACCCACCCAGAGAAACCTGTCACCATTGGACAGTACCTCAAGCAGCTCTCCACACATAAGAACTTCATGTGGTTTGTGTCAATGAACCTCGTTCAGGTAAGATGCTCATCACATTGGATGTGCTGCGGATGCTAAAGAAAAAAAAAAGGAAAATTCATGTTCTCCTTATTGAGCCAGTCTCTCATGTTTTAACTAGAAGAATAATCCCACAATCATCTAAATATATGTTATATATGGCTAGAAATTTATTAAAAGAAAATACTGTAATGTTTTGTATATCTTTGGAATTATTTTAGGACACACTATGACCACCTAGAGAATTTCCTTATTTTTTTCTCATGATACAGAAGCTGATTAATTTTTTGTTGCACTTTGTCATATGTCGAACATTTTTAGGGGCACTGTATGCCAACAGTTTTTAATTAAACCTTTTCAGTTACATTTTATTGTTGTCTCTGCTCCCCCTGCAGGTCTTTCACTGCCATTTCAACAACAACTTCTTCCCTCTTTTCCTGGAACATCTCCTGTCAGATAATATTTCTGCCTCCACAGGTTCAATCTTACTCGGTAAGATCCCTTAAGGAAGGATTCACACTCAGGTCTTCTTCAGCAACGTCTGGTAGTGCTAGAGTTAGGCACCACAGACAAAACAAATACTGCAGTTATTATCACAGCAGCATATCTTCAGGCTAAAGGTTCTCAAACAGCGAAATAAAGAGCAAGACACAGACTGTAGGGTTAGGGTTTTTTAAATATTACGAGCACATTTTAGCTGCCATTCAATGAATGTGAATGCAGTTCAAAAATCATCAACCCAGATTCAAAGATCAGGAAGATCTCTGAAAATATGTGAAGGGATAATGTGTAATATGTCTCCTGAATTTATAGGCTCCAATTGTGGCTGAAAAAGGATATATTTATATTTTACATTAATTTGCTATATACCTTTTCTTTACAGTTATTATTCTTTCTGCTGATTTGTTTTTTGTTTTTTTGTTTTGTTTTTTTTTTTAAATGCGGCTCTGCTTCTGCTCCCACGCAGGCATCTCTTACATTGCCCCCCACCTGAACAACTTGTATTTCCTGACACTGTGCCAGCGTTACGGGGTTTACCAGGTTATCCGCTGGCTATTTATGCTCAAACTGGGACTTAGTGTGGCTATGCTGCTGACAGGGGCTGACCACATTTATCTGCTGTGCGTCTTCATTGCTAGGTATGGCCACGCACACACATCAGCACACGCATCAGGGGTCCGATGTGTGACAGCATGTACTTTTGTTTGCTTTTTAAAATTTTATTTTATATAGGTTCTCCATTTTCAGAGCTGTATACGCAGAAAAACACATCAAGGACAAGTAGAATCAGTATGTGCTTAGCAGTCATGAGGACACGTCAAGGACTGTTTGACTTACATCCTGTTTCCAAGGCTGTCAGCATTCATCACATTGTATCCAAACATTGTGTTAACCTCTCTGTGCTACAAAAACTTTTCTCCTGGATAAATGTCAGTTTGTGCATGTCACTCAGAATGAGAGAGCTTTATTAATGAAGTCCAGTTATTTGCCTCAGTGGGCTTTAAAATCTGTGCAACATACAACACCCTTTATTTATAGACCCTTGATTCAGATAAGGAAAAAGTCCCCCACTTCTTTTTTTTTTAATTGACAGGATTTTGTGCCCTTAAAGTTTTGCAGGTTTTCATTTTGGTTGTTATTAGAAGTTCTTTTAAAAATCTTAATTCTCCAGCTCCCTCAGACAAAATATATAAAAGGAAATCACTCAAGTACAGAGAGAATCTAAGAAGTTCTGCAAAGGTTATAAACAAAGGAATAGAATATGATATATATCTAAAATGAAAACACAAAATATGAATGTGATACAGAGGAAGGCAGGTGTAGAGTCGTGTTGAAATCAATAAACTAATGTAGAAAGGTTATGGACACTTAGGAACAGGAGTCTAGACAGGATTATACAAATATACTGTATATGCTGCAATGTTAAACAGCTTGTAAACAGTTAGTAAAATAAGTACAAATATATATTAATAAATATAATGTAATGTAGGGTATAAACAGTAGTAATATATCTATAAACTGATATGTAATCAGTAGTAACCTGTGAGTAATAGTAGTATGAGGTAAAGTGACATAAATGTTAATAGTTTGTTTATCATCTTATTCAATAATTACTGTTAACATAACAACTGACCTGTTGTTATTGTTACCAACAACATTCGAATGCTCTGCTGCTCTCAGGGGCCGAACCAAGGTGGAGTGTGTGGTTAGTCATATTACTCACTGTGGTGGTGGTTGTCAATGGTGTGTGAACACTTTCAGCTCTTTCTCACAAACAGTCAGCCTGAGTTGATACAGAAACACATCAGCCACAAGCGATAGAGTTTTTTCTGTATGTCACACAATGTAATGTGGTTTTGAACATTCGGGCACACCCAGTCTGCTCTCTTAAGTCAGACTGTACACTACTACACTATAAATGACACACCTGAATTCACCTATATTTAACCTAAATTATACAATGGGGTAACAAGACCTCCATTTAATTGAACGTTTTCTTTTTGCCTGATAAAAGTAATCTTTAAAAAGATTTGTTTTTCAACAAACCACATTACAGCTGATATTTCCTGTTCTAACACCCCACACAGTTTGGGCTGGAGACTGTAACCTGACTTCTCTTCATTCTAGTAACCGGGTGTTTACGGAGGGGACGTGCAAGCTGCTGAAACTGGTGATTTCCGATCTGGTGGACGAGGACTTTGTGGTGAATAAACGTCAGCAGGCCGCCTCTGCGCTCCTTTTCGGGATGGTTGCCTTGTTGACCAAGCCAGGCCAGACCTTCGCCCCGCTCATCGGCACCTGGCTGCTGTGTGTTTACACAGGTACAGACAGAAACACTGGGTCCTCCATAAGGACGTGCATATAACAGCCTGGTTTCAAATGCTGCAACAAGATCATGTTCATGTGTCTTTGTGTCCTCCTGGCAGATAAAATATCAAGCATGCATCTCAGAAAATTACTAGAATTCCTGCCCCATCCATGATCAGTGTCTTTGTTGGTGAATAACTGTTGAAACCTTTTTGACAGTAGAACTAGATCAAACCAAAGAGTGACTTGCACAACAAGTTGAGCTTGACAAGTGAGACATTTCTGCACAGACTCAAGTATAATGAGAGGACCGGCTTGATTATTTATCGATGCGATAAGCTACACAGATCCTTACGCAACGCTGTCTTGGGATCAGTTTATTCAGGGGATTCCAGCCTAAACAATAGCCATACTCATTGAATATGTAGCATTTACTGTGTGAAATAGCACATCTGACCTTTTTCCTCCCATATTATGTATAAGGTATAAACTGAGCAACTGTGATGTTTTTGGAAATATGCATATTCTCTCTCTTGCTGAGAGTTACATGGAAGATTATTTTACCTTTTGGACACAGACAGCCTAGAGTCTTTATCATAAACTAAGCTAAGATAAGGCAAGATAAGCTTATTGTATTGTGGCTGTAGCTTCATATTTAGTGTACAGACATGAGAGTGGTATCAAGAAGAACACACATCCATCCAAAACCAAACCATTTTTTTTGTTCATTTTATGATTAAGGTCCTCTGTAGTAATTAGATTCGTATCATATTTTCATATCACTGCTGAAGGAACCACTTTTTTTTTTCTCATTTCTCCTGCCCAGGTTATGATATTTTTGAGAGGGAACCCGTGAAGGACTCTCTGGTTTCAGTGCCTGACAGTGCCTCTGGTTCAGGGACTCCCCCTCTGCGCCTGGGCTGCTTCTACATGTTGGTGTTTGTGCCTATCACCTGTGCCCTGCTCCAGCTGGCCGCCTGGTCTCGCTTCACACTTCACGGCCGCAAGCTGCAAGGGATCAAGACCCAGAGACAGGGGGCCCAGCACGGCCACCTTATCGATGTCAAGGCCATATGAACCGAATGGAGCCGACTAAAGCTGCACACAGACACTTTGAAATTGCCCGTTTAACAGTCTCTTTGATAATGGCTTTGACGAAGAAAGCTGCTCCGATGTCTTTTACGTGTGCAATAGCATGAACCACTAACCAACATGTGGCTTTGTGGACAGTGAAGAATGCACAGTAATCTGAGAATCAACAACGCCTTATTTTTTATATTAAAATATTTACCTATATTTATATTCCAACAGATGACCAAAAGATAAACTGGAACCAATCAATCCTTTGGATGTAGAAGGACCAAGGTGACAACTCTTAATGGTGTGGTGACCTCTTTAAAACTGTTTGTAAAGCATAATTCTGGTCTTGATGCTCTCGTTGCTTAATTTTCCAGTAACATCAGCCTGATTTACAAACCAGGAGGAGACAGACACTTCTCATTTTTCACAAACAAGATGAAGAAAATGTAATAAAACTGCATTAATGTGTTCAGAGTGCTTTTGATGCTGCATGGAAGCTGCACTTCAGAGCTAATTAACTGTTTTACTGTTTCTTTACATTTACACAGAATGCCCTGCCAGTTTGGTGTTGAGAACTGTATTTTCTGATACGTCTTGTGTTGATTATGCACAAAACTGCCATTTGTCTGTTGTACTTTTAACATTCTGATTGTGACATACTTTCTGTACTGTAGTGATCAAAATTGGAATTAGAAAATGATGCTGGTAAACTAAAATATTATCAGCTCTTTTGTATTTTTTTTAGATAATACAAAGAATGTGTGGCATTACCACAAATAAATCTAATCTGTGTTAAAAGTCAGTCAAAGTCTGTGTTGTGACTTCTTTTATGAGACACATCACCACAAGGACGGCCATTCGAGCAGACCACAACACTGAGGTTCAACATCTGCCCATGCAAAATCTGAAGTAGGGAAGTGAAAACCAAAGCCTAATGTGGAAGTTGTGATCCTGAAACTCATATTGCTCTCAGCCACTTTATAAGGCACGGACCATTTGTAGTTTCACTTATTCGCCCAAGTAGTTTTATTTCTGAGGAAATGCAGACCAAAATATGTGTGTGTAATGGTTATTTATAGGCCTGTTGTGTGCTTAAGACTTTACTACATGTGAACGTCATTGTATTCATCATGAGGGTAAATTTAGAAACACATCTGAAGATGTTGCTTCATTTGAAGATCTAGAGTAGCTCATACAGTCAGTTTGATTTCTCTGCAGTTATACTTTGCTTAAGATACGCATCGCGGTTGTTCAGCAATGCCACATGAAGGACTCTAACCTATAGGACTGTCTCCTGCAAAAACACAGCCCCCTGCTCGGCCCTAATTTGAGGAGAATATTTCTGTGTATACACCAAGGACTCTGCGAAAAATACACAGTGTTTGTTCCTGTGTGCTCATTTGACTAAACACACTCATTCAGGACCATGCAGAACAAACATACAAGATATAACTTCATTCATTGTGAGGGAAATTGTTGTGCAGCAGTTGCAGTACAAGGTAGGAAGGAATGCAAATATACAGAAATACAAATGTAAAACAATAAAAAGTAAATAAAAAAAAAGATGCTCAGTGAGGTGCAGAACAAATGTACAGTGTCAGAAATGCAACAGGTTAATGTATTAACCTTAAATATCCGCATAAAACTTTAATAACAAATATATTATATTATTGTACGACCTGTTTTAACGACTAAAAGGCTTCATGGAAACTTGAGCTTTTGCAAAGACTTAATTTAAACAGGAATTCCGAGGAAATCTTGGTATAATCTTGACTGCCCTTGTGTGCTGAGAAGCTTCCTGTGGGAAGGCGGAAGTAAAACGAGGTTATTGTGCTAACCGCTTGCGTGGCGTACAGCGCATGCGTGCGGTTACTCGACTTGTTATTTTAGTCACATTTGACCATATTCTTGTGCTCTTCTTAACCCACACGGTTAAATCTTTTAATCATTTAACTATATATGTATATTTTATATTTATAGGTCCGCAGGCTCGCTAAACTTCCCAAGGGCGGCATGTAACCGGGGGCAACGCGCCGCTACCCACCATGCACCGCGCGGGATATTAGAAACATTACATATTGTTGTCAATTTTATTATTTGAGTTTAAAATCGTTTACCCGAGAACTGTGTGTTAATAAATCCACTATATATTCAAATAAGTACATAAAAGGCGACACCTACAGTTGCGTACATTAGCACAGTGGCACCGTCACTGTGGAGTGTATGTCGGAGAATGACGCCGTCTGGCTGGTCATTCAAACAACAGTACACTCATGTTTCTCTTCAGATCGTATAAATCTTTCGCCTTTTACTAAAGATTTCCGTGGAGAGGAACAATATGAGTTCCAACTAATTTTTTGATGCCCTGCCTTGTGCGGGGCTTCCTGAATTGTGAAAATAATAACAAAAACATATAAAGAATTCACGCTTCTACATGTTGCGTGGTGTTATTCTCTGTGCATGAAACACCAATATATACGATGTGTTGACATAGTGTCTTAAAATGTCTACAAAATGGCTGCAGTGAGGAACTAAAAAGTAAGTCCAAGTCTTCAAATTTCAATATAAACTTTTTTTACTTGTCTATTTTAATTCATGTATTTTGATTTTAATGAAAGAACATCAAGCAAATTCATTTTTCTTTATATGACGTCTAAATGTCTCCAATTCTTGCTTTTGCTGGATACATAATCTATTTTATAACTAACACGCAGCAACAGTTCAAATCATAAATCACATATTTAGTGCTCCTCAATTATATTTCCAATAACTATGATATCTATATTGACACACTGTTGATTTGTATCAGGGGTTTCTGTCTTTTAAAACAAAATACTTGATTATATAGTAGAGGACATATGCACGGGCCAAATACAGTGAAGCAGTGCTCATCTGACAGCAGTAATAAATGCAAACAGACCTCCTTGTGTTTCTTTGACCTTTACTCTTACTTACTTACTTAAATCTTGTTTTAAGATCATAATGGTAAGTTATCTTATTCAGTTGTAAAAGCGTTCCCTGTGCTCACTTGTGTGCCAATCATTTGCTTAAAATAAGTAGCAAATAACAAACCTAAATCTGCTTTAATGTCAACAAGAAGCTTTAATTTAAAAACGTCGATACATTTTAAGCGTTGCTGTGTTGTGATGCCAAAACGAGTCACCACCTTGCCATTCTTTCCAGTCCTTCCTCTGCCAGTGATGTGCCACAAAAAGCACGCACAGATATCAAGAATACACTGGAAGTACTGTCAGAGTCTGACTTCCCATTTCTCATGGCTTTGGTGCTGTAATGTTTCACTGGTTGCCTCTGTCAGTAATGAAACGCACGCTCACACAGAACAGGAAATAAGAGTGCAGTAGGCGAGCAGAAGCAATACATGTCAGCAGCAGAGGCACGGAGCCGACCCAAGGCTGTTCGAGAGGCATCCGATGTCGAGGAGATTTCTGGAAACAAACGCAGGCAAGTGGACCGAGTTTTATGTCACTCTGAAGCCTCAGCACAGGCACGTCTGGGGTGTGATATCTCTCACTGTTGTGTCTGTTTTGTATTCTAATTCATCTGAGCTGCACTGACTGAACACTTCCTTTTTCTGAAATGATGCTGAACTAACATGATATTGTGAGTGAAGTCTAACTTAAATAAATAATCGCAGTTTAGTAAAGTCTTTTTTTTCTTTTTTCAACTTTTTATTTTCTGTGTTTTATTTTATTTTGCATTGTTAGGGTTAGGCTTTGCTGTTTGTGTTTCTTTTTCACAATGAAATATGATATATGTTACTAAGAAAATCTAAATGTAAAGGTTGTTTTGTAGCATATTCTAAAGAACAATATGGTACAAAAAACAACACAAAACTGCACCTTTTGTATATAACATAACTGTTAATCTTAACAACCTCTTTCTTTGTGTTGTGTGTTATAGGAGATGACAAAGAGCTGCAAATAGTCTGAGTGATTCATGGATAAAACAGAGCCTGATAAGGCAAACTGTGATTGTCAGGTGACGTCGGAGTGACGGCAACTTGAGGTTGGTGCAGACTTCCTGTTTTGTGGCTAAGCAGATTTCAGTCTTCTGCTCTCTGTTTTAGGTTGAAGTTTTGCAGTAAGTGGAAGCAACTTCCTGTCTAATACTGTGCACAGAAGAAGATGTATTTTTACCTCTGGCAACCATCAGTTCATAGTCCTCTCTTTAAACTGCATCAACCTTTTTTCTTCTTGTTATGAAAATGTCAAATGCTAACCATGGATGGGTTACTGGATACTGGATGCCTGGGTAAAGGCACAGAGACCCAAGGGTTAAGGGGGACCCTGACATACCTGAGTACTGACATTCAAATGAGACACAAAACAACCACAGTATGACTACAGAGATGCAAACAGGGAACAAACAACTGCAAAAAGATCACTAAAACACCCAAAACAGCTACAGTGAGCTTCAAAACGACTACGAAACAACAACAGAGATGTCAGACGACATGAGACAGATTCAAAATGACCATAAAGAGACTTAAACAAGGTACAGTGAAATGTAATAAGACCACAAAATGACTGTGAAGCGACAGAGACAACTAAACAAATACAAAAACAACACAACTACAAAAAGACAACTACAGAGAGACAAAACAAGTTTCTGCTTTGTAAGTGGTCCTTTTTTGAGTCTGTGCCCCGGTCCTGTTGCCTCATAACCCATCCTGACAGTAACGTGTCGCAGGCTGCTCAAGATGTAAAAAGATAACGTGTTTCTGTAAGTGCGTGTCAATGAGCTGTGAGACATTTATGACAGCTCCTTTTTGAAGCCCACACCAACTTCACCAACATTTCCTCTGTCTCCAGCTCCAAGATGTCCACGCTGCGTCTGCATTAACACAGAGGCACGCGCGCCGGAGCATGGAGCTGGTGTTGGTGAAGTTTGAATTCGAGTACACGGCGAAGGATGGTCGCCTCGTGTCCATCAAACCCGACGAGAGCTACATCCTGCTCTCCAAGACCAATGAGCACTGGTGGCACGTCCGCAAAGACCCGCACAGCAGACCCTTTTATGTCCCCGCGCAGTACATGAAGGAGCTTACTGATGATCCTCCTGCTCTTAATAAGCCAGCCTTGCCTGAGTGTGCGACTGACAGTAAGCCAGTGGACATGGGTGACATGACTCCAGCGACAGCTCGTTTGTCAACCCAGGGCGCTTCGAGAGAGACGAATCGGCTCTCCACCTTTGGTTTCTGTGAGGACACACGACATGGGAAGCCCTGTGAGACTCTGAAGGGAGGAAAGACCACCAGCGCCTTTGCACACACTCTGGATAATGTAAAGACCAACAATTCAACAGGAGACCTTTCTTTTCCCCCTCCGCCTCTGAACACTGAGAGCCTGCAACTGTACGCAAAGCCAATGGTCAGAACTGGAAAAAAAAAGTCGAAAAGCCCACTGCGGGACAACAAAGCAGAACAGACTTCTCTACAGGATGATGACATGGACTTCCCTCCGCCACCTCTGGACTTCCCTCCACCACCTCTGGACTTCCTTTGCCCTGATTCACCAATATACGACACCATCCCAGAGATAAACATCTCAGCATTGGACATATTTGAGCTGCCTGCCCCCGTCACTTCAGAGGACGCGTTAAAGTCTGAGAATTCGAAGCAGACAGCGGAAGCGGCTCCTTCTACAGATGCACCTCCCACTGAGAAGGTAATTACTTTTCATTCATCAGTCTGTATTAGTCTC
Organism: Scortum barcoo; assembly: GCA_023238725.1. Classification (NCBI taxonomy): domain Eukaryota; kingdom Metazoa; phylum Chordata; class Actinopteri; order Centrarchiformes; family Terapontidae; genus Scortum; species Scortum barcoo. The sequence continues at coordinate 17,719,250 of CM041542.1, forward strand.
GCTCAGGCATGAGATCGAAATGTGTCTTTGTGGGTTCGCAGCCAGGAGAGGGCGCAGTTGCATCACATGAAAAGGTAAAGCGACAATCCAGAAATCCACAAGTCTTACCACATTGAATCAGTTTTAACTGAGTTTTCCTTTTTTGTCACTGAAACATAAAATGAAAACAGATCTCTACAAAGTGATCTAAATTAGTTTCAAATATAAAATGCACTTTGCCTTTTTTTTTTGCATTTTTTAGGTCATAAGACAAAAAGGTTAAGAACCACTGCCCTTTGTTGATGTCTGCAGCGCTGCAGCATCGTTCAAACATCCACACACATAAACTTAATGTCATTTAACGCTTAAATTATTTTACTTCCTGCTCTTGGGAGAACAAGATTTTATTTCACTTTTATTAGGTTATTTGCAGTTATCAGTCTGGTGAGGTCTATCAAGAGCAAATACAGTGTGAGGGGTTATTCTGTTTACACTGTGAGGTCCTGTGCATCCTAAACTGAGTGAAAGTTTTTACCAGTCTGTGAAGAATACAAGTGTTTTATTTAAAGTGTAAAACCCTATTCAGAATGAGGAACCAGCAAAACAGCTTTGAAAATGTCAGTATGTCTGTGGTAGAGCAGGTCACACTAATAACAGGGTTGGCGGTTCGATCCCTACTCCATATTTCATAGTGTCCCTGGGCTCTGAACCCTGGGACCAAGCCAGGCCAGCCATTGCTGTGTGAATGGGTGATCGGGAGCTACATTTTGAAGTGTTCTGGAAAAAGACACTATATCAATACCACCATTAGCAAAACGTACTAAATACCAACACTAAAAGCTCTTATAAAGCAGAAAAATGGCTCCTCCTGAGTGTTGTACTGGTATATATCCCATTATCAGGTCATTGTCACAGATGCAGTAATGGCTGTTACAGTTATAGTTGGTGGAGTTCAGTCCAGCTACTTTATATACCGTTGGACCGTTCAATAATTTTTTATTATTATATTTAGTCCAATTTTTTCATGTGTTCAAATGTTTGTAGCGGAGAAAACAGTGCAATATTTGCCTCTGTAGAAGTATACCACAAGTACCTCACATTTATACTTCAGAAGAGTACTTCTTCCACTCCTTCATCTTTGCTGGACTCAGACGTAGAAAGGTTTTTAATACTCCACACATTCTTCTTCTTTGTCAAAACTCTGCACCTGCATTACCCACAATGCAACTCAACCACATCACCTGGGGCTGCTGGCCAAGTAGAAGTAAGGGGTAAACGTACTTCTTTAACTCCAGATTGTTTCCCCTCCTGCTTGTTGTTTTTAGCTCCCAATGTGTTTGTTTGTTTGCTTTATTTTTAAACTTGTAACCCTCAGCACCAACCAGACACTGACTCAAGTGACATCACTTGAGGCAATTTTGCACCACTCACTCTGGAGGCACAAAAGGCTTTATGCAACTTTTTTTTTTTTTTTAAACATATGCAGTAATACTCCATGTGACTTTTAAATAGACTTTAAAGTGTAAAATGGGTGGGGTGCCCCTTTGAGTCAACACTGATTGGGTTTTCGAGGTGTTCACAGTTTGCAGTGAAGGTCCTGACTTGGAATGCCGTGTTGGTTGGGTTCACAGGATCTGTGCCAGCTCATCAGCATATGAATGACTCCCCCCCCCCCTTTAGTCCATTTGAATGGGCAAAAAGAGGTGTTCCTTGAATACCTCAGTTTAAAAAAAAAAAAAAAAGCAGCTGATTCAGGCTCCCAGTTTTGGTGAGACAAACTTTCCACGGGTGTTGGAGTCCCCTCTTCTTCTTCTGATATGGTTTAGATGCTGGGATGTGGGGTACTTTGTTGGAGCCTCTTCAGAGTGTGCGATAGCTGCAGGCTGAAGGGGTGGAGGGGGGTTAGGATCTACTTTGTGAGGCTGCTGCGGCTCGGGAACAGGTTGCGAACAGGTCCTGTCGGCTGGGCGTGTTTTCTTCTGCTGAGGGGAGGAAGGAGTTAATCCGTGAGGCCGCCAGCCACTCCCAACAAGAAAAAAAAAAAAACTAAACAAAAAACAAAACTCCAGCTGCTACCTGGTTTCCTCCTCCCTTCCCACCCACCCACCAGCTCCGGTGTGGATCCCGCGGAGTGATGACCGAGCGGGATGAGGCGTTCGCGGACCCGTAGCTGCTGTGGCCCCCGCTGGATGTAGCTCCGCTGAGTGTTAAAAAAAAAACGACAAGAGACTTTTAGTTTCGGGTAAGTTTCCACGGCTCTTGTTTGTGCACCTGTTGCAAGGTTACGAGCCGGTTTGTGAAGGAGAGAGTGATCCTCAGGTGTGTAATGGCTGCAGCCTCTCCCAGTACACTGACTTCTCTGTGTGTGTGTGTGTGTGTGTGTGACACTATAATCTTTGCTGGAAACTTTGTGTTACTTTTATTGTTAATTCCTACTGTATTTGTTATAATTCACGTGTTTCTGTTCTCCTCTCTGGATAGTGGAGGGGAAAGGAGGGGGTGCATGAATGAGCTTGTAACAGGACTGTAGACGTGCCAGGACCCCTCAAGTGCATTAATTCTCACCCCCACAACGGAGGGCCATCTCCATGGTGATGTGAGGGGGTGTCTGGCCTGACTCCCAACAAGCAGGGCTTTTAGAGCTCTTGGTGGCAGCCCTGCCATGCAGTTGGCGTGTGTGTGCATATGTAATGTGCAGAACTTGCAATTAGCCCAAATGTGGGTCAGTTAATATCCAGAGGCCGTCCACCGGTCTCAGATGGGATGTTAAGTTTGGTAAGTGGATGACGGATGCAGCTGGGATTGGGAATCAAAAGTTTGCTTAGTTTTTAACTGGCAGAAAGTAGCACTTGAATGCATGTTTGGGATTTTTTTCTTTTGTTTTATGGTTATGTTCCTCATGTTGTTATGCTTATGCAGAGCTGTTTATGGCACCAGTGTGTCACAACACAACATGTCCAATGGATCTTTATGACTTAGTTTAGATAATTGCCACAGGGAGTCCAATGTCCCGTTGGTCTTTGGCAACTAAAAGAAAAGTGTCCTCTTGTGCGCACCACTGGCCTGCTAATTTGATATTTTGGCATTTAAAACTTCTGTTCTTCCAGATTTTGACAGCAGCTGTAGCCTCCTCAAGAGCACCTCACCTACAAGAGTGCCATAATTCCTGCTTCTCCGTCGAACAGACTTAATCAAGTGCCAAAAAAAAAACTGCCCCAACAGGTAGTGTGAGCGTGTCTCGTCAGACCTCTCTCTATGTGCCTGCTCGACACAACACGTGTGTCCATCAGGAGCACAGGAACAGGTGCTTGTAGCTTTCGTTTCCTGGTCAGTGAGAGCCTCTCATCTGCACCATTCTTTGATCGTCCTGTGTAAACTGCTGGGAACAGCGATGCCTTTTTCTATTTAACCAGAAAGTTGTGCAAGAATGAGATTCATTCTGCGTGACTTTGAGCTTTTACAAGCTCATGACACAGCTTTTATAGCACATTTTGTCATCTGAACTCAATGTCCTGTGTGCACCTCATGTAAGATGTGACAGTAGAGAGTGTATGCCTCTCGTGTTTTATCCTTACATATGAGTGACAGAAGCCAATTCTCTGTTGATGATGATGAAACAGAGAAGGTCATGTGACACCTTTTATAGCTGTTCCAAAGAGGTTTCCAGAATCCTTTAAAGTTAGCTTTTTAAGCCATTTCTCAAGTTGTGACTTCATTTTGGATAGATCAGATAGATATGATACATATCCTTGCATATTTCAAGAAAAATATTAATGTCACTGGATGAAAATAAAAATATTGGAAAGAAGCATCAATGCATACCAATATCACTGACAATAAAATATTTAATTTGGGTTACACAAATTGCGTAAGGACATGTGCCATTTCTGGCTGAATTTGATCAGAAAATACATGCATATCATGGAATCAGGAGAGTTTTTGTGAAAAATAAATGAGCAGCGAAACACAGAACTTGACCTTCTTATGTGATGTTCAGGTCTGTGACTCAGATGTAATGGTAACACATGAGAGGCCCAAACTGGGCTTAAAGAAAAGGATGGCAGATATAATACCAAAAGAAAGCAGAGAAAGCAGAAAGTGGCATTTTTCTTGATTTTGACTTTCATCATCTGGACTACAAAGTGCAGTAGAGATTATCTAAAGGCAGCCTCAGAGCTGGTCTTTGTCAAGATTTGCATGCGTCACACGCACAGGAATGTCTTTTGTATCATTGGTATTTGTAAAATGTTTTGTTAAGTTGCAGTGATGTGCTTGATCACAGAGGTTCTGTCGTTCGGTGTGTCCCACCTAGCATACAGTGGGGGTATTGCTGCAGTTATTAGTGCAGAGCAGAAGGTCACCAGAACCAAAAATCTCAGCTGAAGCCCTGAATGTTTTAGACAGGCTGCCGTCAGTTTGTTTGCATGCTCACTGTTGACATCCGCGCGAACCTGCGCTTAAATGTCAAAGTGGCATCTTTGCAGCAGAGCGGGGTTTCCATTCACTGGGCTTTGCAACAACTAGTACGGAGACATTTCCCCTCCTGTGCAGAAAACACTTCACCCTCGGAGTGGGAGAGAAGTCTGTCATGAACAAGCAATATCAGCAGATTTTGTCAGTCGGCATGCAGAACCGGCCTGAAGTGCAAAGATAAGAACGCGATAAGCTGATGGATTCCACATTGGGCATTTCTGGAGTTATCCTGGACTCTGGGCCGTGAGGAGTGTGATGTAAGGGGGAGGGGGTGGAGCCCGACTGATTCAATAGCTCAACTGTGTGCTTTGTGGCGTGATTTGGGCCCCAATTTGGTCCTCCATTGTTTGATTGGATGAGCGCTAATGTGGTTAAGTAATCAAGCAGATTGCTGGCTCATGCATTGCTGAGGGCAGAGAGTTGTCTGCTCTGTGCTTACAGTGTTTCACCCCAAATCATCCTGGAAAACACTGTTTTCTAAAAGTAGCTGTGAGAAAGTGGTGTTATAAAAGAATAAAAACACTTCTCATAGCTGAATCCTCCACCAGAACTGCATACATATTTCAAAATTCAGACAAAACAACTTCTCCTGTCCAGGCACTTAATGTGAAACTTTTTTAATGCTCCAAGAGGCGTCGATTCACAACAGCCAGGACTGCGCGTTGGCACGTGGGGGCCAATCAATAACCATAGATGTAAAAGCGTAAATGAAAGAGTCACCCGCAAGCCTCAAACTTACTTTGAGATTAACCCTAGCCCCAAAAACCCCGACAACAACAGCCACGAGTTGCTCTGCCTACTGTCTGTCTGCTGGCTAATGTTGCCCTGTTGTAGAAGGAAGTGTTGATTAAACAATTGTCCCTTAAACCAGACTTCCTGTTTTAAGCGCTCACCACCGCGGACTGTTTTAACAACACGATGTATCATCAGAATAGCCTGTCAAAAAGCCACTCTCTCATATCATTGTGGGAAATTATTGCTTCCCTTTTTTCCCCAATCACTGGTTGAGTGACCTTCCACAGGCCGGTCGGATACTTAACACTTTATAGCCCCTGCTGCACGTGTAGAAGAAAACACAGATATTTTAGTACCTTTCTTTACTGTACAGTGTTCACTTTTGAGTATATTCTGAATCGAAAACAGTGAACTATTTTAAGAATGCAGTTGGTTCCTTTCTTAACGTATGGAAATAGGAAGTAGGTCGAAATGACTTGCAAAGTTTACATTTCGTCCTTTGTCTACAGCCTTTCTGCTTTTGGCTCTTAGCGTGCACAGACAGTTACCCTCTACCCCCCTATCCTGTGCACAGGAATCCGTGCACATGAACACACAAGCACAGAGGCGCGCATGCACACACACACACACACACACACACACACACACACACACCTCACCCACCCTTCCTGTGCTATTGTCCCACACCTCACTACATTCCCCAGTCCCTTCCTGCTGCTATTGTAACAGAGCTCACAGTTCTCCTTTCTGCCTGTGCTGCAACTGTCACAGCTGCTCCGAGAGGAGGATGTGTGTGTGAGGGTGCGTTCACGAGTGTGTGGGCTCGCCTCTTCCCATCACAAGCTGACTGAGCGCAGTCGCAGGCTCCAGTCTGTTGACTTCTGTGTCCGTTTGCCCATCTGGATACATGGCTCCTCTAGATAGACCGATATAAACATGGTGGACACATACTCCAGGGTTTGGCCAGGTCACGGGTCCAAGCGGAGCTTGACTCTGCCGGTGGCTCCTCAGGTAGGTGATCGCATTCAAAGCTGTTTTTTAATGCTACATTATAAAATTCCCTTGTCTGTGTTCGGTGTGTTTTATATGTTTTGATAACGGTCTTGCTTCCTGTTTTGCGTAAAACATGCCACCCCTGCACTTGTTTCTTTTCCTGTACTGAGTAAAGCAGCATCAACAGTGGACTGACAACTGCTGTATGAAAGCTCAGCCATCAAGAATGTCGGTGATGATGTTTTAGATTATTTAGCTGTAGGATGTTAAAGAAACCTTTTATGTGTAAAACAGATTTGGCTTCAGTCTCAGAATTGTAATTTTCACCCAAAAGCAGCAGTGAGAGACTCACTATTCGTGGCTCTAGTTTCATTTGTTGACATCTGCTGTCAATGAGTATTTCAGTCACTTTGCGGAAGTACGAGCAACTCTACATACAAAACAGACCACACTGAGTGTTTTGATTCTAAAACTAAAATGTTCCCCCGAAGGTTTTGTGTTATATATTTATGTTTTAGGTCACTGGATGGTTTATGATGAATGTAGGAAAGAACAACTGCAGGAAAAAAGCTTCTGAAGCATTTTTTCATAATTTTACATTCTTAAACTTTAAACGAAACCATTTGAGAAGATTACAGAGAAAATGTGTCTTTGATGGAACTGCTAACGACTCATAGACATCTCTTAGAAGCTAATAAGGTGTGAAAGTGGTATTGATAATGTATTGTAATATCTACGTGAAATCTTGAAAATTAAAGGAGTATAAAAGTATAAAAAAAACTGAATAAAAAAATGAATGTAGTGGATTGGAAAGAGTTCCCTCTGAAAAGTAGAGGGAGTATAATATGATGAAAAAACAAGTAAAAGTAAATTGTACTGCTCTTGTGGTAAATGTACTTGTAGTGACATATTTGCATGATAGGACTCACTGGCAATCCCTTGAAAGTGGTGACAATCTGTCACTCCTTTGCATCATACTGTTTGCTGATATGTATCTGCTTATGCACACACACACACACGCCGTCTGCAGTTTTCCTTTCATTACATGTAGGATAGGGGCATTCCAGCGTGTAGCTATTTCAGAGATCAATGATGCAGCTCTTCCATTTCCTCTGTCTGCCTGTGTGTGTCGTTTGGAATCAATCTGTTTTGGGGTCAGTTGTCTGGTTGTCCGCATCGATTGCCTCATGGTTATATTGAGATCAATAATGAAGCAAAGTCAGCAAAGCGATAGCATTGAATCGGCAGATAAAAAAGAACCACACAGTTGATCATTAAATCAATTATGTGGCAAGACTGTCCTCTGCTTGCTGTATAATGAGTTTTATTCATGTTAACCACTTTTATTTTTACCTCCTGTGCAGTGGCAGACATAATCAGACCCTTTTCTTCAGAAACAGCAATACTGCAGTGTCGAAATACTCACACAATACACACACACACACACAATGAAAAAAAACTGCATTAAGAAGCCTCCATAAGAACAGAAGTACTGTCAGCTAAATACACCTAAAGGTTCTGTGGCGAAGAATTTACCTGTATTAATTATTTTATAAACTTTTTTTATTACCAATGTATGAACAGATTGTAAGATAAGTTAAAAAAGTTTAGTTTGCCTACACCACCCTGTAGACTGATCTCTATGTGAAGGACTCTGGATAGGTTTTCTGGGAATAGTGTGCATTTTAGCTAATGTTAGCTCTATGAAACTAATTCATATTTATACACAATATAGATTTGAATGTTGATTGTTGATGAGGCAGCTACAATGGCAGCATAGGCCTGACTGATGAACTCCATTCAGAAAACAAGCCTTTTAAAATCCCCTTGTCGTCTTGTGCGCAGGCCTGAGGAAGCATGATTCAGACTTTTTACAAATCAGCATCATGATGTAGTTATTTCAGCATCCTTTTGGCGACACAGCTCGACACAGAGAACGCATCTTATCTATTATATTCCATCTAGTTTCACTCACATTAGTGTTTTCAGCCAACTAACGTAGCTCTGCTGGTGATGCTGAGCCTCTCAATGAAAGCTTTTTTGAAAAGCAAACTGTCAGCATGTTACGTGTCAGCCACTTTGTGTCTGATTTTGGCTGATGCTGGCTCGCTCCTCTCAAGTGTGAGAACCATGATGCTGTATTAAAAGTATTAAAAGTACTCATATAGGTGCTCTAGAGGAGGAGTGCCTATAGCTCGAAACAAGAAGAATAATGAAAAATGAGACGTTGTTTTAGAAAGTACTTGATGGCAGGGAATAGCCATTGAAATAGGCTGAAGATATATTCCTTCACTGTCAGATTTTCCACTTTTTAAATATAATAATACTTACTACTTTAATTCTTCAATCACACGTTTTTTGTGCATTAAACTTTGCTTTATATTTTATAGTGGATCACATATTTTGTATGAAAGATCATATACAGCAAAGCAGAAAGTAACTACAACTGCAAAAGTAACTACAACTGTCATATAGATGCAGTGCAGTAGAAAGTACCCTATTTGCCCCTGCTGTGTAGCAGAGTGGAAGTATAAAGCAGAATAAGATCAAAATAAAGTAAAGTACAAGTATTTCATAATTTCACTAAAGTGCAGCAACAAGAGTTTAATGTACTTTCCAGTGCTGCCTGATGGCTTCCCTGACATGCTTCTTCTTTATAGCCCTGCACATTTAGCAAAGTGACGAGCAGATGCAGCGCAGACACGCAGGTCTCAGGTCTTGGTAAATATAGATTGCAGGACTAGCCTTCCGACAAGAGGTAGTTATAGCGTCGTCTGAAAGAGACAGCAACCTCTCTTTGTACTTATGCCATCATGACGGCATTTGAAAGACTCCGCGCTGCACTGGATCCCAGGAGTCCCAAGGTCAGGAGCAATGGTCCAAGTGGAGCACAGGTGAGGAAAGAACGACCTGGATCCCAGCCTTTTTTATTCTGGTAGGGGTCATTTCAAGTGTGTCCGTGACACTTTTCGTTGCATCACACTTTCGGAGTGCAGAGGACAGAGGCTGCCTTTCATCACACCCCAGTTTCACTCTAATTGTCGTCCTTTAAACAAATTAGTTGTGATGATCTCGTCTATTTGCATGACATGCGCAGCCGTGCAGCAAGCTGAACCAGGTGGAGCTCTGTTCAGGAAAGAAACATAAGAACTTCCCTCCAACAGACACACACTGAAAATGCAGCTTGTATAAGAGCCATGGAAGAGTTTTTATTCAGAAGGGGTTGCTTTGCAGTGGGGCAAGATAATGCCTGGCAATAGTGCACGTCTAACCTAGTTTGAAGTCCTCTGCTGTCGGCCTGTGGTCGGGTGTTGCCTTTTGTGTAGTTTTTCCTTCTATGTAGCACCCGTTGTGGCTGTCGTATAAAACCACACCACAAACTGGCACATGTTAGTCTGTTAGTCTCTGACACGCAGACTAATACAGACATAAACTCTGGTCGTTGTTTTGATATTGGGGGCATGGAAACATTTTGTGGGGGGCGTTTTTGTGCACAAGAAAACAAAACTAGAACTAGCTAATGATCATTATTGTGGGTGGAACGCCTCTGTGGTGTGTGCGCGTGTGTGTGTTTTTCAGCTGTAGGCTACTTCCTGTGCTCCGGTGCTCTGTGAGATGCGGAAGGCTGACTTGCCGAGAGCTATACTAAGAGCAGCAGGCTGAATGGCTGGCACTGAGCGTGTCTTTTTTAACTTGTGAAATGCTGTTTACATTGATGTTACAAGACTGTCATTTGCAAGCTTGTGTAATTTTGAATTGTCTTTACAAAAGAACACACGCACACTGTTCCTACATTAACCTGAGTAATATTAAAGCACTTGTTGAATTTCTGTGTCTGCTATTTTTTCTTTTTGGCCTTTTCGCAGGTGCAGAATGAAAGTCTCAGGTCGGCCGTGTACGTCAATGTAGCACAGCTCCGCCAAAGCATCTCAGAGTCTCCCCCCTCGGCTCCTTCGTCCTGCTCGCCTTCCTACCTTGACCCAGAAGGATGGGAGGTGCACGTTGACCAGGAGAGTGGCCAGGAGTACTACTATCACCCCTCCACGGGCCACACCACCTGGGACAACCCCTTCCTAGACTCCCCAACGGACCCTGAGCCGCCCCCCGCCAAGGAACCTTGTTCCCCCTCACCTCCTCAGTCTCCTGCCCTTTCTCCGTCCACCGCCTCCCCGCCTGGGTGGACCTCAGACTGGCAGCAGTTGGTGGATGAGACCAGCGGTCGCCCCTACTTCTACAACCCAATGTCCGGGGAGACGTCCTGGGAGCCCCCAGAGCAGCTGAGCCCGTATCCTCCCCTGATGGAGCCCATGAGCGTGCACAGGTTTCACGAGGACGGGCCGGTAAGGACAGCCTGGCTGCTCTACTTAGCCCCTCTCTGTCTCCTGTTTTAGCTTCACCCAGGGGAAAGCTGTAAATACAGTCTGCTTTTAATGGAATTAAATCTCCTGCACCTACATAGCAGACAGGACTTCATTAGGAAAGCTCACAGCACCAGCGCAGAGTGTCCCCAACAGTGGTGTCCCTACCTTTTTTAAAAGAACATATACGTTTGTCCTCATTTTGAATGAATTTTATTCCAGTACTCCAGAGAGTCTTCTGGGGATTCGGGAGATGTCGGGAAATGCTCAAACCCTTCACTTTATAAGAATGTCTCAAAGCAAATCATTTCACATATTAGATTGGAATTAGATTCACACATTACATCAGAGTTTTCAGCTGCTTTTCTTCAGAACACGAGCAACAAGTGACCCCTTTTCTGCCCCATTATGGCTTCTTTTTTTTTTTTAGCTGGAGACCGGCATTAATGGGCCAAGAAAGAGTAATACTTTCAGGTCATGGAAATGCTGTGACTTATTTATCAAAGTCATGGAAAAGTCATTGAGCTCTGTATCGGGTTAGATGGGAAATGATTCAGCTGACACGATTCAGTTAGATGTAGCAACATTTCAACACAAAAGTGTGAACTGAGGCAAAGAGCAGTGTCAGTGTGACTCCTTTTGATTGCTGCAATGGTTCCTAACCTGGAGGTCAAGACTCCCTATGGCATCATTAAACTAATAGTTGGGCACTTTTTACTTACTTTCTTGCCAAAACTTGATGAGAGGACTGACCATTCTCTCGTCTGTGTGATAAATATGCTACTACAGACAGTTTGGTAAGCTTAGATTTGCATGAAGTCTGGAAATGGGGCCTTTATCTGTTGATAGGTCACAAAATCTGTGCACCAGAAGCTCTAATGCTCCAGAAGACTCCAGGAAATAACTGTGGCCGGCCAACAAAAATCCAATAAGTGACCTTTAGAGGTGCTGGTAGAGCTGGTGTTTGGATTTTGTGATCTTTGGACAGAAATAGGCCAGCTATTTCCTCCTGTTTCTAGTCTTTGTGCTTTAACAAGACAGGAAAGAAGATGGGGGGGAAAACATTTCTGCTAGAAAATGGTCATGAGCCAGAAATGTTGGGAACCAATTCATTTTCTATATATTCAAACTGTGTATATTAATGTTTGATGTGTTTCCACTGTCTTTCCGTCCCCAGCCTCCTCTACCTGAGGAGGACTACCCTGCAGAGGATTACCCAGCTGCTGATCAACAGGAGACCTATGATGAGCCCCATGCCACTGGCCCTCCCATCCTCCCTAAAGAGTACACCGTCAGCCATGTGAGCCGGACCATCATCCCCCGGGCCAACCTGGACCGCAGCACCCCAGCTGGTTGGAACCTCACCGTGGAGCCCAATGGGACCTGGGTGTTCACCAGCGAGCACTCTCCAGACCAGGTAGCACCACGGACTGACTGATAGGAACAGAGGACATGGAGGGAGATGGAGTTTAAGCTCACAAAGGTCCTAAATACAGTTAAGATGGCCCCAATTTAGTCTTGCAAAGCACAGCACGGCTACCACGGTGTATGATTTCAGAAGGTATTCGCTGTCCCTCAGAGGTCATTTGTGATTGTTATGGTGTCAGCGTGAGGCATCAAGTCCATTTGAGACTGATGGAGGTAATTAGTTTTGTACGAACTGGATGACTCTATAATTTGACCTGATGATGGTGCTAGATGAAACATCAGATCACCAAAGTTATTGCAATCCACCCTCAGGGGGACCACAAATGTCTGTGCTAACAGTACAATGTTTCTAATCTGTGTCAAAGTGGTGGACCAACAGGCTGATAGACAGACAGACATTTCTATTCCTGCAGTCAAACCACCAGCCTACCTAAAAACAGAGCTCTAAAGAGATATTAAAATCTTGCATGCCCTCTCACCTCCACACATCTTGCCAGTCACTGAATGAAGTGGGTCAAAGTATCAGGTTTATAAACTTAAAAAAACTGTCTGATGTGCCCCCCCCCTCCTTCAGTTTGCCTTCAGCTTGCCTTCAGCTGAGATGTTGGAAATGTGTGGGTGTAGGGCGTTTCAGACAATACAATGTGGAACAATGTGAAACAATCACACACGGAGGAACACAGTATCAGTTTCTCCATCAACAGCAGTATTGCCTCAGCTGTCAACGATACAATAATTATTATCCAACTCTTCCTTTGTGACCTTCCTCATTCTCTTATTCTTACCATAACTATTGGACATTATTTTAATTAAAAAGCATTCAAATATTTACATGATACAAATATTATATAGGAGTGTAACTTTTTTATACTGTGAGCTATTGTAGATTTAAGTCTTTTTTTTCCATTTTTTTATTTTGGAAACAACGTTTATGAATCCTCTTTTAAGAACTGTTTGTTATGTAACAGTGGATCAAGTCTGTGGATGACCGAGGGCAGACCTACTACTATCTGAGAGACGGCTCCAAGTCTCAGTGGAACTTGCCCCAGGTAAAGATCCTTTACTACATGTAGATCAGTGAAAAACACTTTGTTCATGGTGTGAGGTGGCGGGAAAGCTGTTTCATTCATTAGCTCTTGTCCTATTATTGTAAAACAGATCTTTGAATTTGTCTGGTTGTCCCCACAGGATTTCAAAGTTTTGTATTTCAATGAAGCTAAACTCTGGTCTTGGTCCATCCAGGCACCTGTAGCTCCCGGCCAGTCCAGGATGGAGAATGGCGTGGAGGCAGACAACGCGTCAGTCATCAAAAACTGGAGACACACCATGGGACCTTCACAGCTCAGCTCAGCCCAGGATGACGTGGTACGTACACACCATCGCACACACTCAGACCTGTACGCACATTCACATCACGCATCCAGGGTGTGTCGGCCGGCTTAAACAGCAAGCTTTAGTCAGGCACTCCCAGTTTTTTAAACCCTTATTTAGCAAAGCAAATCAACTGCAGTGCGTCGTATTTACAGTAACAGCTCGAGGATAGAGCTGCGGAGGGAGGGAGGGGAGGGCTACAATTGTATACATACACTCAGCAGGTGCTGGACACAAATAAGGGCTTTTGCCCACCAAGCAACCCAGCTGTAACAGTCAGGGGTTCAACACCTTGCTCAAGGGCACAATAGTGGCCGCATTTAAAGCACCAGTTTCTAAGGTGTCAGTAATCTTAACGTGCCAGTTGGTAAGGTTAGGAGAAAGTGCTCTTATTTTGAAAATTATAACAAATATACAATCCACCTCCCTTCCTGTCTTTCTAAGGTGTGCACCAGCTCGCCTTCCATACCCCCTCCCTGTAGCGCTGCTTTGTCTAATTCTCCCTTTTTAAATCGCTTTTCTTCATCTCTTTTCTTCAGTTAATTTATCTTTCCAACTGTCGTTTCTTTTTTTTCATTGTGTGATTGTTCAGTAGTTTTTAGTAGTAGTAGTTTTTATCAGCCTCTGTGTCCGTTCTGAGTTAACGGTGGTTGAGCAGAGCCTGTGCCTGGAGCAGGTATTGAAGGTCCATCAGATACTCTGATCTGATTGGTTGTTTTAGATTCGGGCGTGGTGGATTCTTGTCAAAAAGAGGCATGAGGTGGAGCCAGAGGACTCATCTGTTATCTGAGTTATCTGTCCAATGTATGACTGTCTGGAGATAGTGACAGGATGATCAGGTCTGGCTCACAGTTGTGTGTTAGATGGGACTGAGGTCAGGGCTCTGTGCAACCAGTCAAAATCTTCCACTTCAAACTGGTAAAACCTATTCTTCATAGACCAGGCTTTTTGTGTAGGAGTATTGTTTTGTTGAAGCAGGAAACGGCCCGTCACAAACAGCTGCCACAAACCCGGAAGCACAGTATTGTCTAAAATATCACACCATGGTGTGGGATTAAGATTTCCCTTACTTCTATGTTCTAATGTATGTGGACACCCCTGTCCTCTTTAGACCATGCTTTATTAATGTGAAGAATGGAAGCGAAGACTTAAAAAAAACAACAACTATTAATGTATAGTTTTTGTATGTAGAACATTAGATAAATGGAGAACAAATGAGTATAAAGTTGAATAAGTGAAATGAATAAACGCAAAAGAAAAGCTTTATGACCATTCACCACTGTATTAAGTTATTTTTTTGCAATCACAGCTACTCTCAAGACAAAATAAATGTTTTTTTACTCTTAATTACATTTTTGATGCCCTGGTTTTGTGGTTTTATGAATCTGACATTTTAAAATACATACTAATACTTACTGTTCTTTACCTGTTTTTCAGAGGTTCGTGCTCACTCACAGGAGGAACACGTCAGACTACAGCAGCGACAGCTCCAGCACGGGGAACTCTCCGGAGACGCAGCATAACGTGAGTTGAACTCTTGTCCTGCTGGTCCAGTGTGCTGATACCTGTAACTTGAGGCTGAAAAGATGACAGTAGTTATTAAGAACTGTGACCTTCCCCCGTATCTGAACGGTGTTCTGTGTCTCTCTTTTAAGGCTTTTGGCTTTAGAACCTGGAGAAACCCCTATTATCTGACCTCCAGGTGGCTGCGCTATAATGTGGGTTATTAGTCTGAGAGTCCACCATGAGCTTCATGAATAGATAGCAGCATCTATCTGTCTATCTATGATGGGCAAAAGGTGTGACTTTAGATCGCTCGAGGAGCATTTGTTGCACTTGAACAGACGTGTTTCATTCCCTGCATCAAATTTTAAGCCATGTAATGTTCATTTAAATCGTTCTGTCTCTCATTTATTGATGCATTTCCACTGCTGGATTGCATGTTACAACCAAACTGCCTATTTGAAAAACTTGTACTATATATAGGCCTTGTTATCTATATCATGTAGGGCTTTGAGGTCATGTCTAGCAGGTAGTTCAGGGGTTAATGCGCCACACACTTAATAGCGGAGTTTTGACTTGTAAATGTGCAGTGAACACCGAGAAACAGCAGCTATGAGGATGGTGTGACAACACATATTCATAGCCCCACAGTTCCAAAACACGCAGCCATGCTCGCTGTTATTAGGGAATATCTGTTTTACGTTGACGTGTTTTTTTTTTTTTTTTTATCTTGATCAATGTTTTCAGCTTTAATGGGCTAGATACAGGTGTCTTTATCTGTCGTTCAGATTCTACCACTGCAATATTACAAATATGTACATAAATATTTACATAAACGTCTCGTCAAAAAATTTCACAAGAATACCTAAACCGTCATTTTTTTCCAGAAACCATAACAACACATCAGTGAGTCACACCGTTGCTCTGGGTGACACGTTTCTTCATCACCATGAACACTCACTCTGCAGTTTATTTTGAGTTGATCCCACCTTCCTGCTGCTGTAAATACTCGGCAGCGAGCCAAATCTGCAGCTAAAAACAGTCCAATAAAATAAATGTACCTTTCTGTTTGTACTGTACTAAAAACCGCAGTGCCACTATATGTATGTTTGTGACTTTTATTTTAAATGTTTATATTTTTGTTTGCCGTGAACTTCAGACTGTGTTGTCAAAACCAGGAAGGAGAAGTCTGAAAGAAGTGAGAGACGTACTAACATATTGTTGGTTTTGTTTTTATAACATATAGAATAACACGTCTTGAACTTTAATCATCCATAGAAAATACACTAAATGTTCAGTTGATTTTCATATAGTGATGCTGAATAAGGCTCAAATGATCAACGTTTGGCACAATTCACCATTTAATCAAAATAAAAAAATAAGGAATCCTATCTCTTGGGGAAATTCCCCCCGCAACTCAAAACAAGGAAACCTATTTGACATTTTCGGATATGAGCAAGATAAGGATTTGATATTCATACTGTTTGGACGGGAACATAATCCACACACGTCTTTATTGATGAATTTTGTGTTTAACATTGTGTCCTGCATATCATCATTTTGACTTTAACAAACTTTTAACAAATATGAAAAAGTCTATAAAGATTTGAAATATTGTGATCTTTCGCATTTTCAGGTGCAGAACTTGGAGAAAGCCGGAATTCTTAACAAAACAAAAGTGTGTGAGAACGGCAAGAAAGTAAGGTAAGCTAAAACACAACTTTGAGGGGTTTTTTTTTGTTTTGTTTTGTTTTTTTTTTTTTTTTTTGGCACGGTACGACCTGTTCACGCTTTCAGTTTTTGGGTCTGGGTGTGTTTGGAGTCATGTGTCATCTCCCCCAAAGCTCTCCATGGCTTTGTTCCGTGTTGGTGACGGTTATTCCCCCGTTTCAGGAAAAACTGGACCCAGACGTGGACGGTTCTCCTCGGAGGAGTGCTGACGTTCCACAAAGACCCAAAGTCTGCAGTCACAGGCACCTCGGTACGATACACATACACATACGTACATACTGAAGAATTAAAATTAGAAGGACTAGCTAAATACATTTACTCAAATACTGTAAATTTGAGGTACATTTTTTATCTTCATGCTACTTTCTACCTCTGATTCAGTACAATTCAGAGGGTAATATTGTACTTTTTACTTCACCACATTCCTTTGACATTAAGCCTTCGTAACTTATTATGAAAGTGAGAGTTAATTAAATATTCTGTAGCTTAAACTACCCAACTGAGTAGAGTAGAAACCGTTAATCCATTGACAGATAATTCATTGGAACTATTCTGGTAATCATTCAAGTCATTTCTTGTACAAAGAAAGACATTTTATGTTTACAGCTTCTCAAATGGGAGGATTTGGTTCTATTTTGATTCATTTTTAATATTTTTTATTTAAAATTTTTTTTTTTTTTGCATTGAGTACTTTTAATTTAAAACTTTAAGTGCATTCATTATACTTATATATTTTTACTTAAGTAATGTTTTCAACGCAGGACTTCTTTTTACAGTGTGGTGTTAGTTCTCTTACCTGAGTAAAGGCTCTATGTTCCTCATCCACCACTGTTTGTATGAAAGGAGGTGGGACAGGGTGGAAAGTGCTCATCCTGCGTTAATAAGAAGCTGCGACAGCTGACTGCTTCATTCCTGCTCATGTTGCATTCTGTACATTTCAGAGAGGTTGTGAGCGGGTGAAAAGTTATAGGCAGAATAAACCACTGACTTATCTATTTATTTTGTCTTGAAGTTTCAGTGCATTGCCTGAAACTTCATATCGTATTAAAATATGCACTTTGGTATCATCTTTCATACCTAAGAAAGAATATGAAACATTAAACTGCAGCGTGATGCAGGCTTTATGTGGAGTGACAGTACAGACAAGCCCTCGGGTCGTGAGCTGACGGGGACACTCACAGCTTCTGGTGTAACGCAGCTCGTTTCTTGGAATGTGGCGCCGTCAGTTTTGTCAATAGCTGTATTTTTTTTTTCTTACCTGAGCAGAACAAGACCAATCAAATTGTTCCGGAGTTCTCGGTGGACCTGCGAGGAGCGACGATTGGCTGGGCCTCGAAGGACAAATCCAGCAAAAAGAATGTTTTAGAGGTATGTTGGTTTGTTGACATGAAACATAATGCAGTGTGTGCCATGCGGCGGATGTTATCTCAAGCAAATAAGACGAGTGCTTGTATTTTTAGCTCTGTTATAAGAACAGTGTGTAATTTGTACAACACATTTATGTATTTCAGCTAAAACATCATCTCATTTACTCGTGTCCAATATTAATATAATGTTAAAAAGTAAAAGGACATCATCTGAATTTAAGTGTGATTTGTCATTCCTCAGATTTTTGCTCATTTATTCCCAAATAAAGTCTGCATAAACTTGTCGTTTTCTCTCCTCCAGTTAAAAAGCAAGAATGGTGTGGAGTTTCTGATCCAGTATGATACAGAAAGCATCATCAATGACTGGCACAAAATCTTAGTGGACACCATACGGCAACTGGTGAGTCCTTTTGTCGACCATATTTGACAAACGAAGATTCAAGGCAACAAACTGCTAAACAGAATATCAAGTATTTCTTCCTGTCACTGTCTTAAATCTCACAAACCACAAACTTAAAGTTATAATTTGAAGTTTTGGGAAATGCTCTTATTCCCTTTAGAGAAAGTGGAGGTTTCTTGAAATAAGAAAAAAATCGAAGGTTTCTGCACTTCCAAAATAATGTTGTTTTTTTAAATATGTTGACTTGCATTGGAGTTAATCACTTAATACAATGACAGATTTCACCATTTTAAGAAGAATACACATCAAGGGCCACAGACAAAAGTAGCTTGAGGAAAGGGAGATGTTTGCAGTGTGTGTTCAAGCTGCTGCGTTCAGTGATTGACTGTGGTCTGTGACTAATCTCTTCATTTTGACAGATGACAAAATGAAATATTATTTAGCTCCAGTTTAATTGTGAGGTCAATGTCGTGCTATACTTCTGTTTGATTTACTCTGTTGGATTTAATTTGCATGTCTGATCATCAGGAGTACCAGGAACATCAGTCAGAGGAAGAGGACACAGACTTGTACGAAAAGATCCCCAACACAGAGCGAGATGACAAGGCTGGAGGCGGCATGGACAAACGGAGATGTAAGTCGAAACCTTTTTTTTTTCCTTATTCAACTGTGGCATGAATGATGTAATCATTGTGACCCACTTTTGTATATCAGACCCCCTGAGAGCTGCAGTTACAACCATTTTAAATGTCTCATGTTGCTTTTTGCAGCCTCCAGGCCGAGCGTCACAAACTCCTCCAGCTCTGGAGGAGATGCGGACCAGAAGAGGGTTCGAACCAAGCTGATGAAGTTCCTCATGAAACGTCCCACGCTGCAGTCTGTCAAGGAGAAAGGCTACATCCGAGGTAGTTTCAAAGAGCTATAACATAATGTGGTTGTTTTTGGGCTGCGGCTGATTTGAATAGAAGCAAATGGAGAAAGGTACAAAGACAAAACCAACCCAGAAGTGCTGCCTGAAAAAGTATAAATTTCACTTGACCAGACCTTTTGCAGAAAAGCAGCATGAATAACATAAATGCAATAAAAGCACAATAAGACAACTGAAGACATTAAACCTGCTGGTACTATATATACAATACAGACTCCAACACAAGGTTCATGAGATAAAGAGCAAAGAAAAACTGAAACACTAATAATAATAGTTAGTGTTGTGTCGTATGCAACAGTGAGGTATGGCAGCTGCACTGCACAAGACCAAAAAGACTTAGGTGGTGAAAACAGCACAGGGGATTATGGGAAGTCCTCTTCTAGACCTGGACTCAATATACGCTGGCTGCATGCAGAACAAGACCCGACATATTGCCATTTTCGACCCTACACACACCCATGGGTAAATGGACTGTTCGTACCGCTTCCATCTGGAAAGCAGAACAGAAACATAAAGATAACAACTAACAGACTGAAAAACAGCTTTTTCCCCAGAGCTGTACAATGTATTTCCCACTATTGAGAACTTGAGACATGCATTTGATTGCATTTGAACAACTGACCCACCCCCTACTGTACATTGCTGCTGCAACTTTGGACTTTGGATATTTGTGTACATATTACATATTTTTACTATATATTTACATTTAAAGCTGGAAGTCACCAATCTTAATTTCGTCATGTGAAAACATGATGACAATAAATGATTCTTGATTCTTAATAGTCACAAATAAGGTAAGATCAAGTGCTAAGCTCTACAGGAAACCAAGAGGCAGTTCATGGTGTGTTATTATTAGCGAGTACTAGTTTGTGCTTTGGTGGGTAAAAGCCAGAAATTATTGTACTCATCAACACATTTACAGTGTGTCAGTTGATTTTCTGTTAAGTATGTTTAAATTCCTACATCAACAAGACTGAAGACTGATTTACACATTTATATAAACTTGTTTTTTTTGCAGTTATCCTGTATCTTGCATGTACAAATGAATGTACTCATTTATACTTGTTTCTTACTCCATATGTTAGATATATTTGATACATTTCTTACTTTTACTGCAGTTAAATTGACCTGCAGCTTGTATGCATTCTGTATATAAGCAGGCGGCCTACGATGTGATGTACACCACATACCTGTAGTTTAACACATGGCTTATACTTTTTCTAATATTGAAACTGTGTGTTGTGTATAGTTCTATAACCAAACCTAACCCAAAAGCTGTATTTCTGTATGTAACAAGTATTTATTCATTCTGTCTTTTTAAGGATGATCAGCAATGTTAATACCTCTGACGGGACAGTAATACCACCACTACAAACTGTTACTATTACTAATAACAATCTTATTCCACATAGACAATGTGTTTGGATGCCATCTGGCCACACTGTGTACGCAAGAGAGGACAACGGTTCCTGGTTTTGTGGAGAAGTGTATCAATGCAGTGGAAAAGAGAGGTAATTCACCTTGTTTGTATCACCGAATGAATCACACTGAAGTGTTTTGATGTGTGCAGGATACAAACTGACTTACGGGTGTCTTGATTTCCAGGTTTAGACATTGATGGCCTCTACAGAGTGAGTGGGAACCTCGCCGTCATTCAGAAACTACGCTTCAAGGCCGATCACGGTAAAGTTTAGAGTTTACATATTTATCCATATCAAACTCAGTAATTCAGTCACTGACTTAACGTAAAAGAAATCTGAGGTTTCATAGTACATGGAAAGAGTCACTGATATAGGAGCGCCCCCTGCTGTGCATTAATGGGTTGTGCATCTGTTGCATTTAAACAGAGGAGCTGGACCTCGAGGACGGCCAGTGGGAGGACGTTCACGTCATCACCGGAGCGCTGAAGTTGTTTTTCCGGGAGCTTCCTGAGCCGCTCTTCCCATTCAGCCACTTTAATAAGTTCATTACAGCCATCAGTAAGCAAACTGTTCAATCAATACATGTAATTTGAACAAGACTGTCAACCCTCCTGAAGACTTTGTATATTTGTTCTAAATACAGAAAATATTAAGATTAACCTCAATGGTGTAGTTGTTGGTTGGTAGATTATTAGATATTAGATAGTAGATTAGGTCATTTTATTTATAACAGATTAATACATTTTATTGTCCTGTTTTTCTAGGAATTCCTGATTATAAATCAAAACTGTCATGCATGTATGAACTGGTCAGATCACTTCCTCCTCCAAATCATGATACCATGAAACTCCTTTTTGGGCATTTATACAGGTACACTTCATTTTTTGAATAATTTCGTTATCATTTCCAATGTTTCCATTAAATGTCTGAGAACTTGTAACAAATAAAAGCTGATGTAAAAATGAATACGTTGACTTGAACGAGACGGTCTCTCTCTCTCTCTCTCTCTCACTCACTCTCTCTCTCTTTCATATCTATATGTGACAAACAGGAAAGTCATGACTTCTCACAGCATCATCCTGTGTCTGTCTTTCTCTGACAGGGTCATTCAATATGGGGAGGACAATCGCATGACTGTGCAGAATGTGGCAATTGTATTCGGTCCGACTCTGCTTCGGCCGGAGATGGAGTCATCCAACATCGCCATGCACATGGTCTTTCAGAACCAGATAGTGGAGTTCATCCTGAACGAATACGAGCGTCTCTTCTACTCCAGCTAAAGCACGAGCCTCCAATGCGGACTTGGGGGAACATGTTCAGTGTGCCCAAATTCTTTGAAGTGCTAGATTTACCTTTTGCATGCACAGAAACAGCTTCAGTGCAACATCTAAAATGGAACTCCTCTTGTAAAATAAGTTAAAGGGCTCTTCAAGTTTTCCTTGCTCAGAATATTTGAGGTTTAACCACATAAAAAAATTTGATAAAGGGATCTTCAAATGGTCTTTGCCAAGAATATCTGAAGCATGTCTAACCACTGTTTGTCCAGATTGATTCCATAGGAGGCTGACACTGTTAGAACTATCTTTGGCAGTATTGTTGGATGGAAAACGAAGCCACACAGATGTAAACAGGTGTTGTCTCGTTTTCCCATCTCAGAGTTTTGGTGGAAGAAAGACTGTATCAGCTCTTGTTCCCTTTGACTCTAGCTGTCTTAATCTCACAAGTCACTTTCTGGAAATTTTAATAGTTTCTTATTTTCTTTTTTTTTCTTTCAGTTTGTCTAAAATGATAAGTGATAGAATCCAAGTCAAACCTGGACGGACGCATTAATGCTCTCTTCAAGAAACGATCAATAATTGCTTCCATCTTTATTGTAGAAGGTTTAATTACATTTAAATATTGTTTTGAATTTGAAATTTACAGTATATCACACATGGCAATAACTGAGATTGTATTCTAATATTATGTTGTTGTTGTTTTTTTCAGTCTCGTTTTTACCCATGGATTTTATTGTAATATAGAAATGTATAAAAAGAAATATTAATACAGACTTGCTGTGAAGTAGATGGTGACATAGATACTTGTGAAACCTATAGATTATTTTCCACTGAATTGTAAAACATTTTTCGATCATGCTGTACTTGAAGAAACTGTAAAATAACATTATAGATATATGAAGTAGTGATGCATTTTCTGACAGTTGGCAGTAAAACCAATCTGACAACAAACCAGAAATGTGGATTCTAGTAGAAATTTATGACCTGTAAATAGAAGTAGATGGCATATTCCAGCTGGAAGTGATTGGAATTGCTCAAGTTATTCCATAATAAAAATAACTTTGTAAAAAAAAAAAAAGAAAAGCAGTTTGTTTATTTCTGTAAAAGAAGGCTCATGAAGATGTGGCTGTAAACAACTATGTGAAATATTTTGAAATTAAGAAATGGTCAAGTCAGATATATACCTCAAGTACAGAACTGTGATTAACACAATGTACTTCAGTTCTCACAAGTAAAAGTCCTCATGAGTGTGTTTGTTTCTTGTATTATTGTTTTACCATTAATTTCATGTGTAAGCAACTTTGCTGCCTGTTCCAGGAAGAGTGATTTTTAACTACTTCACATGCTGTTGGGTACATTTGCCTAGCAGTGAAATGTAACAGAGTACATTTCTTCAAGTACTGTAATTTCAGGTACCACGTATCCTCAGATTTGGTGATTTTGAATGTTTTTAATGAAGCAGAAGATGAACTGTTCCTCTATGGGTTGACAAAATGATAGACCATAACCATGATGCATAGCTTTAGATTAAACTACTCAACAGTGTATAAAGTATTTAAAATGAGCTCAACCTGAAACATCTACAGCAGTAAAATGCAACATACACATCAATACAGCAGTAATATTAATCAAGAAACATCACATATAAAGTAAAACACTGACAGGGAGCATTCTACTGCATAAAGTGTACTTTTTCCACATTTCAAGTACATTTAATTGATAAAACTTACATATGTTCACTTAAATTAGGTTAAATAATGATCTGAATACTTCTTTCACCTCTGGTATTTTCCTTGAATATGTATCTACACATAGTTGACAAATTAAAGAAAAGGTTTCCAGAACACCTTCAGTGCTCCTTTCCAAGTCTATTGAACTCTGTTGGAGGGTATAAGATATTTCCTCATTTATACATTTATATAAGCTTTCGTTAGCCAGGTAATATCTTTGAGATCAAGATCTGTTTTCCAAGAGAGACCCGAGATCAAAGGAAAAAACAACAAAGCCAGACATGAGACACACAGCTTCAGAGACATTTACAGACATCACTAAAAAGTTCTGAAAATAAAAGTTTATATTATCATGTTATGGTGATGGTGGGGTGGTGGGAGGCACTCTCGTATCGTACATGTTGGTTCAAAATTGAATTGGTGTACAGCTGGGCTGAGATCTGGTGACAGTAAAGGCCTTGGCACGTTATCCTCATCACGTCATTTTCACCCTCATCAGTACCATTCAGTGAGTCCAGGTACACAACCTGGTGCTGACTCATTTGAATGTATTTTTTACATTTATCCTTTTTTTTTATCTTTTAATATTTATGTCTTTATTTGCATACTTGCACGGTATTTATTCTAATTTAATTTATTTACCTTTTTTGTTGAGGAAATACAAATATGCAAATAAAAACAGCATCAGAGACACTTATATATATATACATACATACACACACACATACACATATATATATATATATATATATATATATATATATATATATATATATATTCGTTTTTCAAAGTTATTAATGTATAATTATTTGTGTTAATATTTCTTTTATAATATTTTTTTTGTTTCATGAAGTCTTTGGTAAATCTGTGGAGTCAGTCGGAACCATTTGAGGGGTTGGACGCGCTTCCGGAAGCTGTCAGCTGTGAACACCGCATCAACTGCAATGAGTTTTGAGTGGCCCTGGCAGTATAACTTTCCACCGTTTTTCACGTGAGTGCACATCTTCTGAAACATGTTTAAAGGAGACTTTTAAAGGCTGAATGAACTCCGCTCCCTCTGCTGTTCATTTGTTGTCGAGTCGGAGCGAGTTGATGTGCGAGCTGCCACCATGTTAGCGCAGCTCAGGCAGATGTGGCTAAGGAAGTGGACTCACACACCTTCTGCCTCTCTAAAGTTCACCAAACAGCTTCTCTCTTTTCCGCTCAGAGACTCACTGGGGGTCCACCAAGTGAGAATATGTATAGACATCAACATGTGGTGAACTTATGGGGGTTTTAGAGAACGAGTTTAGCTGTTATCCCAAGCTAGCTGCCTCAACATAAACCAAAACATTAAAATAACACCTGCAACTGTCAACCAGTGTCAGAGCCAAATCTGTGACCCAGCAGATTGTGTGACCTGGTTGTGGGTTCCAACTGTAAATTATCATGGTCATACATTTTATATTTTAATAGCGATTACCAACATTTGTGGTCCTGCAGATAGAAAAAGACATGTTTTGAACCCGTAGTATTTAAAGATGGATTAGACAGCAGAAACTGGAGGAGCACTGACATCTCACCCGATCGGTCAGCACAGCAATCTATTTCCTGACTTTGCTCTTCGGGGGTCACAGGACTGTGTGTTCATACACCAAATGGAAAATACCAAGAAGACTTTAGCAATTCCTGTAAATCAAACCGATACCAAGCCAATACAAGGAACATAATCGCTTCCCTGTATGCTTACACCGAGTTTGACTGTGTATTTTGTGCTGTGAATTGAATTAGTGAAAGTGAATTAGTGTACACTATTGATAGGAAGTCACTCCTAATTCCCATCAGTTGCGGGTGCCATTTCTTCAGATTTGCTGATCAGGTGAACTGAGTCTGGGGGTTTGAGAGTGGAGGTGGCAGCATCTATAGATCATGTCATCATTATCCAGGACTCATCGACATATTGCCTCCACTATACTTTCTCAACAGTTCAAAGGGAAGCTAGATCTTTTTCTGAACAAGAGTCTTTGTTGCAGTTTTGTGATTAAATTTTCAAGGTGATGACAAGAAAAATTAGCGGAGCTCAACCTGAACATAAAGCCGTAGCCTGTTGAAGGCATTCTTTCACTGGCACCGCGTGCTCCCTGACATTAGGAAACACACAAATATACGCTATACTTTTCCATCGTTGGGCCATTTCCTTTAGTCAATCCAGGAATGAGTCATTCAATATGTGGTTGTTAAAAACATGGATGTGGATGGATACCTAGGAAGGCTTTCTACAAGATTTTTGAGCCTGGCTGCAGAGATTAGATTAAAAGTTGGTTTGGTTTCATTCAGTCAAAAACGCATCACAGGTAACACCACACAAAAACAAAGGACATGGAATCAATCCATCATGAGACCTACACATAAAATAATATGAAATAAACTACAAATGGCAAATAATGCAAACAAGCTATAAAATCAAAGCATGACAAAGGAGGAAAACTCTTAAAGAGGTGAAAGCTTCCCTTCCCTTCTGAAGGTCTTTCGAAATAATTTTTTTTAAGGAATATGATTTGTCTCTCTCTACATGCACTAAACATACAGATGGAGTGAATCTTGTCTGGTGTTTGCACTTCTCAGCTTGCCGCTTGCTGACTGTGTTTTACATCTTTTGCTCATCCATCTGTGGACAGGCTACAGCCCAATGTTGACACAAGACAGAAACAGCTGGCAGCATGGTGTTCCCTGGCTCTGTCTTACTGCCGGCATCACAAGCTCTACACCCTGGATGTCATGGAGGCCCAGGAAAGCCCCGTGTTCAACAACAAGAAGATAGAACGTATCCTACACGGCCCACCTGTGGCTCAGTTGAGCCCATTATATCATACACACTCCAGTTTCAAGTGTCTCTGTTTGCTTAGATTGTTTGATTTGGACACTGATGTTTACAATCGGGGAAGGTTTTAAATGCTTTTCAGTACTGTACTGCCTCGTTAACTGCCCTCTTCACCACTGCAGTAGCCTGTGTTGAATTTCAGTTTATTTTGATGCTCTCCTCTTGATTGCCGTGACCGTAAATTCATTTCTCCGTCTATGCAATGGTAGCATCACAACGTGTTCTCCCTTGTTGTTTGTCCCTAACTGAATTTCAGGAAAACTGTCAATGGAAGCGATTCAAGTTGTGTTTGAGGAATTGAGGAAAAAAGGTACATTTTGTCCCACCTAGATGTTTGCACAGTGTTGAGATCAAGAATATTTATCTCATTGCAACAACAGTGATGAACTTTTTTTTTATTTATTTATTTTTTTATCATTGATTCAGGGAACCTGGAATGGTTGGATAAAAGCAAGTCTCGGTGTTTAGTCATGTGGAGACGACCGGAGGAATGGGGCAAATTAATATACCAGTGGGTGAGTCAACAAACTTAAGACAGACCTAGCACTGTCTGAAACTGTACATTTTTGTACATTTGTGGGGCTGATGAAGGATACATGAAAGGAAGGAAATGTTCTCTAAAGCAACAACTGATTTACAATTGAAAACAGTGTATTTTGCTGCTGTCAGAACATGTTGATCAGCATTGCAAAATTATTTGTATTTCATGCTTATCTGTGTGTATAACCAGGTTTTAATCTTCTTTTTATACATACACATTTCCAGAGAAAAGGCTTCATACAGGGGAGTTATCGCTCAGACATCATAGCGGCAGGATAAAACTACAGATCATGAGTCAAGATGCATCCACATTCTCAAACAGTTCCAATTCAAAGTTAGATTAACACAGAAACCAACACAGAGTCGACTCTTTAAGTCTAAGTAAATCAATTTCCCCTGCAGTGCATTGACAACAGACTATTGTGCCTGTAAAGTTCAGGCACATACAGGCTATAAGGAAAAGCTCTATGCTCTCACTTAAGAGAAGCACACACCCTAACCCTATTATATCACTAGTACAATAGTAGTACTACACGATAAGTGAGTGATTATGCTTCCAACATAAGGTTGGGAAAGAAATATACTTACTGATTTGCATGGAAAACTGCATGTTTACATGTTGCTACATGTAAATATATGCTGTGTTACATGCAGAAGGACTGCCTCATTAAAAACAACATTATGGAAATTGGTGACCTGTAAAATCCATAAAATCTTAAGGGACTACTGCTAAAAGGCGTCATAGTTGGTGCATTTTAGAAATCCTTACCTAAATGCCATAAATGTCTATAACATCAAAATACAATGTCCATTTTATCTCAGAAGTAATATGTCTGTTTTATTTAGTTTTCTTTACACGGGTGCTTTGTAGCCTATTTATGGGTACAGACTACCAATTATAAACGTAAAACCTCCTAGAATTAATAAATAAAGCGCAAACAGTAAAAATAAAAATATTATTTAAAAAACATTATGTACCTAACCAGTTATAGCTGACTGCACAGAACCTGCCTCCTACTGACCTGAGTCAGTCATAAAAGTGTGTAGAAAATAGATTCTCTGCAAGAGAGTAGAGAAGATGAAATGTACACAGCTGTTAACATAATGGGTAAATGGTGTAAACAGCCAGCTTCTGCCACTCCAAGTGATAGTGACATGAATGAAAAATTGACTAAAGCTACTGGAAGACAAGTCTGAATATAGTCATTTCCAGGATAACTACGTATTATATAAAAATAATTACTTTTATAAAAACACCAGAGCACTTGCAGAGCTGTTACACACTTCGTAGTGCACACACACACAATGTAGCTGTTAACTTTCTCCTGTGTAAAGTAGGTTTCAACTCATCACTGACTAATGACTACAGTGTAAGTGTGTTGTTGTTCTCCACTCATTGTTTAACTCCACTCATCTTTTTCCACCTCTCTGAAATGATAAAGTCTGGTGATTTTCTATGTCTGTTTTTTATTGTCAACAAATCCCAAAACCAACTATCAAACAATTCTACCAATAAGTATAATCTGTGTATCCAAAGCCTGGTGTATCTTATTCCTCTGTGCCATAGACTGCCATTGAAGTCCAAAAACCATTTAAAAACACCATTCTGCTGCTCAGTAGAGCACCAAATGTACATCAAACCACTGAAAACACAACAAATGCACTCAATGTGATGAGTGTGTTTTTATGGGATTTGTTGACAGCAAAACAAAATGTGACAAGGATTATTAAAATTGATGAAAAGCTGTGCACAGCTCATTGAAGGTAGAAGTTACAGCTGGATGATTCACCCTGAGGAGACTCTGTGTTCTTCAGGTCTGATGAAGGCTCAGAGTTGGTTGGCTGCTGCACCTTATTAAATTCTCTGTTTATAACATGTACTTCAAAAATAACTTTTAAAACCTGTTTCCCTCCCAAAGCTTTTCTCAGAAAATGGAGTTGTAAAGTGTTGTGTCTGTCCTTGACTGTGAGAGGAAAATGGTTGTTATTAAGTCTCATTTCAGCTATTTCCCACAGAGAGACCATTTTTCTGTTCTCTGACATTTCAGGTTTCCAAAAATGGGATGGTAAACTCCGTGTTTACACTTTATGAGTTGTCCAATGGTGATGACACAGAAGGTGAAGGTATGCGTCACTACATTTTTTCAAGCTGATTTATTAATTAAAGCGAAATCAAATTGATGTGTGTTAAGTGTCAACCCTATAGTGTTACAAAAGTAAAAGAAGGCTTTTTATTGATGGGACTTTTATTTTTTCTATTAATTGATTTTTTTTTTTCTTATTGTGGTCCTGAAATGTTCTAGTCTCAAGTTTTCTATGCAGAGCTACCTGTCTTTTTTTTTTTTTTTTTAGAAAGGTGCTATATAAATAATTAATTATTCTTATATTACCTCCTGACATAAACTGTCATTTGTTTCTTCAGAGTTTCACGGTTTAGAAGAGTGGATGCTGCTGCGCTCCTTGCAGGCGTTACAAACGGAAGGCAAAGCAGAGATCATCACCATGGACGACGGAAAGGGGGTCAAATTCTTCTGAAACGGTGCTGGAATCACACTCTCTCTGTCTGGGAGCCCTCATACTGCACCTTACAGGCAAAATCTTAACATTTGGCCGGTTAAGGTGCACCTCAACGCCCAGCCCAGAGGATGCTGGTCCTGCAATTGTTGCCTTTTTGGTTTGCCCGGGTTTAAAGCCTTTTCTTATTGAAAGAGAACTAATATCAATTCTATGTGTTTGGGTGGGGGAAAAAAAAGCATTTTTAAGGTGACACTTTGTGTGAAGTTGTCACACTTTTTGGGGTAACATTTGTTGCCATTTAAACATGCAATGAGTATCAGGGTAAACACTATCATGAATCCTCTTGGGGAAAATCTTTACCCACCAGCTGTAACTTTACTCCTTCTTTATTGTAAATATGACTTCTTTTATCCCAATTTTTTTTTCTTCCCCCTGTTAACAAATTTCCTCGGTATAATTAGCTCTGGACCTTTTTGCTCAGCTGTTGTTCCTCTGTTCCAACCAGACATCCCAAAGAAATCCCAGAACGCAACACCAGGGGGACTTTTTATTTTGAGAATAAATGCTTCCAGAAGAGGAACACCACTGAGACTTGGACCACCAATCCTGGCTTGACTCGGCTGAGTGTAATAATAGTGGACTTAATGTACAGATTGCTGTCATCCTCTTATCGTGCAGTAGCTACTGTGGCACTCCTGTTATCCTCTCTCTCCTTATTTCTGTCTATATTCAGCCACATTTTTTCATATCCTGTAGGAAAATAAATGAGAAATTTGCTAAATCTGCTTGTTTCTTGTTTCTCTAAAGTGTCTCAAGGTCTGTTAAAGCCTTGAATTGTCTCAGGCGTCGTCTACGATAATATTAACATCGCCCCACAGTGTGCTGACGTGCAGAGTGGAACCACAGCGATGGAGATGTTTTGCTCTACTTTCTGCCCGCAGTTGTCCTCAACTCCACTGCGTCGTGGACAGGCCGCTCACACCGTGTGCCCTCTGTTCTGGCCCCGTGGGAACGATACGGCTCCGGGGAACCCTGCCTGTGTTTTTCTGATAACAGTCACTGTGAGCACTTGTGGGACAGGTGGTGCCCAGTGTGGCCTTGGCTGATAAAGGTGTCCTGTTTCAGTGGCAGCAAATCTCTGCGGTTTGGCTCCCCCTGCAGGTCAGCCCCGCACCCTGCACAGCCCCCACCTTTGAGCTGCATATCTCTCCCTCTCAGGCTGATCAAATGAGGACAGACATGTAGTGAAGTGACGCATCACACGGGCCTTAATTCGGAGAAATAAGTTGCGCTGATCAATGACGGACCAATTAGAAAAGAAGACATCCTGCTCTTCTTCTGCTATCTGCGCATCTGTGAAGTCAGTGGGGGGGGGTACCGTGGCACTTCTCCAGCTAATCAATACAAGGAAAAGGCAAAAAAATAGTTCATTACTCTTATCTGACTCAATGCCCCTTTCTACATCTAAACCCGGAATATGGCCCCAATTTAGATTTTAAAGAGATTCCGCAGATCTTTTTGGACACCAAACTGTGCGTAAAACAAAAAAAGGAAAACAGTGCATTCAAAGGAAACGTGTTTGAGGTTTTAAAGATGATTAGTTTGCAAACAGTGCCCTGATCATGCAGTAATTACTCCCTCTGCACCGTCTCATTAGCGCGTCAAAGCAGCGAGGGGCGGAGTTGGGAGCGCGCACCCGGAGCGCACAGGACGCACGGCCCTCCGCGGCTCTGTTGATATAGACAGCACCGTCCTTTCACCGGAGGTTATGGCTGAGGACTCTGTGAAGAGAAGAGGACAAGTCGGATTATTTGATAGGAACTATGCGCTAATCTGCCTTTTTCCCCCGCGCGTAATGCGTTCACGAACCAATTTTTACGCAGCGGCTGTGATGAGTAAGTGCGCTTTTCTTACTTTTCTGTGTGTTTTTTCTGACAGACTTCAAAAGATATGTCTAAGGTTGATTAAAGCTACAGGTAACGGCAGATCGGATATCATATATGGGATTGTTTGCTCTTGTTTTAGTCGGGTAACAAAGCTGTCAGCCGTTTTGTTTAGAGCCGCTGACATCATGGAAAAGTAACTTGAAAGTAACGGTGCTCATGTTGTCCCGATGCCGTTTCCACACTCAGGCTCTGAAACAAGAAGGCGCTGAACCTGCCGCGATGTCACACGCACAAGTTGAGATAGCAGGACGCGGTTTCCCGGGCCTCCCCGTGGATATGAGCGACGACTGCCTCTCCCGGGTCCCGTCCGTGCTGAGGACGCACGGCCTGGGCGCACGGAGGAACTCTTACGGGCTGCAGAAGATCAGCATGGACATTGACTCCCCCCTGTACAGCGGCGCCCTCTCCAAAGCCCTGTCCTGGTCGGCGGAGAACATCCTGACGCTGCCCGAGTCCAGGGCGGAGGAGGAGGAGAAAGCCGACGACTCTCCGCCGTCGCCCTCCCCGGTCTCCAGCCCGGGCACCAGCTCCAACACGCCCCCCCGCAGCCAGCAGCAGGAGCCCGACGCCGGGTCTGGCAGCGGGAATTGGGATCCCGCCCCGGGCTCCGGCGCCCAGGACGCCAGCTCCGAGTCCGAAAGCGAACTTCAGAGCAAACAGCTCAAGATCTCGTCCCGCATCACGTTTGACACCCAGTGGGAGCAGGAGGAGAAGGAGGACGTGGAGACCAAAGCGGTGGCGACCTCCCCCGATGGAAGATATCTCAAATTCAACATAGAGATCGGAAGGGGGTCCTTTAAGACGGTCTATAAAGGCCTGGACACGGAGACCACAGTGGAGGTGGCATGGTGTGAGCTCCAGGTAGGAAGGCCTCTCTTATTAAAAAAAAAAAAAAAAAAACTTTAAGCAAAAGTTTGGATAGAGAGCCGTCTGCATGCAGGAGTTCATCGCCACACTTTAATTAGATGAGTGTCTAATATTGTATTCAGTCTGTTATTTAAAGTTTCAACTTGGCCACTCATATTCTATAATTACACTCTAGTATACTTTCCTCTCTCTCCCCCAGTTTTAAACTTGGGTCAGGTATATAGGCTGATCTGTCCTCTGCTTTACTGCCCCACTCAGCTCTAATTCTCCTCTCTGTTTGCCAGAGTTCATCTAATCTTTATTATTCCTCACTGACCTTGAGCCGGGCTGTGTCGGGCCCGTTCATGGTAACCCAGGTCATCTTGTCAGCAGTCAGCTCCGACTGAACCACTCTGCCTGCCGTGATCCCCTGTAATCTCTGTTTTCATTAACAACCGGGCCGAGCTCTCACGTGCGAACCAAGAACGACCGAGAGGGCAGCACATCATCATTTATATTCAGCTCTGATGATCCGCCATCAGCATTTGTGTGTAATAATAGTTCGGTTTGTGCTCTGTAATGTTTCCACCCTGTGAGGCAGGACTGAGGGATCATGCCTGGCTCAAGGTTTATCCTCACGTGTAGCATGTGGAAACATCACAAAAAGCAGCAACAGTTTCACACACACACTCTTTCTCTTCCATGAAAACATACAGAAGTGTCAGCCCTTTTTTTTTTGGAGCCTCAGTGTTTGGCTTGCAGGCACCTGACAGCCTGGGCAACAGCTGCCACTCATCTTGCTTACATCGTTTGATAGCGCAGTGGAGGATTTAAAGCTTTAAGCTTTAATTCCAACCCTAACATTTGCTGTTGTGCGTGACGTGCATCGGTATCAGTGTCCGGCAGCCTGTCAGCCGTCTTATGTGCGAAGTTGTGCCCTCTTACCCTCTAAACCTCAAGTTAAACTCTGTGCCACTGACATGGGTCTGCGAGGCCACAGGCAGCAATCGCTGTTATTCTGGTCAGTCTGATCTTAAACACACTGGAAGTGGCTTTTGAAGACATTGCTGCACATGAAAGCACTTTGCTCAGTAAACGATGCACAGAGATAGTCTTTGTCTTGCATTTGTCTTGCATTTAACCCCCGAGGCTCAAGCTCAGGCACCAGCAGGTTGGGACTTCTGCCTCAAGAGCCTACCTGTCAGTTCGCATAACAGGTGTCTGTTAGTGGAGGGGTGGAGGGGTAGAAACAGAGTGACTCCCAGGATCTGAGAGGCACAGATGTCCTTTTACCTTTGCTGTTACAACACAGTTTCACACTCTCAAGTCAAACACAAGGTGGGGGTCCATCAATATCTGCTGTCTGCCTCTTAAAGCATACCCTTGCCTCAACTTGTGGAGTGAAAAGTACGACACACTTTGCAGCAGCTCTTTGGCCGGGGGGCATATTGGAAACAGGCATGCTATTTCATCTCTTCACTTGAGACATGGGCCCAGTTAAGCTCCTTAATCACTCCTAACAAGCTTAAACGTGGCCATTGTTGATATGGTTACTGTTAAGTTAACCTCAAAGACACCGACTCAGCTGCTTTTCTGAACAGAAATCACCACCCAGTCCTTTCCATGTGCCCTTGGTTGCTTAAATGAACACAAAAGCTGGCTGTTGGTGGCCAAACACAATCAACCCTGTAATGTTGACAGAGCAGCAGCCGGAGGTGCGTCACTACTAGTCAGGTAGAAATGCCTTAAGCTCTCTTAACTATGTATTAAAGAGCCTTAGCCGTAATCTCCCCAGCTGTTCTGATGGTGAAGGGCGTTCAGACAACATCTGTTTTACCTGATCTGACACTTAAACAGGTCATCATTTTTTAATTAATTGCAATTTGTACAGAGACGCTCAAAGCTCTTCTCCTGTGTGTTGTTACAGCGAACACAGGTCTGGCTGGGCGGTGTCTGCAGGAACGTTTTGTGCGAGTACACAAAATGTAAACAATACATTTAGAATCTTCCATGACATGCAACACCTCAGCTCGGCCAGGACAGTGTAAAAACACAACACCGGGCTCACGTCACAGCTCATAAATTTCACCGACTGGCTATTATTAAGACCGCAGCACAATAAAAAGGAAACCACTCACTGCAGTTAGAGCTTATAGTTTAAGCTTATATTAGTCAAGCTGAAACCCATACAGAGCTTTCTCAGACAATCAGTCACATGAAGGAAGTCAGATAACATAAAATATTACAAACATAACATGTCTGATGCCCGAGGAAGAACAGTGTTGAGTTTGAAAATTGCAGATACACTCAGAATACACTTTAAGTCTGCAGGTTTCTGATATGTTCTGGTTTCTTGGTATATGAAGCAGCCATCACACTAATGATTTGTGGATGTGTGCATATATTTATATTGCCACTAACACATGCACATATTGTTAAGCTGCTATAAAATGATAAGAGACTGAACAATATATCGACATGGGCAATATGATCCACTAATTTCAGCTCATTGCAGACATACCAGTGTCAGCTAATATGTGGGCTGGTTTATGCCAAGGATGTGTTTGAGGTCATTTTGAAACAGCTTAGTAATTAACTAGAACACTGACAAGTTTATTTAGTTCAGCTGTAAAATATATAATATGGGTATCAGCCTCAATAGATGATTATTTGCCTTTGTGCAACAATCTAGACATTGGGGTTGGGGTCACGAGCCAAGTTGCAGAGATTCTACTCATTCGTCTGTGTCCTTCCTCTTCTTCCTTATCTGCACAGGCCTAACCCATTTTTACCCGTAGCTTCAACTAATATTAAGAAAACAAACTGGCTAAACCTACTTGCATTTGTAAGACTGGTTTATTAACTTTGTTTGTTGTTGTTACTGTTGCTGTCTTTCCTCGTGTTATGTAAAAACTGATTCTAATAGTGATCCATCAGTCTGTTTCCAGATCTCTGTCGCTACTGACATCTTCAATTTCACTTCAGTTCAGGTACATGTAGATAAATAGAATAATAAACTGAAGTTAAAAAGTTAGTCTGATTATCGGGCCTATTTTATTGTGCATTTTATCTTAATTGGGGCATTTGGATAACTGTATTTTAGAGGAATCTGTGCTGGAGTAAATTTAAATTAAAAGGACTTTGGAGCTTTAAAGATGTTTGTCTATGTTTAGAGCTGTTTCTAACAGAAGCAGGACAAAAAAAACTTCCCAGGTGACAGCTACCTAGCAACCCTCCCCCCCACAGACTCACAGGTGATCCATGTGCCATATAAGCAACGGAAATGCTGAGAGGATAAAAAATGCATGAGTTACTGTATTGCTTCCATCCACTTCCATTCACCTAAACTGAAGAAATAAGAGTAGAGAACCTACAGTATATGCTACCATATGTCATTGTTACTGCAATGAGTATGCATTGCTGCTCATCCGTCGCTGCATGAGGAGGAGAGCTACTGAGTAAATGATAGGAATGAGTGCACTGAGGCACAGATCCTTTGAGGTGAGACCCTTTTAAAGGGCACTTGTTGCACAATGCCTGATATTATTCAAGGGCAGCTTCCAGCAGTTTCCTCCAGCTTGCAGCAGACACTCGGACACTTTTACACTCTTGTGTTTCTTTTTTTAATTATATTTTTGGGCTTTTCTAGCTTTTATTGCACATAGGGACAGCTGAAGAGTGAGAGGAAAGGTGGGAGAGAGAGAGAGAGAGACATGCAGCAAATGGGCCCCAGGCAGGAATCCACTGCAGTGAGGCCCATGGCCTCATACATGGGCGCACGCACTCTCTACCGAATGAGCCACCTGTGTGCCCTTGTGTTTCATTTTTTAATCCTAAACCAACACAGTCTTTAATCGTGCTCCATGTAAACAGCTACGCCATGCACTGCTTCACCCCAGCCACCTTTATTTTCAGCACTATCAGTGTTTATGAGGGCCGTGCTTAATGCTAGAGTGCATTTAAAAATACTGCAGCACCTACAAGCAATTAGCCGATTCCTTGGATTCATAAATACAGGCCGAGAGACAGTTTTCTGCTGATTGTGACATACCAAGTTGTAAAAGTTTTTTGTGGTAACCTTTTCCTGCAACACATAAAACTCTCTACAGATATTGTTCCTAGTTTAAGCTGCTATTAATCTGTTCATTGGTGCTGCTTGGTATAAATGGATAGTTTCAGTGTAGAGAAGGTTGGCACAAGGATGCTTTTAACTGAGTCAAATCAGTTTAAACTATGATGTGCAAGCAGAGGCAATAGAAAGTAATGTTCATTGTTGTCATGGGTATCAAACCTCAAAATTCACGTGAAGTGTGTCTGAAGCATTGATTATCAGCAAACATCTACCACTCAAAGTTGTGATTGAATGTCTGGTCAGATTTATAGGCGTTATTCAGATCCATTCCTGATGTAAAGCATTTTTACTGTTTTTGCATTGTATTTTATTTAAAATAATTGTTAGACATTTTGGCATCATTGCACTCATTCTATTGCACTATAGTTCACACTTTAAGTTATGTCATGTGTCATATGTTGTTATGTTATATTTATGTTTATGTTTATGTTATGTTTATTTATTTATTTCTATTTTCTTGACCTTTTAAGTACGAGAGGGTACTGTAAAAACCAGAGTCAAATTCCTTGTATGTACACACATACCTGGCCAATAAATCTGATTCTGATTCTGAAATATACCTATGTCTTGCTGAGAGTTAGATGAGGAGATTGATACCGCTCCGATTATCTGCTAAATATGACCAGCAGTTGGTTGGCTTAGCTCAACATAAAAACTTAAACCAGGGGTTCAAACAACTGGCCTTGCTCTGCCGAAAAGTGAAAAAAATATCCTACTAATTTCTATACAAATATAAAATAAGCATGCTTCCCAAAATACCTTGGCAAATAAAAAAAAAGGGTTTTGTAGAAAAACATGTTTGTTCTTCAAGTAAAGAAAAAAAATCTCACTTTGGTGTTGGTACCAAAGAGGAAGTGGCTCTAGTAGTGGTAAATTTCAACCGATAATACGCCTGTGTCATCATACACTTTGAGGTCATTTTCAAGTTCTTCACATTCTTCATTCAAACTGTTTCTAATAATGGATAAGCTGACCTTTAATCTTGATTTATTTTTACGTTACTTGACTTGAAATTATAATCTCACATCAAAATTCTGGTGCTGAAGCAGTTAGTCATTTAATGGATGGCTAATGGCAGAAAATCTGTCCAAAACGATCTTGATAACTGATTAACTGCTTAATGACTGGGTCCAGCCTCTAAAATATGAATATTTGCTGTGTTATGGTATATTATTGTTGATTAACTTTGGGTTTCAGACTGCTGCTCAGACAGAACAAGCTATTTGAACGCTCTGGGAACTTATGATGAGCATTTTTCACTACTGCTGATTAAAGAAAATCGATATGTTAATCTATAATAAAAAAATGTTAGTTTCAGATAGGCACTGTGTGTTTAAAAGTCAGTAGTCTCAAGGAGACATGGTCACCTAAGGACAAAAGGAAGGAGGAGGGGGAGGGGTGGAAGATTTACATCACACCGCTGCAGTGAGAGTTGAAACTAGTACTGTAGAGAAAGTGTGCTCACTGGGTAGAGAGTGTGAAGCTGCACTGTTTAGGTCTTAGCTCAGAATTTTAAAGCTCATATAATAGCACTGGATTAAATGAAAGCTGTAAAACCTCATTAATGTTTGCTACTTTGGTCTGCACAGTTTGTATTCTAGAGTTATGAGGTTAAACAACAAAGCATAAATCTTTGTTTGGCACAAACCCCGGATTTCTGCTCCCTCTCGCTCATGCGCGCTTGGACCTCATACAAGCCTGGCTGTGTAAGCTTTATCTGAATGTGGCCAGTGTTCAGTGACATAACGCGAGCTGTGGGCTTCCTATCAGTTCGACTGTAGCCAACATCAACACTGTCTTTCCTCTCAGGGCTCTTGGTGCAGCGAGATCCAGCTTATCAGGGCCTGCCAATGTTCTCCGAGGAGAAAGTGAAGGAGGCCCGCAATGATAGCCTACATTTACACATGGCAGCGCGTCACTTTAACGTGAGGCCTGTTTGTTTGTTTCCTATCTTTATTCAAGAGCATAATCTTTCAATTTGAGGGCACACTTTATTGATTTCAAGTTCAGATTTTGTAACTCTTGACCTCAAAACCCTGTCCTCGCACTCAAATAGCCTCTGCTTGCACTTGGATCTACTTCTGCTTGCAAGAGATTTCCCGCGCTCAGCCTCACTCCTCCTCCTCCAACAACTCAAATTGTTGCTGCACGCTTGCTGCTGGATTTTTGGATCCTGGATTCTTGGAGACACTTCCTCCAGCTCTTCCGGGGACCCCGAGGCGTGTTCCCAGGCCAGCCGAGAGACATAGTCTCTCCAGCGTGTCCTGGGTCTTCCCCGAGGCCTCCTCCCGGTGGGACATGCCTGGAACACCTCCCTAGGGGAGGCGTCCAGGGGGCATCCGAAACAGATGCCCAAGCCACCTCAGCTGACTCCTCTCGATGTGAAGGAGCAGCGGCTCTACTCCGAGCTCCTCCCGAGCCGAGTGACCAAGCTTCTCACCCTTTCTCTAAGGGAGCGCCCAGCCACCCTGCGGAGGAAACTCATTTCGGCCGCTTGTATCCACGATCTTGTCCTTTCGGTCATTACCCAAAGTTCATGACCATAGGTGAGGGTGGGAGCGTAGATTGGATACAACAAGGAGCAGCAGAGAGAAAAGTAAGCCTCCCTCTGATGACAACTACTGCTGATACTGAGAGAGAAGAAACAGAAGATGAGCAGAGAAGAAAAGAAGCTAAAGAAAAAGGATCTGACCGAGCCGGAGATTAAACGAGAGGAAACACCAGGAGCCTTTGAGAGGTGGAGAGAGCTGAAAGATTCACACTGATGGAGAGTTAGACACATTTCTGCTGGACAGGTAATTATCTCTGTTTGATTTATGTTTGAATTCCTGTAAAAACTAACCACAAAATAAGACGTGTTACAGAAACAGCTTCCCGGTGCTAACGCTAACGGTTACCTTTGTTTTATCTGAAGATTTTTAAATATGTCTAGTGAAGTTTCCAGACAATCATATCAACTTGATATTTGTCCTGATATTGATACCTGTTTAAGACCTTACAGCTAAATGTTCTCAGAAGTGGTGTGTGACTATGTTAAAGCAGACTGACTAATTATGTGCTGTGTTTTCTTGCTTCATAAATGAAACTGTCTGATCACATATTCAATTCTTTGTGCTCTCTCCACAGGTCTGAAGCAGAGTCTTGTTTCTGCACTCTGAAGAATCAAGAATCCTATGCAAAATAAAGCTTCTTAATATTTGTATAAGTGTTACTAATTCTTTCTTCTTAGACATTACTTTTGAGATGTCTAGTGTTGACCCTGTGATCTGAATTGTTCTAGGCTGTTTGAGGATACGTTTAGCTGTTTGGACGGCTCTCTCAGCGGCTCCGTTGTCCTGTGGGTAATGTGGACTGGAGGTTGTGTGGGTGAACCCATACCTCTGTTTAAAGTCCTGCAACTCAGCCGATGTGAACTGTGTGGCGTTGTCGCTGACCATCTCTAATGGAATTCCCCATCTCACAAACATTTGTTTGAGCTTGCTGATAACGTGCCTGCTTGTAGTGGTTGTGAGAGGAGCAATTTCAGTGTCTCTCGAAAAATAATCCACTACGATGAGGAAACTCTTACCCTTCAGGTCACACAGATCGGCTGCAGTCCTTTGCCAGGGGTCACTGGGTAGGGGAGTCATTACCAGTGGTTCACGCCTCTGTATAGGTTTGTGCTCTGCACAGAAGTCACATGATCTTACTTTCTTGGTAAACTGGGCCGCAATGCTGGGCCACCAGATCGTTAACCTGGCTCGCTCGCGACACTTGGTTAGTCCCTGGTGACCTTCATGCAGCTGGTTTAGGACATCGGATCTGAGTGCTGTGGGGATTACGATGCAATCTTGGTACAGTACTAGTCCATCTGATTCAGAAAGGTGAGCCCTAGCTGTGTGAAATCCTTGCAGGGGTGAGAACTCTGCCAATTCTCTGTGGCCACCTTTTTCTGATGAAGGTGATCACTTTTTGTAGTTCAACGTCGCCCTGTGTGGCTCTGCAGATTTCCTCAAGCTTGGGTGACTTGAATGGCTTGCGTACCACATACGCTCTAACCTGGCCATCAGTGTCCGACTTCTGGTCTCCATCCAGGGGGTGCCTCGAGAGCACATCCGCCACCGCCAGCTGTTTACCTGGGACATGCTCAGCGATGACATCGAACCGCATCAGGCGCATAAGTAGCCTCTGACACCTCAATGGGGTTTTGTCAAGATTGTATGTGTTAATCAATGGCACCAAAGGCTTATGGTCTGTCTGAAGGATGTCCCTGGATGTAATGGGCGAAGCGCTCACAGGCCCACACGCATGCCAAGCACTCCTTCTCAATCTGAGAATATCTTTTTTCCACATCTGTGAGGGTGCGTGAACAGAAGGCGATGGCCCGCAACTCTCCCTCGTTTGTAAAGAGACTATTGTAAATAAGATGTTATTTCCCTCCATGTCATTTTGGTTATCGCTATTTGAGTGCGAGGACAGGATTTTGAGGTTGAGAATTACAAAATCTAAACTTGAAATCAATAAAGTGTGCTCTTAAATTGAAAGTCTACGCTCTTGAATAAATATAGGAATATACCTTCATACAAGAAAGGCCACGCTGTGTCACCTATAAAACTTGTACTGCACTAAATGTGCGCTCATTTCGCGGTTGCCCTGCAAGATACAGCCTGTCTGTATCATACAGTATGCACTTAGCGTGGAAACTAGATAACTGTCTCATTGGCTGCTGTTGATAGTATGTTAGTGTCATAGTTAGGGTGGAGACTGTGGGTACAAGCTGGGACAGCATGGCGGCTCTGTCTTCAGAGGCCTGGGGCTGTTTGGTGTGTTTCTGCGTTTCTAATGGAAACTAAATTGCTCAAAATGAATGTGTTTTTCTCTGTGTCTTAGCCCTGTGATAGACAGGTGACTGCACCCTGCCTCTTACCTTATCCTTGCAGGCGGAGGCTGCACCCTGACCAGGATCAGAGGGTCTGTGAAATGGTTGGGTTGATGATACAAACTTGTCCGATGCTGTGAAGATTTAAGAGAACGACACATAGAAGCCTTCAGGTGTCAAAGAAACAAAGAGTCAGTGTTGTTGAAGGCCGTTCCTGAAGTCTTGCAAACTTGAGTTTTAGTTTATTAGTGTATTTAATTTAGTACAACATGTTTTTTCATGATAAGTAGTTTGTCAAGGGTGTTTTACACTATTACCCTTAGTTTAACCTTAGTAGTCTGCAATGTCTGTCTGTGTAAAATGAATAATCTTTAATTTTAGTACGCATATGGCAAGTAAATCGAAGTTAAACCCTTACAAAGTCTCATTTTCATTCAAAGTGCTCAGGCCACATATTTATATTATCATTATATTAGCATATTATATTATTCAGTAAAGAACTGGAACAGGTTAGTATAATAATGCATTTCCAATAGCTTGAATAAGCTTCTGAAAGTTTGTATTATAAAGTCAAACATGATAGCTCAGATAAGCGAGTGTTAGTCAGGCTGCCAAGACGTGCAAACACAGACTGACTTTCTGTTTGTTGTTCTGTTATGTTTAAGGCCTCAACAAACATCCTTTCAGAATGAGAGGTCATAACAAAGTAAATGTAAAGATATTACTGACAAATGCATGTCACCTGTCACAATGAGAAATATTTCAGAAAATTATTATTTTCATCTGTCAGCAGTACAAAGCTTTTTAACTGGAGGTATATGTAACTCTGACAGCCACAGACTGGGAACACTAAATGGAAAAAACTGATTAGAGACTGCTTCTCCGTCTGCCAGCCAATGACAGCATTATTGTACTTTAACGTACACGAGTGTGCTTCTGGCGAAGTCTCCACTGACTCACCGCTTTTATTGGGATCCCTCCCTAGATCAATTCTTCATGTGAGAGATTTCAGCCAGTAGCCCAGATTTGTTTAAAGTTTTCCAGCTTCCAGTAATAGTATTTTGGTGACCCATATTTTATACAGTCACCAGCTCTGCTTCATGTCCGTCAGGTGGAGCTCAGTGGGAAGCTCATGTCCTTTCAAAATAACATAAATATCCAATTGTCTAGAAGAAGCTTTTGTGTTTGTTGTGATCACATTTTAAAGGAGAGGAAATAATAAATAACACGTAACATCTCGACCTGACCTGCCCTTAACGCTCAGATTAGCGCTTAATCCTCCGTCTATCAAAGCATATCAAAATTATTCTCCATAAAGGTGAACACACTTAACAAGAAGCAAGAAAAAACTAAAAAAAAAAAGCCTGGTGGCAATCTATGTCAGAAAGAACAATGTTAACTTAATAAAAACGCATTGTTTATTCTGTTTACTGCACTGTGTCATATCTTATATATATTTAATTTGTATGATATCGTTGTATGCTTCTAAAATATTTCAGTTACTATTTTATTTTATTAATGTTCACTCTCCCCTTTGAATAAGCCAGTAAAATATTAAATAGATAAATATTTCAAAATCACCCTTGCAGTATCACGTCAGTCAGTATATTTTGGGTCATTTCTGCAGTATTCTGATTGGTTGTTTTTTACCTGCTGTTCTTAGCAGCAATCACATCACAATCACAACATTTGGCACAGTGTCAGGATTTTGGTTGTTGTCAGACTTCGTCTTGCATGATCATCTTGGACTACCGTTTTAGGCTGGCGATACGGTCACCACTATTGATTATTTTCATTATCGGTTTAGTCTGTCATCTGTTTGATCGATTGATTGATTGAACTGTCTACAAATGATCAGAAATCGATGACATGTTTTCCAGAGTCCAAGTTCCCATCTTCAAATTTCTTATTCTGTGCAACCTACAGTTAAAAGTCCAAATATATTTACAATGATGTAAAATGGATGTGAAGAGGCTGGAAATTGTTGTTGTTGTTGTCAAAAGATTAACTGGTTATTAAATTTGAAGTAGTTTGATTTTCTGTTGACTGATTAAACTATCTAATCTACACATTTTTTTCTGCACCAGCTTTAAATATTTTATGACATTACTCTCTTGATTTTCTTTTAGCCTGGGCCATCCAGCATCACACAGTGTACAGGAGCCTTAAGAAATCAGCTGCGTACATTAGAAACAGCTCCACTCTCCACAGTGTTTTTAGTGTTGACAGTGTGTGACTGGACGCCCGTTCCTTCGGGGGGAAAACACGTGGTCACCCCGCAGTCTGGGCCCTGGAGAAGCCCAAGTCCTGCTTCCTAAACAAACCAAAGACCTCAGGTTTTAATAGCTGTTGGGGCTCTGAGGCCATAGTTGGTAAGGGAAAAGATTGCTCCACGGGGTAACCTCTGGTCATTTCTGAACTGACCATGTGTGCCGGAGCGTGCGGGACAGAGGTGTCAGGTGTGTAAATGTGCTCTAAGTTGCCATGTGAGTCCTGGGATGAATCGGCCATTGGTGTGCAGTAATGCCTCTTACCTGTTTGGTGCCGGACACCTCGCAGTACGCATCAACAAGCACTGTAATGTGTTTTCTCAGTCAACGGAAAACTGTCATTTGTTTTCCTCCCACTCCTGACCTGTGCTGTCGTAGTTCATATTTATCTTCAACCTCGGTGGGTTTCTAAAGCCAGTGCTCACATTCATCCTCTTAAAAATGTTTGTCATTTTGACCCTTTATTGGAAGGAGTTGAGCAGCCAGTCGAGGATTCATAAATCTTTCACGTTGTTGCCTTCCTGTGACAAGGTCACCACTTCACTGCATACCATCACTTCGTAAACTAAATCCGGTCCTGGTTGCCAGTGGCACTTGATAGCACATCCGTGTTTGTCAGTGTAACACTATGCTGCTGCACCCCTCCAGCAGCCTGAGCTGAAGTGTACAAATAAACTAGTAACACACAGTTTCAACATGTAACACGTGCCTCATGTTTCATTTCAGGTAAATGTTTCTTTTTGTTCAGTTTGCCACAGTTTCCCGGAAAACATCCAATGCAAAACAAATCTTTTTTTGATTATTGAGTGAATGAAAGAATGATCCTTCCACATATTTGGACTTTTAAGAGATATTCTGGGGTTTTTATCAGCTTTATAAAAAGCAATATTAAAAAAGATCAAACTGCCCTCAGGTGAGAGCACCATCTCTGCTGAGCCTCGAGTCATAAGAACTTCAAAAGGCTTTGCTGTGACGCTCTTCTGCTCAGATCTCAGTCAAATGCTGGTTCCCGACAAAGCTTAGCATATTGTTCGGCTTGGAGCACCAGATCTGTGGAGCTTTCTGCATCAGCTACAACTAACACTTATAACTACAGACTTGATGGATTGTTAATGAATGTAATGAAACTTATTTGTAACTGTAGATCGGATTACTTAGATTTATTCATGGTTTATGAACATTTATAATTGCATTATTTCCCAATATTATGGCTAAATACA
Organism: Scortum barcoo; assembly: GCA_023238725.1. Lineage (NCBI taxonomy): Eukaryota > Metazoa > Chordata > Actinopteri > Centrarchiformes > Terapontidae > Scortum > Scortum barcoo. Next base: position 17,764,133 of record CM041542.1, read on the forward strand.
AGCTATGACCTGGTGGCACAAATGTTTGTATTAATGACTTATTTTTCAGACAGTCTCCTTCATTCTGGTGTAATAATGGATAGTTATACTTCTTTAGGCCTGTAGAAAATGATTGAAATCAAACAATGTGGAAGACGGTAAGTTGGGGAACAATTTACCTCAAACCTTCTGGTAATCGTATTCTTCTCATTTGACCTTAAGTGACATTCAAGTAAGCTTAAGTGATCTATAAAAACAAGTGTGTGCAAATACTTTTTGGCCCATGCCTTTCCTGGAAGAAAAACAAACAAAAAAAAACTGGCACCAGAAGATCTAAGGAATAAGCCCAAGAGGGACATACCTTTTAAAATGTGTCACATACGTGTTGTCATCAACTTGTCGAGGCCTGCAGTTCGTAACCTGGATGATAATTATCATAAATGTTTGTAAAATAATTACAGCTGTGGTAATTTTTGTAATCAGATTGGGAGTTATTTGGTCACATTAGTTAAACTCTGTGATTAGATAAAAAATGTAAGAGGTGAATTTTTCATGTTCAGATCACAAAAAAAAAGTACATCCTTTTAGTATATAAATGTGTCCGTTATGTCTCCCTGAACCGCTCGTTCTCAGGAGGTTAATAACAAAAATAACCCTAAAAGTATGAAAGCACAGTATCAACAAAAAGAATGATGTGAATTCACCTTCAATAAAATATTCAAAGTCCAAAATGTATGTCTTTTTCTGTTTCAGTAGCAGTTTCTCTGCACACACAGATTATTGTTTGTGGCTGCCACAGTTGCCTGAGCCAGTTCACTTTGTTTAATCAGGTTTAAGAGCCCACATGTTCGACCTGGACCTTTACAACTGTACAAGACGTAACACTGACGCAGTGCCAGAGCAGCCGACATACAGTTTTCAATTATGTTGTTTATTTATAGGAGGATCTCATGTGACACATTACTTGTTTATTGAATTCTAATGACGCTGCTCCATCAAATGGGATTTTTACCTCAGTCAGGTGCACAATAGAGGAAGTTACAAACAGGCAGGAGTGGACACCCGCTGGTCAGTTTGTTTTTTAGCTTAAATTTCAGCTTCGTCTTTGCAGAAATGTTTCCCTTTCTTTCGTGCGATTTCCGTGCGTCTAATTACTGCTGTTAATGAGATTGTACTTCACCTTGGGAAAAATATTGCCTGTTTTAACTCATCACAGAAAAGATGATCATATTTTTGCCTGATTGCATAACCAAGTTTAAATGGACGATCCATAACTAAGCTCCTTCCACCTCCTTTCTGTTTCTCCAAGTCATCATGTTGACCCGACTGCCACTGTGTTTTTAAAGACAAAACTCGAACAGGCTGCGTCCTACAGGCATCTTGTGATCCGCCTGTGGTTCGCTCGGTTTGCTGAAGAGTACAAAGTGTTTGTTCCACTTGCACTCTTCTCTTCAAATGCCATTATGGTGAGAGAGCCGCCCCTACGCTCTCCCCTCTGGCATTTCAACGCTTCCTTCCCTTGCAGCGCTTATGAATCAGACTGCTGCAAAAAAGTCCCGAAACGTCTCGGAGAAAAAGTGCAGCAGGTCCAAGTTGAGTGTTAAAGTCACAGTGGGGTCCTTGTTTATGAGTTACTGATGAATTAAAGTCTGTTATCAGCCTGGGTAATTCTCTAAACATCTTATGTATTGATTACACAGTTTTATGCACATAATGGACCCCAACAAGCAGCTATATATAAGTCTTTGCTGCCGTTTCCATAATCACAAGCTTCTATGTAAGAAGCTCAACAAAAGGCAATGATAGGCAATGATGCTCATAGATAAGAAGGAAGGAAAGGACAGAAAAGGAATGCGTGCAAGGAAAAGTTGCCAGTAACTGTCATTGTGCGACACAATTCTCAGCTTAAGAAGAGAGGATTATTTAAGAAAAGAGGTCTTAAAGGACCGCACTATACAATAAGTGCAGAGCCGTATATAGAAGACTATAGAAGGTTTTAGTGAGTCACTAAAAGCAAACAGTTGTTGTTTTTTTTATAGTAAAACGTGCCACACAAGCGTGTTCTGGCCACAGTTTTAACTAAAGAAAAAAAATCTGAGGCATCCATGTCAAGGTTGTTTGTTTATGTAATGAATTTATGGTGGAAAAAAGGTAACTCCTGAATATTAAGATTAGCCTCAAAAATCCAGTGTCAGTCAGGCTATAAAATGTATTCATATCTACAGACAGTATCTAAACCTGATGGGAAAAAAAGAGCTTCTTGACAGGCCACTTTTCACTGCTGAATTACAGGAGAGTGTAATCCTGCGTCTAGGTCTCTATTACTTGTGCAGGTAATTAGCCGGGCGCCAGAAGTCAGGTCAGGTTGTCAGAGTGAGAGCAGCAGTCAGAGGCTGGTTTGAGTCCTCAATCCTTATGAGATTACTGGCTAACCTCACTCTGCCCGCTCCATTTACAGAACATGTCAGGTTTTCCTTGGACAGAGCACACTGCCACCTCAGTTCTCACCTGCAAACATCTAAATGCAACACTGTACCAGTGTGAGTGCCTACGTGCGTGTTTATACGAAGTGCATGTCAGCCAGAGAGGCACGAGGTCAGAGCACTTCTTTTTTTTTTTCTTTCCCTTTGCCTTTGACCTCAATACCAGAATTTGGCGAGCTGGTCGTCACCGCCTTCCGAAGCTGCGCAGGTTCCCTCCTGCCTAAACTGTCATCAAAGGGTGTCTGTGAACTCTGGTCTTTATCTGCAGGGCTTGTCATCTGGAGCGCAGGAGTTATGGCCTGTTGACTGGACTTTGAATTATAATTTAATGACAGGAAGAAGAGGGGAGGCTTACCTTTTTAGTCCTTTCAAAAGGGTTCAAACTGGGGTCAGACTAGATGGAAAAGTATGTCAGATGACTGTGATTATTTATCGAATATAAAGTTCTGACCTATCTTTTCACCTATTATAATCATAGTCTGTGTTCTATGTGTTCTATGTCTGCAGTCAACAATTATTTTGATCAATATGTCCTTCACTTATTTTTTCAACTCATCCGTGTTTAGTCTTTAAAATATTAGAAAATACTGATAAGTGATCACAGTTTCCCTAAGCCCAAAGTGGAGTATTTTCTCTGATCCACAGCCCAAAACCTGAATTTCAGAACAGTTTTTCTTTCACTTTTCTTAACGTATAGGATACGTCTTGTAATATTCAGTATTTCTCTTATTGCCGACAAATCCCATGAAAGGAACGAAGTGAGCAATGACTTCATCTTACAGACGTATTACCTGTGTGACATCTTCCTTCGTTACAACATTGTCACTATAGTCTATTTTAAGTTAATCCCACAAACACCGTCCTGCTGCCGTGAAAAAGACTCAGTATGTTATATTAATCCGTGTCTGAAAATAGTCCTCAACAAATGCACAGCTTACTCTTTGAACTAATTGTCTTAAGTGTCCTAGACAGGATGGGGAAACTATTGAGACGCACTAACATGATGTTTTCATGGGATTAATTGCCAATAATAGGAAGTTAGAATGACACCAGCCTTATCCTTTAAATAAATAATCAAAGATCTGAATTATTCTTGAGTCATTTTTCTTCTGTCGCCTAATTCATTAATTGACGAATCTTTAGCACTGTGAATGCATGATCCAAGTCCTCAAGACATGGATATGAACAAATGCATGGAAACCCCTGCTTCTAGCCCTTAACACACATCCCTGCAGGCTATAAGTGGTATGACTGAATCCATTTTTCACTTGCCCTGCTTTTCTCTCCGTATTTAGTCAAGATACCGATTTAGTCAAGATTCCTACAGATACCGCAGGCTGTCTACTCCGACTGGATGTTACTTGAATCCTGTTCAGACTCCTCTATATTTGTCTGAGTGTAACGTCAGGACAGTGCAAACCCATTCCCGTATTAAGCCGGGAATGTTTTGGCGCAAATGTTGGCTGACATGTCGCGTCCATGTCCTGGTTGTCATAATAGGGGCGCTGACAGGGACTTCTTAATACCAGTGGCTCCTCTACCATGAACACTGCTTATGTAACTCTACTTTAGTGGCACTGAGCCCAAGTATTTCCAACCCGGGCTATTGCGGACCCCCAACTCAACCCACACACCTCCCGGCAGCTAAGAATAAAACATCCAGCTGGAAGAGGGAACATTATAAGAAAACCTTTAGCAGAGGCTCTTTCACACCACTCTAGACTATTTTTATGAGTATGCGCACTTGTCTTTTCAAAATGGAGATGGTTTGTTTTTGTAGCTCCCCCCCGCGCATCGCTTTCTCCAGTGTTATGCAATGATTTTTGGCTTCGTTTTTCAAAGAGAGGAGGGGGGATACATGCAGTCAAATATGCCATGGAAAAGTTAGATGGAAGCCTTGCACAGCTGTCAACAGAGGGGTTCCTTCTTTGGGAAATGCCAGAGAGCTTCTGACTAAAGATAGATATCATTAAGTCTAATTGAAACACCCTACAGTGATCTGTGATGAAGAAATCATGTTTATTAGACTTTTCTCAGATGAAGTGGTGGCTGTCATGAGGTAAAAACAGTCAAGCTGTAGTGTTACTGTATGGTTTTCATTTCTGCTATTAGTCACAGCTTAAATGTGTGTGTTTATTGGTAGGAGGCGTTGTTACCTTGAAATTAGCCAGCACCAATAACAGTGCAATCAAATGACAGCATCTCAATGTGAACACAGCTCGCACTTGTGCCTTGTTCCATCTGTACTTATTTTTTTTTACTGACACTTTTTTTCTGCCTTTTTGAATTCCTCATTTTGGTGGTTTGATTTGAGGTCAGGTTTTGATGAGTCACATGAAAGAATCAGCCATTATCTGCTCCAGTTTGTTCAACAGATCACATTTTACGAGCGCCGTTGTTTTTGGTTTTTGGTTTTTCCAAGAGCTCCTGTGAAGTTGCCAGAGGTCCTCATTCTAGTGTTTTGCAATCATGCCGTCCAGCATGCCGAGCTGTAGTAAATGCAGCGGTTTTGGAAGTGTTGGCGTCTCTAAGTGGGCCGCGTCTAAAGCATGTTCCAATGCCTGTGTGCTGCCAACAGCCCATGGGAGACACAGCTCCGCTACACAGGGGTCTGATGTTATCGCACTTAGATACATAAATATCCAGATGCACGTCAACCCATAAACCCACTGACTCACTCACCCCTGGTTCAGGCACAAACTGCACGCACACACCCTGACATTGACGACATTACTTTGTGTCATGTTGCATGTGTGCACATTTTGGGCTACAGTAAAGTGTAGTGGGAATAAACCTCAACGTCCATGTCTGTAATTAAACATCTTTAAAGTCCTTAAAACTAAACTGAGTGTCTGTCAGTGTCTAAGTGTCTAATTAGATTTAAGTTAAACTGACTTATTCAGAGTTTGGATGAACATTTGTGTGATCCAACAGCCTTGTTCTGGAGATTTTGCGAGGAGAATATGCAGTTTGCAAACTGTTTAGTGTTTCTGGCATAAGTCTTCCATGTGAGGAATAAGCTGCAGCCTGCGGTCATGTCATAAACTGTGTCTCGCTTTTGAGCCCAGGCCTTCATGTTGGAGCCGCCGTTGCAGTATGACAGCTTGACAGGTGACTGACGCAGGTAAAAGGTGTGTTGTGTTGCGTGACTTCAGACAACGCAGGTCTTCAAACAGTCCGCTTCCTGTGTTGATGCCACAGCTCAGCATCAGCAGCGGCAGCACCTCCACGCTTTACTTTAGCGGAGAGGGAGAGAGAGAGAGAGAGAGAGGTCAACCTGATTGTAAGCATAAACATGTGCGGAGCATTTTTCCCAGAAATCTGCCTCAATGCAGGATTCATGTCCTGAAGTCTACCGGGAGTTTTCCACTAACCACCCACCACAGGCAGAGCTACTCCACCAGCAGCTAAATTGGGCCATTCATCGAAGAGGAAACACAAAAATGTCTTTGTTCATCCAGTGTGATTGCGCTGTTTGGTTCAGTTTTACACAGATTTTGTAAAACTCCTGCTTAAATTTGTAAAGTCAGAGCCTTTGTGTCAGACCCTTATTGGGAAATAAATATCATTATGTAATCAGAGGGTCACCCAGATGGATGAAGCTGTGGTTTCCAGTCCTGCGGCGAGCTCAGTAGCTAAAGTAACAGTGATTTATCAAAGCGGTCCCGTGGACATGAGCGCTGTGTTTATTGTTACCGGCTTACGTAACCGCACATAAATCTGACAGGACCGGAGCTCTACAGCCGTCAACACCGCTGCATTTTTATGGTTGACAAAACAATCTAGTCATTTACGATCTCACCTCAAGGTCCATTTAGTCACAGTTGTTCAATAATATCGCATGACCTTCATCGGTTTGTCCTGTTGTCATTAAACTGTAGATGTTTTGCTGTTTTTTCTTGTCCCGCTTAAAGGTTTGCCTTAAAAGTTTGTCCCTAACCTTGGAGACCAAACAGTCTCACCTCATCATCCCCCTTTTAGCTGTTCTCGCGTTTGATCACATGCACACTTTTTTGCCAATTATGATCAGGTTTCAGGAGTATATAAAGTTTGTGAAACATCATATCCTAGTTTGAGAAACTTGAATATGCCTGCTGGAGTACACAGATACTAGTATACTGTGACATGTCACCACCTTAAAATGGTTTCTTATCATTCTCTGCTCTTTTGGATCACCTCGAGTTGTAACTAGATATTCAGTGAAACATAAAATTCCTGGTAAAGACAGCTGAGCAGTAAATGTAGCAGTGTTGTGAAAGTCCAGCTTGATTCCAAACGTCAGAATCACCATCTACATCTCTTTTTTTTTTTCTTAGTTATTCAAATCCCAAGAAGAAATTAGCTAAGACAGGATCCAAAATGAAACTGCAAATCAGTCTGATTTTCAGGCTCATGAATTTTCCCCCAGGGATCAACAAAGTCTTAAGTTGACTTATCCAGCAGCAAAACAAAACCGGGTTCATCCTCAATTGCTGAGGAAACTCAGTAAACACACTCACAACAGTATGATTGTTCTTTGTAGACCCGTAAGCTGACCAAAGCAGAGCGACAGCGTTTCAGCGAGGAGGTGGAGATGCTGAAGGGCCTGCAGCACCCGAACATCGTCCGCTTTCACGATTCCTGGAAGTCCACAGTGAAGGGCCACAAGTGCATCATCCTGGTGACTGAACTCATGACGTCAGGCACGCTCAAAACGTGAGTCTCTCCGTCCTCTTCGACTTTAAACAGCAGGCCTGTACATTTTTTGGAAAAATTAAAATCTCCACACATAAAAGTTCTTTGTTCTCTTTTCTTTTTTTAAGAAGGTGTTACGTTTCTCAAATCCTTTTTCCAAATAAAACTCATCATGTCTTCCAAAGAAGATAGGATATTTCTCTCATGTTTGACAGCTAGTCTTTTGCTTTTAAAGGTATGATAAAAAGTGCAGGATAAGGGTAAGACAGTAGTTCCAATTTGGATACAATGTTCTCAGAGAGAATTCAGGAAACGCGCTCACTTTGTAACTTCCTCTTGGCTGTCAGAATAAGAGATTAATTATTTTCTTGCACTCGCTCTTCTTCCACTATTTTGATATATTTAGAACGGAGTGTTTAGTCTTATCTTTCTTTGTTTAAGGTACTTGAAGAGGTTCAAGGAGATGAAGCTGAAGCTGCTGCAGCGCTGGAGTCGTCAGATCCTCAAAGGGCTTCATTTCCTGCACACACGCACTCCTCCCATCATCCACCGGGACCTCAAGTGTGACAACATCTTCATCACCGGCCCCACCGGCTCCGTCAAGATAGGAGATCTGGGGCTGGCCACTCTCAAAAGTGCCTCTTTTGCTAAAAGTGTCATTGGTAAGTACTATTGGTCGTCCCCTCCCCCCTACCCCAGCATACAAGCAACCGTGGATGCCTCTGTTGAAATTCCTGCCTAAACACAGCATCATTAGTCAAATGACTTTTCATTGTAGTAGGAACATGCCCCTCCCATCAACTCCATGCAGGGAGTGCCAGCCGTCAGACGCAGACTTGTTGATACTTGACTCTTGTTGGAAGTGATACTTGATTTTTTTATGGAGTTAAGTTCACCTGATTCCAATCAAACACTGTATGTTTAATTAATTTATTCTAGAATAATAATTATAATATATTATATTATTTATTTAGTTGTGGTCCATTATATAAAAAATGACTTTCTTCTTGTTTTTTATTCTCCTTTTTACTTGGAACCATGCAGTCTGTTGTTAAGAAAGACAAAAAATGCACATGGACTTTCAAAACACTTAAGTCAGCTGCTTTGAGAAAGCGTGGAAAATGAGGGGAAAAAGAGCCCATCATCTGGATAAACTTTAGTCTTGTAGCATTTCGTTCCTTTCGTTGTTCTGCACCACGTAAAAATCTCTAATAAACACACTGTGCACAACCTGCTCAGCACCCAAACAGCAGGCGGATAAAGTTACTAACCAGCTTGCGAGCATAGTGGAGTAATTCAGCTGCATTAATAGGAAGGTATTTCCCTCTGGAGTTTGTGTTGTTCAGAACGGAGATAAAAAAAATATTGGACTTCATTCATCAGGTGGACAGAAACACAACTCCAAATGGATGCTGGGTGTATAAATAAGCCACTGTTTGCTAACACGTCTGCCACGTCAAGTTTAAAATATGATGATACAGAATGCCAATGTTGTGTTTACAGATTATTGCGCTGTTGCCAAGTGGTCAAAATATCAGTAAATGCAGGTTTGAGTTAGTTGTATACACTGCCATGCACTGTGCCAGGAATATTTTTTTAATAAGACATTATTTTCAAAGATGGCCTCAAGGCAGGAGGCTTCCTATAAATATATATATTATGTGTTTGGCCTGTGAGAGCTTCACATAGTGCTACTGTTAATCCTAAGGGAAGAACTCTGGGTCCATAAAGGTTTAGTTGCTTGACTTTCACTTGACCTTCACAGATTCAGCAGCAGTGGTGTGATTACTCTTAGCCTTTACCTCTGCCCTCTGAACCCTCACAGGAACGCCAGAGTTCATGGCCCCAGAGATGTATGAGGAGAAGTACGACGAGGCGGTGGACGTCTACGCCTTTGGAATGTGCATCCTGGAGATGGCCACCTCTGAGTACCCGTACTCCGAGTGCCAAAACGCAGCGCAGATCTACCGCAAAGTCACCAGTGTGAGTAACGAAAGGGGGAGGCCAGCCTCGTATTGCAACCCCTGTTTAATGTAATTGTCAACATATGTTCGCTTTCTTCCATGAGCACACTGGAATTAGTCTGAGAGGATTCAGGACATCTATATATCCTGAATCCTGAAGTGGGGCCCACATGGAACGAAAGCCTTGTTTCGTCCTATTAAAGGCTCAGTTTTGTTCGTTTAAAAGCTCAGGGTGTAGAAAGGACCATAACCTGACTGCTTCTCAGTTTTCAGCCTGCAATCATGACGCAGATGTTTAACTCACTCATTGTTAGCTCAGAGATCCTGTCTGACTGGTTCTGGCTATCGTGTTCACTGGAATATTTCCATCTCCGTGAAATAATGTTTCAATGGAAAACCTATTAACACTGACGTTTGCACATTTTCTGTTGGAACTGCTTGGTAATCCTTTTAGAGAATTAAATCTTTTCATTGCAGTGAAGATATCTGTCTGAAGATGAAGGGGGCTTGAATCTCAGCCTAGTTCCCACTTACAGGATGTTAACTGATGCTGGATTCAGGTCATTTCAGAAAGTTTCATCCAGGAAAAAAAAAAGTTTGACATCATAGAAATAAAGACCAGAAGCAGTGAAGTAAGTTTAAAGACCGTAGCGTTACAGCGGTGGCTTTAGTGCTGCTGTTTTTCAAGCAGCTTCACGTGCCAAGCAGCTCCACGTGCCAAGCACAGCGATGACGCCACGGTGGGCAAAAGCAGGCGATGGTAGAATTATATGTTTTGGAAATTGTGTCTCACTCTTTACTCCACAAAGAGAGCTGTTTCTTCTCGCGTGTCACATATGCAACACAAACAGTGTCTGACGGAGGCTGGAAAGTGAGAAAGCGACAATGCCAACAAGTCAGAGTGGGTCTGGCCCCTTCACAAACAAGACAACATAATAATGTTCCATGTGCAGTCGGAGAAGCTTACCCATGCAACAAAATTTAATTAAAATCATACTAGCAGTGCATTTCATGATTTGTTTACATTTTACATTTACGTGCACTGCAGACGACATCTGTCAATATATTGCTATGACAGTTAAATTCTTCACAACATTAAACACCAACCTGTAAACGTTATGTAATTTTTCACTCATATGACTGACTGGTCTGTGAAGTAACTTGTTGTTTGAAGTGCCCGGAGTAAGAAATATAGCTTGACATATACAAATGTATTGAGTTTTGTGGAAATACTTTCCATGTGGGTGGTCACGGCTGTCTGCAGTCTTTGTAATATGTTTTAATTTCAAATCAAATAAATAGGCCAATAAGTAAATAAATAGGCCGATAAGTGAATAAATGCCTGCTGACTGATCTGACTGCACTACATGGCCAAAAGTATGTTGACACTCAAATATTAAATGTGCGATTTTTCATTCCAAAACTGTGGGAATTAATTTGCTCTGCTCGTCTGAGGATGCTTTTCACAAGATTTTAGATTTTGGCTGCAGGGATTTGCTACTACTCATCTAGGGCTGTAACTAAAGGTTATTTTTCTCAGTATCAGTATTTTTCAGTAATCAATTAATTGGTTGGTATTCAAAATATAAGAGAAATGCCCATCATGTGCTTTGAGATACTGAATATTTGTATTTAAATATCTTGTTTTGTGCATCCTACACCCCAAACCCCAAAATAGTCAGTTTACCATCATATAAATGTAAGAAAACAAACAAGTACAGGCATTTGAGAAGCTGGAAGTCAGCTGTCAAGTCAAGTCATATTTATTTATTTATGACTTTTGTGACCCCACCGTGCACTGGGACATTCCACAGACTGTTGCCACAAATTTGTAAGCACACTGTTGTCTAAAATACTATTTAATGCAGTAGCTTTAATATTTTTTAAATTTCAAAAAATAATTGTTTTGGGATCATTGAATGAACAATGCTGAAATCTGATACACTAAACAAAGTCAATATGACATGGCATGTTTCCAGATGTTATCTAGACCTCTGTCACCACAGGAAAAGGGACAAAGTCACAAATTAGATCTGCATGGCAGGAAAACTGATTGACTCTGAAGGTGTCTTGAGGACACTGAAGCAAACAGCTTTAACAAAGAAACCTCTGTGCTCTGCTGCAGGTCCTCTAAATCAAATTTCACATATAAGATAACAGCATTTCACTGATGGCGTTTTTCTTGGTCTTCCCAATTTGTGTTTGCAGTGACATATTCAGGCTGGATGAGATGATTATGTAACACCACAGTGTTCATTCTTCAAAGTAAGCAAATCAACACACTTGTCACTGTTTAGAGAAAAACAAATGTTTATCCTTCATTTCACTCAAACAGGAAGCAGAAATTTCCTGAGAAAATGATTTATGGTCATAACAAGCTGCTGTGTGACAACTCCATCTTGAAATCTGATGACCAAGTGTTTCGCTCAGTCTTTTTTCTGGTTAATCTAATTGTTTGGGTGATTTGACCTAACATCAGCTGTTCGCTTTTGTATATGTAGGCCAAACATCTGCATACTTGACCTGACCTTTGCATACTTATCAGTGTTTTTTTTTTCTGGGATGGGAACTTTCCTGTAATCTACGTACAGTCTCATGATAGCATTTAGAAAAACTCCCTTATTTCATACAAGTAAGCAATCCTTCCTGAATATTTTCTGATTTGAGATCAACTCCAGCTGTCAGTAGTTTAAAAAAATCCCCTGAAGCATTTGTAGCTGAAAGGAGGGCGAGCATCTTGGGTTTTTTCCATTTTCATGAGCTGTGGTATTATTCTGCTCTTGACAATGATTGCAGAGCCGAATGTCACGCTGGCTAGTGGCGGAGGATTACGTTGACATGCAGTTCAGCTGGGAGTGGCTGTTACTGCTGTGCATGTGTACAATGTACATGGAGGAGACCATTGTTGCTGATCACTTATTCTGCTTAAAGCACCCCCTCGGGTATTTGCCAACACTGTATGAAGCCCGACAGATGAAGTAAAACTCTATTGTCCTCTAATTGTTTTCACAGGGAATAAAACCAGACAGTTTCTACAAAGTCAAAGTCCCAGAGCTCAAGGAGATCATTGAGGGCTGCATTCGTATGAACAACGATGAAAGGTATGAGGCGCAGCAAACACTGTGATCAACAATAATACGGCACCAAAAATAATGTGTTTTTATGCCTTCATGAAATAAACTAATCCTTATTCTATACATCTGTACACCTGTTTCTTTTTGCTTCGTTCAGTAAACTAAAAGGAGCTATCTAGACTGTAGCTGTAACTAAGATAATTTTTACAGAATATTCTTCACTAGCTTCTGCAGAGAGACAGAAAAGAACTAAAAAGTCAAATTAGGAGGAAAAGTGCAAACTAGGACTGAAGTGCAGGTGATAAAAAGGCTTTTTACATGTAAAGCTTCCTGACATTTTTCATTGGCCCTAAGTAATGACCCTGTTACACTGTGCCCAATCAGAACCTGCCAATATGTTTCTCTTCTAGTTTTATCTTTATAAGAAACAACATTAATACAAGGTCTGGATTTAAAAACTGCAAACCACTCCTTTGAGCTGCCTAAAGTGTGCCCAAGAGTGTCTAAAGACAGATGACTGATGCGCTTCCTTTTCTGCAGGTACACCATTCAGGACCTCCTGGATCACCCGTTCTTCCAGGAGAACAACGGCGTGCACGTGGAGCTGGCGGAGGAGGACGACATGGTGAAGTCGGGCCTGAAGCTGTGGCTGCGCATGGACGACACCAAGAAGCTCCACGGGAAGTACAAGGACAACAACGCCATCGAGTTTCTCTTTGAGCTCTACAAAGACGTGCCTGAGGAGGTGGCTCAGGAGATGGTAGGCCAACACACGAAGATGTTGCATGTTGAGAGGTCACCCTTTACTGCTTTACTGTCCTGTTTTGTAGCAGCCATTAGTGAGGAAATTCAGTAATTGATGCCAGATCAAGAGATAGAAGCGGCCTCAGACGATCCCCCACATGTTCTCTGCATCCTAACCCTGATTTATGATGAAGGCTTTTTATAGGTTTTCTAGAGGAATGCTGGAGTTGCTACTGACTGCAATGACAACACAATTGAGCAGCCAGTTTCTCCTCACAAAAGAAGGATTCGTTGAAGAAAATATAATGTGCTTACATAACAGTAATGCTTCTTGTAGCTAATTGTTTTGTTGAGTTGCAGATCAAAAGACAGTTTCAAGGTGTAAATATATCAGTGACTATCACTGATATGGTAAGAATTTATTTTAAATGTACATACACATATTCGTTTCTGCTACAGGCTAAACTAACACCATATCCCAGAGTCTGACATAATGAGTGAAAGAGACATTTCTCTTTGAGTTATCTGTCTTCTGACACTTGACCCCAGACAGTGAAAGCAGCCTCACTAATGCACCCCAGCATCATTATGCCTCTTTTATGGTTCTGTCATGACAGCAGAATCTCTGAAATGCTCTCCAGCCTGTAAAGAGAACGCCTTGCACAGTGTGTCAAGGGCACAGCTCAACATTTAATCATCAGTGGTACGAAATGTGAGAGTGTGTCTCAGGAAGCAGCCGAGGTCACGTCTTTAATAATATAATGGCCCTCTTGCTCGTTACGAAACAGGTCCTTATGTCTTCCAGAACCCCCCTCCGTAGAGGTCACTTTTAATGAAAATGCAAGCCACAATTCCTTACCTGTTTACCTCTTTGTGGCAGTTTTCATCAAGATCAAATTTGGTATCAGCAGGGGACATCTAGTCCCGCCGATCTGCTGTAATCTGACTATGTGTTGAGAGGTGTGTTAGGACTGGGTGTCCCACTCTGCTGGACTGGGTGTCACAGGAGGCTGTGCAAGACTCCAGGTTGACAGAAGAATGTGTTCAATGTGTGTTGGTTCTACAAAACACAAACGCACATCAAACGAATGACTCCTGATGTCACAGCCTGCGTGATCAGGTCACTCAGTGCAACAAACCTGCGTAAATTGTCTACATATTGCAGCGGCATGGACCATGACCCAAACACATATGTTCATGTTGTGCTCTGACCCTCTGTGTGTGTTGTTATGCAGGTTGTGCTTGGGTTCGTGTGCGAGGCAGACTTCAAGCTTGTGGCCAAGGCCATACGGGACAGGGTGATGGCCATCAAGCGGCAGAGAGAGAAGCTGAGGAGGCAAGCAGAAGAGCGGAGGAAGAAGCAGGAGCAGGAAGCCATAGAGGAAGAACCCGAGCCTCAGCCTCCTCTGCCTAAAGTCAGCGAAGTTGTTGCAGCCGAGTCCCCCATCCCGGCCCTGACGCCTCCAGCCCCTATCCTGTCCCCCGTCACCAGCTCTGTGGACTCTGGAGTCAGCTCCAACTACCCTGCAGAGCCAGAGGAGCCCGAGGCGGACCAGCACTTCCACATCCGCCACAGCAGCCTGTCCTCTGCTAACTGTGAGCCACCTAATGCCACATCACATACCATGACAAGTTTAAGTTCAATGTTAGCAACTTTTTAGGTTCATAAAATCCTTTTTGCATCAATTGCATAAGAAGAAAATGATCATGTCAGTGATGATAGTATAATCAGATTAGACAAAAGGATTTTTGTTATATTTGGGCTATAAAACACAGACGTCACCTGATAACGTTTTATTCCAAACAGCTACATTTTTTATGGTAACCCTTATGAATATGTGTGGATGTTGCAAAAAAATTTATATTTCTATGTTTTAAAAGAATATTAAATTGTACTCGAGTAAATGCACTCAGTTCCATCTCCCTGTACGAATGTGTATCAGTTAAACTTTTGACCCCTCAATTTGATGTTTCGGTCAAGAACTGATCCCAAACTCTGGAGACAAATGTTTTCCACTGCTCAGCTGTATAATTGCACTGAACAGAGAGCTGTTCAGACCTTAGAGCACAGGTATACAGTGAAATGTGAAACGGTAGATAACGGAATTATTCAGTCTCTGTAAGTCTCACGGTGTGTGTGCGTGCGTGCATGCTTTGTTGTACAACATATATTTATCCAAAACAACAGCCCCGAATATTCTTTCTGGTGGGCCGCATGAATCGGTTTAATCTCTCTTGAATAAATTCAACATCTCCTCTGGGTCCACAGCACAGTGCTAATCCAAAGCAAAACCATGTATGTTTTTATTGTGTTTGTGCGTGTGGTATGTCTCAGTCTGGGGTCATTAGACGTGTGTGTGTTCGGTACAGTTTGTGTCAGTTCGTCAGGCCACAGTTGGTCACATGCTAATGCTTTGTTGAAACAGCTGACTGCGAGACAGACGGCTATCTGAGCTCCTCTGGGCTTCAGGATCCGCTGGAGGCCGACAGCTTAAACTCCCCTGCGACCCCTCCCACCACGCACACCGACACCCCGACTGCAAGTGGTTTCCCCATCCCAGCCCTCCGCTTCCCCTCAGTGAGTGGCCTCAATAAAGAACTTGTTATCAAAGTGGATAGCACGGGGGGGTTAAAGGTGAGAAGGAATGTCTTTATGAGACCCCCTTCATCAGCATTACTCTAAAACACTGCTGACAGAGAGTTATGTAAACTATATAGCTGGAAGGTCACACCTGATTAAAAAAAATAAGTTATTGCACATCAACCTTAGGGGGCCATGAATCTTTGAGCCAAAGAAGCCCCAAAAACACGAATGGCAAACCTTTTGATAGTTAAATCAATAATTTATCATTTAATCTAGACCAAAGTGATGGACTTTAAAATGTGTTCATTTACGTGACTATTTTTATCAAACATATTGCCAAACTGAGGAATTTTGGTGTTTTGTTGACATAAATGGTTTGAACTAACTCAAATAGTTAAAATTAGTACGTTGGAAATGTTTCCTGGTCACTATCTTGTGCTTCAAAAGTTTCAAAAGAAAAAGAAATCAATAAGTCTTTATCTGTGTTTACCTTAACACACGTCTCATTTCTATTCATAGAGTATTGCTGTATCCAACAACACAGAACGTGGCAACTCAGGGCCCCCGAGCGGCTTCAACTCCCCCGTGGACAGGTAACGTCCTTCAGCCTTTTTCTGCTCCTCACAGCAGCCAGGGAACACCAGAATTCAATAGTCCCCGCTCAGTTTGAGACCTGAAAATCAATGTGAATGTCGTAGAATTGTCTGGTCCTCCCTCTACACCCCCCCCCCACCACCACCACCACCTTCACATCTGTGGGGCTGTGACAACAAGCTTGAGGCAATCGACAGCCTCCCCTGTGTTTTTATTGCAGCAAGGCAGAGTGGACCCTCGCAGGTTTCTGTGTGACTGGGTCTCAGATGTTGTGGAGGCCCTGTTTACCATGTTGGTGGGATGTTAAGGAGAGAGCGGCTGTATTCTTGGCATGAGAGCCGGCGATGGATAGATTGGATGGATTGTGTATGTGTGTTTGTGTGTTTTGAGGTGGGGGGGGGGGTCATCCAGCTCCATCTTCTGTTCAGAGATTATAATGTTTCATAATTTTGTTGTCTGACATGCACAACCTGAGACACCCTGCTTACAGAGGCTACAAATAATGACTGATCGTTATTCATCATTATTTTATTTATCAGTTAATTACATTTTTACTTGTTTTAAATTTTTATTTGTTTCCCCAAGTAGTGAAAAATGACATTATCTGTGTTTTAACGTGACATCTTCTCAGCCATGTTTTGTCCAATCAACAGTCCAAAACCCTGAAGGTCTTCAGTTTATAACAATACAACTTAAAGAAAAGCGGTGAATGAATAATTCACAGTTAAATGTGTTGTCAGTACATTTTAAAAGTTCATGTATATCCTTGAACACAGTTAATTCTGTCCTTTTCCTGTATTTAGTTCAAAATATGTTGTCTGTGAATGTAGCATTTGGTTGGGATTTATTAAGTATTGTAAAACTAATACAGTGATTGTCAAAAGGCCTTTTAGAGTCTGTCCATTTATCTGACTGAAATCAATGACATATCCAGCTGAGTTTCATCTTTCACAACAGCTTAGGCATGCACTATTTACGATCCAAAAACATCCTCCCAGTTGCTTAATTCTTCCTCTGAGAAAAGCCTTGGACTACCGATGTGCAGAAGACACATTTCCAATAGCAAATGTTTAATCTTGTTCAGTCTAATTTCCATGCACTCAGTGTTTTGAGGTGAGAACAGGCTTTATTTTGAACTGAAATTACCCGCGAGGTGGAGGTTTTTATATAGAGACAGGCGGAGGCTGCCAACCAGTAGGCCTGAAAATGTTTGCAGCCCGTTGATGGAGGGGAGTCTCAGACCGCAGCAATTCAAAAAGGCCCAGGAGACGCAATTAGCTGAGCGAAAGCTTTTTATAAAATGATCTGAATGTTCTTCAGTTCTCTGAGACGTAAACCTTGCTCATTGTGTAAATACATCAGATCACGTGGACGCGTTGCTTCCTCTGGATGAACACCGGTTTCTTCTAGACCCTCAGTAGGTCTTGTTAAACTGTACTGTTTAACTCTGCTGTTTACACCCAAGAGACATGCCACTGCAACTCATCAAGACTTTGTTTGACACTTTAGAGTGCTGTTTATTAGTATGGGAGATGCCAAGACAATCAGCCATGATGGATATCCAATTCCTTTAACGCGTCTTTTTGGAGATGATTAATTTCCCTTGAAATCACTTCTTGAGGAATGTTTCAGTGGCTTTTTGGGGAGGGTATATTTCCTAACCAGAAGCATGTATCATTTCTTTGCAGCTACGCCTCCGATGTGACTTCTGGCTTGAGTGACGGCTACGAAGGCCAAACGGAGAAGAACGAGAAAATGGCGGCGAGGCGAACCGCCGGGAAGCTGTTCAGGAGGAGGGCACGCTCAAGGCTGCGCATCACAGGGGTACAATAAATCAGAAGTTTTATTTAAATGCCACACATCGATTGCATTTAAGTACACCATAAACAAAAAAATTAACCAGCAGGATTAACTGATTGAATTAGCAAACTTTTTATTTATTTATGAGGGAGCGGTGGAGCTCCACCCTGATTATGTAACATTATCAGTAACTATGCTGTTCCTCCCCCGGCAACCACAGTACATATCTTTTCTGATCAGGACACTCCGCGGTTTTTTAATGAGCATGTTTGGACTGGAGGCAGAGACAAACACATCATACATAACCACACGTGCATACAGTGGCGCATAGTACAAGACACAAGTAAACACTGTATTTTACAGTACACTCGCGCACAGGTCTCGCACGTTTGCTCACTCACAAAAACATATTGTCCCTCCTGTGTTTAACTTTGCTCAGTGTTTTAGAGGGTAATCAGTCAACTGTCATTACCATTGATCCCGTCCTTCTCTGCAGCTCTCCGATAAAGTGGACAGGGTGGTGGAGTGTCAGCTGCAGACGCACAATGACAAGATGGTGACCTTCAAGTTCGACCTGGATGGAGATAACCCCGAAGACATCGCTGCTGTCATGGTGAGTCATTACTGGTCCTCAGTCAGCGGGCCAGCAATGATCAACAGACGCCATATTAAGACCATCAACAATAAAACTTCGATCGGGTTTAAAAACGATCTTTCTTTTGTTTTTGTTACTGTTATTTACTTTGGTATCAATGGTATCGATTTTTTGTAAAAATACAACTAACAGTCGATTTAGTGATGATTCTGATCCTGGTCAAAAAAGTCTAGCAGACCAAAAAAAGCTGTAATAGCAAAAAATTTGAGTGTGCTGAACTGAGCAATGATAGTTTTTATTAATTATTAATTTAACTTCTACTACAATCGCAAGAGCAAGAATGTACCATCTTTTTTCAAATGTTTTTATTAAAAAATGAAAGGGGAATGATATTTGACTTACTTTTGAAATTTCTCAACATACAGTTAACTCGCACTGTGCAGCCACACCTTGCTCACTTTACTTTAAATTCAAGGAGCGATACCGAAGTCTCCAAAGACACCAAATTATGTTAGGCTGAATTTTATGGAAATATGTATAATATGATGCACAAGACACCTATAATATTTCCTTCTGATGTAATGGTGCTGCCATAAAAACAGGAGTCTTGAGTTTAAATATTTAACCAAGTGTAAACATCACGGAGGAGGAAGAAGCTGATAAAGAGTCGGACAGCGTGGAATAAGATTTTTCGACCTTTAAGGCCAGCAAAGGAGAAACAAAGGGGATGTTAAGGGTTAACAATAGCAATAATCAGTTAGATACTGAACCTCCTAGAACTTTATAGGATTAGCACAGAAACAAATAAATGAAGTCACTCTGATTAACGGACCTTTTCATCTATCTCAGCTCAGTGTGCACATGATTCATCCTGCTTCCCGTTAACAGCCTTTTATTTGCCGATCCTTCCTCTGGCTGATAGTATATCTAACTGCGGCGTGAGTGACGCAGGCAGGCAGCCCCATCCCCATCCCCCTGTTGTTGTCTTCAAGCTCCATTACAGGCTGGAGCGGGCAGAGGCGGTGTGCAGAGCCTGCGTGAGCGAGGCGTGATGATGCAGCAGCACTTTTTGTTCACTGGATGTACTGTTTCCCCTGACTCTTAAAACACAGTGGGCTTTTGTTTACTGAGTCTTGGCACGGCAGGGGCGCTTGGCATCACAACAGCCTCCGTGGTTTTTTTCAGTGCAGGGTTTTAAATGAGTAAATAAATTATGCCACGCTGACAGGGTACGGTCGCCACGCCCCAAACCACAGCTCACAGTGACACAAAAAAATGCATGAATATGCAAAACGCAAAAACATCCTCTAACAAACTGCTGTACTGTGGTGTACTACATGAAGTGAATTATGTATTTTTAATCGTTAGCTGAGGGTAGGTTGGTGAATGTATTTCATAGATGGACACACAAACAGACAAGAAATATGTACAGTAATATTAGAAGCATGTTTTCTGTCTGTTCCTTTACAGTGGTGGAGAGTAACTAAATACATGTACTCAAGTATTGTGCTTAAGTACAGTTTTAAAGTACATTTGCTTTTCATTTCCTACTACTTTTTACTCTTCTACAGTTTAGTCTAAAATACTTAATACTTACACCACTGTATTTGTTTGACAGGTGTAGTTAGTCTAAACTTCACAGGGTTTTTTGGATGAAACTCTAATTGTGAATGTATTCATATCAACAGTCCTCTATTATAATATATACACATACGTAATATTACACTCACACTTTACTTCAGAAGATTTCTTATAATAGAGTATTTTTACTTTGCGATAGTTCTACTTTTACTTTAGTACAGTATCTGACTACTACTTCTTTTATTGTCGTTTCATCTTCAAGGTGCATAATGAGTTCATCCTGCCGTCAGAGAAGGAGGGCTTCATCCACCGCATGGGTGACATCATCAAACGGGCCAAGTCTCTGATGGCCAAAGAGCAGCCGGTTCACTCCAGCGGGCACCGACTTCCCCAGCCCGCCTTCCACAGCGGGGCTAACTCATTGTCTTCCTCACAGGTCAGCCTCAGCACCTGCTCCTCTCCAGCAAAGCACATCACAGCATTGTTAGCCAAGAACAAAGGAAGTAACAGTAACTGATGGTTTTACTGTGCTGTCTGGTCACCATAAATTACATCAGCCATAGTGTGACAGTCTAGGCAGACCCATAAATCTGGTGCAAATGGAAAGCCGTAGAGAAGTGCTTCCTACCCTGGAAATAAACAAGCTCAGTGGAGCGCTTTCCTCGCTGTCCACAATCCCTTCTGGGACGCGCCCTGAAAGATAGAAGGTTAAGTGTTCCTGAAGCCACCTGAGGTAGTGCTTTCATTTAGAACATAATGTTACGAAAAGCACTACTGCCATAAAACCCTGTGATTTGTGGAAACATCCCCCATGCCTCCTTTTTTTTTCTACATGTATTTGTTCCTACAACCACAAGTGCTTTCCAGTGCTTACACCATAATGAACTTTCCAGCATATCTGCCCGCACTGAATAATAATTTATGTTTGGATTTATTAAGCCGTTCTGAATTAAGATTCTGTAAAACTGTAAAATGAGGACTTCCAGGAAAAGAAAAAGTGCTCTTAGGAGAAGTGCCACCCTGTACAAGATATGAGCTAATGCCTAATCAGGTACAGTTTGTCTGCTTAAAGGGGAAGACATGTCTGTTCTGCCAGGATATGTTCCACTCTGTAGAACAAAATATCCTGTGCCCTATAGTAAAAATGATCAAAGATGATTGAGAAAAGACTCTGCGGTTTCATGTAGGACAAGAGACGAGTAAACCTCCGACAGCCATTGTGAAGCAGCGTTCTTCACCATGTTTCCAACCCCCTGGCTACGTAATTACCCTGAACCACTGTGCACAAATCTCTCCTGGCTCCACTCCAGCACCTGATTAAAAACACTGCATGGACCACATCCCTCCAAAAAAAGAAAAAAAACATTATGGCAGCTCTCCCCGGCACCGTCCAGCCAAAAAGACCAGTCCAAGCTAGTTAAGTCAGGAAGAAAACCCACAAGCCCAGAGACTCATCTATTTATCTCTGTTCTGGCTGTTAACTCTGAGGTAGGGTGCTATTCTGAGAGTTTTGGGAAGAGACACTGTTTACAAAGGCAGCTTGAATCCCTGGAAAGCCATACTTGTCTAGCTGTTGCTAGTTTCCTCGACCCACCACTTTAAGAATAAGACTTGGCTGTATTTGGGCACAGCGGTACTTTGAGTTTAAAATTAAAAAGCAGGTACACTGTTGACCCTTTTCACTGTCTTTCTTTAGCTTGTTACCAGGTAAACATTTTTTTATTAGACAGGGACAGCTGTGCCGATTCTAGATGAGGTATTTCACAAAATGATTGGAAACCGATGATCCCCCAAGTCATTAGGATAAATTGTCTTTGGTCCATGAATGTTGATACAAGATTTTATGGCGATGCGTCTAAAAGTTAAGATATTTCAGTCCACACCACAGAGAGTTTCTGCGCCTCTCAATTTTTGTAGATGGAGCCAGATTTCAGTAGGTGAAATGACTTCCTGTAAAATGCACAAAGACATAATAATAGTTGTATTAACCGCTTAATAACATGGGATTTATTATGGAAACAGCTCTTCACAAATTAACAGTAAAGTCTTTACAGCCTTCTCTGTATTAACTTTATTGTCCACTTAATACGTGCTGACCAGAAATACACGCTCCTGTATACCTGAGGTCAGGCGTCAGGGTCGCCCCCACCATCCGCAGTCTGAAGGATCCAGTGTTTTAGCTCCTTGCTTAAAGGAGTGTTCAGCGGATTTTATATGTTAAAGTTAGTTTATGAGGGATTACTACTTTTTTTAGCAGAGCCTGCGTGATTAACAATGAAAGGCAGGGAGAATCCGATCAAAGATGTTAATACACTGCACTGCTTGTAAACTGCATTATGGGATGTGTAGGATTTATTGCTTTTGGAGTGTGACCCATTAAGGGTACTCGCCTGCTATTATTTTGTCCATTCTGTTGTTTTACATCGTGTAAATCGTGTCTAATTTTTTTTCTAAGTGAAATATGGAATTTTAAAGACAGCAACAGGCATGATAGATGCAGTGCTGATAGTGCAGTGATACATCAGTATGAATACAATCCTCCCCAGTCCACTTTCAATTGATGCCAGTGATTAAATCTGTTACATAGTTTTGCACTAGAACTTAGAAAGTTGCCATTCAACTCAAACATAAAAACTCAAACTGTGCTCTCTTACAGCCTAATCTGCACAGTCACACCCTCCCTCGCACCAACTCCACCTCCTCTCTGCCTGGTAAGTGTCACGTCTGGTCCGATGAACGTCACATCCAGCAGTTAAGAGGAAACTGGATAATTTGAGGAGATTAAAACATGATTAAGTAGCTAAATGTCTTTTCAATCATTTCATTAAAGTCTGACATTCACCATGTAACATGAAGTTTGTGTTAAATGCACCAAGCCTGCTTTTCTCACAGCATAGTCATATTAACCTACATTTGTTTTTGCATCTTGTTTGCCATGCATGGTCATTGTGTGTGTGTGTGTGTGTACTGACATGCGTGCACGGGCATCCACTCATGCATGTATGTGTCCTGTCGTAGACTTCAGTTTGGCTAACCCGGGCGTTGGGGTACGTGGGTCGCCGCTGTGCCCCAATGGAGACGACTTCAGTGCAGACATTACTTCACCTGGGCGACCTCTAACACGCTCACAGTCTTTCCACAACGCCCCAGGTAAATAGCCTCCCCGGCCCTCCCTCTGGTCCCCACGTGAAGAGGCCCAGCATTGTTTACTGTTTCAGCACACTGAAAAATTGTTACAGTCCTTTGGCAAAGAATAAGTCGAAGCAAAGCTCAGCTACCTCATAAACCCTCCCCACTCCCCTTCTCAGGGCCCGCTCTTGGTATTGTTCAGACATTCGAATGGCGCCATCCGCCATCCCCACACCTCAAAGCCTTCGTCTGTGTCTGCCTTGTAGCAGGGCCTCTTGGGTAATTACCTCACCTGAAGGGCGCTTTCTGGCTTTCAGGGAGCCGTGAATGCTGTCGCTGTGAAGCATGAGCTGTTCTCCGGTGCCGCGATAGTCGGCAACATCTGTTTGCCAGCACAAACTCCTACAGAATTTCCGAGAAAGCCTCCTCCCAAGTCAGAGTCTCCTTCCCCACAGGAGGGGTATTTGAAGTCAATTAAAGAACACATCTCCTCCATATGTCCCCTGTTTCAGCCTCTTCGGCCATCTGAACATCACCATCCCCTCTTGTCCTGTGTCCCCTCTCTGCTGGACATCCACTGCATGGTCGCTTTCGCAATGCTTCTTGGCCACCCGCCACCGTTATAGAGTGTTGCCTAACCTATGTTTCCGCCAGCATGGAAAAAGTAGAGGCTGGTTTGCATCATCAGCAACAGGAGGCGTGGTTTATAACTGTGGAGCCATTGTTGGGGTAATAGTTAAATCAATGGGATTGGACTAGGATATTGGCATCCCAAACTATTCCCCAAAGGAGTGATGTTGAAACTCCTTTAATCTCACAGTCGGACCCAAGAAGCTGCACACACACACGTGTGTTTCATTTCAATTCCTTGAAAAGTCATACTTGAAAAAAAGTTTAACTTGCTCCATTGCTGCTGAATCCCTCACAGCCATGTAAGCTCGGCGTGCAACTGCTCCGGCTTACGAATGCAATTATAGTCGGATACTGCTTTAAACAAAACGTCTTTGTTCACCATGGAAACCCATTATTTAAAAGTACGGGAAAGATTTCTGCTCCACATGGCGTATGTCTTGGCAGGGGGCTGACGCAGGAATACTGACCAAATGCTGAGGAGAGAGGAAGAACGAGTGATCTAACTTTTCTCTGGAGCAGCTCTGTCCAATATTCCACTGTGTGCAGGGGAGGGGGGCATTATTAGGTGTTGTAATGCGTTGTACTGGTTAAATGAAGACATTAACAAACTTTTTTGCTCATGTTTTTTCTTGCACCTTTTATACCCACAAAAACTGATTTGAAACTAAAAACTGAAAGTTCTTTTAATCTTTGTCTTCCAGGGTCTCCCCTCCATTATCAGCACCACCCTGCGTCTCTCCTGCCCCACCATCAGCACTACCACTTGCCCTTTATGGGTCACAGTCACTTCCCATTCCCATACCCAGGTTCTCCGGGTTCCCCTAAGCCAGCCATGCATCCTCCCCTCACACGTGTAGCCAGTAACCCCACCTTCCCTTCTGTTCCCTCCCCAGCCCCCGGTTCCCCAAGTCCTCTGAATGAGACCCCGAGCCCTGGTAGCAATGACGGTATCACCATGTCACCACCCACCCCGCAGCATCCCAACATGTGGCCCCCCCACACACAGCCCCTGTTTTCCTTAGCCAATGTCATCTCCATGGCCATGAGCATGGCCCAGTCTTTCATCCCTTCTGCAAGCATGCCCACCCAGGGGATGCCCTCTTATCCAGGCTTCCACCACCAGCTACCCGCTCCCATGACCCCACAGTCTGGTTACCCCTCCGTCTACCCACAACACTACCAGACTCCACCGGTAGAGGTCCCTTACCCAACAGCAGGCATCCCAGTCCAGAACAACGTCTACCACAGCCCCGAGAATACCCCACACATGAATGGTTTTCCTCAGAGCAGTCATCCAAACTGGCTGCATCCTGTCTCTCCACCCTCCCTGCCCTCCACCCCACCACTGGTTCCTCAGGAGCCTTTGCAGCAGGTTGGACTCTCCAGCCCCCCCAGCCTGACCCAGGAGGAGAGTTTCCACAGCTATGTGGACCCATACTCAGCACAGGTTCCGGCCCAGGCCGAACCCAAATCAGAAGTCTCCAGTTCAAACTCCTTATCAGATCTTTCCCCGTCACCCCCGGAGAGCCCAGAAAGCACTGTGAGTCACCTCCTTTAAAATGACGAAGTGTGCATGAAAATTAGAGCTGTCATGATGAGTCGATAAACTAATGGTTAACTGATAGAAACAAATTTGATGATTAATTAATCAGTTAAGTCATTTGCAGGCCAAATTGCCAAACATGTCCAGACTCAAGCCCTTTGAATATGAGGATTTGGTCCTCTTCTCTATTTTATTACAGTAAATTGAATATATTTGCATTTTGGACTGCCTGTAAGTAAAGTGGCACAAATGCTAACAGTGTTTATTCTCCCTGTCTAGTTATCATCCTTCAGCGCTCAGTTGCACCCTCCTGTACCTGAGAAGAATGCCAGTAACCCAAAACCAAAAGCCTCTTCCACTGAATCAGGTAGGAAATTCTGCACATTCTCCTCCTCTCTGGATCATAAACATCTAATGTGCTGTATGTCACTAGCCAGAAGCAGGGAGAGCTGGAAAATGACATACTGTATGATGTTTATGTTTTCACTCCAAACAAACCCACACACATGCCTGTGTATACACACAAATGCGCCCGCAGCCAAATGTTGCATGTTTCTTTCCCTCCATTTTATGATGTATTAGGTCTAAATATAGTCTCATGTGTCTGTTACGGCCAATTTGCCTTTTCGAGTTGTTTTCTGTTCCCCTCCTCTTTCTCTCTGCTGTCTCCTTGGTGACATTATCACCTATTCGCGGTGCCTCAGGAGCCGTTGCGTAATGACGAGTCTGGATGTAATGTTCCATTCAAAACGGGCACAAAAGTAGGTGTGATTTGGCCCTACCCACTGCCGGTGACCAATCAGCGAGCGGCCGCGCTCGTTAAGAGGCCTCTCCTCCCATATCCACACTTGTCAGTATTTATACCCTCCATAGAAGCCCACTTTCGACAGAGTCCCTCTGTTTGCGCCGGCACAGTCCCAGACACTTGCTGTGTTTACTGCTGACACTTAGTGGGCGAAATGAGGCACTGCAGGATTTTAAGGCCTCATATGGTCTGCAGATGTGATGGAGTGCATGCAGCCAGTGACTCCCACTGTTTGCGTCACCTGTGTGTGACACCAGTAAACAACTCCATCACAATTATTCCCTATTATCGCTGCCACAGATTAAGGCTGTGCAGAGGACACCGACCTACTCTGGGAGATTACTGTTTTAGGAAATGAGACACAGTGAAAACACAGTGACCGTTGCCAAGAAACACATGATTAGATTTTAATCAGCGCCTCTCAGTCAGGAAAGAGTGAGGCTTTGTTCTAATGATCAATCAGGCTTGATCAGGTTATAGAACAATCTGTTGTTTAGCCAATGTTGGCTGCCTCTCATATAAACTGCCCTTCCAGATGTTCTAACTTCTTATTCATGGACGCTAGAAGTAAGTAGAGAAAGGACTCGTACTTACCAGTGTCAGTGTTAACCGGTATATTATATGTTTCTTTTCTGTCAAACGTACATTTAGATGCTTAATCGGTTACATTTACAAACATTTTAATCTTTAAGTTAAAGTAAAAATGTTTCATAACACTTGCAGAATGTGTGGAGGACTAAGCTGCTATAGCATTTGGATGAACACCTTTTCTTCCCCTGTGTTACAGAGGTCCAGTTGGCACCGGTCACCGTTGGGCGATTCCAGGTTACGCCCAGCATGGACATCCCCTTGCCCCCTGCTCCGGTAGGTGCTGCACCCACTGCACCACAGCCAGCAGACGGCGGCAGCAGCCCCTCGGAGAGCAGCACCGAGGAGCAGGGGGAGTCTGAGACCAGCCTGGGCACCTCCCTCACCATGTCCCCTCCTCACCCACATCCACACAGAGGGGGGCCGACAGGGGCCCTCCAGGAGGTTGACGGGCAGGTGGTGTGGGCCGGGAGCCAGGAGCAGCAGCAGGACGGGGAAGAAGAGGATGAGGATGAGGAAGAGGCGGACGAGGAAGAAGAGGCGGGGAGAGAGGAGGTTGTCGAGCGGCAGAGGATGAAGAAGAGGAATCAGAGGAGAGCTTACAGCCTGAGCCTGATGGGTACATCTGCCGACAGCGGCCTCTCGGTGATGGCTGCTGAGATGGAGGGGAGGCTGTGGGACGGAGCGGCCGGCAGCCCGCAGTACAGCAATGCCCTTCACAATTTATGGATGATGACTTACAACCGCAACACTCCCTACATAAGCAGCGATGACTCCGACAGTGACGACGAAGACATGCTGGAAGAGCTTCAGGAGCTCAGAGAGAAGTAAGTGACACCACAGAATACAGCAAATAGTCGCTATAAACATTAAACAAAACAGGGGGAGGACACAGCTGTTAAAACTGAAAAGGAGAGTGGTTTTGAAGCCGTCAAGCAGAAAATGTCTGCACTATGTAATATATATAATATGGAAACACAAGTAAGGATGGATTCAAAGAAAGTTCATCAGGGGTCTCACATTCATAAATTCAAACTCTTTTCAATGACTTTTATGATCTTTGGTGAAACTCTGGGACTTTATGTTTTGATGTAACACAAAACTTAAGTAGAAAATTAGACATCTACTTCTACATATGTCTGCTCATTCTTTTCTCATCACAAAAACACATAAAACAGAAAAAAACAAGAACTTCTAACATTTAAGATCAAGCAAATGCTTGGCATTGCCAATTAAGTTAGTGAAAGTGATGAAACAAATATCAAAACTCTTTTAGAGTAATTTTCTGTAAACTGACAAAAATTAATCAAAAAATGTTTCTGACTTTTGATGTTATATTTCTTCTAAAATCAATTCAAGTAAGAGAAAATTTTGAAAATGCTTAACCCATCCATCATCAGACATTTTGTAGCCCTAATTTCAATTAAAAAATACACAAATTCAAGGATTACAGCGGGCCTGTTTTACTGACACTTCTGGGCAACAAAAGCAAACATTTAAACACCTGCTTACTTTTTCGTCTCTTGTCAGACATCTGACGGAGGTGCAGGCGCTGCAGGCCGCCCAGAAAAGGGAGATTGAGGAGCTGTATGAGAGGATGGGGAAGGTTCCCCCTCCGGGCATCGTCTCTCCTGCTGCCATGCTGTCCAGCCGACAGCGCCGCCTGTCCAAAGGGAGTGGCTTCCCCTCTTCACGCAGGAACAGCCTACAGCGGCTGGACATGTTGCCGATCCAGGGTAAGGAACATTAACTGCATTTCGTTCTGATGAGGGAATCATTTGGGCCAAGATGTGACAACTTTATATCTGAGTGAGTTTTGTAAGACGATGTTGGTTTTTAACAGGTATCATTAGGAGAAGCTCCCTCGGAGGCAGCAGCAGTGGCTCCCAAGACAAACCAAGCAAAGGCGTCACCTTTGCCACTGACATTAGTAGAATGGTAAGTGCACACTGCTTCAACAAACTTCATCTTCATGATATTATTCTGCGTGTTAAACTCAAACAGAAAGCTTAATTTTTCTTTTTTTTATCTTCTCTCTTCCTCAGTAAGAAACTTTCAGCCAAGCAAGCCGTATATCTGGACTACCTCATCTGAAGTGTGACTGCAGTGGTCAAACCTGTCCTGCAAGGAGGATCGCTTTAACACTTTTCACTGGCACACCAATCAGCGAACTGCTTCCCTCTGCCAGTGCTTATTTACCTCAATGTAGACACAAACCATCATCAGTAAAGCTGGATTTACACAGGAACTGTAACTTCCAGTTTCCAGCCCTTCGTCAGATCTGGTTCATTTTTGTTGCAGCTGAAGCACAGAATACCAACCGATCTGTCTCATGTTAAAAATGTAAATAACCTGTCCGGGACCCAGTGGTTCAGAGTGAAAATGCAGTACTCTGCAAAATGTCAAAGTTGTTTTAAATGTTTTTTGTCCGAGCAACCTTTAATCATTAACGCAGTCAAATGATGGTTTAAAGTGCTGCAGAGTTTCTGAAGCGCTTACCATGAATTTGACCCAGAATGAAGATAGTTACTGTTTTCCTGCTTGTCTAATTCACTGCCATCAATCAATGTGAGCACAGTAATGTGAACCACAGCGAGGCTCTGACACTTTTACCGACAGCTGTCGTACATGCACAGCAACATTTTGGATAATCTCGCAACTTATTTGCTGTAGTTTGTTAATGATGTCTCAGCACCTGCTGACTGCACAGTGAATACACTCACTTATTGTTACCTTCCAGAGGCTGACGAGAGCAGTCTAGATGCATTGTACAGTTCAAGGGTGTATTATGGAAACTTTTTGGTTCTCATGCATTTGTTTTCTTTAGTGGTTTTAACACCTGATAGGCTGACCTACATTCTTAAGACTAGAAAAGTTTAGCTGCAGTCTTGACATTTTTAGATATAGTCAACATGATTTTTCACATTAGACAGTGGTACAATGTGGAGATATAATTTCTACCCACACATACATTTGAAGACGTTATACTTGTGATAATTGTACAACAGTTATAAATTTGGCATTTAGTATGTTCGAGCAGAAAGAAAATCTGCTTTTTCAAGTTGGTTAAACGGTACAGAAGACTTTAACATAGGCAAAGTCACACATCAATTTTCAAATACTATAGCTGGTTTGAAATAAAAAAAAGATTTCTTTGTATTGATTGGTTGTTATATACCCACCTAGATAATAGACTACTGGCTTTCTTGTTGATTGTACATTCGTATATAGTAGAGTACACCTATAGATCTTGTTTACAAGTTACATGAAAACTAAAACTTAATTCTTGCTCAAGCAAAAATCATATTTGTTGCTTGTTCCATAGATCAAGCACCTTGTGCACTTTAGTAAATTCTACTTTAGTTCTCAGTCATGTAAACACATTTGTGGATAAAACTGTGTTCACTTCAGGGGGAGCTGATAATATTTCCTGTTATTTTTCCATAAGGGAGGTAAAGCATATTCTCCAGTTTATGCTTGATCACAATATATTTGGTATTGGATCGCAGTGATGATGATCGACCCTCCCACAGCTTTGAAATAATTAGTACGCTGTGGGATATAGAGAAATCAGTCCAAGCTGTGAATGTGTAGCTGTTGCCTTATAAAATATTCACAACACATACTGAATTTTTCTGGCAGTGGAACTCCTGTTAAGATTTCCCAAAGTTCATAATATATTCAAAGAGGTTACGTTTCAAATTTTGAATGTAAATATATAATTGTATTGCTTTCTGAAGCTGCTGCTGTCCTGCCATGCTGAATCTGTGCCTTTCCCTTACAATGTCTTATTTTATATTTTTACTCTAAAGATTTGATAGCTAGATCAGACTGTGTATATATATCAAATTTTGTCTAAAATAAACGTGACTGTAAATACCACTGTTCCTTTGTCGTCTTTACTGCTTCCCCCAGTGTGTTTTTCTCGGATAAATACTTAAGGGGTCACAATGTTAGAAAAACATCAAATACATTAGATTTTTATTTTACAAATCATCACTTTATCAACATAAATATGTTTCAACAGGTTGATCTGTGTGTCATTTCAGCTGTGTCACTGGAATTCTCTGCTGTTAAAGGCCACTGTAGACCAAATATCATCAGATGACTGAAATTTACAATATTCCCCTCATACTGTACACACAGAATCAGGGCCGGAAACCCTGTCAGGTCAGGGTTGTAATTACTCTACAGTCTGGGCCTTCTGGGTAGCATGTAAGGCCATGTTAAGGTCAGCGGATTAGTCATTTTCACTAACAGGCAAACTTAATCAAAATCAAGACACATCTAGCTTCCAGCAGAACCACACAATCGCCCTTCACAATCAAGAAAAAAGTCCAGCGCTGTCTCAACATTGAAAGACAGCAGCCAGTCGTGGAATATAAACCAGTGGCATCAGTGTCCGCAAATGTCCCTCTGAGTTAAGTGCAGGACAGACACACAGTCCAACAACAGCAGGCCACACGTGTCTCAGTTGGTACCCGTCTTTGGTCCCTGCATTCTTGCTTGCTTGGCCTCCTCGTCCATTTCATCCATGATCCGCTCCTGGGAGACTGAGTAAAATGTGTAGCCGTCTGGCAAGGGAGCAAGTGGTCAAGGCAAATATTTGGCAGCAAGAAGAAAAACATAAACATTACATGATGTGGAGTGAAGCGGTGTTTTTACCTGAAAAGAGAGAACATTTAGTTGTCTGTGTGAACATATTCGGAGTGTCTTTATTTATTAAAACCTTAAAAGATTCACATTTGTACGTTTCTTAATCTTGTACACTCAATTGCCAGTTTATTAGATATACTTCACTAAAACTACTGCAGTCTAATTCAACATTGCTACATCCGTTTGAGTTCATAAAGTTTATAACATTTTAATAAAGCTTCATCTCTACGGACATTTTGGAAGCTGTAGTGCAGTTAGTTTAATATTTAACCTACCGTACCTGTTATAAAACGGTATAAATATGGAAGCCAACTTCTGCCATGAATAACTGAGAAAAAAAAAAAGATGACCAGATACGCATGATTAAAATAAAAAATACTTGAGGTAATTCACTGTCATGAGAAAGTACATCAAAACTGACTTAGGACCTTGTAATTCTGATTTACTGTTGTATTTCATAATTTTGACTGACCAAGAGTATTCTTTATTTTATCATGTCTATCTATTCACTGTTTTATATATTCTACAAAACTAGGTTTCCATATCATCATATTATACCATAATATATAACATATGTAATATGTGAGAGAAAGTACCTTGGTACATTTACTAAAGTATATTATATTACATATATAAGTGGGTAATATAAATGTAAATTTATTTAGGTAGTTCTAGGTAGTTAGGTAGGTTCTATTTTCTGGTACTTTATACTTCTATTACAACTAAATTTCAGAGCTGATTACTGTACTTTTTATTATATTATATTTTACTATACTATATAGTTACTTTGAAGATTCAGATTAGTAATATAATCATTAAATAAATTATGATGTAATACTATATACCTTTATTGATCCCTGGGGAACAAATTCACAAGTTACCCAGCAGAAAGCGTAGTTGAAATCAGCTGTATCATTAAAGTGATGAACATGTTAGCGCAGTAATAATAATTCAATAATATAACATTCATTATTCTGAAATGAGCCATTTTTATTTTTTGTATTTGTACTTTTGATACTTTACGTATAGTTATATATTTTTTTATTTTGTATGTAGACATTTACTTATATCTTTATTATTTATATATTTCTACACAGTGGTCTACTTTTAGTTCAGTAAAGGATCTAAATACGCTAAATACACTGTATAATTGTGACTTGCAGTAGTTAACTCTAAACAACCCATATGTTTAATATCATGTCTAACTTTCGTTTTTCTTGACAAGACTGAACTTCCATACATATGTCTAAGATAGATGGGAAACTTTTGATCTTTAATGTGACAAGACTGGGACAGCTCTAATAATTAACAAGTGACCCGCTGGTTCATAAAAATCCAACATTAAAACACGTTTCACTTTGTCTGCACTCCAAACCACCTTCACTGATGAGCTCACAGCTAGCTGTCATGTTAGCCTCCAATGAATGAGCCACTGTAGCTCACTGAAAACACTTTAACAACTATCAAACCTGTCAGATCATCTCATAAACCAGCGCTCGGCTTTATTTTGGACCCCCCCTGACACCAGAGAGTCCCCTCCTCAGTAACTTTAGCAGGCTAGGCTATGCTTACATAGTTCACCTTGTGTTGACACTAAAGGATACAGATCCCCATGACCAGAGCTCCGATGGCGAGTCCCGTCACCACGTTTCGTGTCCGCAGCTTCTGCGTCTTCTTCTTCCACTGCTCCAGCTCCACCTGCCGAATGAAGTACATCTGCTCCCGGGACAGGGCCTCCTTCGTCGGGTCGATCCTGGTGGCAAAGGGCGCGCTGCTCGGCTCCTTCGGCGTCTTGTCTGCCATGTCTGCTGTCTGACGGAGAGGCGGCGCGGAGCGGTACCAACTCTGCCGCAGTGCAACTACAAAATAACTCCCCCCCCGACTTCCGCCGCCATGTTTCCTGTAGTTTATGGTTCCTACTATCTGCCGTTCCGACAGGCAGACGTTGAAGCTCAACACCGCCATCTTCTGGAAAAACAGAAGCTGCAGCCACAATTAGTTTTTTACAATTTTTTTATTTGTTTTGTATAAAAGTTGAACAAATTCTGCGTGGAAATGGCGAAAAGGCTGAGATTTAAGTTTCGGGAGGCCTCGTTTGACCTGCTCACAGATTTTCTCGTTAATCTCAACAAAAGGAACAAAGATTATCTCCACAGTGTGTCACAGTGTAGTGGAAACTTCAAGGATAAAAGAATAATGGGTGAGTTACATTATCAGAGATCAGAGATGTGTTTAGTTTAGGCTAACATGGCTTTTATAACCATTATTTAGAGACAAACTAAATATTTATTTTACTTTATTTATTTGTTTACCTTTCATGCCTTACATTCACTCAAATTTTGCAGTTTAGTATAATTTTGACATATTTGTTTTTTATTTGAGTATGTATCTAACTATCTACTTCAACTCCACCACATTTTGGGGTTCAAATATTTTACTTTTTACGCCATGACATTTATATGACAACTTTAGTCACTTTGCAACTTATTTATAACTTTTTAATACAAGATAAATCAGTTAAATATGTTTCATTATTATAGATTAAGCTACACAACAGTATATAACGTTATAGAAATGAGCTGTAATATTAAAGTGATGTACATACAATACATCTACAGTATAATTTAATAATATGGAGGTATGAATGTATGCTGAAAGTAATATGAAGTTTGAATACATAACTTTTAATTCACTGTAGTATTACTGTTTTTACTTAAATAATAATATCTTAATTCTTCTCAATTGTTATTTACTGCGGGGGTAATATTGTTGAGCAATTAAAAAATGTCCCCATTTCTCTGTAGGAAATCCAGGTAAGCCATTTATTACATGCAATTTCTGTGGAGTTTTTAATTTCTTTATATCACACACAGCTGTGATAATCAGTATGGGGTTTTGATAAATGACCTCCTGATTGCAGAATGCTTCTTTTCCCTCTTAATTAATTATTTTACAGCTCTATTCTCTACGTTTACTTCACTGCTACAGTCATTTCAACTAGTTAAAACATAATGTGAAACTGTATCCTCTATGATCACTATAGTATGGTTGCTTTGATACTGTAATTATTTCAGGTGGATTGCAGACTGTGTTTCCTGCATTTCTACAGTGGTTTTAATAATTTTGTCAGCAGGTAGGATTAACCTAACTGCACTGGACTACCTCTGAATGTCCCACTAAGGCTTGCTGCACGCTGCTGTCCCTCTGAAGTCTCTCATACACCTGGGACTGTAACCCCTGTTATTGCGGAGGCCACTTTTCAATATGAGCTCCTCGAGGTAGCAGAGTCCTCCAGCTGCCAGTGAGGAGGAGCAGATGGAAAGCAGTGTTAGGGATGTCTAATGAACATCCATCTGCTTCCTTGTAGTTCATCTAAAAGTTAAAAGACTCATGTTATGTTATGTTATGTTATGTTATGTTATGTTATGTTATGTTATGTTATGTTATGTCCTGCCTCCCTCTCTAATGTGCTTCTCCTCTTGTCAGCGCTGGTTTATTGAAGTAACCTGCAGTTACTACAGAACAAATTTAAAATAAATTCTTTTATTTCTTTCAAACTGACAGTTTTTGCTCGTGTTGGCTGGTGGGTGGTGTTGAGAAACCGGTGTAGCAGTGATTCAGTGTTAAGTGTTTTTCGTAAGTGACAAATATTTGTAAAGAAAACGGAATAAACGTTGTTCCCTCACAATGATTTTTGTCCCATCTTTACTGGACCATCTGGGCCTAAATGTTATTTTTTCTTGTCTTCTAGAAAAAGGTGTGCGCTTTGATAATTGGTGCAAAATATTTATTTTTTCTTTCGTTACTATATATATGCAACAACATCGCTGCAAAAAGCTCCTAAATGAAAGTGTATAAATCAATAATCTTGGCAGAGCTATGGTTTGTATTTCATTTTATTCAACCCACTTCATAGAACTACATGAGGTCTCACCTGTGTCACTTTGCATTGCATTGACTACACATATTTACTGCCTCCATTTTAATGCATGCATCATACTGCCTTACAAATCCCTTTCTGCAAATGTGTTTTGTGTGCTCTGGTTATACTCCACCAACTCTGCCCCAACATGCTGAGCTTAAAAAGGAATTTCTGTTTTGTTCTCTGCTTCTGCTAACGTGCTTTTCTCCTTCTCTGCTGTTCCTTAGAATACGTCTTCCTGATAACTAAAGAACTAGGACTCGACCCACTGGCTGGATACCATGCCATTGAATTGCTCCAAAGGTAAGAAGGAGCAGCGTGTTTGCTTTTCGCTGCCACGCCCTGCATGATGTTGGTTTAGCCAAGCCTTCATGTGAGTAATTATCCCCTCCAGGTTCATGGTCAAGCACCTCACAGATCTGCTGACCACACCCACACCTCAAGGCGCAGCTGCAGATCCACCAAGAAGTTATGAGGCTGCCATGTTTGACAAGCTCAAGGAGAAATTCCCCCTCATCATCTTCACCTGTGTGCAACTTGCAAGCAAAATGTCTTCACACCACCATGTATGTTCTGTAATGCCTGTTTGGTTAATCATTTAAAATACCCTTTAATTAAAAACAAAATAATCTGTCATTTTTCAAACACTTTCTAGATGATTGACAACAGCACTGCTGTGCGCTTTCTGCATTCAGTCGGCCACAACGTCTCCAAGCAGACTGTGATGGAGTCAGAGCTGATGGTCTTAAAAGGGCTCGAATTCAGACTAGAGACCCCCAACCCACTGACATATGTGGAAATCCTACTGGAGGTGCTTGGTACGATGTCATTTAAAAAAAGCACAGCACAACTCACGTAAAGTGGGCAAAATTACAGGCAAAGGTTCTGTGAAGTCAAATCCGTTGAAAAGCTGCACTGACTGAAGTGACTAAACTTTTACAGGACACAATGAGCCCTCCATCCCCGTGGAGCGCCTGTTTCACCTGTGCCACCATGTCCTCCAGTTCATCAGCTTACAGAGGACCGCCATCTACGAACTCC
The DNA here is from genome assembly GCA_023238725.1 of Scortum barcoo. Lineage (NCBI taxonomy): Eukaryota > Metazoa > Chordata > Actinopteri > Centrarchiformes > Terapontidae > Scortum > Scortum barcoo. The sequence goes on from CM041542.1 coordinate 17,800,522, forward strand.
TTGTTAGTGACTACCACTCAGCGTGTCAGCCCGTCCACAGAACAGAGGTATTACATTTCTCTTTAAGCCACATTTTCTGTTTCCATTGAGGGGGCAGGCGGTTACCGTCATGGTAGAAGGGACAAGCTGCTGGATTAGCACTTAGTAGAATACAACCAGCTGAGAACTATCAGTGTTGTTTTGGTTTGAAATGTTGTCCTGTGCCATTGTGTTTCTCATGGTCAGTCACCTGCAAGGCAGATCGCTATTAAATCATGAGCACAGCCTAATGCTGTCGGTGGGAAAGGTTATTAAACCTGCAATAAATGATTTTTTGGCCACATGGGGGCAGTGGAAACAAGCTGTGAACGCAGCATTGAAACCTCTCCGAGCATCCCGAGTAAACATCCCATTTACATATTCAGACACAGAACAAAATTATTAATCATTTTTTCTGTTTCTGGCCTCTTGACACATGTAAGCCCAATATTCGCTTTCTTTTAACTCTGTTTTATGGGGCAGGTGGTGTACAGTGGCTCTTTAGAGCTTTTTTAGCTGAAAGCAGCTGCCTGCTAGTTCTGGGCTGTAAAACAAAACAACAAACTGTATAGTCTTTCTGTGTGGGTTCACCACTACCTGCAACCCCTTTCACATTACATGCAGTAATTTGATCCTTTTGTAAGATAAAGATATTGATTATAGCTGCTCTAATACTAAATGAAGCTTTTCTAAACAGAGAGAAGTTTGTGACAGTCACTGAAGACCGCATGCTTCTTGGTGTTGGTGTCATCGCCACAGCTTCATTTATCCTCTATGTCAAAAAATGGGAACAGGTGAAACACTTTTACAAGTATTACAATATTGCTTCCTTCACAATAGCATTTTTAGTATTACATGCTTTAGTATTTAGTGGTTTTAAATGTTAAAATTGTAGACATAATGTGCATCTACAGATAAGTGACAAATTAAAGGATAAATCTGAATCCCTGACCCCCACAATAAAGGGATCTGGTGGCCCTGTCATCCCGTGAGAAGCATGAAGTTGGCGTGGTTTATGTCAATTTGTCCCTTTACAAGGAAGGGTCCATGGAGATCAATACAAAGTTGTGATCACCCTGTGATGAAAACATTTCTATCCTGATGGGAGTAGAGTCTTCCAGGATGACAATGTCCCCATCCACAGAGCATGAGGGCCCACTGAACGGTTTGATGGAAATGATGTGAATCATATGCTATGGCCTTCACAGTCACCACATCTCAACCCAACTGTTATGTGTTAGACTGCACTCTCCATCATGATCATCAAAACGCCACCAAATGAGGGAACATCTTTTGGAAGAATGGTTCATCCGTTCATCCCTGCAGTACAGTTCAGAGACTTGGAGAATCAATGCCAAGGAGCACAATACTAACACACTTAATGTTGTTTTTTCTCTTTAATTTGTCCCCTGTCTGTAAAGCATATCACAGCATCTACTAAATCTGTCATGAATACATTCCACACAAATAGCTTGTGTTGATGTTGGCTTTGTTGTAATGCAGATAGTTGGAGAACTGAGTCACATCACAGGAATCTCAAAGAGGAGCATCAATGATTTCACTCATGTGACACTGATGCACATTGTTAGAAGCGGTTCCCCTGCAACATCAACCAGAGGCTTGACTACACGCATTTACTGAATACTGCACCATACTCTTACTGTTTATGGTTAAGGCTGTTTTGTAGTTAAAGGTGTTGGTGCAGAACGACGCTGTGCACCTAAGTGAGATGATTAGACTAAAACAAAACAACATCTGTGTAATGAAATACCTCATGCAATGAAATGATGCTGAAAGAACAAATAATTATTGAGTTAAAAATATTTGTTTGTTAGCAACAGAGATATGTCTAGATTGATTTAACTGTACACTCTGTAAAACTAATAATAATATTGTGAAAATACAGTAAAAATGTAACCCCGTCAGGATAGATTGTTGTATAAATCTCTTACAGCCTTATTAACACTTGATACTTGTAAATGTAATAAATATTGTAGTAAACAATACACATATCTTAGCACATTGTCTGTGCCTGTGCCACATTGATCCACCCATTGGAATCAGATGCACTGTGGTTTATTGTAATGCTCATTTGCTTAGGTCCATGTTTTCAAACGGGTTAAAAATTGGTGAGGGCAGAGGGTCTGGTGGGTGTCTGTGGTGAGGGGCTCCCCACTCTCTTGTTCTCCTGAGTCTCATCCTGATTCGGTAGGGAAACGCCAACAATGTTGAAACCTGAGGACAGAATTCATAACACAACTTGAAAACAAACAGAGATTCTCACTTTCAAGTTTTTCATTTTATCATAGAATATTTTAAAAATGTTTAGAACCAGAAAAAAAAACTTGGCGCTGTTTCCAAATTGGGAAACAAATACTTACATATGGTTGGATATTATAAAAGAATACAACTTTCGTCGCATCAATCAGAGTTTTCCTTTCACCCAACTCCTAATGTACTCTTTTATGGAGGTTATGATTAATGTTCAGTCCAAGGCAATTATTTTCACATATCTTAGCACTTACTGATAAATATCAATCTATTTATAGTGGTAATCATTCAATAATAGCCTCTGTGGAGGTCCCTGTGGCTGTGAGATGTATGCCATTTAATCCTAACACTGGCCTCTGGTTTGGCTAGGTTACTTCTAAATACCTCGGCGCTAAACTGAGCTAATTAGAAGTTATTCTCTGTGTATGCTCCATGTTTGGTCAACTGTGCATTCTGTGAAATAGGATTTTGACTTAATAAGTGAAATAATACTTAATAAATGTGTTCATTTCCTGAGCACTGGGTTGGAAGGTGTCAAAAGTTCTGGTAGTAAAGCCACAGAGACGACCTGAAGGTCAATAAGTCGGACACGTCTCTGAGATTAAACCATTCAGTCTGGTTTGCCTAAAAACAGTTGGGAGCAAGACTTAAAGTGCTGTCATGAAGTAAAGCAACTTTACTTTTAACTTTATTTTGCCCACTGGGTAATTCTTCCTCAGTTTACCTGATGCTGTCTGCGATGTCTTCTGTAATAATCGTTCAAGTCAAACGTATCCCGGTCCAGTATTAGCGCTTCCCTACAAATTTCACATCTTTTGACAATATTAAGCTCCGAACCTGGAAAAATGAACACAGTATGCCTTAACATATGAATCATGATCAGTGAATATCCTAGATAAATTCTTATTTTGCAGATTTTTGTTTTTCTTGGTCAGTGTAATAGTATCTAACTGCTCTGCTGATCTGTCAGGCTATGGCAAATCTCCCAACCTGACTCGATTTTTGCCTCGATCCATCTCTTCAGGCAGTAGAAATGAATGAACTGCAGACTTCCTGAACACAGGCAGGGTGAAAGCAGCGGGTTGTTTGGCGAACTATCGCCACAGTAGCAGATCCGACACTGTATCTCCTCATTAGACAACCTAGAAAGATTAGGAGTTGACACAATTCAAGTTCCTCCAGCAGATAAACCCTGCAGATAAGCATGTATAATATATAAAAAAATTATCTATTCATCATATGATCACCTTTGGTTGAGTCTGCATACGGTCTCTTTGTTGCTATCTTGTAGAGACTGGGACGTTTGGGCAGCAGTTGCCCCCTCCTGGACTGCTTGACAGTCTTGAATGTCTGCCTCATCATCCACATTCAGATCATCTAGCTGTCCAGAAGTACTTGGACTGTAGCACTCATTAGAAGACTGCAGTGTGTTAGTAGTACTAGTTTTACTCTGAACACCGTCCTCCTCCCCGCTGACCACACTAGACTGCCTCTGACAGAAGCTAGTCCTGTGTGAAGAGGCCAGGTCTGTCTGTGATGGCTGCGAGCCGCTTTGGAGCTTTTGGAGTTGTTGGGAGAAAGCCACAAAGCCCCCGTTGACTTTGTTTGGTGGCAGCAGGGCCGCACGAGGCTGCCTTGTTTGCTCCGGGAGCGGAGAGGGAATGCCGATAGGTGCTCTACCTGAAATTCTGGACCTGCTTAATCGCGATTTGACAGACTGCAGGCAATGTCGGCTGTGAGCGTTGCGAAAGACTGTCCTCGGAAAGCTGATCAAATCCCTCTCTCTGAATGTGTCCCAGCAGGAAGCAAATAAGTCATCTTCTCCCTCCTCCTTGTCCTCGCCCTCGTCCTCCTCCTCATCCTCGTCCTCCTCCTCGTCCTCCTTGTCCTCCTCCTCCTCAGATTCACTGGACAGTATATCAAATATGGAAAGACGTGGAACTGGGGTGGCACCTCCCAGGAAGTAGTCCCGAGTCTCAGCACTCAAGGGACACCCAGACTCTGTGATCCACGGGATGTTTGTTTTTCTGAAAAGGTGTTTCATCTTGTTCTTGCTCCTCAGGATGTCTTGGCTTTGTGTCGGTTTGCTTGCTCCCCCTTGGGTGGATCCGCTTAATACTCTGTCTTTCACACGCTCAGGCCTGTGCTTGTTGTGATACGTTGCGGGGTGTTCTTTATTGCCTTGGAAAAGGAGATGCAGTTCCAAAAGAAATCAAACATATTGGCTTGCAATAAAAACACAGCAGATATCAAATAACTGTTAATATTATGAAACAGCATAGAAGCTAAAAACACCAGGTAGTGAGAAATCTGGACTGTTGCATCCTGCCATAGCATGCAGCACAAAATGTACCCAAGAAAACTTACATTTGGATGCCAGGGGGGCTTTTCCTCTGTGGGGAATCTTTGAAGACACTGCCAGCTCCGCAGTCACGCTCTGGAGTCCGCCATTCCCTTGAAGGCAGGACAGCGGGCATTTATTCCACGGACCCCCTGAATCAGACGAATCACTTTCCCCAGAGCTGCAGGAGGACGACTGCAGGCGGCAGGAAAAGAGGTTTTGGAGTGTGAGGCTGTCTTGGAAAGCGGCATTACTGAAGAGGGGTGTTGGATGCTGTTATAATGCAACTGTTACACTACAGCTGGTGTCATTTCTGCTTCTACGTGGTGTAAATCCTTATTGTGGTGTTGTTACCTTTGAGGCCGTGCTTGCAGCAGACATGCCAGGAGTGTCTGGTCCCATCTCAATATCATCCCTCTCTCTATCCCAACTTTCATCCTGACAGATTCAAAAGAGGCAATGAGACAAAAGATGGAGAGGAGGAATGTTTTCTGTTGAACCGTTTCGCGACTCTCAGTACCTGATGGTGCAAATTCAGCCGCTTCCTTCGCACTCCAAACATGTTCAGAGGTACTGAGGATTTCAACGCCCTGTCGCTCCCTGTTTGAGGTATCGCTGAAACACAAAGTACTTTGCAAAGTCCGGGGCAGTAATAATGACAACATAACAGATGGCAGCCAGCTAGTGTGGAAGAATATTTGCAGGCGCAGATGCAATCAGGTGTGAGAAAGCAAGACTGCGGCAAGGTGTGATAACACCTGTATCCCCTGTCAGTTGTGGTGACTGCCTGTGGTAGGATGCTACTATTCTTTGAAACCACAAAACCAGTGTAATGTTACAGCCTCAGACAGGCAATTATACAAGTTTTTTTTATTTTTTACCACTAAAATATACCTCTGTTTTACATTCATCCTTAGATTGTGTTGAAATTTACATGAAAAATCAAATAACAGTAAAAACAAACAAAAAGGTTAATGGCAGATTTCTAATATTTTAAAGAATGCAATTTTACCATATATTTTCTAGCTAATTGTGTAGAGATTGTGCCCAAAATGCTAAATAACCGTGGTATTCTTTTGAAAAATGTACAACTGTCAATTGATAAAATACAGTAAGATTGATTTAGCTACAATTAAACGGATCATTTAGTCTTTACATTCAAAATTCAGCTTTAAGAGAGACAGCTTTAAATGGTTTAATTATGACGTTGTTAATAAAATAAAACATTTATCCCACTCACTGTTTAGACGGATCTGTGTGATGAATGAAGGAGGATGATGGCTGACAACATCCACACTGTTGTTGTTGACCGGATGACGCGTTTCCATGGAGACCCTTTGAACTTTTCAGTCGCCGCATTTTGTGCGTGACGTTGAACGTGAACGTGACGTTTTGCAATTTATTTTTAAAATAAACTAGCTTCAGTTCACACCTCATCTTAGATTATATATTATGGTTCCCTCTTGTAGATTTACCAAATTAGTAAATCAGCTCTTAAGAGATTTGCCCTCCCTCTCCCTAGCAACTGTTGCTATGCCCACTGTTGCTACCGTATGTGCGACCTTTTCTGTCGTGTTTTGATTAAACACAAAGGACTAAATATAATTAAAAAGCCACATTTGGCTTATTGCATGTTAAGGTTAATTAGCCTTTTAGCCTCACTTTCTCCTCCTCCTTCCTTCACTTCTTCATCTACAGCACCCAGTAGTAATGTTAGATTAATTTAAAGCTGCATTTGGCATATTAAGCTGCACTATCTACATAATAAGATACTGTATATTATTAATCTTTTGCTAAATGCATATAATTTTCACAATAGAATCTCTCAGCCTGTTATTCAGCCATTACAATTTATAGAGGCCCTAATTGATTTGGTGTTATGATAATGACATTTTGATAGTTTAAAATTATTATTAGAAGGAATTTTCCAGGGCCCCTTCTCACCTTTGGAGCCTATAAATTAGCACCCTTGGTCCCCCCCTCCCTTCCTATGCCCCTGGGTATGGGTTACCAAGGTTGGAAGAAGTACTCGAGTAAAAATAGCAATACCACAATGTAAAAATACTCAGACTAAGATTTCCACCTGGGTTAAAGATCAATGTACTAGGATCACAATATGCTGATACTAAAAGGTGAAGAAAATGTGCCCATTTTGCAGAAAGTCTCACATCAGAATAATATATATTAGATTATTTGAATACAGCTGGTAAAGGTGGAGTTTATTTTAATTATTTTTATACTGTAAAGTAGCTTGTGAAATTTCTCTGGATCTTTCCATCTGGATCTCGAAAGCCTCGTGACCACATCTAACAGATAAAAGCAAACACTCTGTGGTGTTTCAGTGGGACATTGGCATAACATCTGAGAGTGGTTTAAAAGATACCTGCTGCCATCACACATAGCTACAGTATGTGTGTGCCAGAGGAGCTGGAGCGCCAGTAGATTAGCAGAAGATCCGGGGCCAGGCTTCATTGAGTCACTCTCTTACTTCTCTGGCTCCCCGCGACTCTGCTGATCTCCCTGCAATCTCGTGTTAGGCCCCATTAATCTCACCTCCCCTTGCAGTCTGTTAAAGGGAGAGTGGGCCACACACTCACCTTTACTGTTTTCATTCTTTATATTCAGACAGCGGGGAAACACGAGGGAAGGCAGAGACGGGGGGAGCTCGGGCAGGGTTTGATTCAACGCCAGTGGAGGCATGTGTGTTTCTAGAGGTTGGGGGGGGGCGGGGGTTCAACCACTCGGCTATCTGTGACCACCTCGTCCATCACACCCACACTGACAGGAACCCTGCACCAAAACCAGTTTCCAGGGCCTCCCTCAGGTATTTCTCATTACCATTTGCAGAGAGGGAGCCTTTTAAAGTACAAATATGTCCTTTGGTGGGCTTGTTATATCTGCCAACTGAAGGATATATTTAGTTACATCACTCACAAGCTGAGATGTGTGATGTTGGCATGTCTTGATCCTGGCAAGTGTTGAATGTGGCAGCAAAGGATTACCATCCCGCTCTTCAAGACTGGTTAACCAGGGTTCTCTCTATAGCACAGCATGCTTCTTTAGGTATAAGAGTGAACATCTTCTTTCTAGAGGATAAATGACAATAGAAAAGCCAATCTCAATGAAATGATAAGCAAGCACTGTAGATAAAAAGACACACATTGCAGTGCATACAATAAAGATACCAAAAAGTTGTGTATTTTACAGGAAATAGGAAGACTTTGTTGAGTGTTTAAATGTATAAATAGGTCTAACAGGTCTTTATGAGTTTTCTTTACAGGGTTTAGAAAAAGGTATACAAATCAGAGGTGCTTTAGCAGTAAATATACTCAATGTTGACTGTAACTGTGTACACTTGTGCAGAAACCTCAAAAAGTAATCCCAAGTCACTTTACAGAGATAACTGCAATGCTGGGTTCTACCTCTTGAGTTAATATCTGTATATTGGTTGTGAATTAATCACACGATAAGAGAATAAGCAGATTATAGCTTATGCCAGATAAGCACATTATCAGTCAACTTAATAATGAGTATGAATCAGCACTAATGTGGTGGAAAATAAAAAGGCATTTAAACTATGACCACATGTCATCATAACAACAAATATAATCAATATTAATTGTTTTTAAAACCTTTAAATTTTCCTTTTAAATGACCCTTTCAGCAAATGTTGTAGTTTAGTTTAGTTTAATGATGATATGTATAACTTACAGATCTGAGTCACCTGAGAGCCATTTAACTTGTATGCCACAATCAAGCGCTGTGTAAAGTTAATTTCGCACTATACAGCATCCCTGATTGTAAATCTGACTGATAGGCCTGTAATTCTATTGACTGATCGAGGAAGAGGTCAGCTCTTCTCCATCTATCATTTCAAATGTCAAATGCCATGATCTGCAGAGCAGAGGAATTGGAATTTTATTGGCATCGAGCTTGTTTCTCTCGCATAATTATGAATGATTTAGGTATTAGTGCCTTCTTTCATCATAAATAATTCATTAAGCCTGCCTTCCACCCCCACTGTAAGCTTGCTCCTGTGCTCCGTCTGTTCTTCAGGATTTCAGCTGCGTCAAGCTGCACAGAGTTAAAACCACTGATACCGGAAACACGGCCACGACAGGGACAAAAACAGACCAAACGAAAAGGCGTGTATTTCCATTACTTTCACGCGTATTTTTTAAGTCTAAATAGATTTGGGTTTGCGCGCTTTGCAACAGAGGCTGCAAGCGTTGCGGCTGTTTAGGCTTTAATTTTGAAAGGCAGCACCGGAAGTCACCCATTTGATAGATTTTCCGGGCTTGACCCAGCGGCGCGGCAGGTCAGCGCTCCGTGTTGCGGCGCTGCGTGGCACTGGGACCGACCGGCTCTGACTGCAGCACACACACACACAGTCAGACACACACGGCCGGAGCTGCCGCCGACTCTCGGGCACGTTTGGCCGGAGAGCAGCAGCCGTCAGCCGGGCAGCGCTACCTGCTGCAGCCCGAGCCTGCGCCGCGCACACCCATGGGTGTCGCTGCTGTGAGCGCCTTCCCCTGCAGACGGACCGAGCGCCGCCGCTTTGATCGGTGCAGTTCGTTTTCAGAGTCGCTCGCTCGGGCTGCTCCGGACCGCCTGGAAGCGCGCAGACCGGTCGGCTGATCCGGACGGAGGGAGCACGGAGCCCTGCAGCAGAGGAGGAGGCGCGGATGTGATGCCAGAGCCGACCAGGAGATTGAAAAACACAACAAAGATCCAAGTCTAGAAAAGGTAATCTGTCCTTTTAGTGCAGCACTTTTCTGCTCCTCCTCAGCTGCGCCCGTTTGCATTATAAAGTTTATTTGATTGCGCCTTTCATAAAAAAAATGGTGGAGGTGTCCGGCTCCTGCAGCAGCCAATCTATAATCTATAATGCCTATATCTTCCCGCTGCTCAAAGGCAGAGCCCGGTCAGCCAGCTAAGCCAATAAACCCCCAGTAGTGTTTAATGAGATAGACTTAGCTGCTCCTTTGTGCACAGTAACAGGCAATCATTTGCCAGCAGACTGCAACATGTGTAATGGATTTTGATGACTTTCATATCAGGATCGTGCAACACATTGTTGTGTGTGTGTGTGTGTGTTTTTTCTCTAACATTACGTCGTCTACTGGTGACAGTCATTCATACATATCCTTCAAAGAGCAGGGAGGGTACTACATTTGCAGATTATTTTAAAAGAGAGGCCTTGCTGTGTCTAACGTGGAGAATATTATGATGTTAAGGTTATCACATATTCATTTGCACTCAAACATACACCAGTTGCTGTGTATGGTAGGTTACACACAGGGGATACTTGTCCTCTGTGTGTAACCTATATTTAGCGCATACACTCGGGGGTTGCCCACCCAGACAACAAGCTGTCCACAAAGTGAGGAGGTTTATTGGGAAGAAGCTGTTCTTACTTGTTCAATGGCTTGGGGCCAGCACCTACCTCACTCCGCACAGCCTATTATCTGACATCTGGTCTTTCTCGACAGGGACTTATGTGGTAATAGTATGTTTCAACAAAGGCCGTTAATCTGTGTAATGCCTGTTGTTTGGAAAAGGGAAAACGCTTATTTCCCTATGATCACCGTTCGGCGCTTTATATGGTGGAAAACCATTCCCCATCCACATTGGATGGGGAATGTGATGAGATGTGAAAAACCTTGGCAGTTGTTTGAGATGTTTTACGTTTCTTACTTTGCGTGGTGAGGATTAAAAGGTGGGTGCAGATTTGTAAAATAGCAAAACTGTCACAGGGAAAGAAGTCGTTTTCAGGGCATTGCTTACACACACTCTTACAATCACAAGCTACACCTTTATGGCACCCAGAAAACTGCTGTGATAAAGCATTTATCAGAAAAATAGGTCTGCAGACTGGTTAGATTTGGGCTCCAGAACTCATGGTTTTTGTATGAGGATGGAGATGACTGCTGTCTCGCTGTACTTTTTAAAATTTTTTTTATTCAAGTTCTTGGTTGTCAGCTTGGCTCGGCGTAGATAAAAGACAGTCATCCTCAAAGCGTTCTCCCAGCACATCAATGACATGCGCTAGTTTTCTGCTTCTCTCTTGCTACCCCACTCCTGACACACATCTGCGGGTTCACACTGTGGAGGTTTTCCATTATGAGATCATGATGTTTTTCTTTTTGTAGCCGACCAGGCCTAAACTTTTTGTCTTTCAGTGCTTATCGCCCTCCGCTCAGGAGGAGAGGGGGGTTAGAGACACGGCCTTGTTTTCCACAGCTCGAGCCAACACAGTCCCTCCTGTCACGCTTGCTGACAGGCCAAAGGTCAAGCCGAAAAGATTGGGCTGCAGCAAATGGGTGCTTGATTTTTCTGAAACGTAAGTTGACAGAGCAGCCTTGGGTTTCACACTGTGCTTAAGAGATGTACAGTATGAATAAAACATGGCTCCGATCCTTGAACCAAAACTGACACTGAAAGTAGGCACCCTGAACTCACCGCGCCTGTGCTGCACCAGATGAAATGTAATTTACAGCTGTGAGCAAAATCGTTAGTGCAGTTATTATATGATTAATTATGAAGCCCTAATCGAGGAGAATTGTCAGAAATTCCATTTACACATAATGTGAAAACTCATTTTCTTCAACAGAAACGAGACACTAAAGCTCTTAATGCCATTAGAAAGAACTACTTGTGATTTTTTACATTTATCCCATATTGTTGATTGGCATGTTTTTTTTTTGTTTTCAATGCAAAGACTGTTTGTTGTATCCATTTTATAGCAAATCTCAGCAATAGTAGGGGAGAAACTGTCCTCAGCATCAGTCAGTTCAGTAAATGCCCTAAAACAATGGAGCTGGGTAAACAAAACATCGGGAGACCGCTGTTTGTTTCTCGTATCCAGCTGACAGTTTTTAGTATGACCACGATTATTCCCTAACTTCATCCATGTGTTTATGTAGTAACCATGACGACAGAGGTCCCCCTGACCTTAACAAAGCGGTAATTTTGACCCAAACCGAGATGTTTCCCCAAGCCTAACCAAGCCATTTTTGTGCCTAAACCTAACCAAACGTTAACCGTAGCGTTGTCACAACAGAAAACCAAACTAATTTTTCAGCAGTGATTTGTAATTGTATGGGAAAGTACACACAAATGATGTTGCCCGCCGAGCGTGAACGTCAGATCAGAAAATGATTCTAAATGTTGTTCTAGAGGACACAGGCAAACAACAAGTTTAGTAGTTTCATTTTGTAAAAGGGGGGGTTCAGTGTAGACGTCACAGTTTCTGAGCTAACTGTAGTCCAGATAGAACCTGATGTAAGGCGGCCACAGGTTATTCTTACATTACAGGCAAGAATGACTTCGCCTGAACAGAAAGCCTCTTGTTTCAGCATGGCTGTCATTCTCTTCACCTAATCCCACAGCTGAAATGTTCACACTGATTCCACGTGTCATTGAAAGTCTTTCATTGAAAAGTAGAAAACCACAGATTAAATCAGGAGTGGACAAGAAGGGCTAAAGAAATAGCAGCACACTGTCTTATTATAACACTTATAGATTGATATAAGTATAACTTTAAAGTCTTTTAAAGTTTTCCTTTTTGAAGTGCCAGCAGCAGCTGTTTATAGACAGTTTTATACAACTTACACTAGTAACAAATTTACATCTGAAGTACGGCTTCGGATGTAAATCTGTATTCTTTCAAGTGGTTGGAGTTAATTAAGAGACTTCTAACTGCGCGAGACTTTGACTGTGCCTTCAGATATGAAAAGATCTGTTGTTTAATGAGTTAAAACGGCTCTTTTGATGTGCATCCATGACCAAGCCAGACAGCGCTCGGTGTCGCACTCTGAATTGTATCAGCTCTAAAAATGTGCTATTATCTTCCTGTGCGGGGAATAAAGGTGTCTTCCTCAGGGGTGTGTTGATTCATTTTCCTAAGCGCTGAGGGAAATAGCACTCTTTATGCTGTTTTAATCAGGAAAAGCAGTCAAGGAAACCAGGAAAGCCTATTGGAAAAAAAAAGTGCTTAGCTTTTTAGTTTAGTATGTACGTGTGCATGTATGTGTGCGCCGTAGTATGAACAGCGTAATCATCAGTTTGGAAAAAAATATGCAGTGTAAAGGGAATTGAAATTGATATTTTGGTCATAATTTATTTCCCTCTCGGCCAGTAACTCATTCCTGCGCTCCAACAGTGGGCCGGGCAGTCATATTAGAAAAGCAAGGCGAGGGGGACCACAGTTCAGCGTCATCGAGAGTGTGCCAGTAGAAATTGGGCTACCTCAGAGAAACACCAGCAGCGGCGGTAACGTGTTGAGAAATCTGTGGATAAAAATATTCCTGATAGCCCGTAAAACATTCTGAAATTGCCTCATTTGGAGGAGCCGACGGAGCGCTGAACTCACTTTAATGAGGGACAGATTCTCCCCAGGCATGTCCCTCATTTCGGTGTGGCCCTTTGATTATGTAATAATGATGCGAAAAAGGCGTCTCCTCGGCGCCTCATTTTTTCTTGTTAGCGAGCGGAACCAGAGGTGAGCCGGTCCGTTTCATCTCAACCGCAGTTAGCCGCCGCTACTCCTTTTTGTCTCCCGTGCTGCTGGGAGTCGGTGACATTTATTAAGTTGTGATGGGTTCATTTTGACCGCGTTTCTCACCTACTTGTACGACACTGCCTTTGACTCGGCAGAGATTTTGATGCTTGTGTTAGAAATCCGCCGCCACGGTTCAGCTTCAGACAATTGAGGTTGTTCCAGCGGTATTATCTGTCACAAACACCACTTCGTATAGATTTCTGTGGCTGTGTTATTGAGGGTGCTTTTTTCGACAAAACCACAACAACAATGCGACAGTATTTTGACTATGTGCTGTTTGTGTGGGAAACGGCCTGTGATTTCAGACCCACCAAAATAGACTTGAAGAAAGGTGCTGGTGAGACAGTTTTGTATTTTGTGTACATGCTGTTGCCTGTTTCTCTTCAAAGGAAGTTGGATTTACACCTTAAAAAGAATCCGGCAGCTCAACCAAAAATACAGCGCGAGGATCAAAGTGCTTATGATATGTGGGCCCAGTTACGCTTTCGTAACAACAAATGGGAGCACGGCATCAATATATTATAACTCGAGGTTTGTGTTTTTTTACTTAATAATTTAGTCTGCCTGCTTTTCAGCATTGTGTTTTGTACATCCGGCAGAAGCATGTGTTCAGTTTCACTGAGTCGCTGCTCACAGATCATTATGGTAGCACGGCAGCTATTACAGCACTGCTATACGTCCCACAAGAGAAGGTGTGTAACAAGATCTGCTGTTTAAAACCAGAAGGGCTGATGGCCTGCCTGTTGAGAATATACAAGTCTGTTATTCATACCCTCCTCTTTCCCTCCTGTTTCCTTGACTGCTTCTCTCCATTGAAAACCTCCATGTGATGTGTAAAGCATGCAAAACAACTCATTTGTTTTTACCTACATGGAAATTTCAGATGAATAATTACAGTAATAAATGCACAAATAGCTGCATGCATGGGTCACAGTCTGCTGTGTGCACGACATCTACCTGTGGAAGCCAAACACCAGGACTAATAAGACGACTCCTCTAACTACTTCTGTTACTAATAATCATAATCATTATCCTAATCAAAATTGACTTGCTGGCACGCTGCGTTTGCACTGTGAACAACAAACGGCGCTTTGAAAACAGTGGAAAGCCACTTGGCTGAAATGGAGTACAGCTGCTGGCTCAAGTGGTCTGTGAATGCCTCGCAGAAGAAGTGGTGTTTTTTTATTTTTTTTATTTGGCATGTTAGTGTGGATGTAGAAAATTATTTTTTTAAAGAGCTCACAAGGCCTTAAAAAGATGCTGATGTTAAACAACATGTTTAAATTGATATATTTTCATGAACATGGCCTGACACCAGAGGCCTGTTCTTGCTGAGCCTGGGATGTGTGGCAAGGCATTTCTACCCATTTCCCCGTAGTTTGCACTGATATATTTCACATTGGCAGTTACTGCTGCGACTGGAGTCTCTGAGCTTATTGCTGCATTGCAGCTTTAATGAAATCAAGTTAATCACTCCTCTCTGGACAAGTGGAAGTGTTACATGCATTCTTTTAAGTGCTCTACCTCCTAAATTACATGACATTACCTGATTCTGCCGAGATGGCTAGGCTGTTAGATAACAAAGATTGGCTATGCGGCTGTATCCAATCAGTCTGCCACTCAAACTTCCCCCTGGGGAACCAGAGATCCCTGTTAGCCTATTAGGCAGCTGCTTAAGCCAGCCCCAGCTGCTGAAGGCAGATGAATGGCAGAGTATTCATCAGCCTTGAAAGCTACGTCTCTTAGCTGGAACAACAGCCGTGACACAGACAACCTTCACTTTGCAGCGCTGTCAGGAGCGACCTGTGACCTCCGTCGTTACCTCTCCTTGATTTTTATGGTGAAAGTGCATAGTTTCACCCCCACCAGTAGTCTCTGCGACTGCTTCCTTCTGTGCACACGAGAGACATCATCATCCAAGTACTGCGCTGCTCACTCACAGCATCTGGTGTCACTATTAGCAGATTAGCAGAGACTTTGCCATGAAAGCTGTGTATTTCTAACTGGCCGCCATAATGGGTTCAGCACAAGACAAATGGGGTTACCACCATGTCACCTCCTTAATGCTTTTACTTTGACACTGCTGCTGCCAGGGCTTTGTGATGTGATCTGTGGGCTGGCGTGATGCTGTCGATGAAACACTGGTGCTCTGTCATATCTAAATGGCTCCACTGTTGCTCTGTGATGTGAAGTGCCTTTAATGGGTTAACTTCATTATAATTTGCCAGGCATTTCTGTGTCTGAAGAGCACAGTGGACACGTTGTTAATACAGCTGCTCCCATTGGCTTTGTGCGCTGGATGGGGTGTGACGACGAGTGTAGGAGTGCAGGAGAAAAAGGATTTTATGAAAAGTAGCATTGTTTTGAGTCTGGGCCAGCACTGTTTTCAATGATGCCCCTTGTATTAAGGAACTACAATAAATACAGGGCTGTAAATCCTAATTTTTTTTAGGATGTAAGGAAAATAATTCCAGTCCAGCAGCTGACGAAGATACAGATCCAACCGTAACCGCATGTTAAGTTGCATCTCAGCTGCTGTAATAAAATCAGACATGGTTGATAATGTGTCTCAATCAGACCCATCTAGTGTACTGTGTTACCAACCACTCTTCTCAAGGTCATAAAAATAGTTTGAAATTTACCACCATACGACAGTTTACCACCATTGTTTGGATTATTCACAGTTTTGTTCACACATTTTGTTCGTTGATGGTATTAGTTTCTTATCAGTTGGCTGCTTTCTGGTTCTGTCATTATGTACCTGATATCAGATCCTATGCCTTATCGTGTAGCCCCGTCATAGCCAAAGAGTCTGCAGTCTGGTTTTCATTACGTCTGCTCACTTCCACATCCCTGTGCTAATATGATCTGAGCTATTTATTATTTTTGACAGAGGAAAAAATGGGAATCTGTTTTTTGTGCAATGCAGTGCCTTTGAAAAGTTAAAAAAACACTTTTTTTAAATCCCTGTAGTGTGTCTCCAGTCAAAACACTGCCCAGTGTTTGTTTGTTTTCCAATATTGCCAGTCTGGAAGGAGAGAGTTATTGATTATTAGTGACAGAAAGTCAGTTGACGACGATTTAAAAAAATTGATTAATTGTCTCAGGCAATTTCTCAAAAAAAATGGTAAACGTTTGTAGAATCTGGCTTTTCAAATTAGAAAGTATGTCCAACTAAATAAAGGACTTTGATGTAACTTTCCCACTGCTTTGAAGAACCTTTTTTTCTTTGATAAGTTTTTTTTCATTTTCACACATTAAGTGTCCTCAGATAAACTACACATAAAACTCAATGAGAAGTTGGCCTCTGCATTTTTTTTATATTTAGTGGGTTTTCCATATTTTTCTCTCGTTCATATCAAAAACTGACAAAAACAGTTAAAAAGCCCTTTGAGTTTTTTTTTAATGCTTTTGTTGGCCTTAACGACCTGGCAACAGACATCTTTCCGTATTTTGATGTTTTATGTCAAAATCAGTAAATAACAATCAGTAAAAACATAATCCACAGATCAATCGTAATGAATATCACCAATAGTTTCATTCTTATTCATTTTTGTGTTCCCAGTTTCATTTTAATAGATTGAATACAGCAGAATTTACAAATGACAGATTTTAACACCTAAAAAAATGAGATGAAGATTAGACACCATTGGCCTTCTTGTTGTGCAGAGTAATTTTCAAGTGCATTGAAATACTTTAGCTACTTAAAATTTGATATACGAAACAAGTAGCCTTATATTTGCTGGTAGTATGGCCACAAAATCACGATCAAATAATTTCGAGGTTGCACTCTTCAGGCATGTACTTTTGATTAAATGAATCAAAGCTACGTAAAGTGGCCCTTGCTCTGCACACTTTCAGTCTGGAGCCCTGTAACGCTACGTGGCACAGTATGCAGGCTATTTTTAAGACTCCTTTTAGCTAAACTATTGTATTTTACTCGGGCCAAGATGGTTTCACTCCGGGCCACGCACACTTGTAAATTTCAAAAGGGAAAGTAAGCAGGGATCAAAAAGATGTGCTCAGTTTTCTCAGTTCAACCAAATGTCAGATTACTGACCACAGTGCACGCAGCTGCGTGGGTTTGTCCTTCACAAAAGAAAAGTCTCCGCTCTCGCTTTACTGTGGGATCTACAGTGCCGTACCCCTTGGTGGCACTTAGTGTAATGTAAGGATAATACTATTTGTCCGAAACAGTATTGTAAAGATCCTGTAGTGTTCTGTGTGAGAAGCTCCTCAAAGTGCATTAAAACCATTTTCCAGTTCTCTGTGATGTGAAAAGATAAATGGCCTTGTTGATAGAGTCCACACACGGCACTGAGGCCAGCTTCACTGAGTGGCTTTCTTCAGCAGTGGCTTGTTTTTAAGGTAGGGGAGTGGTCTGCTGCTTAGCCTCCAGTCACCAAAATACGTCCTTGTTCAGGCACGAGACTTCATTGTGTTAGCGGTCAGAACACAGAGTCCCCTCTGAGTCTTTCTAAAAATACCCCGTACCACCTCTGCCCCAAACTGCACACCAAGGGGCAAGAATAAAGAGGCTGGGTGAGTAAACATGCAAATGTGCAGCACTGAGCAGAGCGTAAAAGCATTTCTCTATAAAGTATAAAGAACCAGCTGAGCTACTAATTCAGACAACCGACAGAGCCTCTGAGATAAGAGGTTGGCCCTCCTGAGTGAACATGGCAGCTTACAGTATCGTCTCTTAAACAAAAATCATCTGATGCCAATTAGAATTTGCAAAAGCCGACTCTTTCGAGGCTGGCAAACTTTTCGACGACGAGCATGAATTTACGAAGAGGAAGACGACCGGTGTGCCGGTGGAGCTTCTGAATGCGCATGTTTTTTTCAATCCGTGCAGTGACAGAATCAGAATCAGAAAACTTTATTTATCCCAGGGGGAAATTAGGTTCCACTTTCATTTGAAATTTACTATATTTATCATAATAGAATTATACACCTATTATTTGTGCAGGATCCCCCCTCGAATTTTTTCATCCACACACACAAAACCATGTTGTGAAATAGCCTGCCCATTAGAAACATGCAAACTGGGTGGGGACAGGGATTGCATTTATTGTTAAATAAATGCAATCTCTGTCCCCGCCTTTTGCCGCTCATTTGCGGTACGTCTATTTTTTAGTATTTTTGACAGTAATGTGCTGTCACAACCGTTCTTGCATCTTTAATCCTGAATATTATGGCGTCTATATGGCAGTCTATTGAAAAAACTTCTGCACTGTCAAGGAAATCCTCCTTTATGTATTCTCCTTTCCCATGTGTAGCAATACACTCTGAAACTTTAGGCCTCTGTAGCCCGAGGTAAACGATGTTCTTCATGCATATTTTGCCACAGCCCTCTTGATTGTCTCAGCTTGATCGGACTCACCTTTGAAGCTTTTCTCATGTTTAGTTTCATGCACATGATTTAAGTCCATTTGACCCCTTAGAGGGAATGGTCACTGCAAATCAATACAAAGTTGTTCTGAGTGATTGCCTTTATCCTGTGGTGAAACATCTCCATCATGGCGAGGGCTCACTGAAGGGTTTGATGAGGATGAAAGTGATGTAAATCATATGCTATGGCCTTCACAGTCACCACATTTCAACCCAACCCAACTGAACACCTATGGGAGATTTTGGAGCGACGTGTCATACAGCGCTCTTCTCCACCATCATCAAAACACCACATGAGGGAATATCTTTTAAGTATTGTGTTCATCCCTCCAGTGGAGTTAAGAGACTTTGAGAATCAGTGCCAAAATGAAAGTGGCTTAGCGACCCTTATTGTAATGTACATGATAATGTTGGTGATTTATATTTTTATGAAGATCCATTAACATTTTTGCTCTTAGTCCCCATGTGTTTTTATTTATTTCTTTTTTTTAAAAAACCTGAAACAATGTGCTCTCCGAATGTTTGAAGGAAGGGTGCCTGATTGCTTGATAGCCGTTTTCCCAGAGCTGAAAACACTCAGGGAGTGCCAGCCTTCCCTCAAGGTCAGGGTCAGCCAGTTTCACAGTGGGCGACAGGAAGCCAGAGGGACTGCCATCTCTAAATGCCTAATGAGCCTCTAATTGATATCCAGCTGAAAACCCCACAGAGTGTTAATGCCACTTCCAAGCAAACTATATTAGGCTCCCTCTTCATTTAGCCAACAAGACATGGGAGGGCCTGAAGCATACATTTTTAACATGGAGTCACAGATAATGAGCGCTAAAGACATCGTGGTCGGGTAGAGAAACTCAGTGTTGTCACCATGTAAACACAAACACATTTATACATACTCCCTCTATGCTCTCTGTTCATTTTGAAGTAAAAACAGGAGAAAATGTTCTTTCTTCACTCCGTTCCTCTTCTGTTGGTCAGGTTGTATGCCCGGGATCTGGACATAAAGAGAGACACGGAAACACATTTCTGCGGAGGCTTCACCGCCATGTTAGCCGCAGTATTACGGGCTGAGTAATATTCCCATCATCTCCCACTCTTTTATGAGATGTAACTGCTGTAATGAGATGGATTTCAAGAAAGGGGCTAATCTGAGGGAATGCTTTAAACCCGCTTCCGAGCCATATCCCATTCTCCACGCTTTGAAGGCTCCAGCCCCTTTGCCAGGACAGCTTTCGGGCTGTATTTGCCTAAATGTTTCATTCATCTTGATCAACACCGAAGAACAAGATAAAGCCAAGGCCCAGAATGACGGTGGCTGTAAAGAAACTGCAGTTTTTCGTGCTTTGTGACTAGTGTAGACCAGCAGATGGCACGTCTTTGTATAGAAAGGTTAGTTTTGTATAAAGTCAGTCCCTTTTAATTCAGCATGCTCAGATAAAGGCTCGAAACATGTCATTCAAACTTGTACCTGCCACTTAAAGCACAGACACCTGCCAGGCTGCTGCTCAGATGTTCTATATTTGTTTCGCATGATAAAGCGGTAAGTACATTTGAGGTGGGCTTCTTAAAATGTAAGTCGGTGTTGGAAATGGTTATGTTGTTCAACAGCTTATTCTGATTTTTCATAGCCTTGGCAGTCCAAAACCTTTACGTTTCGACGACACACAGAGCTTTTCAGCCTCCTTCTGCTGGCTCTCCACACGGCAACATTAACAACGTGTTTTAATGAGCCGAGCTCTCGGTGCAAGAGGCAGCATTTGTCTTTTTTGAGAGGAGGATAAAAAGGGCACTTTCGCTTTAAGGATGTTGAAACAGGTGAAACAAAGTTTGTGTTGGTTTTTAACATTAATCCTTAGTTAGTTAGAGAGAATAGATCAAACAACACACAGTAAACAGTGAAAATGAAATCATGATATATAATGATTCTAAGTTAAACCATATTTAGAACAAAAATGTAACACTGGCAAATATAAGACTGAATTGGCTATCAAATTTTTAGGGCCAGCTATAAAATTGATGAGACATCTGAGTAGAGGTCAGAAGTGCAGACGGCAACTAAATGCGGCAGCACCGACCGCTCTAACAGCTGGTGTCTGTAGTGCTTGTGCCAAAGTGGCTGCTTCTGGTCTAAATCGTACATTACAGAAAAGCATATTCACGAAGGAGACTTTTTTTTAAAGCCTGTTTATTTCTAAAAACTCGTTCCAATTAGCCCTCTTTTTGTTTGACCTCAGACTGAAGCATGGGCTTAAGATAGCATTGATTTCACTTTCAACACACAATTAAAAGAGTCACCTTATTAGCCAGAAATGTGTCTTTGCTCGTTCTCTTGATGTCTTGTTTTGGCTGATGTAACTTAAATTAACTGGTGATAACAATGGTAGGTGATTTTTTCTTTTTTCTTTTCTTTTTTTTATATATGTAAGTAATTGGTCCGCAGTGCCTAGTGTTTTATTTCCCAGACCTTTGACAAAGAGAAAATATGGTCAGGGGAGATCTCAGACACCTTGTTCAGAGCGTGGAGTCTGGTCTAAGCAGGCCAATTTATCTGAGTACCTATTTCTCAAACTGGCAGAAGGAGTCTGAGACAGAGCAGCGGTTCCTTCATGATTGCGGAGCAGTGCGCTTTTAGCCAGCGCGAAATGGGCGAACGCGAACAGCGAGACTTTACACAGAGGCATTTGTATTACATGAAAGCTTAAACACTCATGGCCTCTGAGAAGGAGATGAGAGGGAGCGCTTAAATGCCAAATTTATCAGTGAAACGGGGACTTAAGAGTGTCGGCCGCATAATTTGTTTTGATTGTATTTCTGGCCTTTTCAGTTAATAATACAGATACCCAGTGGACAAAGGAGAATTATGCATTCTGCCACATGATTGAGACTTGAATGGGCTTTCTATGGGACTGAGATTTCAGTGGATGTTGTTTTTTTCTAATTTAAAGCCCTTTTTTTCGGCCTCAGCAATCCATATCGTTGTAAACCAGACGAACAGCACAGGGTGACGTTTGGCCCTTGTTTCTCTTCTAATCATCGTCTGCTGGGGGGACAGCTGCCCGGGCTCCGTGACCCCTCTAGCTTCAAGTGACAAGGGGAGTCGACATTGGGAAATGTCCTTCTGTGGCCATATTTCTTTAACCCCAAACCATTAGCTGTCTTGTCCACTAAAGAGTTTTTCACACACGCGCATGCATAAAAACTTGCACAACCAAACCTTTTCAGACATGTCTGGTTTGAAAAAAATCCAACAAAAGTCCGAATTAGACAGCAATTTGTGTTTGATTGAGGAGATGGTGTTTCGTTCAAATATCCCTGTGTGTGATTTCACAAACATTTTATTCACTTAAAATTAAAAAACCCAAATGTTACCCCAAGTATGGCTTCACATAAGCGAACCCCCTCTAAGACTGCAAAGCCCCAAATAAATACATTTCAATATATAATCAATATATAATACAATCAAACTGAGAGCTGTGGAGATATGACTTTCCTGCTGCCTCTCATTATTATTGCTGTAACTTATTTAGACTCCCATTGGTTTGCTCAGCTTAATTAATGTGTTGGCAAGTCGGTGTGAAATTCAGATTAAGTCTTATAAAGTGTTCCCTACAGAGAGCATTGTGCAAACTATAATTAGAAAATTAAAAAAAAAGAAGCAGAAAGTCCATGTGACACCCTTGAGGAAAACCTGATTATTGTGTCGCGGTTTTGTCTGAAGACTCCTCTTGTGCAGAAGTGACATCCTGCCTCCTTTCAAAATCTTCGTCTTAGTCGTGCTTCATGAGGAAATCGGCTGCGCTTTAGGAAAGAAGGCTGAAGCTGGAGGACGCCGCAGAGGGTCGGTGCGAAGCTTGAATTAATTTGTCGAATTACACCGGGAGACGTCTTTTTGTTTTTGGTGTTGACACTTAAGGAATTGTTTGTTTAACAAATACTGGAGCATTACTCTCATAACTTAATTTTATAACCAAGTAATGTCCTCTATCCAAAAGTGTGGGCTAATTAATTCTCTAAAGAGCAACTTCACTGCCAGTCGTGCTTATGTAATTGCCTGATAACCCTGAACATATGTTTCTGTGGGCCAGTGCAGCTTTAACCAATCAAACTTTATAAAGATTATTTCAGGACAGTATTTGTTTTATTGCTTGTTTGTATCGGGGATGGAAGAGAATATGAAAGATAAATGTGAAAAACTGGATTCCACCACATGTTTTATGACAAGGTTAAATACAAAATGAGGTGTCAGTGCTTAAAATTGTTTTGCAGACTTTGTTTTGTAGCAAGCAGCTAAACATGGAATCCCCCCCCCCTCCCATTTTAGTGTCAGTCACATGACTGCAAACATCTCCCACACAGAAATTTCAGACTCCCCGTCCTAAACCCACCAGCTAATGACATAATGACACATTTGGTCAGAGTGCTTAGGAACAGAGTGGCTCTGCATCCCAACTCTGAAAGCAGCACTTTATGTCAGATCCACCCTGTGAAGAGGGCGACAACTGTCGACTGTCCCGGCCTGCCCTTTGACAACCAGCCCTTGTAGGTACCCCAAACGGCGTTGTTTGCATCACTGACCGCCGTGTTTTCTCTGCTGGAAAAAGATCATCAGCAGAGTGAGCGGTGACAGTCCGCTGCGTCGACGTGCCAAGCCACTGAGCAGGATGTCAAATTGGGCCTGCCGCTTCTGCTGTGTGTCAATACAAGGCTCTCTCAGTCCGTTGCTCGCCTCGAGTTCAAGTTTTCCTTTTCACTGTGGTTGCCTTTGTAGAGAGCTGTTGGGTGTCCCCTCTGGAGAGGGATCGGGGCTGTGCTTCGGCCCAGCGAAATGTAGCGCCTCACTGCCCTCAAAGCCGGATTTGGAGACCTGCCTGCTGTCTACTCATGGTGAGTCATCTCTCAAGTTACATGGCCGGGACATCTTTACATCTATTGCTACATCGCACCAAGGCCATCATGCAGAGCAACAATAGGTGTGTTGTCAACCTCATGTTTTGTAAGTAGGCAAAGGACAATAACACACCTACATTGTGTTACATTCATTATCTCATTGATTGAAAGCCTTTTTAAGCAGACACGTTTTGTTATTGTTATTGTTTTTTTTATGACTGAAATTCATTATCAACCTTTTACAATTTGACGACCTTTTAAAAATGATTGTTTAACCTTTTTAGTGAGGTAAAACACACACTTTAGGCTTTTCTTATCAGTCAGTTTCATCTTGGCATTTTATCTTTTAGAAAAAAAACATTCAACTTCAACAATATAAAACAAGCTCTTGCCAGATTTCATCATTTGTTAAAAATACTGTGCATCATTCTAACATGATTCTAACATGATGGTAGAAATAGATCATAAATAACTTTTCCTTTTGCTTTTTTTCTAAATTTAAGCTCTAACCTCTTAGTGTTTTAAGCTTATTGTTTGCTTGTTAACAGTGCTACTGAGAATTTTGTTGAAACAGATTGGTCAGCTCATTTTCTAGACATCCTTAGATCTTTTACACATATATATAATCATGACGGGAGGAGGAAAGTTGGTGCTGCCAAATAACTCAGCTGTTTATCCAGGAAAACTCTATCAACAGGAATTAGATTCATGTTGCCTGCCTCTGTTTCGATTGTAAATTTTTTACAATACGTGCTGCGGAGGTTCTGTCGTCTCTTCAAGAAGCTGTCTTTCAGAAAAAGTCTTATTTTAAAGAAGTGTCCCAAGTACTGATCGATGTGTCGGCTCGGGGCCATATGTAATTACTCTGTGACTGGCCAGCCATGAAATTGTTGTTTGGCTCTGAAATGGATCCAAAGTCATTTCATAAGAAGTTTTTCAGAGCAAGGCCTTCTGGTTCTGCCATAGTCAAAATGAGTAAGATGGCGGCAGCACCAGGAGTTGGTAAAATGATGGACTCGGACGATAAATACGCTTGAGGTGAGTTCACAAAGGCGTCTGACCGACCTCTGCAGTCTTGTCACCAGCGTTTAAAACGGTCTCATCCGCACACTGTGGTCTGTTTAGTTTTTAAAGCGTGTGTCTGCAGACAAACAACTTGTGTCAGCTGTTAAAGGGCGTGTGGATCCGCAGAGAGGTATGCGGAGCGACAGTCTCTGGCTCGCATGTATGCAGCTGTGGCCCGTAAGATGCGGGCCGGCAAATGGAGTGAAAGAGTAGTCCTATTAAACCCTGGCTCTCCTCTGAGGAAGAGGCTAACAGCTCTGAACGCTGGCCTCTCGCTCCCTGGTAGAAAGTGCTGACACAAATTTTTGTCTGACTGAAATGCCTTCTGACCGCATGACACTGGCTCTTTTCTTCCTCTGAGATTCCACCACCGTAAAGCTCTCTTTACACAAAAGAGACACAGTCTGCAAATGCTGCTTAGGAGGTGGCATAAATTATAATCGTACCATAAAGTGGCCCAAAGGTCTGCATTACTCACATTTGAGAGGGTGAGGAAGGAATTTCTTTGTTTGGGCAGTTAATTGGGTTTATGCGCGTAAAACCTTTCATTTTTCATCTCCTGCGCATTACACTTCCTGGGGCTTTGTATACACATATGTTCTTCCGCATCCATTCAGAGATGCACAAATCCTATAATTCGCAAGTGTCCAGGACCAGAGAAAGGTTGCCTTGTCCCCTTTGGCATGCAGCCTTGATCTGTCAGTTTGTGATTGACGGGGCACGGCTCCTGTGTTGGTCACTGGTGCGGAGATGCAGAAACATGACAGTGTCTCCAGGCACATTAAGTACTGGATTCTAGTCCTCCAATTGTGCATGTCATCAAATGTGATGTGCTCTTAACCTCAGGAAACCCGTGGCGGCGGCAGTGGTTTGCACTATATTTTTCAACGTGGAGAAGCCACAGTCACTAATTTCCACAAGCCTCAGATTGCCGTTACAGTAAAACGACCGCTGGTATTAGTCATGCTTTGACCAATCAGGTGCTTCGGGGCTTAAAATCTCCTCTGAGTGCTCAAGGGGACGATGATGAGAGTGATCAGTGTTGTCAAGTTGTTGGAGGGGATCTGAAGAAGATGGTCGCTCCCCAGTGGGTTGTGTGGGTGGTTAGCTACAGCCCACAGCTACTGAGGGGGAGCTGTGTCAAATCTGACACGCTGAAACCCACAAACGCCAACAGTGACAGCCAGTTGTGACAAAAACCAATTTACAGGCAGGATGAATTCTGTTTGAATTGTGGGGGGAGCTGTCCTCTCTGCCTTGATCTTGTTGCTTTAGTTTTTTAGTCATCTGTGTAGGGTTGTAGGAAGGCTAGTTTCTCTTCGGGCTCTGTTCGAACTTGTACTCGCGAATCTGCCAAAGATTCATATGCAGATCAAACAAGGGTTTATTTTTCCATGCTGCTGGAATGCACAAGGAACATGATGTGGGTTGGATACACCGCGTTGCTTTGTCTTAAACATAATACAGAGGCTTTGCCCATTTGTTTTGAGATGAATGGATAAAGACTGAGGAATTCCATGCCAGCACCTCCATCATTTCCAATGTAGTGTGCTCAGACAGACCTTGGCAGGGCACATGTGTGACACATAGACAAAACTCTCACAGAGACCCGGGCTCAATTCCTGGTAGGGCTACCTCAGGCTTAGTCATGCATTCCTGCTAACATTGGTGGGAGTTTGGTGGGAAGCCGATGAGGGATTGTTTCTTGACACTGCCTCAGTAAGTCCAGAGGGGTGGGGATCCAGGATAAACAGCTTGAACTTCAAGGATAACCTCAACAACCTACTTGAGAAGTATCTCACTAGCAAGAGAAAAAGAAGTGGAGGGGAAACGTATCATATTTATCTGGGGGACAGCCAACCTAACCTGATGCTTTACAGTGATGCTCTACAGTGTCTTCTGGCTTGTGTACTTATAGCTATAGTCAAATGGACATGCGGCTCATTAAAACATTTCAGGCTGATGGCTTTGAAGCTGGGCACGTTGGTGAGCTCTCGACTCTTTGGCTTGAGACGGGAGGCAGCTGCATTGGCTTTGAGCAGAGAATCTGCTGTTTGTCATATGAAGAAGACTGTTTGTTTGTCAGAAGGGTTTTGCATATGTAAATGTTTTCAGCTGGAGAAGGATGATCAGAAAAATCCGGCTATAACTAAAAGCCTTCAATTTAACAGCAGACTTCAGCTGTCCATCTTTGAGCTGTGTGATTAAACATAATGTTGCCCGGCTTCCATGCGGTCTCTGTAGTGGCTTGCAAAGTCCACAATGTACAAGCCAACACAGGAAATGAAGGGCACAGAAATCAGTCTGTACTAATGTAATGTGTGGTTTGAGAAGCAACACGGCATGAACAGCGTGAAAAGCAAATCTGCATTGTAGTCTAGACTGAGCTGTGCCGCAATTTCCTCCACATTTTTTTTTCTCGTTTCACTTCATGCATAATAATCGTGGGGGTAGAAGATACGGCCCGGCGAAATTGTTGTGAATTATTTTTCATTCTGTCAAAATTGGGACTTCTTTTTTGCCACTCCGAAAACTCTTTCAAATGAAATTCAGGACTGCAGCTTTGGCCTATAAATCATAATCTGTTCAATTGCTGGCCTAACCCCACCTCAATTTGTCTGCTTGTATTGTGTTTGGACATAATGCAACAAGACACACACAACAGCTTGTGGGTGTCTCTTGTGAATGGACTTGCTAAGGTGCATCATGCGAAACAAGTCTAAAAAAAAAAAAATTAATAACCGCCCACAGGAAATAGCAAACTATTAAGACGTTTCATGTTGAGTCTCATTCTGCCAAGTCAATCATGATTTCTCCATCTCCATCAGTATTTAGCATAATTAATGTCTGCATGGGATTGTAAATATGCTGCAGACGCAGAGGTAAACAGAGACATCTAGCCATCATCTGGGCTTTTGAGGGAATTCTTTAAAGTGATGCTCCTTTGGGACCATGTATGCACAGGTTTGTTCAAAATGAGCTCCTCCCCTCTCATCTCTGCCAGCCGTCATTGACAGCTGGGCCCAGCTAACAGCTGCCTCCCCTCCCCCCAAATTCTAATACATTAAAAAACAAAAAGAGTGCTTTGTTGGATTTACAAATTACTTTGTAAAGCCACAGAGAGTTTGTGGGTGGTCTCTGTTAGTCAGGTTCAGAACTGCAAGTCATGTTTGTTTTCGTTACTGAGAAAAAATTACAATTAAAATTTCCCACAGCCTATTATAACATATTCAAATGTCATGTTTTTGTACAACTAATAGTCTAAACCCCACAGAGATTTATTAAATATAAAAATAAAGAAAAGCAGTAAATCTTCACTACTGAGAAGCTGAGCAGTGGTTTTCTGACAAATTGTTTAATCTACTTATCATTGTAGCGTTATACATTTTTTTTTTGTCAATTAATAAATTCATCACTCAACAGAAAATTGATTCATTAATTAGTTAATTACTGGTTCACAAGATGTAGATTGACCTTTCAGTTCAGTTTATTACATGTCAGTCCTCACTGTCTAAGGTGGAATTGGGAGCATTTGATATTAATTAAATATAAACAGTTTTAACAAAAGAGAAATAAATAGATCAAATAAAAATGATAATCTCCTGATAATGGACTAACTTAGATTTGTTTTAGTGGCAGATTGATTTGAGTACAGATGTAAGAGACATCCACACTTTTGTGATACTCACTTAGCCAAAGCTTATCACCTCAGTGACACACATGACTTCTGAAACCACCCACACACACAGCAGACATACATGTGGTGGCCGCTGCCAATTATTTTGTAGACGCAGTGCCTGGCAGGGGTCCATTATGAAGGCGTTCTCTCCTGGGCAGCCTGCCTCTACAAAGTCCAGTAATGAAACCAACTCATTAGCTGACAGCACAACTTCACTTTTCTTTCCACATTTTACTTGGTTTGAGTAAGATTACATGGGTCACCCTGTATTCTGATCATTGGACCAGTATCAAAGACATTATTGGTCATTTGTTGAAAGGGAAAATAATACCACATAAGTATGTGTTACTCAAATTCAGCGTGCACTCGTGATATGAAATGTATTTGTGATTATGAGTTTCTTGCTGATCAGTGTAGCCAAAATAGATGGTGACGATAATTTTATATCCCCTGCAGCTGACCTATTGTATAATCTCCACTGGCTACTGCATGGGCTAAAATTAATAGCTCTTGACTCAAGTTAATTAAATATACATGATTATATAGCAGTAGTTTGATCCAGCAGTGTCACTGATGGACTTCTTTTCTAATTCCATCCTATCTCCACAAACCCTCCCCATGGTCTCACTGTTTCTGCACTGTTTACACTCAGTGCAGATAGTGTGTGTGAGGCTGACACATTCTATCTCAAGAGGGCAATAGCACCTAGCATTTTTCTTTTGCTGATGTTGGCAAGGCCTGGCTCAGCCTGCTAATGTGCGTGGCATGAGGCCTGATGATCTGTCGGCGTGTGACCTTCAGCAAAGGGGAAGGACTGGAGGTGTTCCTGCATGTTTGCATCTACATGATGTATCTGCACCCTCTGCTGATGGGCTCTTTTACTGGACAAAGCAGAGAACCAGCCTGTATTTTCCACTTAATCATCTTCTATCTGACTGGCAGGTTCACATGTCTTCATCTCGTGTGTGAGGACTGTCTTTCTCTCTCTCTCACACACACACACACACACACACACACACACACACACACACACACACACACACACACACACACACACACACACACACACAAATAGGACACACACAACCGACACGCACCCTCTTGAAGATGCATAGTGACTGCAGACGTTATCACAGAGGAGAGGATGGAGTATTCCTGTTAAGAATACACTGCCTCGTTGAAGTGAAATGAATAGGGACTACACAGAATGAAGATGCTCTTTCTTGTGTCAGTGGTCCATTAATTTTCTCAACACAGCCTCATCAGCCCAAGACTCTGGATTACTCATAATAACACAAGACAAATAATTGCAATCTGACATGAAAACAATCAAAGTAATTTAATGAAATGACTTGTGATAAGTATCTTTCCATTAAGAGCCACTAAAATGCATTGCTGCTAAAGTGAGAACAGCGTGGATGAGTGCGAACATCTGTCTGAGAGACCTAACATCCTCTTCAACCTAGCACAATGCCTTCTTTTCAGATTTCTTACAAACCAAGTTCATGGTACAATGTGAGCGTCGGAGTGAACTGCAGCTCCATCACTGTGTGACTGACACATGGCGTGATGGTAGCTGGGAGACTTTTATTGGTGGTCATCAAATTGCCATCAGAGGTCAGTGGCCAGCTAATGCGCTAATTGGGTCTCTGTCTCCCGGTGCCTCGTCTGCGCGTTCAATCAAACGTCAGTCCAGCCTGACAGCAATCTGGTGGTGGGCTGAACTGGAAGAGCAAGTAATTCAAGATGTTTTCTCTTCTGCCCACACTTCCTTCTATCCTTTTATGCCGTCTACTCTGATCCAGATTCATAGCCATAGCAACCCTGAAGGTGTCACTGCCCTTGTGAGGAACACTAATGTCTTCTTTTCTTCGCTGGCTATGGAATTAATAGTGAGTCTGGCTGAAAAAAGAAAAGTGCATTTCTAAAGCTGGAGATACATGTCAGAATACATGAATTTAAGGCACGCGTCCCATTTGTAATGACAAAGCTGAAGTTAGTTGTAGACCTAAATCCTTTATTGCTTTCCACTAGCAAGACTGATCACATAAAAAAAAAAAAAAACAGCAGTACAGTACATTCCTGGAATCTGTCAGCGCCTCCTTTTCACTGTAGTAAGTCATTTGCAGCCTAAAGGCATACACGTCTCCCGTAGAAACTGTCTGTGGATGAGATGAAAGGAAATTAGAGAGGTGCTGCAAATTCACAGTGGACAATGAAGTTTTTCACAGAGTGAATGTGAACATAATGGTGGTGTGGTGGTAATGCAGGACTGGAACAATGCATAATTCATGGGGAAACAGATTCATCTCCTATCTCAGTCAGTGTGCCTCTGCTTCGGTGAAACTGTGTTTATATCCATGCCCGTGTTATTCACAGGCTTATTTCCCCAGACATGAACCAAACCAAGGCAGTCGTCAACACTCTCTTTTGACAATTTGACGTGTTTTTCTATCTTATTTATGAGAGTACAGGCACTGGTTGAGGGCAGAAACTCATTTGGTCACCACCAAATGTCATTACAAGTACCCTTTTGACATACCTAAGCTAGTCCACGTCTTCTCTCCGACTCTTTGGTTGGATGACAATACCCTATTGATCTGTTCTGTTCTTGTCCTGTGGTTTTGAAACTATACCCACCCTCTGAATGTCTGATGACTCTCTGCACATATCCATGGGATATGCTGGGTACACGGACTCCTTGTGGCTTTTCTTGACGTCATTGGCCCTGTTTGTAGGTGTCATAAATAGAAAGCTTCAACACATAACCTCATCACGTCTCTTTCACCTTTACGTGACTGACAGCCAGAGACACTTATCTCTGTTTCTGTTGTCTTACACAGCAGTCAATGGAAACTCTAATGCCATATAAAGAGGCAAGATGTAAATGCGTCAGCCCAGTATCTTTAGGAAACCTACAAAACTACAGTTACCTCCCCTTTCTATTAACCCATAACCCATGACTTTACCTAAACATGACCAAGTATTTTAATTTATTCTATCTTAACCATAGTTTATTTGCCACAAAACTGACATTCCTGTCTGATGATGGGGTTGAAAATCTGTGGTCTTTTCCCCAATGTGTGCAACAGTTAGCTAAATGTTTGCATCTAACTTCTTTTTACTGTTACCCGCTGTGCATTTCTTGTCGAAACCCACTACAAACAGCAAGTCAAAGCTGTCACTGATTGGTTAGTTGCATTGCTGCAGTGCAACATACGAAAAAAATACAGCGCTGTTCTTTTTTTCTAGCCGCAAGCAGCAATGCAAGTCAAAGCAGCTGAGCTTTGCAATTATGGCTGACTTGCAGTCTGCAGTGCACTTCAGATTCAAATGTCTGTATGAGGGGTTGGTTATTATGCCAGCTGCAATGTCTTTACTCTAGTGCCATTTTAAAGTTGGTTTAAGTTCATTTCAAATGAAGACTTTTGTAACTCTGCCAATTCATTCAATTCAGGAGTGCCCCCATGGCTTTACTCCACTTAGAAGCCATGCTAAGCCTATCAACCACTCAGCTGCACTTGATACACAATAGCTCCAGGCAAGGAAGTCCAACACTATCTGGCCCTGCTGCTCAGAGATACAAAGTTACTACAATCCCTCAACAGGCCTCCGGCTAAGTGTCGTGTGGTCAAGCATTTTAAGAAAAGGAATTTAACTGGGATACACACATCGGCATGAAATGAGAGCAAGTGGGAGCTTGTGCTAGCTGGTTGTTTAGTGTCTCCCTTGAAGTGGCCAAATCAACCCATTTGGGTATCATCTGAGGACCAGTTATGTCAGGCTGACAGAACTGACAGTGCAGGGGGAAGGAGAGGCAGCAACAATTCTGTCTGAAACCAGCTTGAGGCTGGCGCTGCATCCATGTGACAGCTGAGCCAGGACAAAATGTGTGGGGATGTTGTGAAAAGTTACACACTGCCATTTTATGCTTTAATTTAGAGGACACAAGAAAAATAATTCACACCTCTCTGACTTTCTGTTTTTTCTTTTGCAACACTGAATCACACTGGAAGCAGTCAGGATTTTTTTTTCCTTATGCCGATCAACACAATGTTCGGCTTCCTTATTTTAAACAAAGAGATTCATTCTGCCCTTTTTGTATCCCAAGTTTGGATATCAAATGACCATCTACTGCAGTTTTAATTGATTGGTGATTTGTTTAAATACTTCACAACATATAACACGTAACAGAAATAATGAATGTCTTTAACTGATTTTTTTAAGACAAGGCTTCATGATAGTAATAAAACAAGACCCAGCTCAAGGTCTTTATCATGTTACTTGATATTGTCTTTTAGTTTTTTTGCATATTACCAAGACAGTTTTCTCTGACCAACCTATTGGAGTCACCTCTGCAGTCACAAGGATCCCCTGCTGGCTTCCCACCAGTGGCCAAATATTTGTGTCTTCCACTAAACAGGATCCAGAATTACAGCTGCTAAAAAAATCAAATCTAAGGCCTCTGCAGTGGTGAGTGAGAATTCTACCCCTCTGCCCTGTGGTTCGACAGTAATTGCTAATTAGTGTCAAATTGAAGCTTAATTACACTCAGTGTGACTTTGTGTTGTAAACACTATAACAAACCATCAGGTTTCTTTTTTTAAAACTTTTTTATAGACATTATAGTTCAATTTTAAATCCCCTTTTGCATGGACGTTTATAAAGACCATCATTAATTTACCCTTAAACCCTGCTGTCTCACTGACTGTGATTACAGCAAATAAAATCTCAGACTGCATCTATCAAATGCCACTTGTAGTACACAGGGACATCCTTGTGGAGTGAAGGAGACCAGGAGATGATACAGGACCTCGGCCTATTTAATTCTAAGATTTAATTTCAGTGCCTGTCTGGACGAGAGACACGGGCTGATTTTTAAATGCCTCCATCTCAATGCAAATGTTCACTTCTGCCAATGTTGATTACCCGCTGTTCGTGGCCTTCTGCAGGATGACCTTCCCTCCTCATGTCAAGACTCTATTTGCCCCTTTAAGCTGCCTGTCAAACACCGAACCATTCTCCCTCCTGAAGCCCTGCTCTATTTATCTGAACAGGATCAGGCCGCCAGAGGCATACAAATGGGAGCCTTCGAGAGGATTTATGCAAAACAAAATTTCCTGTGTATTCTACAGAGTGGATGATAGACATGTCAGTGTCATATGTCAGCAACAACGATGAAAGGCTATTATTTGCATTAGGTTTAGGACTTATCATTTCATGTAACTCCTGGCCCCTTCTGCTCAGCGTGTCACTGCAGATGGTGCAGCAGCACTTCCAAATGGCCAGCAGGTGTAGCAGTGAGGTCTCTGAATGAAGAGGCAGGATGAAGGAGGGGAGTGGAGGGAGGGAGGACTGGAAGCAGCAGTCGGTGGGATTAATCAAACTGTTTAGTTTGACCATCCTCCTCTCTGGGAGAAATATTTAACACAGCGTTTGACCTTTCACACCATCATCTGGCTTCATTTGTTGTTAAAATGGTCAGCTCCCAAGAAAGCTCCCTTGTTTGTTTAATTTATCGAGGGTGATGCTGTATCAGTGGAATAGTCCACAAACGTCACAATTAGGAATTTGCTGAGCAGCTCCTCCAGTATCTCTCCGTTTCTGCCTGCTCTGTGGCAACGCTGCACATTCGCTGCTGCTCGTCCACACGGTCTCGTGTTATTGTTCACGGCAGCGACCAAACAAGAGCGAGGGAGCATTTAAGGTAGCGCATTCACAACATATTAAAATCAGAGCTGGGCCGCCGTTGTCATTTTGATGTCTGCAGGGAAAAATGCTTTTTCATTAATCACTGACAAATGCCTACTTCCACACTGTCTGCCACTGAGGAGATTATGAAGAAGACACGCAACTGAACTTTAAAAAACTGTGGTCATGCGGCTCAGGGAGAATAAATAGGTTTTGTGCATTTAGATGATTTATTTCCCTCCTCAGTCTGGCTAGGGGAATTTTGTGCACCTGCCTACATGGCTCACAGTATTTCAACCCATTATGTGGCCTTGCCCAGACGTCCGCGAAAACAAACAGAAGAAAATAAAAGGCAATGAATTATGTCCTCCTTCATTTGGCCGTTTTTGCCTCTGATAAAGGTTGACGTGCTATTTCAGTTGCTTCCTTTTGAATAGATTTGAACGGGAGGGTGAGAGAGGCCTAAGCTGGTTTGAACTGGGCATAGATTTGGTAATGAAACAGTGTGCCAGTTGGCCCACGTAGGAGGACTTCTGTTTCCCCCACAGGGAGATGATACAACCAAAGCACATAATAATTCACTTGGCTTTATGTGGGCTGTGTCAGTGAGCTGGAGAAGAAACGCATTAGGCCCAACTTTGACGAAACAGTATAGACCTTACTTGAGGGCAAGGAGGATTTACGTACATACGAAGACTCACCACTTGTTAGCTCTTCTTCGGTAGTTCAAAAAGTCAGATAAGCAGTGTTAGTAAGTGTAAGTATAGATTTAGAAATATTGTACGTGAACGTGTCACTTTGGGAGCCCGAAACCTGAGCCAAATGTGTCATCTTTGCTCTTCAGCTGTGAACTCTCGAGGCACAGACGGTGTGCTGACATTAGGTCTAGTTTACAGCTCATGTGTCAGCGCAGGGTAGATGAGTTTTCAGTTTTATGACGGTACATTCAGTCTGAGGGTTGCAAAGCAAAAGAATAATTTAAGGAGCAACAAATTCATTTTCAACAACAGACAATGACAATGTCAGGTGACCGGCAGTTTAAGTGTTTGGATGGACATAAAACTCATAAGTCTGTGTACAGAAAAACATAAAGAGAGAAGTCAACTACAGATCCCAAGGTGCATTTCATTAGACAGCATCCAGTCACTAAGCTCAAATTTGTGTAGGGGTGCTCTTAATTGCGAGCAGTGACTAAATTTAACATTCAGCAGTGTTAAATCAATTCTTGGACAGTTTTGGATGAACTCAGTAACTGTGGTGGTTTATTGATCTTTGTTACAACGGCAAATCGCTCTGAATTTAATACCGCTCTGATTTACCCCTCCAGCTGGCTTCTTCTCCATCCACAAAAAAAAAGGCCTGAGGCTCATGGATACTGTAGTATTTAGAGCCATGATGTCTCCTGGATAATCAGTTAATTATCCAGGAGACTCTTATGTTTGAATATTGAAGAACATTCCCATCTTTAAACCAATGCTTTGAGAATTTACTGTTCCATATTTTATGACATTTGTCTGTTTTATAAAGTGCACACTTGTTTCATTTGACATTTTGATATCAGCTATTAGACTGTTGGTTAAAGTATCCCATTTTTGGAAAAAGACTTTTATACTTTGGTATGTGACTTTATTTTGAAGAGTGAACAGTTTATAGTTCATGTAAAACTAGGAATAAAAAGCTGAGGAGCTTTTAGACAGCAATCTTAGCCTCGCTGGGATGCTAAGGTGTTTAATCTATGACCGATCATACCCTTATATGGAGCATTGTGACACAGATATCACCACCTTCCCCTGCAAAGCAATGAGTGCAGGAGCATTCATCTAGATTAATAAATAATCTACCGCAGGGCAGGAGGGAAACTTTGTTACCAGCAACCTTAAGTGCTTTCTGCATCGCCCTGTGCAACTCTCACCTCGTGAGCCGGGCCCTGACACTTCCCCTTATTGATATCAGTGTGATTTATGAAACTCCCCTGGCCATCCTCAAACTGGAGATGGGCGTGTGATTTATCCCTGTCTGATGCTGCAGGGTGTCTTCTGCTGGCAAAATGAGGGATGTGGCTCTGACTGAACAAGCCTCCAGCGTGGACCCTGTTTTTCCTTTTTGAGTGAGAATATTTTCTCTCCTGTGTTTTGAGATGCACCTCTGCAGCAGGATTTTGTCTTAATGAACAGGTCCATCTGCCACTCTCTGTCACTCTTCCCCCTTGAACCCTGAAAGTGAGAAGTTGTATGGAAACAAGCGGAGGAAATCGACGGATTGTGGATGACTCAGCTTAAATTACACTGCACACTCAAGATAAATATCCTCTGCTACCCCTTTTATTTGATTAAGGTCTGACATTCATGTTTCCCAGTCAGACTGCCGGATTCTACTGTAATTGCTCCAAAAAAAAAAAATGTGTGTCCCTCGGGGCAGAATCCATTTGTCATTCTCAAACTGTTGATGCTTCATTGTGCTTTGGCTGCTGAGGGATTTTCACTTGTGCAACGGCAATATTGAGCTGTATTTCTTTCTTGGGTAACTCCTAATTACCCATTTCAAGATAGATTCTTATTATATCTTTTAGGGGAAATTAGATTTTACCTTGAAATGTCCCTAGTCATTCACCTCCCTGAAATATTAAATTTTATCGGTGGGCACTAAAGAATTGCCCTCTTAAAAAATCACAATTTCCTGCCATCTCAATTTAAAACCTCTCTCTGCTCTCTGGCTGCTGTAACCTCTGTGCTAGATGTAATCACAGTAAGAGCACTCCCATGGGAAACGTATGTCCTCTCTAATTCTGTGATTGTGTCTGTGTGGTTTCCTCTCAGATGAGTTTTAATTTGGAGGCCAGCGGTAACATGAGAGAAATCCTATTGGATGCCCTGCAACACTGGCCTTTGCCATCACTGGCCCCATTAAAGCCCACTTTATTGATTGTAAATAAGCTTTGTAATTAATGGAGGGTCGCGGTGGTTCTCAGTCAAGGCTCAGTCTCAGAGGGGGACGTCTGCACCTGCTGCCAGCTGGATTTCTTTTATGTTTAAAAATTTAGATGGGGTTTGGTGATTTAAAAATTTAATTCATTCTACAGGAGGATTGAAGAGACCTAAGCTAATCCTCTAATATTCTCAACATTATGCCATGACGAAGCAATTCTTCAAGCAAGGCTTGTAGCTAAACCTACATACTTAATGACTAAGGCTAGTAATGCTGTTTAAATGCAAGTTTAAGCTCAAAAGGCATATTTGAGACCAATTTTGGAGAGTGTTAATCCAGTGAGCCATGCTTACAAATGAAGCAAGCTGTGTCTGTGTTTTATTTTTCATCAGAACAAACAAGTGTGCTGCTTCGGGTGACCAGAGCAGATGAAAGTGGCTCATCATGCTGGGCTGGTGAATGTGCCTTTAAGTGGTTTTTAACACACTGGAGGAGCATTATGCCTGAGCTGTGGAAGAGCCTGAGATGGGCTGCATCCGCTTACGCACATTATCTGTGAGAGCATGCTGCTTCTTGGCTTCCCTTCACAAAGGCCGGTACACAGGGTCAGAGAGAGTGGGAATGAGAGATGTGTATGCTTACACCCTCAGATGAAACATTGCTTCAGCTGTGTATACGACTACATTTTTGTGTGTGTGTGCTGTCTCTCGATGGCGACGACCTGCAAGTCCGTGTATGTGTGTGTGTGTGTGTGTGTGTGTGCTACTTGCCTACTCAGTATCCTGTTCTCTAAGATTTCATACATTGATTGCCTCCTCTAGAAACAGACAGCATTTCTCCCTATTTTCTACTCTGGTAGTTGGTATACTGCTATTGCCCTGCCTGGTTAGCGCACTGCTCCACATATGGAAACAGATTTATCGGGCCGGACTGTGAAATCCTCTGTATTTCATCTCTCCTCCTTTCTGCTGCACTATGCAGAGCTGACATGAAGCTACAGTATGTACTTACTGAGTCATGGCTTTTTGAAATTTTGATTTAGTATTATAATCACAGAATGGCTTCTGGCCTGTTGGCTAACCGGACCAGACATAATAAGCTGCTCCCTGCCCATATTTTATGCGGAGGTGAAGTTGCGGTGAGTTGCATGAATACTTGCATCGATGCCCCTGCACAGCCTTGGCTGTTTCTCTGGAGATGAGCATGAATGCCAATAGATTTGACCCCCCTACCACCTTACACTCTTTTACCACTGTCTACATCTTGTCATGGAGAGGCACATGATTCATACCAATGAACAGATTTCAGACAGAAGGAGGGGCTCGTGTGGTCCAACATGATAAAATCCCCCAATATTTTTTCAGTGACATTTGTGACAAAACATGCTCATTTCAGTGCTGCTGGATTGTAAAAAAACACATCACGACATAGCCATTCATGGCATGTGTCACTGCAGCCACCTTGAACTGGCACTGCTGTTTTTGATGTGACTAATGCTTTTCATCTCTCCCTCCGGTAGGTGTAAGGATCAGTTGTGTCACCGTATCATAAAGCAGCTGTCATGATTGCTGTGATTAAGCTGGCTTTTAACTAGTTCCCTCCCACAGACGAGGGTTGCCTGCTTATCCAAATGAAGTTGTCCGTAGAGCCAGGGCCTTTATCGCGCGTCACACAGATACATTCACAGAAAAAATTCAGCTATGGTAATGCAAAAAAAAGAAGGCAGAAAGAATCAGATATTATGAGAAGTTAGGCCAAGAAAGAAGAAGAAGGGCCAAGCAGTTAATGGAAGGAGAAATTTCTGCATTTTAAAGTTTGGATCAACTTTTACCATTAGTGCTTCAAGCCACGTTATTTCTGATCATTCAAGACCAAAGAGCAAAATGTCAATTATTTATTCCTGTATCATACCATCACTGTCAGACTGAATACTAGCAAATGTGAGATGTTACAACCAAGCTCTCGAGGGGAAAAGAAAGCAACACAAACCAGATGGATTTTGTAAAATAAAGTTATTTATTGCATGACTTGGTTGTTGGCTACTTACACAACTTAGAGATGACTAAAGAGGAAGGCGAAATGCAAAGAAGACAGAGCCTGAGGGTGCTGCTGAAGTCAGATAAACAGATGCAACCAAAGAGGACACAGATGAATTTTAAGAGTCTAAAGATAAAATAAAACCCCAACTATCTGACCTGCCCTTCTCTTACCTGTCCAAAACCAAAAAAAATATTTGAAGCAGCACCCCTGCTCCTGTTTTTTTTCCTAAACGTAGGATTTTCTGAGTGTGTGTGTATGTGCACTTTCACTGAAGGACTCAACCTAGCTCGGTCCTCAGTTGGACATTAAAAGGTCTGATATATACATAAGACAGACTGAATATAGACACATCCACAGACACGGTGGCAAATCAAACCCCCGTCCACTGACAAAATGACGGAGAATATATAGCTCGTCTGATAAATTCAATCTTCCTGACTGGAGAGTTGGGCTTGGTGCCTCTGCAATACAGTCCTTCGGGATAGCAGGAAGGAACCGATCTCACCCAGGGGAGCACATGTTCCTCTTTATATACATGCAAAACACTGGAAGAATTAGTCACATGGGGCGCGTACGGTTGGAAATTAACCTTTAGCATCTGGATGGTAATTAATCAGCAAACCTTTTGTTAGCAAGAGACAAGCGGCCATAATGCTGCTCTGTTCTGTGATTATAAAACATTACACTACTTTTTACTGCCCTTTGTAGTGCGTGTAATTTAGCAAAACTCCCCCAAGCAAAATCCCCCAAATTAGAGAAGCGTCGTGTCTTTTGTGGGTACAGTTGCCTGTAGCATCAGTTAACTCGCTGCCTCAGCTCGGTTTTCAAGACAATCATATCAGGTGCTGATAACACATTTATAATAGACAGCCCTGTAGGAGGCTCTTCATATAGTTTCAGATACTGTTAGGGTTCCCTTTAATTCCTCAGTGAATAGCTGCATCAGGATCTGGGCCAAAAGGTACAGAGAAAACTGTTAGCTGTTCCTCGAGGACCCACTGATTCACATCAGGGCTCGTTTTTTATTTAGAGGAACAGTGGCTGGATGACAGTGCACTGCTTGGCAAATGAGGTAAAAAAATATTCATATTTACTGTCAGCGAGCCCTCTAAATCAGAACGGTTAAGAAGTGTTTTTATGAGCAGAGGAATTATTGGCCCCTGTGATATGAATTGAACTGGTAAGTGTTAGCCTTCATCAAAAGAAGGAGCACTAAAAACGCCATAACCTTCATTTGCATTGGCCTTGATGGGGACATTTAGGGGCACTGTTATTGACTGGGGAGAGGGATGGTAACTGCTGTCAAATGTGTTATTAGATGCACAATCATATCAGACATCAGGATCCTCTGTCACTGCCACCCAGCAATTACTCCTCTAGCTCGCCAGTCAGTGGAACGAGAGATATCTGTTTTTTTGTTTTTGTGAAAAGGCTGTTAAATTGGACAGAAATTTTACAAATCATAGTAACAATAGTGATAATAGCACTTGTGCTTTTGTCTGGACAGCATGTGTTTCACTCTGGATTAAAAACAGTTAATTCATGTATATTTTGAAGGCCATGTTTTGGTGAGAAGAGTAATGCAGAGATTAGACTTGACCAAACAGACGTGGGGCGTTTGGGAACCAAAATGAACGTCTGGCAGGACAAATTGCTCGTTATAGTGGAACTCAATCAAGGCAGAATAAGGGAGGCATCTTAACATCCTAAGAAAAAGCTCAGCAATTAACCTCGATGATGTTTTATTTAACCTCAGTGAACCAGTCCAGGTTTGACAGGTCTGTCATGACTGTTGCCCGATTGTATGACTCTTTCACTGAATCTAACACAAAGACCAGAGAGTAAATTCTACCCGTGGTGTTGGAAAGGTGTGCACACTGCACACAGGGTAGCAGCACAATGAGTCATTCGCTCTGTCTCCTGCTTTTAAATTGACATTTTGCAAAAATAAGAATGCTCACACATTAAAAAAAAATCTAAATGCAACTGATGGAAAAATGGTTATAGTATCACCATTCCTCTTCTTTCAGAACAAACAACAAACACAGCTGGAGTCGTCTCCAAAAAGCATGTGAGTGATTTGAGGCTGGGCCTGGTCTCATTTTGGCAGCTACAGTAGCTCCCCTCAATTTTCCCCTGGTATATTTGTTGTTGTTCAAATTGACTTCTCTTTCAGTTCTTTCTCTTTTTCTCCACACTCGAGCTAAACTCCAAATTGGCAACTGCCAGGACTGCACTCAGCCTTCAATCTTGTTGAGACCCACTCGCAGACAACTTCATTCCACGAAAGGCCAGGCAGACACAGCCTGATGAAATCAAACATGTTTAAAAAATGCTGTCTGCGGCTGGAGTTCAAAGGTTCAGCCTCATCACAGCTGAGGAAAGTCTGCACCTGCATTAGTATCCTAGACCTGCCCCGACTCATCTGGAGACGCCATTAGTCCACTTGGGTTTAATCATTATGTTATGTAAGATTCTCTCTGAAACAAAAATGGTAAAAGAAGGAGGAAGAGCTCCTAAATTAATCAGTGAAGCCAAATGTATGTTTTATGGCTCAGTTTCATCCCGCCCGACTATGATATCATGTGTTGCCTCATTGTTATTGCCGTCTCCCCAATGTGCCTCGCGGTGTTATGATCCTGGAAGCTTTTTAGACCCCTCGCAAGGTCAGGGGGGGATTGTGAAAAACAATGGTTAAGCATGGTCGGAGGATGGGGGGTTGGAAAGGTGGGAGGGGGGGCTTTTTTGAGAGCTTTTTCATGTCCTCCTCTTTGAGGTTTTCTTTTTTTTTTTTTTTTTTTGGGTCCAAAGCTGGCTTCTCAGCTGGAGAAGCCTCGTCTGTGGGGCTTTGCTGAGTCACTCCCAGCTAATGGAGAACATCTGCTGCCATGCTTTTTACTACTCACAGCAGAGATATGTGTGCCTGTTCAGAGGCAGGGGCGAGGGGGCGTGGGTCGCTGGGTTGGGGGAACTGAGGGGAGGAATTAGCAGGATAAAGCAAATCGCAATCAAGAAATGAAGACGATCCTATGGTTTATGGCGTTATCTGTCGGCTACGTAACTCCTTTTCTGTACTCAAAGCTCGACCTCCACCGCCTGTAGTTTTATGATACTGTGCAGTACACCGTTTATATTATCTGTGCCAAACCTCTGTTCTACATCCTTTATAGTGGATACGACCTTGATCTTCAATGTATTGAGCTAGACGGCTCAATACATGTCTCCTCGTGACAACTGAAACTCTCAGAGACTCTCTTTGTTATTTTTCTACAAATATTCAACTTGCTCTTGTATCTGTGCATTTGTGGAAACTTGTCCAACAGCTTCGAGATAAGTTTTTCTCTTGAATTTTTTCCCGTATTCACCTCCAGTGTCCATTGGCGTCCATTCACACCTTCACATTGACTTTATGTGCCGTCATGCTGCCTCCAAAATTCACTTTGCAGCCATATACTAGCTACAATAGTTTTCATCCAATACAGTCAATCTAATAGAACAATACATTACATAAATAGCTTTTTTGACACCCCTCCATGTCATTGCTTTATATTAGTCTGCATGTAGACATCAAAATTTCAAGCATGAATTTGGTTTGGGTCAGTGTGTTTTTTATCTTCCTACCTTTTGGTGATGGAAGTCTCTCGATTTGATGATCTAAATAATGAATAAATTACCCGCTTAATAACTATTGATAATAAAAATACAGTGGTAGAAAGCACTATTAAAAAAAAAAAACAGACTCTAGTAGGAAGTGGTAAAGCACTGGTACTTCCTCATGTTCTGACCTAATTGTAAGAAAGCTTTTGATGTTGCACTTTGTTGACCCACATACAATTATGATTTGTTGCTCTGATATCTTTAATAATGCTTTCAACCATTGAATTATATCATTAACTATGTCATTTAGCTTTCACAGCAGACAGCTCACAGAAATATTCAAATTTATTGTCTTTATTTTTTCTTCCCTTCCACAGATCTTTCTGTAGTCTAGTCCAGGGCATCTGCTGCAGTCATGTTTAGGAACAGCTTGAAGATGTTGCTGACGGGAGGGAAGGCCAACCGCAAGAGTCGCAGCAGCGGTGAGTGTGTGTTCTGATGCCAGCCACAAACAATGATGCATCTGCCTGTCAGTGCACTGAAGGTGGTCACCAGTTCTGCGGGTGTATTTTGGGAAGCAGGAACATGCGGCGCAGACGATGAAATGTATTTTGGTTCTTAAAGAGTAATCTGTGACGCCTCAAGACCTCTTAAAACCTGTTTTCTGCTTAAAATCGATCCAAACCAGCTTATCAGTTCTGCTGCTTGAATAGCTTTGCCTCCCGCTGTGAGAACCCAACACCACTTTTCGATGTCAAGCTGCACTGTGAAGATTTTTGTCCATTCACGGTGGCTGATTAGTGAGCCACCCCGATTGTCATTCTCGCTCGGGTGCACGACCATAACATAGAGGTTTCTCGGCTCTCTTTACATCCGTTTGGTAGTTTTGTAGCGCCTGATTGATGTTGGTTTCACTATCGCTTTGTCGCTGGAGGTTTGAGCTGTTTAATGATCGCCGCCAAACTCAACTCAACAGTTCATTTAACTGTTTCACAGTAAAAGTGTCCCACCAGTGAGCCACTTCTAGCAGGTTCGGTGACCCTCAAACCTCCCAACAGATCAGTTTTTCAAGGTTGACCAATATGATTCTATTCTTGTTATATTTAATTTATTGTCCATGCTAGAATGCAGGTATCTGGCTTAGGGTATTTGCAAAGGCCTGATGAGGGATTAAAAAGTCGGTAGATGTCTATAAATATGTCTATTATTGTTGTGACGGGGCCTGAGGATGTTTACCCATAATGCGTCAATGTCAATTCAGCAAGAGTGTTAATCCATCTACCCATTTTCTGCCTCTTTTTTGGATCCAGGTCACATTAGTAAATTAATTATTATTACTAGTAATTATTGCTATATACAACTGGGAATTTGCTATAAATTTGTGTACTTAATTTAAATAATTGTAGGCCTTATCATCCACACTATTTTTCTGTCTCTCTTTAACCGGTATGATCAAGTATTACATTTCATCTTATGCTGTACTAATATGGGCTCACAAATCCTCAAACCAGACTTCTCAGTATTCAGTGCTGCACATTATAGACTGCAAAATCACCACCGTTTCTCCATGTGGTTCACAGACCAAGCTGAGCCTCCCCCTTTTTTCTTTCAGTTGGATGAAATAACTACTCAAACGCAGTAGCCATGTTACTCCATGTCCTCGGTGAAGCCGTGTGAAACCTTTTTGTTCCTACACATGCATTACCGTCACTCAAGCCTTATAAAGCTCTCTCTAAGAGGAGCAGGGACTTTTGATGTGGTAGATAATCCCAGCTGAAAGCCACACTT
Source organism: Scortum barcoo (assembly GCA_023238725.1). Lineage (NCBI taxonomy): Eukaryota > Metazoa > Chordata > Actinopteri > Centrarchiformes > Terapontidae > Scortum > Scortum barcoo. Next base: position 17,844,778 of record CM041542.1, read on the forward strand.
GGGAGAGCGCGGAGAGTTTATTTTTTACCAGTACAGTAGCTCTTATTTGAATCTAATAAGTTTCGGGTTATTTCCAAGCCAGTGTAAAAACCTCTTCTCTCTTAACTGTCTGCTCAGGATAGCGTCTTTATTATAGTGTGAAAATGTGCGTTTTCAGGGCTTTCGTCCAGCCAAAAACTAAATTTGCACAGATGAATGAATTGCGTTAAACTTGAAATATCCCATATTATATTATCTTACCCCCTCTTCTCTTGACTCCACTACTAATTCAATGAGTGTGTTTATGAAAAGTCAGTGTTTGGGAGCCTTTCGTCGTGGTATATTGGTGAAGTTTAACCACATAGCCCACTGAATGTTTGATTGTGATTATTATGCAGAAATTTAATGTGTGTCACTTCACTGGATGTCCTATCATGATTAAAAAAAGTTCTGTGGTAACCTTGAAGTGTCAAGTTAAAAACCTTCAGTGGCAGCACTTTTCTCAGCATTCAGTTTTTCAGTGTTGTTTAATTCATTCTTTCCAGACTTCAGGCAGTCAGGCTTCGTGTCAGGCCAAAAAAGTCCCTCATTTGACATTTGATTTCCCGGATGTTATCAATCTTACTCGATTTAAAAGCCCTTTTCCTCCTCATGAAGCACAGGTCCTCCACAATGATCTTGTTATCTATCAGCTGCTGCCTATTGGGAGAATGCCTCTGAAATGGTGACAGAGCCTCGCTGAATAAAACTCGCTGCTCTAAAGCTTTTGAAAATGATTTTTACTTTTACAACAACTACATTAGAAACACCACACTTTTCTTACAACTGACTGCACCAAATTCCTCATATATCTACAGCATCTGCATGTCACATCTTTTGATTCACTCGCATATTGTCATGTCCTTCGCTGCACGGCTTCAAGGCTGAAGTGAACTTGCTGCTAACAGACCCTACCTCCTCCCTGCCTTCAGTGTGTTTGTGTATTTATGTGTGACGTGGAGAGGAGACCAAGCAGTAGCGCGTGACTGGAGTACCCTGCAGTGTTTTCATATCTGTTGCTGTCACTTTGCAGGGAATCCAGTCCTCCCGGCAGACTAGTGCTGATCTTACAATCTGGCTCCTTCACTGAAACATCTGTATCCTGCAGTTTTCGACAAATTGTGGAACGCATGTACACGCTCGAATAGACACACACATGGACACTTTGAACCTTTACTTAAAGACACAATTTACACTCATTAAAAATGTTTAACTGTGCTCGACACAGAAATACTGTATATACAGAGGCAGTTTTCTCATAGCTGCTCTCCCAGCCTTCCAAGGGCATCTGGAGGACTGGTTTTCTAGTCTGACTTATCAGCTTATTGCAGACAGGGAGCGCTAGAAAGCTACATCCCACTCCTGCTACTATGGGAGGAGCACATGGCTCAAAGAAGGGACTTAAAAACTGCCCCTATATGTGGATGCACAGGCAGCTGAAATGGGTCCTTAGTTCAAACAGTGAGATAAGATAATCGTCCTTTGTGTTTGATGCAGTTTCAAAAGAGCCTCTGGCCTCAGGAACGCCCGAGTTCTGAGGAGGGAATACAGCCGCTAATCTGAAGACAACAGATGAGCCAGCTGTCTCTTGATCTGCACTGGAGAAGCCGCGTGAGCCCCGAGTGACTAAGCTGGTTGAATGGCAGTTTTTAAATTGAATAACACAGATTAGCTGCTCTGATTGCGACGATGCTGAATTGTATTAATCTCCATCGCGACACACTCGGGGACGAGGGTATTTTATCTCAGGGGAAGCTACAGCGGTGTTGCCTGTTTTGTCCTCAGAGTGGAGATATAATGAGACACGGCTTCAATGTTTTGTCATATGAGACACATGCTCACACCTTTGAGTTTGGCTGATTTGGTCTGAACTCAAACAAGCTCTACTGCCACCTTTTATCCCTGCTTTGGGGTCCATACAGACTCTTTAAAAACAAATAGCTGTAAACATGAAGTCATATGGACTGAGGGCTCATTGATTAGACAGTTGTTGGTGAATGTCATCCTGCACCGTCATTGCTACATGGAACCACATGGGAAAAATCAAATCTCGAGGCATTTTACTGATTTACCTTATATCTTATTTATGTCGAGAAAACAATGTTGTGTTTTGTTCTCAGAGACTATCATTAATATTTGACTCAGTCTGTAACTGTCTGCTCAGTTCAACCACTCTAAGATTAATCAGACGCTGTTGCAAGATGATGAGAGTGTTCACTTGAGAGCATGTGTAATCTCTCACCCTGAGACTCAAGCTGCTTAAACAAAAAGTGCAAGTGTTGTACAGTTACGGCAGCGGCGGTGTTTAGATATCAGAAACGCTCCGAGTCTTTTCGTTAAGACTCACATCAGACTCTGACCAGAGTGTGTATGTATGGCTTCCTTTGTGATACAGCAGCCTACTGTTACTGTTGCCTCTGGCGCTTTCATGTACATGTACTACCGTCTGGAAAGCCAAAATGTCCCCTCATGGTCTCAGATATTACATTGTGCCTCAGACTTTCTAGCTTGAAAACGGGAGCGTGGAGGCGAATGTTTCATTTTTGTGGTCTCATGGGTACAGTCTTGACTGCCATCTCTTTCTTACTCCCATCAGTGCATCTAGACTTGAAACAAAGTCAACTGCCTGACACTGCAATTACAGTTTATGGCACTGGCTGATTGGAAAATGAGAAATGTGGTTGAAAGGTTGGGGTGCCTGGACAGGGAGCCGTTGCATGACTAATAAGCAGTGAGAAAGATGGGCTGCAGCGTGGCAGTTGAGTGGACCAGATGTAGTTTACCCATATTCGCACATGCTCACACCAGGAGTTTAAATTCATTTGGATTGGTGAGATTTAACTTTACAAAAAATGCACTAGTGTTTCATGGACCCACACAGGGAAAATAAATTTCTGATAGCAAGTCTGGTGCATTTACTGCCTTTATGTTTTATTCATCTTCTCTGGTGGTTACACAAAAAAGGCAAAAAACCCCACAGATTATTAGTACAGACTGGAACCGGACCCCACATGTCATGAATAGTGACAGGAAAGGGACAAAAAGATGCATATTGCTATTCTATGTTTCATTCATTTCTTATTTAGGAACTGATAAAGTACAGATTAGGATAAAAGCACAACCCTTTAACTCTAAACTTTTTGGTTTGACTAATGGTGAAACAGATGAGCCCACCAGAGTTCACCTGGGAGTCGTATGAGTCCTTTTGTGTAGTCTGCACCAGACTGACAGCTTTGTCCCAGTCAAGCCAAACTAAACAAGCACATGCCAGCACCAAACCGGTTACTGTAGGTTTATGTACAGTATGATCTGTTTGATTTATGCATACTGCTATCACTATTTCTGTGTTGTGCTGTTGATGCACTGAGAGGCCTCTACACCTCACTTGACTGATCCAGATCAGCCAAACTGGAGAAGACACTGTTCTCAACCTGTTCTTGTTCTGCTCCTATTTTTAAAGAGGAGAGTGATGCAAGCGGGTTAGTTAAAAGCGTTCACTAGGGAATAGATATAATAACTGCATCCACCCTTTTTCATGAAACCTTTAAAAAGGCCTCTTTTCAAAAAAATTTCAAAGTATACTCCAGATCACACCTCTTTTAATTTTGCATCCACGTTCCCCGCCTCAGTCAGACGAAGAACGTTCCAGTAACTCGACAAGTCTGAAGGCAGCAGGTGCCTGACAGGAATCAAATCGGTCCCCCTAATCACAGTGCTCTAATTGATGGCTCATTTTCCACAGTGGTGGAGCAATCTAATTAGAGATCATCAGATCAGCAAACATGCCTGGAGCTCTAAAACACGAGGAGTGACACAACAGTCAGACCTAATGCAGTGTAAGTGTAATGATTGTTCATTGTAGATAAGCCCACCTGCACTGGGAAATTCTAGTAAAGTCAAATTGCAAGTTTTGTCTCATTTGACTTTCAATACACAATAGAAGTAGATTTAAAGCATATTGGCCTATATTATTACTGTATTTTTTTTTTTTTATAAGCAGTAGACTGGGTCATTATACGCTAGTGAAATGTTAAATAGACTAATAATAATCCATGATGGAGACTGCACCATTTGAGGAGGTGATATTTTTATTATTCCCTTGCCTTCGTTCCTTAGATTTGAATAACTCTATGGGTTTGTCTGCCACCCACACCTCGTTTTGTACAAAGGAAATGGAAAAATGAGCGAACATCACTTTTTTTGTGTATGCGTAGAATATGACAGGAACATTAAGTGGTCTGCTTTAAGTGCCATTATTATGCTGCACTGTAACATACTGCTATTCTGAAACTTTAGGTTGAAAAGATAAATGCAAAATTCTCTGTTCTCATATTGTACATGTTGATTTTCCAGTATGCTCATTCATTTATTTAAAAAACTTATGATTTATATGTTATGAAAATTCCTTTAAAGACAATGGGTGATTAAAAGAGCTTGTAGGTAGACTGTTTGTGGAAATCTGATAGAGTCTGTATTTATTTTATCTCTTTAGTAGGCAGTGCACATCAAAATCCAACAAATTCTATGGAAGAAAAAACATGTATATGCAGATGTTGCACATTTACATATATATTGCTACATACATGCAAATCAAACTATGGAGCTATATCCAGTTAAAATTCTCGAGTGTGTTGCATGCGGAAATTAATCATTTCATGTATCAGCTACATGTAAGGAGCTACAGGAGGAGCAGAGGCAGCAGCTTAATATGAGCGGAGCCTGGCTGATCTCCACAGAGCGACAGATTGGCACCTACTGCTCCGCTCAATGTCCTCTTCCTTCCTGTATTAATGAATCCCGGGAAAAACATGAATGGAGGGATTTCAGTGGACCAGATTTTGATAACATGCGGGGACTCGGTACTCCTGCAGAGGGATATCATATTTAGCCTTTCATTTGCCCCATTCACCACAGATTACAGGCATATTTGCAGACCCAAATAATGATGTGAGGTAATTTTTGTACATATTCTTTAGTTTTGACATTGTTGGAAATGATTGATGCTTCATTATTGGGCTACAGCTTGCAGTTATTTTCATTATTCATCATTCGGCTGACTATTTTTTTAATTAATGGATTAATTGTTTGGCCTAAAAACTGTGAAAAATGCCCATCAAATTTTCTTGGGCCCAGTTTGTTTAAATGCCTTTTGTACAACCAGCAGTCCAGAAAGAAAGATACTCAATTTACAGTGATATAAAATGGAGACAAAGCGTCTGGAGATTTGCTCAAAAATAACTTAACGTGGACTGATGATTAAATTCTTTCGATAAATTAATCATTTCAGCTTCACTTGATTTGTATTCAGCCCAGGTTTGTTCATATTATTTCTGCTGTGTAACTGCTATCCGTAAACTCTATTTTATTTCACACTGGATTTGTGTGAGAGACCTCTGTGTGTCTTAATTCCCTTTTAAATGTGAACAATAAGATGCCGTGTAAACAGCGTAGACAGCAGAGCAGACAATGAATCCGTGAATCAATACGGCGCTGTCGAGAGGAGCTTTGACCTTTGGTTACTAAGGACAACAGCCTGATGTCTGCAACCTCCTTCGCCGCAATGTGTCACTTAGCTTTTTTTCCTTCAGCTGTTGACATTTGTTTTCTGAGGTGCCTTTATGTAGTGGTGACTGAGAAACAGCAGTACAAGATTCTGCTCCAACTGTGAGATGCTTTCTTATGGAGATATATGCATGGGTATAATCTGTTTTCCTCACCAGAGCATGAAACATAAAGTATTTAAGGGACTGTCAGAAAGTGCCTGTTTTCTGCTCTTCGGTTGGTCTCTTTCCCCCCGAGGATCGTCTTGTATACTTTTCCCTTCTCTGTAGAAAGCTCATTATCATTTATAAAGTCTGTTTGACGACTCGTTGTGGAGTTGGTCCGCTAAGGTTTCACGAGCTTTGACTCGAAGGGCTGCCGGTAGGAGGACCTCATCATCTCCCTGCCTTGGGGCCTCACTAACCTTTTCTCGAAACGACAAAGGACGGGAGAGGTCGGTCGTCACGTGGGGTCACAGTCAATGTAAGCAGTGTCGATCAGGTGGTCAACGCGGCCCTCGGAGCTGCCAACCTCATCAGCGGGCACCTGTGGCCCAGTCACCGGGCAACCATGGTAACAAAGCTATAGCAAAACGAAAGTGTGCTGAAGGTCAAAGACAATTCAGACGGGCTGTCGAGAGAGCTGGTGGCTGAGAGACGACGGGCCCCAAGTGTCAGCAGAGGCACTCTCCTATCTGGTGGAGTGTGGGAGGCACTTATGGACCCATCATTATGGTTCAGTGGCGCCACTTGATGCGCATACCGCCCTTGTCACGGCCACCCATGGACCTCTACTGAATTACCTCCTTTAAGTCCTTCAGGCTCAAGAATGTGGCAGCCTGAAACCTCTTCTGTGATCCTTTCCGAGAGTCATGGTTAGGGAGGGTGATGTGGTGGAAATCAATATCATGATATTAAGAAGTAACTTGACTCCAAAACGGCTTTTTTGAAGCTTTCTTTGAAATTATATGTGTAGTTGCTTTGTTGTACTTTCAGTTTGTGTGGTGCTGGTTTATAGTGTTAATTGCAAAAGCATTTCTTCTGTGTTTTGCAAAGGAAATTTTGCAGTTCTGTCACACATCTGCACATTACATCTACAAAATGTGTGACGTAACAGAAATCAACTCTCTTTGGTGTGGAGAGTTATTTTTGTTCCTCCTGATGACTAAAGACGGTAAAAGTCTTCTGAGTGTCATTGAGTATTTCTCAAACTGTAACTCTCTGGAATAAATTAAAAATAATAAATAAATAAATAAAAATAATACTGTCTTAATGGTGCTGGAAAGTTGAAATTATAAGTCCAGCCCAATTGATAGTTTGTTCAACAGAAAAATAATCGTCATCAATTCTGACAAACAATTAATCATTAAAATGTTTATGGTTCTAAAATGTCAGGATTTTAGTTTTTCTTTTATACAACATTTTCAATTGCCTGGTTTGGACAAGACAAGAAATTTCAAGGTCTGGATGTTTCACAAACACTGGATTTTTCACAATTGTTTTGTGTCTTATAGAGCAAATCATTTATCAGTCTACTGTATTGATAATCTAGCAATTTAACAGTAGTTTCAGCCTTGGATAACAGGAGTATTTTTCTGCTTTGTGCTGAGCAAAACATCAACAGAACAGTCAAATAAAACAGTCTTTAGTAAGGTGTTGGGCCACAGTGAGGCTCCAGAGCAGCTTCATGTCTGTGGAAATGGAGGAATGAACACCATCATCTCCCCAAAGAGATACGCATTTCCAAATTTGGTGCTTTTGATGGCGGTGGTGGAGAGTGGTGACTAAGACATTGCTCCGAAATCTCCCATAGATGTTCAGTGTAGTTGGGGTGTGTGTGACTGTGAAGGCCATGCACTGCATGAATCACATCTTTTTTTGTTTGTATTAAAACACAGAATGAGCCTTGGAAGCACCTGCGTTCGTTGCGTGTCGCTTGTGGGCCTTTTCCACAGAGGACATGTTGACATGTGACAGTAAGAGAAGTGCACGTGTAAACGAATGCAGGGATCCTGCTGTTGTGCGCGTTGGCTCACTTTCGCAGCTTACTGGGCCACGAGCCATCGTTACTGTAATTAGTAACACCTGTGCTTTTCCCACCATGACAACTCAAAGTGTCTGCAGTGAAAGATCATTTATTTAGTCAGTATTTGTTTTAACATCGCAGACACCGTTACGTTGGAATGATGGAACAAGACTTTCTTAATAAATTTATGGAAGGTGGCAACGTAACCACGAAACGCTGTAGGTCAAGGACGTCGTAAACCAAGGACCTCCTGTACTTGGAAGAAAGCTTTAAAGACAGTATACGGCTATTTCAATCACCGAATAAAAAACACAATACTGTCGAGTGCATTCTTTGCTGTAATAGCCAGTACTCACTGCTGCCGATGGTACTCAGCTGCACACTGTTCCTTTTGTATCTCCATCATCGCAATAATCACAGTGAAGCACATCCTCTTATGCTTTTTTTTTTTCCCTATAGACCACTCTGATGTTTGAAAGATGGCCTGAATCATGTCTGAGTTAGGCGAGCCATCGGTCTGCCTCCTGTATTGAGCAGTTCTAGGTTTGATTGCCATCATGAACCTATTATTGTTAAAGGCCTGACGCATGGCTATAATCAGTACAGTACATGTAAGACTTGTTCCATCAGATGTAGACTGCCCACAGCTGGGTCTTGATTATCCCACCGATGCTCACGGCGGTTTGACGGCTGCGCCCTGAGAAATTTCTCTTGCTGTGTCGAAGCACAGTGTTATTTAAACGGAGAGTCTGTGGCTGTGTTTCTCCCATGCAGCTCTTTTGTAAAAACGGGAACCATGCATTCCAGTTCTAGCAGTAGGGAGTGGGCAGCACGGTGCGTAGGTAAAGAAGCGTTGGTCTAACCTCTCCTCCACTCTCTGATCACAACGTCAATAGTGGGAAGTCTCACTCTGTCTCGATTTCTGTCCATTTCCCTACCCTTACCTCTTGCTCTTTCCTGCGGTCCCTCTATGGCCTTTTTCCTCTTTTTCATTTCCTTACATGTCACGCCGGCTCTGTGCAGGAAATAGTACAAAAGTTAGACTTTGATTGTAATGTGAGAGCGTTTGTTGCATTCCTCCATCTGATGCTGGAACTGTGTCAACTCTTTAGTCGATGTTTACTCTAATGTTGACAGCTTGATTAAAGGGACGCGTTCACGGCTGAAGCGTGACTGATATTTAGCAGTTGGCGTTACTGTGACCTAGATATGGTGTCCTTTCTTAGGTGGCAACTGAGCCGGGATAATGCTGGCAGTGTTTTATGGTCACGGTTAGTGATAGGCCTTGAACACATGAAGGCTGGTCAGATCATTCATGCGTGTTTCAGTGGTTTGAGAGATAGCTCGACTTGTGTCGACCTGTATTAGTCTATAAAATGTTAGAAAATACTGAAAAATGTCCAAAACCCAAACATATTCAACTTACTATCAAAGTAGATTAAGAAAACAATCTAAAATGACTAAAATTTAATTAAATTACTAAAATCAGTTCATTGATATATATTTTTTTATTGCTTGCATCTAATGTTACCATGTTGCACATATTAAACCTGATTACAGTGGAAACTAGGAGAAAAACACAGGAATAAAAGCCAGTATTCAGACTCTGAAATTAATTGTGTGTAAAAATTCATTTGTAAACCAAATCAAATCTTAAAACCTCTCAAGCCATACCTTTGTCCTCCACATATGTTATTTGAAAGTACCTAAATTGACTTTCCGCCAGGCTGTAGAAATGTCCTGCTAACCAACAGGAACAAATCATATCTATCATACTGTAGATGCAGTGCCATTTTCCCATTTCTTCAGGTAAGCCTTAATGCCGGCCCAACCTCAATCCTAAGGGACATCTTTCCCTGTTTGATGCACTGGAGAGCACATACGCTCATCACACACTCGATATGTAAATGAGATTTTTGATGTGTGTGTATGCGACCATCTTTGCAAACTTCCATGAGCTACTTTTACCCAGGAGCCTCATCTCTTTGGCCCAACACACAAGACTATTTCATGAATCTTCACAGGGGGCTTGTGTCAGCTTCAACTCCCCGATGGGCATCGAGCGCCCTGGTGTATTATTTCTCTGTGATAATGGAGCTCTGAAAATGTCGCCTATATCCATGTAGTCTTCATCCATAATGTCGGGCATATAGACCTCAAGCAGGCTCTCTTCTGTACGACTAAAGCAGGATAAAGTGAAGAGGCAATCTGAGACCTGATGCAGTGGAAGTGGACTCATGAGAATAGACATATTGTACATGATGGTGCATAAACCTGTTTCCTGTTTACTACTCTTGTGTACTTCAAGTTAGGGACATGTTAGGGCTGAATCATCTAATGGCTGAATTTCTTGTCCCAGTATTTCAGTTTAAATTGCAATTATACTGCAAAAGTTAAACTTTCTTCCTGTATTTGTGGTCAGTAAAAGGGGAAACAAGGTACTAAGCATAATCACAAATGTATATTGTTTCTATTGGAAAAGAATCAGATGATGAAATACAGTTTCAACAAGTCAACCAATGAAAAATAAAAACATTTTAATAAACTTGGCTTGTTTTGTCTGGTAACAAAATGGCCAATTCAGCCCACATTTATTTAGATATTTGCTTTGCACTTTAAATACCTGGCTGTGAATGGTGCCTTGGTGCCGATGTTTCGATGAATCTGAGACGTCCTTTAGAACAATATAATTTGCTTGAAAGTTACCTGGGAGATTCGCGACAGCTCTGTCCACTGGACGACTCTTAACTACCGAGCTACCTGCCAGCCAGCTGTCTGGAAACGAAGCGAGCTGAGCAGACATCAAGCTTATCGAGTTGCGTTTCCTTCTCTGTCTGAACCACCTTTGTCCTCGTGTAAAAAGTGTAGACAACACAACAGAAAATAGGCATTTCAGGAAGTTATTTTGACACGTCAAAGTAGGAAAAGCACAGGTGTAAATAATGAAATTACAGATGGCTGCATACCATTTTGCTGCTTCTCTCTTGTTTTGGTTCAACAATCTACGTTTCTGTCATCAAAATTGTACGCACGCAATTGTACGCATGATTTTGTTGTTTCATTATTCTGTACATTTGGTGTCTATTGCATGTCTGTCCGTCTTGGTAGAGGGATCTCTGCTGCGTTGCTCCTCGTGAAGGTTTGGAGTTCTTCCTCAACTGACTCCAGGGTCTAAAGCCAGAGGATGTCGTTCTCGTTAGCTGTACAGATGTCAAAGCCCCTCGAGGCAAATTGTGACATTGGTCAGTGTGAATGAAAATGGACTTGGCCTTGACTCTCACCACTTTTGTCATCGTCGCTTCCAGTTCTTCAGAAGAAAAGCTCCATTAAATCCGCTGTGCACTTCCTGCCCGGCACCAAGCGGCCGATAGAAACAGTTACGAGTAGCTGGGAAATAAAGTGGAACATTGCATATCTTAAGACCCAGACATTTTTCTCTCACCGAACCGAAGAGTAAATACCGGACTTCCATTCAGAAATGTGACTCCAAACGAATGCCAACGTTGCTCCGTATGTGCTGAGTGTGTGAACAGGAAACACTTTGGTAACAGGTTCGCCGTATTAACCAAAAAAGATGGCTTACATCGGTTTACAGATGCCACAATTTCTCGAATTTGGATTTTGATATAAAACCAATTAACTGTTAACAAGTGGAAGGAGAAAGAGCAATCACTGGCTTTGAAAGAGTTAAGGAATTCTGCCATGGTTGGAGAGAGAGAGAGAGAGAGAGAGAGAGAGAGAGAGAGAGGAGGATGAGGATGAGAGGAGAGTTATTGCTGCCAGAGAGCGAGTGGAGGAGGAGGAGGAGGAGGAAGAGGAGGGGGGGTAGAATGAGAGTGAGAGAGAGTTGCCTGTCTGCCTGTGTTTAACGTGTGTGTGTGTGTGCATGCGCGGCTCAGTGAGTGTATGCGTGCTGACACCTGGCGCTCGCCCTCCCTCGCTGCTCACATTGTGGAGAGCTCTCTGGCTGTCTGGGCCATTCTTTACCTCTCGCTCTCTCCCTCTTTTCCCTTCTATTCCCTCCCTCTATCTTTTGTCCTCTTCTCTCTGCCTTTTCTTTTTTCTCTTTTCTCCCCGCGTTGTTTTTTTTTTTCCTCCTCCGTGCCCCTACAATCTCCTCCTTTTGTTTAGGATCTCCCTTACTATGGTGCAGGATTTTTATTGCCTGGGCAGACAAGGCGCTCAACTGACAAAGGTGAGCTGGATGAAATCGGGGCGGGAGGATGGATGGATGGATGGATGGACGGACGGATGGATGGATGGATGGTTTAGTGTAGCATTCATTTGTGAATGTGGGGAGTGGTTGAAACTGGCTTTTGGAAAGAGCCACTATTCATCAAGGCTCAGCCGTTAATTGTTTCTCAGGATTTTTGCCGTTTTACAGTGCAAGTCTGAACAGCTCTTGATCTCAAAGAGGCACTGTGTGGGCGTCCAAATGTGTATTTTTTTAAAGGTGAAGGGTTCAAGTATGTGATTTAAGAGCGGCTGTTGAGTGTCTCTGTTTTTCGACTGGTGTCAGCAGCATGTGTCAAACCCTCTATCTGTCTGCTGCGTTTGCACGTCGTCACCTTGACCCAGGTAGTGGGCTCTCACAGCAATCAGGGTCTTGCCGGCATCGTGCCACACCTTGAGCATGAACTGTGTGTGTGTGTGTGTGTGTGTTTGTGTGCATGTGTGTGTGTGCCTTGCTGTAGATAGATAGATAAATAGACAGAGAGCACAAGAGAGTCCATGGTGCCTGACAGATTGCCACAGAAATGGAAGATCAAGTGTGTCCTAGTAGTGATTCACGTGTAATATCTGTCACTCTTTGTGTCTTCAGGTTTATTAATAACACCAAATGTCTCTGTTTGCTGTCGCTGATTGGTTTGCTCTAAATTATGTCACCTCTCTGTTTTCATCTCTCCATTTCTCTCCCTCCTCACTCCATCTACTTTTCTCTAGAGCTGGGTAACAAATCTACAGAAATTCGTAATCTTCACTTATTCTTTGAACAAACCAGAAATCAGAATTTTGATATTTTAAGACTGTATTCCTTTACATTATTTATTTTTGTATGGCTACTTATATTTAGATTTATAATGTTTTTGTGTACTTTGGCTTCATTTGTTAAGATGTTTCGTTTTGCTACTGAAACTAAGGTGTTATATTGGAAATAGAATGAGGAAAAAATGGAAAAGAACAAATACCCATCTTTACCTCTCTTTCTACTTGTCCCTTAAAAACCCTCTGACCCATTTTCTCTTCTGCTCTTTTCTTACCAACTCATTAATACAGCTACCAATCAAACATCAATATTTTTTGTTAAGTGCTCAAGTTCTTACTAAATGCTTTGTGCTATTATAAGACTTGCTTTCTTATTCTTTTAAACAGATATTACCCATTTAAAACATTCAATTCTTGAAAGGATATGTCTGGTCTATACGAAATTTTTTAGATTTAAACATTGTTTCCATCTGTTATGATAATATTATATCCACTGACTTAATTGCTGAGATGTGGGAACATGGCAACATCACAGAAAATAAGAGCAAGAACACGAGCAGTATGAACATCGGACAGAATGTAAACAAGTTTGTCCAAGTTATCTGAATGACTTTATTTAAAGGTAAAACTGAAAATGAGCGCACCTTAAAATGATAATTCCTCATCACACAGTGAAAACGGGGCCGTATAGCTGTTGAACCTGGAAGTCAGTCAGCGAACTGTGACATAAAGGTTCATCAATGATTAATCTGCTGATTGTTTTCTTAATGAATCGATTAATCATTTGGTCTGTAAAAAATACTGGAAAACAGTGACATGGCTGTCAAAATTTACTTCTTCTTACTTCTTAAAATGTCTTGTTTTTTCCAACCAAGAATCCAAAGATATTAAATTTATTGTCACACAAGAAGCAAACTGACAGTCGTCTGAATTCTCAACCAGTTGATTAATCATCCAGTCGTTTCAGCTCAGCAGTGATGTGTAATAATTTTACTGTTTTACCGTAACTGCTGACTCTTTTAACAGTCGCCTCCCTCATGAAAATATGCGACCTTTTCTGTGTGATTTAACGCCACTGCCCATTCTCCCTGAAGTTTAATGAGCCTATTATTATATTTCATAAAAATATATTAATTTCTTTCCTCTGACGTTAGTGGAGGTGCTCATTATTTCTGAGGAGGCAAGGCGCCTCCACTGTAAAACACTGCTGGAATCCCTGCAGAGATATCTTTAAATGTCACGCTGTGTGTGCTCAGTTACTGCACTGATATTATGCTTTGGATAACATCAGAGACCTGTTTTGCTTAATGAAAATGTGATATTTTCTTGAACATTTTCTAAAGATACTCGGCCTGCTCACTAGTCATCCACTTCCTCTGTCACTCTCTCCCCCTCACTCTGTCATCACTTCACTTACTGTAACTTTCTCCGTCTTTCTCGCACACTCTGTTACTCTCTCTCCCACCCACTCAGATATTTCTGGAGAACAAAAGGAGAGAGAGGAGAGGGCGATAAAACAGTAGAGCAGGGGAAGCTCAATGTGGCGGCCTTGCGTAGGCTAATGAGTCTTCACCACTCCGTCCCCATTCTCCTTCCCCCCATCCCCCTCCTTTTTTTTCCCCGAGCCTCTCTATTTATCCAGCCCATCTCATAACCAAACTTGTCCACCTCACTCCTTTTCAGGTTCTCCCACCTCGGAGTCATTTCCCCCTTCATCTTTGCTTCCCCTTTCATCAGCGCGGCTTTTTGTTCCACCTCGTTCTTCTCTTTTCATCAATCCGTACGCGCTCACATTTTCATCACAGCCTCTTTTTACATCCTTCCCACTGTTCCTCCTTTCTTTTCATTCCCTCTGGAGTGGTTATTTTCTTACACCCCCTCATCTTCCTTTTTTCGTCCTCTCCCACTCATTCCACCCATTCATCATCTTCAATTTATTCTCATTATTACAGGTGCTAACTATTTTCCATCCCTCGTCCTCATTTTCCATTTTTTACCTGTTGGCTCTTTTTTTGTCCAAAGACCTCCATTCCCTCATTGTTATTTTCCTAATTTATTCATCTTCTCTCCTCTTAGCACACCACACACTGACACATATATAGACTCAAATCCTCCATAAACAGAACAGCCTGCGAGATTGTGCATTTGGCCGTGAGAAATATGAAATAACATGGTGGTGGCCCATTTAAAATTTTGATGCCATGAAGGACCCCTTCTGCAGCGGCATCCTGTTGTTTTTGCCAGTCGGGAAACTGGGCTTTTCACTGTGCCCCTTGATGTGGATGGGCTCATTATTGCCGCTCAACACTCTGTGCCTTTGAATAGGAGGAAGTGCCCTTGCTAGCCGAGCATACTGGGGGATATTGTGTTGCTTCGCGCCGCATGATAAATGCAGCAAAACACAAAGTTGCATAAGCGGGCGACTTTGCAAGAGCTGCAATTGCGAGGACCACAACGGCAAGGCGTGGGCTAAACCCACGCCAGCTGTGTGTCCAAATGTGTCTCCCCGGCTGTCTCTGTTTGACGGCAACTATCGTGCCATCTCTCAATTCAAACCTACAGTCTGTCTATGTCTGTACTCGTGTGTCTGACTGTCTGGTGCCCCTCCTCCTCCTCCTCCTCCTCCTCCTCCTTTCCAGTCTGTGCAGCAGCCATGTTTGCCACTCTTAATAGCTGTAACTCCTGCTGACACTTGCTGGAAGGACTGGATTTATCATGCCTGCGGATGAATTTTATCCGATCTGACGGATCTGATTATTGTGTCGCACATTTGCAAGAACACATTTGCACAGACACACACGTGCTGTAACAGGTGCATCAACACTAGTTGCTTAATAGATGAATGTTTTCCAGAAATCATGTACAAATGTGATAATTACTTTATGATTTATCAAACGTACCAAATATTCACTGGTTTTAGCACCTCAAATGTGAGGTTTTGTTGCTTTGCTTTGTTTTATTCCATCATGAATTTAATATCTTTTGGTTTTGGACTGTTGACTTGAAGACTGAAGACTTTTCAGTCGTTGTTTATTCAAGATTGTCACTGGTGAAACTCTTGGTATCTTTTTGAAAAAGGAATGTCAAATAAGGCCAGACTCCATGTAAATTTAAAGCTTACTTTGGCTCTACAGATATTTAAAAGACTGGAGAGGAGGAGGAGACTAATTAAAAGATTAATTAATACTAATTAATAGTGCGAGTCATCTGAATGAAACTTTCACATAAGGTTCTAGCTTCCTAATCAGGATCGTCTGCTTTTTTTTTATTTTATATGATTATTAAGTGAATATCTTTTGGGTTTTGGATTGATGGTTGGAGAAAAGAACCTACACCCAAACAGACTTTGGAGCCCAGCTGAAGGCCACACATGAAAAATTGATGTAACACACACACACACACACACTGACCCATATCCTGGAGTTTGTGACATTGTTTTTCCACCCTCACACTTTTCGATGAGTCTCTGTATTATCAGTACAGCAGTTTGAAAAAAAAAAAACTCATACTCCTTAATAATCAGTACAGTATTCCGCTTTAGTCTATTGATCTTGACAAATGTGTTGTCTGAAATATGAAATTCTAGTTGTTTACTTCAACAGAACCGTAGTATGAATGATTTAGCACCAGCAGCTGCAGTTCAGGTTAGGTAATGTAAATGCGTTTTACACGTTTACCATTCCAAATATAGCACACATACTGTAGCGAACATACTGTATTATATAGTGTAGCTGTCACGTTAATGAGAAAAGACATTCAGTCCCACACAGCAGCCTACTTTCTACCTCACCATGTCTAAGTGTCGGTGTCTACTGTGGCACTGCAGGCTCTACAATCCCCCAGTCTATTTTATATTTAATGTGTATTTCATTATTCAGGCCTGCTTGTTTGCAGTTGTAGGCCCAACTCCATTGCAATTGAGATGGTGTGTGGGTACACTCTGTGCGCGCGTGTAGTTTTTTTTTCCCTCCCCTATCGTCACAGTGACACTGAGAACAGAATGAATTATTTCATTGCTGTGGGCAAGCATACGATAAGAATAACGGAGCGCAGTGAAAGAGGGCCCAGCAGCAAGGACAGCCTCCGTCGCCTTTCTGTTTCACTTTTCTCCGTCCTCCACGCTTCATCTGTTTCTATGGGCAACGGTCAACCGCCACCTCTCTTTCTGTTTCTTCGCCTCGTCCTCTCTTTCTCCCCCCTCTCCCTAATTGTTGCCCCATTGCAGGTTGAAAGCTTTGCACTTGGAATGAGGAGAGGGAAAAAAAAAAAAAGAGAGAGAGAATGACACTTCGCCTGTCTGCCACTGACCTTTTTTCTATCCAACATCAAATACCCTCTTTATGGTTGTGTTTTTGTGTTCGTGGCTATTTTGGAGACAGTGTATGCTGCTCTTTTTTATCTGTTGTTTGTTTGGCATTTAGCTGGTGTTCCACAGGGAGAGGTGCACTCTGTGGCTCTGGCCCAAATAAAAGAGTAGCAAGCATTAAATCATTATATAAATAGATAAACCAGTGATTGCATTCTGTTATTTGGAGTAGCTTTTGTGTGTTTCTGTGTGCATTTGTTGTTATTCTTTTTCGGCTGTTTTTTTTTTCTGTAGAAGTGTTTTTGTGGCACCGGCGTACAGAGCCCCTCAATTAGGTGGAAATCTATCAAAACATAACTCATTTCTGAGTTATTGCTCTTCAGAACGAATATCACCAAATGGCCACTCAACAGAATGATTTACATTAGTCATACAGCCCGCAGACAGTCCATGAAAAGTTAAATTACTTCTGTACGAACCTGCGAGAGAGGATTTAGACTATAAATGTGGCGCCATATACTAATCTACGGCCCGGAGCTGTGTCTCTGTACACAATACAGCCCTCACCCTTGTGGATTGTTTGTCTGAATTTCATTACCTCGATTCAGCTGTGTATACTAAAGTCAAGTCACCTTTGCACGGTGTAGCCTATAATTTTGAGAAACCCCATTTTCATTTGAGATATGTCCCTCTATCCGTCAAGTTGTTAAAATGTCATTTCCCTCTGTATGAAAGGCAGGGGTAAACAGGAAAAAAATAATAGTTGCTGCTGGCATTGTCAGAGAGAGCAAACTCATGCATAAGTTTGCAACAAGTAATGGCTGCTAATCGAATGGCAGTGACAGATCCTACCCGTTTGTTGTTGCATTCATGGGTTTCAGCGCTTTGAGTGGCAGAGTTGTTGATTTTTTTTTTTGAGGAAAACATTTCCGAATTGCTTGAATATCCCGTGAATGATCTTCTAAGAATGAGTTCATCCTCATAGGAGCTGGCAAAGGCGAGATTAGGGTGTGGTACAAACTTCTCCTTCCACATTTCTGCTTTTGTTGTGAAGCTTACAGATCCCCCCCAGTACAGAGAGCCTCCCCCCACTTCCCCTCTTTAAGCAGCGGGAATACGGATCAAATTTAGCAGTATTCCTCTTTAAGCTGCTGTATGGTAATAACTCAGCCTGTCATTCACTGAAGCAGTAATTTGAAAGGCAGTAAATATCCTCCGCCGTAATGAACAAGCGCTGACTGCAGCGGGAGCTCTTTACCTCGACCTCCCTGTGAGAATTTATCAGGATCCCAACCTTTTCTCATTAAACACTCTTCGTCGACGCGGAGAGAGACATCTGCAACCTTAGCAGGAGTCGCAGACGCTCCTCCTCGCAGACAGCCAGAGGTCAAAGGGAACCGGAGGTGCTCTTGTGCGGCAGGCGGAGGTGTGCAGAACTGAAACAAAGCAACACAGCAAACACAGATCCGGTTTCCTCGACAGCAAACGGTTCAGCACGCTGTCCACGTATCGAGTGACAAAATGTTTACTTCTGTCTATTTCTTCACTTACTTACTGGTCCTGAAATGATTATCCCAGTCATTAATCACAGACAGAAAATTAACCAACAACAACTGATTGTTCACCGAGCTTGTCGAGCTTTCCATTCCTGCGCGGCATGTGTGCAGGTGATAGCAATAATGGTGGCAGATTTTGCAGCTCTCAGTCATTTTTGAAGCAGTAAGTCCTTGGTTTCAGACAGTGAGAGATAAAAGCAGACTTTTCATCTCTGGCTGGCAACTGTTGATTTTGCCAGCTGAAAAGACAAATGTCATTGACAGATATCATCAGCTGTAGTCAGATAGCTAATTACGCTTGCATTTGTTAAAAACAGTGTCCAACTGATTTTTTTTCTGACTTGTTTTTAAATGTCTTGTTTTAAAATGTCTTGTTTTAAAATGTCTTACTTCTTCTTCTGCTCTTTGGTTGTATGATTAACTGTTGCCACTGAAGATACTAAGCAGATAAACACACCATGAATCCATTTCTCTCACATTTATCTTTATGTTTTTAGATTTGGAAAGACTAGAAAAAAGACACTCCCCTCTAAAATCTTTAAATGCTGAGTCACTCTCACTACAGGCCCACCATTCACAGCTTCAGTGTGTGTCAAAGCTTGACAGGCCCGCCATGCCCAGTTACAGCTTTGTAACAGAATGATTAGACAATCGATGTTCAGGAAGGGATCAAGTAAACAGACAACTGATAATTGATCAGTTGTTTAAATCATTCATGAAGCAAAAATGCCAAACATCTGCTGGTTCCAGCTCTTTTGCTGCTTCTCTTTGTTTTATATCATCGTACATTTTAATATCTCTGTTTCATAAGACCTTATCTTGGGCTCTGGATATTTGTGATGGACAGTTATTGGTACTTTCTGATGTTTATTACTATTTAGACTAAATGATTAATCTGAAAAATAATTGACAGATTAATTTTATTAATGTTTGGAGACAGGCTGAAATCAAAAGAAAAGCATGGGACATTGTCATTTTCTCAGTTTTTGTATTAGTCTTGAAGAGACTACAGCAGTGGGGGAAATAAGTAGAGAGATGGTACAGGTGGGATGCCTGCTTTCCACATTTTCTGTGGTGCCTTTCTGTGCAATAGTCAGGGATTTAAAGCAGATAGAAACAAAAGCATCATTCTTCATTGGAGCGCCTGGAGGCAGACCGGGAGCCATACCAGCTTTTTATTTCTCCGCTCATCCTCTTTCTTTCTCTCCAAGTCTCAAGTCAGCCAAAGAAAAAAAAAAAAAATCCCTATAACACTTCCATTTCCGTTTGGTTATTTTTGCTGCATGCTTTTCACTTCTCTGTGATGTAACCCCAGTGGTGTGTCAGACTGAAGGTAGGTGATGCTTGATGTGGCCTCTCTCTCTCTCTCTTCTCTTTTTTCCCAGACTGTACTTCACCGGCTTTTATTTTTATTTTATTTTTAAACGAAGCCCACCCACTCAGTGCTGCGACACAGCTTTTCTCAGCATCGGATGGCAGTGTAGGAGTCGGGGCATATCACTCTTTTCTTTCTCTCATTTTCTCTCTCTCTCTCTCTCTCTGTTACATGCACACACATTCTCTATTTCTCCCTACTTCCTCCATCATAACACCTCCATCCATCCAGGACACTGCTGAGTCGTGGTGCTGTCAGCCAGCGCCTGACGCACTCAGCCACTCACATATGCGTCACCTCTCTGGCCCAGCGCCGCCACCGTGCTGTTCGCTGTCCTCCACATATACCTCTGTGGCCGGGGTCAGAGGCTCTGGGTTTTTCTGGAGGGTGGGAGGGGATGAAGTGTTATTTAAAGCCAAGGAAACGCTGTCTTTCTTTGTTGGAGATGAGCACAGGTCAAGCTTGGGCCAAGTACACCACCATACATGTACAGTATATTAAAGACAAACAGAGATGTTAGCTTTTATAGCCCAGTACGAGGGTGGTAAATAGAAATCGTGATATTTAAGCATTTAAAACATTTGATAATCATATACGGCTAATTTTATTTTATTTTAGTTATTATTTATTTATAGATAAGAATCTCATAAATTTGTTTCTGTAGCTTTTTACAACTATGTAATGGAGACACGGTTTCTAAATTACTTTAGATTTTTTGCATTTTTGCACTGTTATTTCTTGAGTCTTATCAGCAGACATATATGCCAATTCAGATGCATATACATTTGCAATCTGAAAAGCTAATATGTATAAAGTTAGAAGATTTTATTTTATTATCATTTATTGGTCTGATTGTGCTTTTTAGTCTTTTAATCATAAAAAAAAGTCTGTAATCAATACTTTCATAATAGCAACATATCAAGCACTGTTTGATGCTGAAACAGCAGACAAATGTAGAGACTAGCTGTCATTAGCGCTGCATTTAACAACCAAAGAGCTCGATATTTCTCTCAGGACTATTTTTGTTGATTTATGCTCCAGGTGACAAAAAATGTTACTCCTAATGAAAGCTAATGTTGCTGCGTAACTGCTAAATCTGTAAATATATAGGTATATCGTCTGTAAATGTGTTCCCAAAAAGTGTCCCATAAGTTGCTGTTTTGTTGTCTCTATAACATTACCTCTTAAAGGTCAGAGTTAGGTAGCCACATAGAAATGAATAGTATGTCATTTATTTGAGCAACTTTAGTGTGGATACATTGAAATCAGCCAACATAAGGCAATCAGTCCAACACGCGTCTAAAATAACTAGAATATGTTGTCTAATGTAGGTCATATTGTAGCTGGAAAACACAGGTGGGGTTAAAAAAGAAAAACAAAAAAAGAAACAACAGCAGCATTAGTATGAGCTAAAAAAAGACATCAGGATTTGTCATAGCCACCGGATAATCAACAGTTACGTAACAACGGGACAAATGGAGATACCCCTGTAGTGCTTTGGGCATGACTGGAATATAGGAATATCTCTCCTTTTATTGCATGCCTTGTTGTTTGGCAAATTGGAAGATGCCACTGATTTACAGTTTGCTCTTGGCATGTAAACCAATATGCAACAAGAACAAATGAGGCACGGATACAACAACAGAGATTCATCTAAATTATTTGCAGTGCTATCCTGTGGGGGGTTTCCATTTAAAAGGTATTTCTCCCAAATCAGAGGTAAATCATGTACTGCTTCAGCTTGGATTTACATTTAGGACAAAAGAGCCCAAATATATTATATATATTCCTATCAAATAATTTACTATGATTTACTATTCTTACTTTCTGTACTGCAGGTAATTACACATTACCTAACAAACAGACTCAGGTATAAAGACTCGGCTATAAAGGTTTGACATGTCCTACTTGTGTTGCTGGTGTGTTATAGATTCAGTTTTTCTGTGTATATTATTGGATTATTTCTGCAGGCAGCAGGCATTAGAAACATTCAGAAGTGTCTGCTACCCACACAGTGCATCGGCTTCTTTGCTCTCATGCTGGCTAGCTGTTTTTTTTTTTTTTTTCAGCCTTCTTGCTTGTAAAAGAGCACACACATTAAATCAAAGCTGATACAAGCATTGTCCTAAACACGGTTAACAGCTTATGAAACTGCTGGCTCGACCAGCCCCCCCCCCCACAGTCCCCTTCCCACTACTCTACTCAGCACACCTGCATTATGATGCCCCCACAGACTCACAACAACAAAAGTCCATAACGCTATCTTCCCTCCACTGGGAGCCTTCATAACCGGCGCAGTTTGTCCTCCCTCAAAGTAACATTGCTTAAGAGATGACAGGATTGTCTTTTGGCTTGTCACTGCAGGTAAAACAGCCAGTGACAAACAGCTCAGCTTGCCTCGCTCGTAAGCCTCGCCCCTCCTTTTCTAATGCTTTGAAAGGAAAACTTTGAGCAGCATGGCTTTAATAGTGTTTACATCCACCAGATGCTTCATTACTGTAATTTTGCTCAACACACAGCTGATGCAGGTGCAGGTGTGAGGATATATGGTTCCTTGTCTTATGTGCAATGAGCTCATGTTTTCAGGACTGGGTCTGCAGTTATTTTCATTATTGATTAACATGCAGATTATTTTCTAGATTAACCGTTTGTGAAAATTCCCATTATATTTTCTCAGAGCCCACAAATGATGCTTTCAGATGTCTGGTGTGTCAGACCAACAGACCAAAATGCAAAGATAAAAGCAGCAAGTCCTCACAATTTGGAAACTGGAAGCAGGAACAGTTTGGCGTTTCTGCTTGAAAAATGATGATTTATTTTCTGTTGACGAGGCATTGGGCCCTGCATGAACATTTTCTGACAGAGTTTGAACAGATTTGGTTATACCACATTTCTGTATTTAATGTTTTGTGTGTGCTCTTTATGCTAGTTTCATCTGGTGGTGTTGTCACATATTTCTGTGCACTGGTCAGGAACTGTATTTAAATCATAATGTGATTCAAATGTGCATGTGTTTGCTTATACAGGCCTGCACACTTGATTAGCAGATCATCTTGGGTTTCCAGCTGTTTTTGAGACTTTCATTATTGTGCATTTAGTAATGAATATAGAACTTTATAGAGAAAAGTCTCTTACTTTCAGGGGTGCTGTATCTGGTTGTTGGTATATTGGTGGAGTGTTTTTGTTTTTCCATATCTATGATTTTACAGTCCTGCTGTGTTTCCATCACCACTCCCGTCTTTCAACAATCATCTGTCAAAACAAAAGCCCGAGAGGCTGATTCCAGACCAGAGGTGGGCTCCCTGCCTTGTTCTTTTTAGGGAACCAAAACATATGACATTTCACCACAGATGTACTTTTAATGACATTTGTAGTTTGAAATGAAATTAATACACAATATGTCTTTATAATTGTTCCAGAGAGTGAGATATAATTTTCTCATTGTGCAAGTTCAGAAGATAAAAGTGCATCTTAACTGCCCCCCCATTGACTCTCCCCTAAAAAGAGTATCTTTATTATTATATTTGCTCCTGTTGTGAATGCTTGTGTATCCGTGTATATACAGTAAATGTGTGTATTGTGGTTTGGATGGGAGCAGGTCCCTATTGTTTTACATTGGCAGGATGTCAGCACCCTCCACTTCCTGTGGTAGACCAGGGCCGGCTCGGTGCAGCGCTGGAGACAAAACCCCTGACAAGCTCCCTCACAGAAGATGTGTGTGTTGCGCGTGTGTGTGGACCACACATGCTTTTTTGCTGTTAGCTTACACTGAGGCTGATGCTAATGAAGATGTCCGCCAACTTTACAGCTGAACAGATGTCTGCGCTCTCATATGGCTCACTGTGGTGCTGTGATTCATTAAGATGCTCCACTTTGTTTGAATATGATTTAAATCCAGCTTAAATGAATGTAAACCAGAGGAGCTGGAGACCAAACGCGGCTCCGAAAATGGCTTGGTGATGAATCCATTCAGTTAGTGCTGATAAAATTTAGTTGATAACTTGGTAAGATGATTAATTGATCTGGAGACCAGGATCAAGTTATTTAGCAAGCAAATGTGCCAAACATTAGCTAATTTCATCTTTTTTTTCTGTTGATTCTGAACCATTGGTTGAACAAAATAACAAAAAAATACAAAAATAGTTTGAAGACTTCACTTTGGACTGTAGGAAATTGTGATGAGCATTTCTTTGAACCATTTTCTGACATTTTATATAGTGATCAATTAATAATGTCATCAAAAGAATAATCAGTTTGAGCTGTTATGCATACAGAAATGTCTGCAACTCTGTGATTCAGTGGATAAACTTGAGAGAATTTTTACCCCTTGAGCCACACTTGAGTTGGTGGTGTTTAAGTGCCCTGGCCGAAGGCGCAGAGCAGTCATATCCCAGCCTCCTCTCTGGTGACATCAGAAGTTGCAGTTTGGCAGCAGCCGCTGTTGCCTACAGGACTCTACAGGAATCAGCACACAGGACTGATTCACTGCCTGGCATTTACCTTTTCCAGTTCCAAACTTTTCTTCTCAACTCCCTTTAAATCAATCTCTATTTTGGTAAATTACCCGTGGCACGTCAACACGACAACACCGTGTGATATATGGTTCTTATTTGTGTGTGTGTGGGCTAGCGTGTTCTGAATAAATGTCAGCATGTTTTATTATCGTAGCCCGCACATGATCTGTTTCCACATCAGATTTATAGGAATTTAAGAAAGTTAGCAATTAGCTGTCTTTGGAAAAAATGTGTATTATGAATGAATAGTATTCAGTAATTACAAATGTATCATTTCTGGCTCACAAAAATTATTTGATAATATTTATGCTTTTAAGGAATGCAAGGTTTCTGAGCCTGGTGCAATGCATTACCAAGAATCTGTAAAACCTCAGTGAAGATTTTGTTATCCCTTTGTTTGTTATTTTGACGAATGGTGGAAAAAATCAGCTGTGACAAGGAGAGCATCCGGGAGAACTCACATGTTTAATTAGGTGTCCTAGTTTGCTTCCTGGTGAGAAACTGGTGATTGGCAACAGGTTGGCAACACAACAACATTAGGGCCTTACGGAGGCAATCAGCAAAGGTAAGTAATAAGGCAGAAAGGAACTGAACCGCACACTGATTCACTGAGCGAAGTCACCGAGCTGAAGGATGTAATTCTCTGGGCTCTTAATATCCGGGATGTGTCTCAGTTACATGGCTCAGTTGCAATCTTTCTCTCTTTCTATCGCTGAGTATTTTGGACAGTTCCGCGTGTAAAAGGCAGACGTCGATAGCACTTTCTGGACGAGCCTGTCGGTTCCTTTTGTGCGTGACGTGATCGATAAGTTACAGAGAAAGAACCCGACCCATTTCGAATTGTAATTTGTTCCACCTACTCCCCTCCGGATTAGTTATTCAGAGGTTTTTTCGAAAGTCCGGCGTAAAGATCAAAACCCCCGTGAGTAACCAGTGATGACTAAGCTTTCAGTCAGATAGTCTGCCTCATAAGCTCTTCTTTTTGCCAAAGGTGATCACACAAAAGACCACAATTTAAAGTAATCACCCTCAGACAGTACCTTGGAGAGAAGCCTCATTTTGGAGCAGAGGTCACATTGAGCACCGTGAGCACAGACAGGTTCATCAAAGTCAGCCGGAGCGATAATGATAGTGGAGTTCTCCGCCTCGCTCCACGGGATCACTATCAGTTGTCACGCTGACTTCTCCCGTAATGACTCTTTGTCCAAGTGCGAAATTGGCTTGCTCCTTTGACATCCTACCACAGCGCCGTGGCATTACAGCTCCAAAGGACAGCCAACAGTGCGCCATTATTTCTTTGGTTTAGGAGACGGTCTTTTACCTTCAGAGAGAGTAAAGCTTTGATTTGAAGGCTCTGGTTACAGAGTGCAGGTTGTCTGTTCTGACTCTGGATCGGATACCGAGACGCTGAGCTGTTTTCAGTCGTATTCTCGCGTTGCTGTTGACCCAAGTGGCTGACAGATGTTCTGTGAGGAGCCGAAATGATGTCCACTGTTTGTCTCTGTGGTTGGAATGAAAACATGCCTCTTCTGTCAACCATAAGTCCTCCCCTTTCTTGTTTCCCTGCTTAATAGGCCATTGATCTGTGTGGCAGGACATTGTAACGTGATCGCTGGTAACAAGAGAGCAATCTGCACAAAAGAATAGAAGCTTTCTCTTTCAGATAAAAGAGGTACAAAGATGTGTTTCCCAAGCCTGGAGAAAAAAGTAGTGGAGAGAAAGGAGGCTGCCGTAAAGAGGTGAAGCCACATTTATGCTGTGTGGATTTTTTTCAAAGCCTCAGTAACAACGTCATTTAAATTGACGGTTTAATGTAAAATTGTTGTGTAGTGGGTGAACCTGAATAAAAGTTGTTTCGTTTCCAGCATAGCCTGCAGCTCTTTTTTTTGTTTTACGCCAAAGCTACTTGCCATGTGTACAGTGTGTATGTGTCTCAATCAAGAAAGCTATTTTAATCTTAGATTTAAACAGTATTACTCCACATCTGAAGAAGATGAGGCCTGAGATCCACTGTAACTAATTCGACTGCCTATTGTCCTCATTTCATTTAAATTATTAACGCTTCAGATATGACATTTCGAGCTACTGAACTTGTCTGATGACAGGCAAGCTGCTCAGAACGTCACCTGAGGTGCTAATCAGATACGCTGCAGGAGCATAGCAAGCGTGCAAAATCTATTACTTTATATCATTGAGCCTTCCGCTCCCACCGTTTCACTCTTTGTATGGGATTGCATGCGCATGTGTGTGTTTTTCAAGGTTCACTGTGCAAGCAGCGCTGATAGCTAGAGCACATCCTCTTCAAAGCCTGTATTGATTTTCACAACATTGATTTTACCAGACGATATGGCTCATCAGGTATACGAGGTGAGGAGCTATTTTTGGTGGTTTTGTTGGTGTTGGAAATGTAAGAAATGGAGGTGTCAGTCGAGGTGTTAGCAGCAGGATCTACGATTTTGTCTGTAAACACTGGAAATATAAAGATTGTACTGCCGAAATCTCTCAAAATCACTTCCAAATTATATGTTTCAATTGCACAACATCTCGCGTTTTGTTGGCGCGCCTATTAATTTGACAGTTTTGACACATGGTGGCTCAGGTCGGGGAGCGAGCGCCGACGATCCTGTGCAGAGGACTCCCTTCCACAATCAGTGTCAATCTCAGGCTGACCCAGTTCTCACACAATCATGCCCCACGGCTTATTCTATCTGTCCATCGACAAGCTTGATCTTTCCACCAGCGAGCCAATCTTGCCTTGTGTGTGGCTACTGGCACACAGTGTGTGAATCTGCGATGGTAGAGATAATACTTGAGTATGTGTCCGGCCTTTTTGTGCTGGTGGCGAGCTCCGTGATTGAAACCCAATGAGGTGCTGGCCAAAATATATAATCTTTTGGCTACAAAGGGTCTGCAGCAGTCTTTGATGTATTTACACATTGGCTTTCACACCTCACCGTAGTTTACATTCTATTAATAGCTCACTTAATTCCAGTGGGATGTTATTTATTCTGAGTATAAATCATTTGCTCCTCTGCCGGCCCGTCCTGCTTTACAGTAGATCTACCCTCACTTGAACAGGATTATTAAAAAATCCCCCGTGACACCGACTGTGCTGCCCAGCGATGCTGCCCCCCCGCCCCCCACTCCACTCCCCTCTTTTCAGCTCCATCCACTGTGGCTAATTCTGCCTGCCTGCTCCCTTGGGCGTAATTGATCCTCATATCATTAACCGTATGTGGATCTATCCTGGGAAACGCCCACTGTTTTACTGCTAGTCCTCGCTCATTGAACCATAGATCCCAGTGAGCTCGATGATTGTGGCTCCGGCGCAGCGACTCTGTGCATGCAACAGTGGCTGTAATGTAAACTATTTTGTTATCTGCATGGGCAAGCCCTACAGATAGAGGCTCACCGGCTGTTTAGTCTAACCATGGGGAGGAGGAAGAAGTGGAGCTTGGCGGCGCGGTCCC
Source organism: Scortum barcoo (assembly GCA_023238725.1). Taxonomy (NCBI): domain Eukaryota; kingdom Metazoa; phylum Chordata; class Actinopteri; order Centrarchiformes; family Terapontidae; genus Scortum; species Scortum barcoo. Next base: position 17,872,569 of record CM041542.1, read on the forward strand.
CCTTTGCCACCATAAGGGGCGGCCTGGGCCCCAGAAGGAAGGGTGTGGAGGGTCTGTGTGTGAGCAGCCTGCTGGGGGTCCTTCGGTCCCACACCTGGCTGATCGGAGAGGAGGACGTGGCCCTGTTGCTGGCCCGCAACTCCTCACCGAGCCGCCAGCACCACCGAGCTCACTCCCTGTCTTTCTCTTTCTGCTCCTCGTCTGCAGATGGCGGGAGCGAGGACTTGCCAGACCCCCGCTCGCCCAGTCTAGATCCTCACCTGAGCCACGTCGGCCAAGGTAAGCAAACTCAAAACTTCCCAAATAGTTTTTGTTGTTGTTTTGTTTCAAAATAAGCAATCACATTTAAGGAAAAAAAAGGGGGCGTGTTGCGCCGCTCTCAGGTGGAAATGTGTGTCATGGGAGCGAATGAGAGGGAGAGTTGCCAAGACGCTCCTCTCCTGGCGGCCTCTTTCCAGACTCCATTTCTTCTCCCTTCTTGTTTTCACAGCAGAAACGCACGGAGGCCTTGTTCACCAAGTTGTATTTTAGTCCACTTTATAGCAGAAAACTTTATGACTACTGGAAATGAAGTTATATTTACGGGGGGGTGAGGGGGCCTGTATGAATTTTATATTCTAGTAATTTTGCCTGTAAATTTGAGTTACTTCTAGGGGGAACTTCAACAGTAGATGTTTATCAACAACAGGGATGTCAGTGCTCTGCAGGAAATGTTTGAGGCACTTGTAATTTCACGTTGCCTATTTTTTCTTTTTGCTCCTCCTCGTGCATGTTTTGAGCCTAACACCTTGATGAGTAGGTGTTTGTGTTTATTTCGATGCATGGAGTGGCCCTCAAACACGTCTCTCATAGCAGTCTAAAATAAAACACCATCATTTCCCCCTCGACGCCTTTGTTCTCTGGATTTCACCGCTCAAGTGCGGCTTTCCCTCCCTCTCCACCCTCCCTCTTTGCCCTAAATCGCACCTTTTGATTTCTACTTCAGCATATCGCAGTTTGTCTGTTTTCATGAGGTTGCTCGGGAAAGAGTTTCACTAAATGTTGAGACTGTGAACCAAAAAGTGCTACATTTGTTGATCACAGTTTCGTTACCTTTTGAGAAATAATTAGTTAATTTTAGGATTATGTGTTTTCATTTGATACTGGAATGCATTAAAATTGAGTTGACAACCGATAATTGCTACCAGAATACCAAGCTCCCCCTTGGTATTGACACCAGACTCTGCATACATGAGGAGAATTTCCATGCGTGGGGATGCAACCGCTGCTCTGGCTGCTGTTTTCGCTTTTTACAGTGACATTCCCCAGTGAATGGATGGACTGACTCCAGCACTGTCTGGAGCCACAGAAAGACGTGTGTGTGTGTGCGTTTGAAAGAAGTGCTTCATTGCTTGTGTGTTTGCAATACAACAACCGTTTTGACCCCATCCCTAACTGTCGCACAGACTTCCTCTGGGACATGTCACGGACTGGTGTCTGATAATGGCTTCATGTCTCACTGTGGCGGCTGCTATCTGATGCGAGACTGTTGCTTGACCAGTTGGTTTTACAGCTCCGTCTGCAGGGAAATGGGCAGTCTGAGCTAGAGCTGATTCACAAAATGGATGTTGTGTTTACAGACAGCTGGCTGGCTTTTGTTCACTGGGGAATGTGTGAGTGTGTGTGTAGTGTGTGTGTGTGTGTGTGTGTGTGTGTGTGTAGTGTGTGTGAAGTTTAAAAAAAAGAGCCCTAAGTTGTCATAATTTGTGGTTTTTGAAGCAAGAGAGGAAAAGGGGTGGGTGAGTGATGGAGAGTGGTTGTTTGTGCTCTGTCTATAATTACCGCTCATTGTATGAGCCTTTTTTTTTGTAAATAAAATGCTCTCTCATGGTCATGACTCTGCTCCTTTTTTGTTTTGTTTAAACACATTTCAGATGGTTAGGAAAATCCTCCTTTATTTTATTGAAATTGTGGGGTATTGTGTTACTGTAGGGCTGACAGAGGTCAGGCAGGCTGCAGTTTATAACAGCGAAAGTAAACGGCACGTGTTGCCTTCAGGGCTGTTCCCTCTTCTGGGTCACGCCAATCTTGTTACACTCAATACTGTTGTTGCACTGATGTCAGAATCCAGGGACCCGGCTGAGGTACTATCAGAGTACTCATATCTGTCATACACTCTCTGCAGGGGTGAATACGTAGAAACACCAGCAGACCCAAAGGTACCCAACATAGTAGCCCTTCAGTGAAGAAGTGCTAAAACAATTGAAGTTGGGTTGAATAATTGAATTCATTGATTTTATGGCCATTGGTAATCAATCAGTTTGCTTTTTATCAGGCAAACATTTGCTGCTTCCAGCTTTTTAAACTTGAAGATATTCTGCTTTTTCTGTTTTATGTCATTGTAAATTTAACTGTAGATATTGTTTCCCCAGAAGAAAAGAATTGAAGAGAGCCTTACTCTCTGGGAAACTGTGATGCTATAATTATAAGTCCAACCTTTGTTGGACTTATAATTATAATTGGACTTAGTGTTACATTTTTTGTCAGAGAGTACTTCATAATCATGTTTGATCGTCATTACAGCTAAGTATCAGCAGAGTATCATTCTCATTTGAGTGAAATCATGGCCATTCATTAATTGATGTACGAATGCAGAAGCAGAATGTGACATTAGATTGAAATGTTCAGTTTTATATTTAAATACTGTTGTCATTCATTCATCCATAATGTCTTCTTGCTTTCTTTGCACAAACTGAGTCTTTGTTTGTCTCTGCAGTGCTAGGATCTTATTCAAATGAATGCATTATTGAAAGCAGAGAAAAGCATCTCACACTCTTTTGTTTTCCCTCCCACCCTGCAGGTGGCAGCATAGACAGCGACTGTGCCTTTGAAGGAGACTACGCTGTGCCCCCGCTCTCCATGACCGAGGGCATGCAGCATATTCGCATAATGGAGGGCGTGTCACGCTCGCTGCCCTCCTCCCCGCTGCTCACCCACCAGACCATCAGTGTCAGGCTACAGCCTGTGAAGAAACTCACAGGTAAAAAGACACTGCAGCTAAGTTACATTCATTAAGAGGGTGACATTTGAATGACAGTGAGCAGTGTTGTCACATACTTTGAAAACCTGGGTTTGGGAAGAAAACCACAGTCAACAGAGATGTGGGCTGAATCTGGTTCAAATTTGTCTTGTACGCACATTCTTGCCTGTAGCTGTCCTCCCCCATAGAGTCATTGTACTAATACAGCCTCCCTTAACACTGTACCACTGTAGGCAGGGTACCTAATCAGACAATTACACACAGTGAATTAAAACAGATTTTATGACACAAAGCGCAGAGGAGTGGAACAGCCTCTCACCCTGATGGTTGTCGATAAGCAGTAATCACTTACTGTATTTCTTACCCATTAATTGTGAGTAGAAACAAAGCTGGGCCAAGCTCCAGCCTGCGGTGAACACTGCAGTTTCCAATTCTTGTAATCACCAAAGTTGGACCTAATTGACATTGCCAAGAACAGCTGATGGACTGTGAGCTGTGGTCGACTCTGCCCTCCTTTTATCGCCCTTTATCTCCCACCACTAATCGCTTCCTTCCACACTCATCTCTGACGCTCGGAGAATGTGGAAAATCACCCTCCCCTCTGTCTCCCCATTAACTGGATTATAAGTCTGTGTCATGTTCTACTCTGCTGTTATTATGGGGGAAGCTGTGGTTTGCTGGGCGGCATGGACATTCAAGGCTTACCGCTGTACCGGATTTCAAATTGCAAAATGAAATATTGACAGTGCAGCCTCACCCAGTATAAGTGCAGCCTCCACAAAGAAGTGGAGTGGGTGTGAAGGACTTTTAAGGCTTGATTCGGCAGTCGCCACTAGGGTGCACCAGCCTCTCAGCTACCTCAGATCATTAACCATTTCTGATATGCCAGGGGGACCATGATTTTTACATCATACAGAATGATTTATGCGCTCTCCGAGGTCAGTCGAACTGTGGGTTTTTAAAGAGGAAACACGCCAAAGCTGGTTTTCTTCCATTTTAACTGGATGTGCCACCCCTGCTGTAGAGGGCTCTGTGTGGGTGACAGGATCCTGCTGTTTTTGGGGGGGATCGAGACTTGAGAATTAGATCTCAGACCATGCCGATCTTATCACACCTTTTCTCTTTGCTTCAGTCTGCAGTTTGAGGAGCCATCTTTTTTCCATTTGTGTGTGTGTGTGTGTGTGTGTGTGTGTGTGTGTGTGTGTGTGTGTGTGTTTCACTTATTTCATGGTAGATACAGCCTAATTTGATGTCTACACTTTTATCTGCTTGAATCAAAGTGAATATGTAAATATATATGTGTGTGTGTGTGTGTGTGTGTGATGACAGAGGAGAAGGTTGTTGTTGTTGTTTAAGAAAAGCTCCATTCATGATGTGCATAGCTGTCTCATTTGTACTATTCTTATTCCACGGCTGACGCAGGGAGAAGTCTCTTTTCAGTGCTGTCGCGCATGTCGTCATTTGGCTTGTTACATTATGCCAGTCAGGTGCTGTTGGTTGCGAGGGCGCTTTTAGATTTTAACTTGGGGAATTAGGGATCCACTCATTTTTAATTTCCTGGACGTCTCCGCTGCGCACTCGCCACATTTGATTTGTTTCACCTTTACGTAAATCGTCCGCGCTCGCTCGTCATCTTAAGTATTCACGTGTGTTTGCGCGCATCATGCCGGGAGATATTGTTTTGGCGGGATCCAGATTTATGTCTCTGTCACACCACCTATTATGTGTTTATATTGTAGTCTGTTGTAATAATTAAGTCACTGACAAAACCAGCATGAAACTGTGTGATTTTGTGCAGCTAAGTGTGGCAGACGTAGACTTAAATCTGGACATCATCAAAAGTAATTTGACTTCCTTGTGAGACGCCTTTAATTCTCCAGATCTGATGTTGACGTGACTTTACACGACTTATAAGAGCTGAACCACTCTTGCATCAGCACGTCAGCGTCTACAACAGCATCTACAAAAGCCCTCGAGTGCCCTGAGGTCCTCTCTGTCCTTCAAGTCCTCGAAGACCCATGTCTGCTCTGAAGTGGCACCGAGCACCAGATTGCACCAGGTCTCAACCACCCCAGCTTTCTCTCACCCTTTAATTAATTCAACTCAGCACCACTTCCTGCACAGCTTGAGCAGTACCAAGCTAATGTGTGTGCATTTATACGCATGTATGTGTGTGTGTGTGTGTTGGCATCAGAGGCCAGAACCTCTCCCAAGCCAGAGATGACAGAGGTGGGAGAAAGAGTGATGGCAGAGGAGCACATTAGAGAGCAAACAGCAGCATGTCTGAAGGCTGTAGCACTTTGATCTCCCCCCGGTAGCCTCCGCCAACCGCAGCCACTCTTTGCCCCCCTGCGCAGCCCCTGATTGGCCTTAGAGAGGCCGAGTGCTGGTGCTGGGGAGGACTTGAGTTATTCAACCTCCAGGCTCTGATAGAATGAAAACGCTATGAGAGCACTGACCTTTTTAGAGAATCATTGAGGGTCTGATTTAATCCCCTTTGCCTGCATGAAGACTCTCAAGGGGGCCTTCAGATGCTCGAGGGGTTAACTTATGAAACAGGTTGGTGAAGAAGGCCTGAGACATGGTGTGCTCATTTTAGATTGTTTGTGAAGTAACAAAGTTCAACAAGTTGCAAAGAAGATTCTTTGTTAGAGCACAATTGATAGTTCCTGTTTTAATGTTATTACTTCCAAAAAGTTTACTTAAACCCAACTATCTGCTGCAGGAAATCAAGTGATACCGTCAAAAGCAGCTAAACTACTGTATGGACACTCAAGCAACATGAAAATACTGCTGCACAGTGTGCATCAGTTATGTTAATCTAGTAATTTGACTCTGAAAGAAGCCATTCTGCTGTATAAGGAGTTCTTTTACTTTTGATATTTTTGTACCTCTACTTAAGTAGATCTGTCCCCTTTAATTCAACCAAACTAACAAAAATATTTTTTATACTTTATTAAACCTCCAGGGGAAAGTGTCTTTTAATCCCTCTGCACAGTTGGACCGGGCTGCTGGGGCAAGGTTTCATTTTAACCAAATGTTTGTGCACATTGAAAATGTCAACTTTGCAACGCATTCTTTGATTAAGTCACGATATAAGGCTCATCTGTCTCCTGCTGTGCACTCATGAGAACACAGAACACGTGTTCCCACCAGCAGGGTTTGCTTCAGACAAGCAGCGTTCCTTCGTCTTCATACGTGTCTCGCATATCCCCCGACCACTGTCTTTACATATTTTTAGTCTGCTGTTATTTAAGACTATGAGTGGCAATGATTGCTCCCTCTCACAGTGATATCTCGGTGGCTGATTGTTATGAGTTGTAATCACTGATTGCTTATTTGTTCCTTAATAAACACCTCACTCAAGTGTCGGGCTCGCCAGAGACATTGCCCCAGTTGATTGATTGGCCCTGCTCCACTCTGAAACATTTAAAGGGAATTATTTCAACATCTCTCCCCAGATTACACTGCTTTCCCCTAATTAATGGCAGCAATCAATACAATTACTGCCTCCCCATGGATTGCCACATAAAGGTAGAAAATTGCATTTGGCCTTAAAACCTGAGAATAGGCTTGATTTAATTATACTGCCTAATTTTTCTCCCACCCTTGCCGCAATTATCGCTGTAATATGAGTATATCTAAAATCAATTGTCTCTCTGGTGCTTACAGTAATAGAGTAATATGTGAATAAGTGGTAATGTACTAAGCTAACTTCTAAATGGTCACATGATGTAGGCATAAAAATGTTCAGCAGCAGTGTGGATGATCAGGATTAACAAGGCAAAGTGTGCAGAACTGCTTAGTCAGGTTTCACAGCTCATTGTGTGGGTGGTCTTAAAGGATCCACATTAAAAAACTGTTAAATTAGCCGCTGGTGATGAATGCTGCAACTCCTGGGCCCGCGTCATTGTTTGGGCGTTCAAGTGTCTTAATGCAGGCGACAGGAACACTTGTTGGGATGTCTCTCTCACGGACACAATGGGCTATAACAAGATTTTATTCTGTCTTAAGCCCCTCAGCAGAAGCTCATGTTCAGGCACATTATTTTGGGATTTTTTCAAAAGGCATCTGGGAAATGTGGGGTATCATTACCTGAAGTAGGGGATGAGGCATGTCTTGGAAATGGCTGGTAAAACTGGTTCAGGTTTATCACAAAATACCTCCCGAATTATCTTGGTGGTCGCTGATGTGCAGCGTGCCACCATCATGTAAGAGGAGAGCAATGAAAGGATAGAGTCATTGGTGTAGTTTGTCAGTATTGTCAGCAAAATATACTTTAAAATAACAAAAGTAATACTGTAGCATTCATCATAAAGAATCACTCCTGTAAGAGATCATATGTATATTACCATATCATCATTTTAGATGCATTTTAATGTTTAATGTTAATTTAAGCACATAATATGATATAATCTATAACAATATATCATTTGTAGGAAACATTTTATTGTGCAAAGTAATTTGGGTCCTGCAAGATTAAAACATAAACTCCCAGTACTGTCTACATCGTGTAAACAATGCTTTTTTGGGAGAAACTCTACTACTAAATGTTTTATAAGAATATATGCATCAGTGGGTTTTCTGTGTTCTGGACACCATAATGTGTAATCTGAACTCTTCCTTTACGTCACAATGTCATCTAACACAAACCTGCAGTGCGCCATGTCTCAAACATTTTATGATATCCTGTTTCCTCATTGTACTTTTGAAACGTTCGGGACGTCTCAGTCCCCCTCTCTCCACGCCTCTTTAAGCAGCCTCGCGTTTTATATCGCATCTGGTATCCTCTGTGAGTTTTTTAAATGAACACTGACATTTGGGACATCTCAATCTCCATGCCTCCTTACCCAGCGTTGCACCTCGAGAAAATTGCTCTTCAATTATTGTCATTATTTCTTGCCTCGACCATCCCAGCCACCACGGACCCTCGAAATCATTTGTTCCGCTCAAAGGAAATGTGACATTTTCAGCTCCACCGTCACAGGTGAAAATAAAGAGTGAAGGTTAAGTGTAGAAAGGAGTAATTGAAATGGAGGTATGATGCCCTCAGGAGGAGCACTAAAGAACTGGTTGGACTGAGTGCTGTGAAAGAATTTCCAGCCAAATAGTCTGGATATCTGCCTTCACTTCATTAAGTGCAAACATCAGTTCTTTTACAGTGTTTATTATAGCATGTCACTATAAAGTTACTTAAGGGAATTAATACATATCTTTATCTACCATTTGCAGTGTATTCATTTCTGCTGACATGACTGGCTGAACGCTGGTGCAGAATACTAAAAAGACAAAACACGGAAGCTATTTAATTGCAGGATTTTCTAAACTAAAGCTGAAGAGGTGTCTTAGTGTTGCTTAGTAACCAAACTGTTGACATCTTGGGAAATGCACTTTCTTGCCGACAGTAAGATGAGAGGATTGACACCATTCTTTCATATCTGTGCATTTTAGATGAAGCTTGAGCCAAGAGGCAGTTAGCTTAGCTTAGCATAAAGACTCAGAAACAGGGGGAAACGGCTAGCATGGCTCTGCCCAGCGCTAACAAAATACTCCTACGAGCACTTCTAAAGCTCACTAATCAACATGTGATGTTTGAATCGTTGCTTTTACAATTCTGTCAATGCACACATTAAACAAAGGAGATGTAACATGTCAACTACTGAGCTTTAGAGGTAGCAAGCTTGTCCCCAGATATTATACTATATGGCCATTTTATTCTTTCATACCTCTTTTATGCCTCTGTGACACAAATCTACACACTTAACTTGGGGAATGCATGCACAAGAGTTCAGTGAGGTACTTTAATGTGTCTCCCAACATCTAGACTTTTTCCTGTGGCTGTAACTGAAGTGTTGCAGTTTAGTCTGAAGACAGCCGAAGCTTAAACTCCTCATGGCGAGCAGATTTCCAGATCACTGTTTGTTTATTTGTATCCTCTGATTACTGTACGTGGCTCAGTTTAGATGTGAAAAAGAAAGCGATTTTAAAATCATGTTGGCGAGGCGGAAGACATCTTAGAGGCATCTATTGATTAAAATTGCAACTGGACAGAAATTGTGATGAAAGAATAATAATGTGGATAGACATTAGGACAAAAAATCTGAAGAAATCAATGATCATGAAATGAAAAAAAACAAGGTAACAAAAACTGATTTTTGGGGGACGTACAGCTGAGAGACAATGCTTTCAAGCAGGCAATTAAGAATTTGCAGCAAATTATACAGAAACAAGAAAGAACAGTTTCCAAGAATACTTTTAAATAGTTTATGGGGTACGTCTGCCACCATTTCTGTCAAGTAAATATATTAAAAAGACACATGGAAGATAAACTGCTAAAAATGCTAAAAATGACAAAAAAACACATAATATCAACAGAGCTGTGTTTTGTGGGAATACGAAAAAAGATCATGGTTTATTTCTGAAGCTTTACGCTGTCAGGAGCTGCATGTGAATGTTTGAAGATGATTTCAAGAAAACACACATTTGCACAAGATTTATATTGTTTTAAAAGCACAACTGTGTTCCAGACAAAATAAAAAATTTAGGATTGTATTGTTACCACTCCCCAAATTGTCCCCCACCCCGCGAAAGAAAAAAAAGCCAGTCAGCAAGAAAGTCTAAGTTATGAATGTTTGCCTGATGCTTCTGTTTCTCACACACTTATGCAACCTCCCTGAGCAAGTGTATCTGTGCTCATTTTAATGATAATAGTGTCTTGCAGTTAAAGCCAGGCATGTGATCAACCACCCCCACTTGTCATCTCCCTGGATTATGTTGCGTGCTGTTGACAATATGCGACTAGCCTACAATACACATCACTTGTATCATGCCACACATGTAAATGTTAAGTTATTTTTTCCCCCACATACACTAAGGATGGCAGAAAATGAATCACCGCGAGCAGGGAGCTGTTTGATCGCAGGCATGGTCTGATAAGAAACCCAGGTTTTATGGTGGCGCACTCAGAAACTTTGACCTGTAACTGTAGCACATCTTTAAGGCTTGTTGGGAGCACGCTGCAAATGGTGTGTGGAGATGTCACTCAGGGGAAATAAGTGTGACTGGAGGAGATTAATAAAAAAACACTTGGAAAACAACAGGCTTACAGTCTAACGGATATGAACCCCTAACAAGAGCAAAGGCAGTACACAATAAACTCTCAGCCCCGTGGGTTTGAACCCCTAAATAGCCCGTAAAACATGGCTGCAGCTGTACAAATACAGTTTCAAGGGTAAAACAAGGACAGACAGGGATGCCTGAGCCCAAGAGGAAAATGGAGTAGGCTTTATTGAAACCTTTGTTCCTATGAAATAATACCTCTCGTCTTTTCCTCCCCACTTGTGATCCGATGTGTCCCCAAAGCTCCGTCCACGAACTGCAAAACTGTGTCCCTTTAATAATACCCTCCCTCCCTCCTCTTTTTTTTTTATGCCATTTTCTTTCCTCCCTCAATACCCACCCTTCTCCTCCCCCTCCTTTAGCTCTGTGGTTGCCATGACAACAGCAGCACTGCACCATTCATCTGTTGGAGACCTGGGCTCCTGTTCCTGTAGAGAGAGTGTGTGCGCGCCTCTCACGTCTATACATAACACGCTAAGCGCTAATGCAGTCACGGAGGCAAATGAGGAGCTCACTCCTATCTGTGCTGACGGGCGCCTCACAGGAAGAAGCTGTTTGTTGTCTTCCTCGTTCTCTCTCTCTCTTTTTCTTTTTTTTTTTCATTTCATTTACCATGGTACCTATGGTGGCGAAGGTTTTGGTCACCTCGTCAGGCCTCGGTGCTACTGCCATCGCAGAGGTGTCACCTCTGTGTCCCCCTGTGACACAGTGACTGCTGCGTTCTTCCTTCCTCCTTCCCTTTTTCCTCCCTCTCTTTCCTCCTCCTCCTCCTCCTCCTCTCTCCCTCCCGTCACTGCCATATCTGCCTGGCTCTGTGTCATTTACTGCGACTGAATTGAGCGGGCAGCATCAGCACTGAAACCTGTGGAGATTTCCTCAGAAGGGAAACAAGAGGGAAGAAAGTGGGAGAGCTTCTGTTCCTCCGCACTCATCCTCCCCTGCTCGGCTGCAGGTGTTTTTCCTCTCCTATTTCTTTTTTTCTCCTCTTTTTTTCCCCTCTTATTTTTGATGAACTGGTCATCGCTCAGGGAGGAAGGACTGCTCGTGTCGCTGGAGGGGGAAGGAGGGGAGGTGGTGCCGTACCCCAGCCTTCAGGAATGCGAGATCTGGTTTGAGAATGGTGAGCCCTGCCACACCCTCTTTTGCTTGTTTCATTCATCCTCCATCCGTGCCCGCAAACTGTCCCCCCCCCCTTTTCACCTGCCGCCCCACCTTTCGCTCGGCCAGAGCTTGCTCCAGGTCCTGTCTGCTCTCTGGTCTCGCAGCTGGAGGGGCGGTGTCGGCCACCAGTTCGAATGACGTTTGTACAGACATGGGGCTGATGGGAGGAGCGCAGGAAAGTAATTTATCTCCCTGAAATGATGCATTTGTCAAAGGGCTGCACTCTAATGACAATGTAGGCTCGAGGACCTGTGAATCAACCAGAGTGCGATAATGTAAGTGTTTTTTTGTGGCGAGCTGCTCTGTTTCATGCGTCAGCGTGGGTGAGCATTCAATTGTCTTTGAGAGCGTGTGTGTGTGTGTGTGTGTGTATGTCTGTTGGATTGTGAGTGTCTAAGCACAAGCAGTGGGTGGCTAATGGTGCTTGTTCTTGTTGTTGTGTGTCTCACTTTTCCTTCCACAGCATCAGATGTAGCATATGGTTGCGTAAATGGGTTGAAGTTGGTGGGGAATAGTTTCTCCCCACACCGTGCAGTCGGCAGCAGCAGCTTGTTGTTGTGTACCAGAATCACCCAGTCATGTGCTGGGATGTGGTTCCTCCTTCCAGTTCCAGTGCTGCAGGCTGCCTCCTGCCTCTTTGCCTTATCCCAAGGGGCTGCTAGCTGGTGTGTGAACAGAACAAAATGTCTCAATAATACTGTCTGCCAGCAAAACACAAGCACCTCATCAGCATCTGCTATTGCTAGTCTCAGGTGAATGGTTTTTGATGAGGCGCCCACGGCCAGTTTTCACACCACTTAGTATCGCCACCTGGAGAGTGCTTTGATGAGCTGACTTTGTCAGCTGTCATTCAGGATGTGTCGGGCAATGACACTAAGAACTTCCATTTCAGGGTGGCTAAACAGCCATCTCGATTGTGTCCAAGGTGAAAGGATTTAGGATCCCTTGTGGGGCTGTTTGGATCTGATGGAGCACGGTAAATGAGCGCTCATCCACAGTAATATAAAAGATCCCTTTCATGGTGACAACACAAGGATTTTTGTGTTATTCGTCTCCCTCTAGACATTTTAGCTGAGTAATGATTATGTGACAAGAAGTTATTTCAAGAAAATCTAAAGATAGCGATTCAGCCGGCACAGAAAAATACACATACTTCAAGTCTTGTCTGAAATGCTTACAGAGCTTATAAAGCTGGTGATGTGGCAGATGCAGTATGCAGTATGCAAGGTTATTATCTTCTTCCTCCTGAGTTTAAGTGTTTTGTAGTCTATGTGAGTGGCTATGATTTCCTATTTATCCACAAGAAAAGTCACTTAAGCCTGGCTTTGAAATGCATGCTTCTCAATTGATGTTGGCCACTTACCTGAAAATCAGCCAAATAAAACCTCATATATCCTCTGCAGTGGTTCAGAGTGAGTATTGATTTATATAATTGCTCAATTTCCCTCCCTTACAATCCCTTGAGTATGTGTCAGACAAATGGCTTGTAAGCCAAAGATAAGTTATGAAATAAATATGACAGACCATCTAAAATCAAACCTTCTTGGATCAGTTTCTAGGCATCACTTAGCCTGACAAAGTTATAAAATGTTGCCCTAATTTGGCTAATATTCAATGCTTATGAAAATGTATGTGGTTTTAATTAGCTAACCAGTGGATTATAGGCTATATGCAGCATTTAGTGACAGTATGGTGTCTGGGTATGTGATAGATCTGCAGGCCTGTTTCACCTCTCAGTTCTGATCACAAAAGCAGCCTGCTGAGTGACTCCATTGACGAGTGGCACAGCCTGTGCTATGCATGACGCCCCGGCTATAAATCAAGCTTTGAAGACACCACTGTCCTTTAAAATCCTTCCCTTTCTTCCTCAGTGCTAAAGGTTAGAAGAGGAATCTAATTATGAGTGGCACGCTGTGGTTGTGGAAAAGTAGTTGGAGGGTGTCATGTTACCCCCATTGTTAGTCAGGTGACCCAGCAACTCTCGCCCTCAGCTTTTTACCATAAGGAACAGTCTTTTCAGCCCATTTCCTTTACGGTAAAGCAGCACTTCTCAAGAGAATCTGAATTAGTCATCAAGTATTGCTAACTCTGTAACGACTCCCTGAGACCTGCAATAGAGTTACATTCTTTTATTATGATGAGAGAAGACATAGTTAGTGCCGCCATTAGCTGGATGAAGTCATCCTCTTGTGTTCTTGATCCCCCTCCGACCATGCTCTTTAAAGTCAGCTTCCAGTGTTTGTGCCAGGTAACAACCTGCAATTAGAAATCTTCCCCAAAGCTTTCAAACAGGCACCATATACACTCTGCTAAAGAAATGCAACCCAGGCAGTGCCAACCTTAGCAATTACAGGCCCATCTGTAATCTCCCTTTCATAGGTAAACGTCCTTTAAGCATGCACCTAATCATCCAAATGATAATGGCATATTACAAAAGTTTCAGAATAGTTATCAAGCTAACAGCACTTGAAACAGCACTATGATAAAACGTACAGAAACTTAGAATAATTGTTTTTGCTCACGTGACTTTCCTATGCACAGTGTTTGACACAGCAGATCATGAGCATTTGATTGACAGACTTGGGAAATGGGTGAGTGTCTTGGGTAGTGTGCTTGTCTGGTTTCCTTCGTACTTACATTTACTATGGCGTTCCTCGAGGAACCGCCATCAGTCAGGTTCTGATTTCTTTATACATGATCCCACTTCGTCATTTGTGTCATTTACCGCTGTTTTGCAGATGATACACAGTGTTATATTTTAGTTTTTACCAGACATGCATGAGGGTGAAAAAAAAAAAACTGAATAATTACTGGACTTTCAATGAATCTCTGGCCAAATAGAATTAAGAACAGTTTCAGACTCTGAATCCTAATTCCCATTTACAGAAATGAATATATATTTTATCATGACTAAAGATCTTTTTACTGTGGTTAAAATTTAGATAAATGATAAAAGAATAGATCATATTTTATTCTACTCCTTATGGCACTGTGTCTGCTAAACTTTTAAACTCCTTTAATTGTTTTGTGAAGTTTTAGATTGCCTAAAACCTCTTTATATCAAAATTTACCAGACCACTGAAGTTATTCTTTCTTAGACATTACCCATTTTTTCCACACAATTAAACTAGCAATGCTGCAACTTGTCCATAGAATCAGAAACTTGCTGTATGTTTTCTTTTTTTTAAATACGAGGACCTCTTTTTTGTTTTTTCTTCAGGGTTTTAATGGAGAACCATTTAGCGTCCAGTGCTTTCATGTTTTTATCTTTTGGTTTTTCCCTTTAATCCCTAGAATTTAATGATCAACATATTTTACCTTTTTTTGACATAAAACATTGCAGTCTTCCTGATTGTTTTGCCTTTCTTAATTTTATTCCTGTTATGTAAAGGAAAAGGCCTTAGCAGGAGAGCCGCTATACAAATAAACTTACTATTACTATCTTACTACTCCTTAGTGTTGTTGTTGCTTACATTTGGTTTTATCTGGATATTTAGCAGTACCTTCTGGAAAAAAAACTGGAGAGTGGAAAAGAGAAACCCGCAGTGTGCTATTAATAGCAATGATAATGATTTGCTTACAAAACAGAGCAGTAGGTTACATATACCACCTCACTGCTTTCTGCGAACGCTGGTGGTGGAGAGCTGAGCAAACATTTCTCTGTGAGATACACACAGAAGCACACGGAGGCCTAAAGAAGTGTGTTAGTGTGTGTATGTGTGTCCATGCGTAGCCAAACGCTCACAGGCGGCTGCACAGGACTGCACAATGACACCATCCTCAATATTAATATTCACCACTTGTCTGTCTGCCGTTAAGTTATTTGCTCAGTCATTTCAGGGTGCTGAACCGCTATGAGGCATTTGTCTGGATCGCAGCTCTGACTTTGTATGGCTGCAATCAGTCTGCTAACTATGTCTGCGGGATTACATAAGAGCAACAGTTGATTATAGTTTTTGTCAGACATGAAAGAATTTTTTAGGGGGCTTTGATGTTCATTTTATGTCGTGCTAAAGATTATCAGAAACATCTTAATTGGAAATCAGTCGTATTGTGCTTTTTCCTCATTTATTGTCTTGTGTGAGTGTTTAATTTAATTCTGTAATTGAATGCTAGCAGTAAAAGATCCGGTTCATCCTGATTTTCTCAATGACAAAGGTGTGGTCTTTGAGTTGAGCGTAGCCGGGAGGTTATAAATATCCCCACCAGGGGCTGGACTCCAGCTGGGGCAGAGGTCAAGGCAGCCCCGCTATTATTAGGCCACGGTATCAAATGGTGTCCTTGGCAATTACGCTGGTCTCGCTTTCTTAAAGTGGTTTCACATTTTACTTTACGGCTGGCTGTTATCCTCATGCCACAGGAGTTCAGGTCTCCCATGTGTCCTGCTGAGAAAAGGGGCTGTGAAAAGTTCATGGTCACAGCTATGTGTCACCCCGCCACCAAAGGCGTGAAACCACGAGAAAAGAAAGTTTGCTGTGTCTAAGGCGCTCATTGTTGACAATACCCGCTGTGCTTCTACAGCTGAGTCATGAGGCCAGAGTCCTTCAGGAATGAAGGGTTTGTTCACTGGAGTAGACAGCTGCCCAGAAAGCCTGCAGTATGGACATAAGGAGGATGTACACAACGGGGATTTAGACCAGAGATAGTATGATAAAAATAAAACTGCTCAGAGCAAGTAAATGGTCCAGTGTGGCAAAATTTTATAAACACTACAAAAAAAAAAAAAAAAAAAAAAGCCGTCAAGCTTGAGGGCTCTGTTTAAGCAATAATTATAAAAGTACACTTGATTAGCCATTTCACAAATAATGTTATAAAAGTGTCTTCTTAACAAAAAAAAAGATAGAAGCTCAGTTTGACACCCTGATAACAGTCTAGACGGGAGGCCTAAACTGTGCTTTTAAAGAGGACTGTCTTGATTTTTTTTTTTTTTCAGCCTCCACTCATCATGCAGGATGTTTCACTGCGCCGTGGGGCCCGATGGGAAGAGGCCCCATCGAGTTTGATCAGTCGAGTTCAATCTTAAGTTGCGAACCACCTCAAAGGCACTGCGTGAGGATTGCTAACTACGTCCCTCTCTCAAGTTGTTTTTAAAATCTTTTAGGAGGCGATCAGATTTCTGCTCTTGTTCCAGGGCTGGACTGCTGTATACAGATGAATGCTTTGTGACAAATCAATGCACGTTTGGACACTTTGATGAAGAGAAACGGCTCAGGATACCTTCGACAAAAACTTCTCCTACATTGACTTAGGTCCTCCAGATTAATTTATCATTTGCTGATGTGGCTTTGATATTACTTGATTTTGTGCTATTGGTCTAATCCAGGCCCAATATGGTTACATGAAATGTTGCATTAACAGCTTTTTGGGCGAGGGAGAGCTCAACTAATGAGCTTTCTTAGAAAATCAGCCCCTCCCTCCTCCCCTCTTAAAATTCTGCCTGTGCCTCACCTTGCTCGGCTAATCCTCCCAAGGCTGTAATGATAAATACACAGACACTCACACACATACATAAAAGAGGGAGAGGAAGTCTAGCTAATGGACTTGCACTTGCTGCCGACTGTCAGCAGCCTCTGTTTTGAGGCTGTGACTGAACAGCTCGCTGTGTTGCACAGCAACATCTGGTCTGCATTGTTTTGTTCAACAAGTCAAGCACACAAAATCATCAGTGGTCTCTGAGCCGTATTACTATATGCACACTGGGAACAAGCCTCAGGGCTATATGTAAATACTGATAAAACTACTGTAACAGAAAGCAGCATGTAGAAAGTCCTCAGCATCAAACCCACATTATCAGCCCCAACTGTGCTTGAGTTTATCCATAATATATTAAACGTATAGTACTCAGTATTGCACCAAAGATATTGTCTATTTTTATTCCATCATCCATACTCAAAACCAACATCACTCACTATGTAACTGGACTGCCCACAGTTTGGTCAGAGATTTGGGTGTGTTATGCTAGGAGCAGCTATGGGAGTCTTTGTTGATTTAGCCTTTAAAGGATTTGCAAAAGAAGAAGAGGTAAATTTAAAGTGCTAATAACTAAAGTAATATTATTATTTATATATTATTATTTTTTCATGTGTGATGATGGAAAGAGATTTGACTTCAATATTTATGTATAAGCCATATTATAATATATATATATATATATATATATATATATATATATATATATATATATATATATATATATATATATATATATAATAATGTCAAGACTGGAAAAATATCCTTATTTAACTACATCCTGCCAACGAATACATAGCATGCAAGAACCTAACACATGTTAAAGCCTCTTTATCGGCCTCACATTTGTACATCTAAAGACCACTTCATTTTTTTTGAGGCACAGCAAAGATAGATTGCCACAACACAAAGGATCAGACGCTCAGTTGCAGCAGCAGCTTGCAGCATCTTCACGTGCTGAATTCCTCGAATTGAGGTGACGAGGAAAAGACCTGGTCCTGTAAAGCGGCTGAGAGTTGTCAATAGGAAGGGGTCGTTTTATTACTTTTGACCAAACGTGTTGGGACCTTGAAGCTTTTAGTGCCGGTGAAATCACCCTCTCCTTTCGTTACCACCACCTTGGAAAGGTGGACAAGACTGGTCGTTTCCCTGTGCTCTGCTGTTGCCATAGTGACCAGGGCCGCATGCTTGGTTTCTGTAAAGCTCTGCTTTGGTTGCAGACAGCTGGGCAATGTATGTCCTCACCCACATTATTGTATTTTATATGTGTGTGTGTGTTATTGCATGTATGTGTGGGCTCCCGTGTCTTTGTCTGAGTGGGTACCTGAGGTCGTTTGTAACTGAGACAGCGGTACAGACAATACTTCATTTCCATAGAAATGTCTCCTTTCACTTGCTTATCGTTCCCTTAATCTGCAGCAAATGAGAAACGAGAATGTGCATCGCATATTAGAGTTTCCGATTCATATTCAGATCTTGTCATTTATTTGTTGGAAATGCAGGTTGTGTCTGAGGGGACTGTCATCATGTTGAAAAGAAGCTCTCCTCTTTCATATGCACAACACCCGGGATACGTGAATTTGAATCACAATATTGACTTGCTTTCTTTTTTTTGTTGATGATTCCACCAAAGGCTCTGTGTGTGTGTGTGTGTGTGTGTGTGTGTGTGTGTGTGTGTGTGTGTGTGTGTGTGTGTGTGTGTGTGTGTGTGCGCATGTGCATGTTTCTGCGCTTGACAGACTTGGGAATAGAGATGGGATTTTTACATTTTCACATTGTCCTGTGGCTTATTTACTGTCACCAATCCCCCTGCATCCCCTCCCCCTCTCTCGCTCTAATCTCACATGTACACTTGCATACATGTCACATGCATATTCATATTCACACCCTCACATCCAGAGCATGTAACAAATATCTATTTCACGGCCACATGGATCTGCACACACTCACTAGATATATTTATTCATAAGCTCATTAGAGGAGTGGATTTGCCTGCTGCCATCCATCACACTGTCACCCATCCCCAGCCTGGCACACACCGACAACAGAACTGCAGGAGAGAAGTCCCTGGGATTTAGTCTCCTGGAGCCGGCGCTATAGAGGGGATTTACTCCAATAGACAGAGTCTCACTTCACCGTTTTATAGAGGTGAGATCAGGGAGACAAAAAACAAAAATGGTAATCTCCCATTCACCATAGTTCATCCAAAAACTGATATTCTAGGCGGGTAAAATAAAACACGCTTTTAATCTCTTAGCACAGTCTTCATCAACCAGTGTTTAGCAGGATGCCAGCCCTGGAGTTGCACAGGTGCCCTGTAAAAGATTTAAAACGGTTAATATATGTGGAGAAAATCGTTGTGGGTGCTCTCGCGGACACACTGTCTAGTGAAAGCTCAGTCTGTCACACTGTCCTTTTTAGCTGGTTACAAGCTAGAGCGAGCTGTTGCAAGCTTGCCGCTGCAGGTGCAAGAGCAGCGTATTGAAGTAACGCCAGACTGTGACACTATGAGAGAGAAATCTAACTTTGAGCCCTTTTTTACATGAAAGGAAGTCCAGCTGTCGCAAACTGCTGTATTGCTCCACTTTTTCCTCGTGACTTAACCGTGTGAACAGCCACTGACTGCTACACGCCTGCTTTTCACATTTGTTTAATTCCCTTTGATGACAAACAGACAATCGAAGCTCTGCTCAAGTGTGCAGACTAGCATGCTTCAGATGAACAGAAGATTCATGGTGGACTCTCCGATTGTGATCAGTGTTTCGAAATGAGGGACGCTGACTTTGAAAGAAGGGAGCTGCTTTGGAAGTCAAAGCAGGAATATAAAAAAAAAAACAAGTATGGATAAAAAGGATAATTACATTATTATTAGATGTTTTTGAGCCTCTGAAGGTAGTATAAGTGGTGTCTGCAAATATGACACTTGAATAAAAGGTATTCATTCATTCCTTCATACATTCATTCAATAATCAGTGCATTTGTATTCATTTTTCCTCCCTTGCATATCATTTTACTTACTCATATGTGTATAATTAATTAGTTATTTATTGAATAAATCATTTTACTAATTTTTCTTTCCTTTGTAATTTTGATCATCCTCAGGTCTGCCTTCCATACATCACCAATACTATGAAGGCAAACGAGAGTTTCACACCTATTTTAGACCTCATTATAAGCTAAATTAATTGTAAATATGGATATGATATCTTAACTTGTAGAACATTGGCTAAAAGTCTATTTATTGAGTATAAAACTAGCTAAGTTGCCTGTAAGCCTGTTTTCTGGGCAGAACACATAGAGTATATCTCTGGCAGAGTTGCTGTCATGGCAGCTGATCTAGTCGTGGATAACTCTGGTCCCTCCTCCTGCTATCAGTTGTAGTTTCTCACCGTGGCATCTGCGCTGGCTCCCTTCCTACATGTGGTCAATGAGCACAGTCCTCTCCAGACCATATCAGCACAATATTAACACATTGTATGTGTGTGTGTGTGTGTGTGTGTGTGTGTCTCTGTTTGTGTGGTTTCATGTGTGCGTATTGCAAATAAACCTGTCTGCTTCACATGCATGCACACAGCTCTGAAGGAGTTCTTGTCTTCCTCTGCCAAGGAGATTTTGTTTTTGTTTGTTTGACTGTGTGTTTGTGAGCGAGCGGCACATCTCAAATCTTGACAACAGATTGCAGTGAATTAGTGGAAAGTTTGACCGCGGGACGAGGAACAGTTGATTAGTAACTGGTGCAGATCTGCATCAAGGTGCACACCTTTTCAAGGAATCCCTTTCATAGCAAAATAGGCCATTTTGAAACTTTTATTTCTCTATCCCATTATTGTGTATTGTCACTGTACGTTGAACACTTTTGTCAAATTTTGATCATTTTGATATTGCTGTGGCTCGAATAATTACTTAAATGTTCCCCTACCTTTTACTGTGTCATCGATTTCAGTTTTCACGCCTGCAGAACTAATGACCTTCCCCTCAGCCTCGGCTGTACTTCGTGCTTAGTGCTAATTAGCAAATGTTGGCACTCTGACACGCTAAACTAAGATGATTCTACCTGCTAAACACCACTGGGTTACCATTGTCAGTATGACTGTAGGATTTGGCTCAAAAGACTACTGTTCCCAAGTAAAGCCTCAGGATTACATGCTCCCTTACGGCTGGAGAAATTCTACCACTGATATGCATTATTAAAGAAGATTGAACATTTAAAATCTGAAAGCTTTTAAAATGGCATGTTTAGAGGACTGTGCAGCCTGCAGCCTTGTTCAAAGCTCTGACTCTGTGTTTTGTGTTCTCCGTGCTCTCTATTATACTGAGCATGTGTTTCATATTATATTTTGCATTAACTGAGTGTGAACTTCTGCAGTAGTATTATTTACCTCTGCCTGTCTTCACATCAGCTAACTTCACAGAGTATATAGACGGACAACTCTACTCCACACCCATTATACACACACACACGCACGCACACACACACACACATTATACTGGTATTAACTGTAACATGAACCCCACACAGAAGTGATAAAGAGTCTGTTCTTGTTCCGCAGTCATTGTTTCTTGAACATATGTTTCAACTGCTGCTCGTGACTTCCCGCTCACCCCACTCTGGTTCAGCACGGCGCTGCTGCTCCAGATAGCTTTGGACATGTGCACTCACCCATAATAAGAACGGCTAACAGTTGTAGCATACAGTGTATAACCCATTTTAAACCCTTATTTAACCAGATTAGTCAATTAAAAAGAAATTACGCTTAGATCATGCTCATACCAAGCCCCCACGAGTACAAAAAAAGAAAAGAAAAAGGAATAGGCTGAGCTTTGCGCTCGGTTTAATTGAGCTGAATTTCTTTCCCCACGTGACAGACTCTATCACAGTAGCCATTTCAAGAAAGTGAGGACTTTTATCAGTCGGAGAAAAGATCTTAAGAAATATGCCCTGATTTCTGCTCTGTGTGAGTAGAGGTCACACTTCTATAAAACTGTTTTTTTTTCTTCTTCTGTTTGTTTCTGGTTAACAAAAGTCACTCTTTGTCTGATGTCTTTATTTGCGCCTTTACAAGGGAATCCAGTGTAAGCAAGCGAGGTTGGCATTTTTGTGCTCATCGTCAAAGCACTGAAAGGCAGACGGGCGTGGAGGAAGCACGACGGTAGCGCTGCGACTGCCGCAAAGAGCACAACGCAGTCTGCGATTTCATGGCAACATGCTTCGCAAAAGTTTGGTCTGCTGACCAAAGAATGTCAACCTTTTGTTTGGCTTCTCCTCCCGTGGCTATAACACGCCTTCGCCGCTGTAAAGGCTCCTCTGCATTGTGAATTCTTGTGCTTACTGAAGCTGATACTGCTGCCACTATCTATGCACTCATGATACTGTAAGCTGGTCTGGGTGACAGTGCTTACAATCCCAGCGCCGTGACCGAGAACCCAGAAAAAGATCGTGTCACAACCACCACCCCCGGCTTTCAGCTCTCTCTCTCTCCCTCTCTCTCTTTCTCTCTGAATTTCTTGTCGGAGGGACTCGTTTGATGTCTCAGACTTTGTGCTTGAGTCAGGCGCGAGAACATTCCCAAAATGGATCTCATTTGCATTCTTGCTGTGATTATGACACCGGACAAATAGACACAACAAGCTTATTCATTACACTCCATCTTTGCGGGTTATGAAGTCCATCTTGTTTGCCGCTTTGTGAGCGTTGTGAAATGAAGGCTCGCACAGAGGCGCTACGGTAGTATTTTCACACTGCAGTGGCTGGTTGAGGTCCTGCCGCTGCGTTGGTCCGCCTTAGCCCGCCACCTGATTGCCTATGCTGCTTGTTTACTCATGCTTTAGCTTTATTTGACCCAAGGCAAACACGAAGCCGCCTCAGAAAGCCTTCAGGATGTTTTCATTTTATCAGTGTGCTGCTTCAAGCTCATAAGCTCTCTGTCTTCCTCCCTTTCTTTCCTGTCCCTGTCACTCCTTTCTTTCTTGTCCTTTTCCATCTCCCTGATCTGTGTGTGTGTGTGTGTGTTGTGTGTCTGTGTGTGTCTCTGTGTGTGTACATGTTGTCTCCTTCTCTATATGTGTGTATGCTTTCTGCTCCCAGCCCCTCTGCGGAAAGCAAAGTTTGTGGAGAGCCCTCGCATTCCACAATCAGAGCTTGGCTCCCCTACACACACCTCCACCACTGCCAAGAATCCAGACCTGGACACATACTGCCCTGGTAAGTTTTTTTTTAGCCAGCTCATCCCTCATTTCGTTGTGTTACTTTTTGCATGTTGGGTCCTGTCTCTTGAATGCGGAGATGAGGAGAAATTTCCGGTTTTCGCCCGGCTATTCTGCCTGCTGCTGCAAAAGCGGAGAAACATTGCTTAATGGAACAGCCTCGCCGGTGCCCACAGTGTCCATCCTCGCTGCCTCCTCCCTCCTCTGCCTCACTAATCCTCCTTTTGCTGCCTCCTCACTCTGCTCTGCTTCCCGGACGCAGAGCTTGTTTTGGTGCCGCCTCTGTTTTCTGTTAACTTCACAGTCAGTGGTTGCTCGGTAATCCCGTGGACAGTCCAGATTTCCCTCTACCCCCACCATGCATCCCCGTCACCCCCCCTTGCCTCTCCCTTCCTCCTTTGCACAGGGAAGACAGCAAAGCGGGTCACTCGAGGACAGTGCTCTGCTGAGATTTAGTTCTACTGTATCTGCTTTCTCATCTTGCCTCTCCTCTTCCCGTTCGCCGGTGAGAAGTGCAGTGTTGGCTTCCTGACCTGTCTTGTTGGCTCGACCTCCGGGTGGCTGAGCGGACTTCGCGACAGAGCGGGACAATGCCACAGCACCCCGGGGCTGGATGAAGACAAGAGAGGAGCAGTGATGGGGGGTCTGAGGGCTTAGCTGTTGTAATTTAGGAGGAAAATGGTTGACAGAGTGTTCCCGGCCTTCTCCGTCTGTCAGCCTCTTCTGCTGAGTCTCTGCTCAATGGGAGCTCTAAGTAGGTAATCTGTCTATAGAAACTTACTAGAATATACTTTTTATAGTGTTTATTATTTCTGTATGAGTCTAAATAGTATGTAGGATAGGCTACCGTAGATGTAGCCCTGGCACCTAGCTTGCTGATGAATCTCTGTTGACTCGTTGGCTTTATTTTGCATCAGTCCTGTGAAATAGACTGTGGAATAACCTATCAGTCATGATGAGCTGCTAAAAGCTCCCGCAGATGTGACATTTCAGGGTTGAAATGGTAATCTCGAACGCCATTGAGGCAGGAAAATAGTTGATTACAAATAGGAATTCTGTGTCTGTGCGATAACAACTTGAGCCGGAGATGAACCAGGAGGGCTGAGATGGGTTTTCAGGGTTGAGGACTCGAACCTCCCAGGCGGACAGATGGACATCTTAGCTCTTAACAAGGGCTTCCTGGCATGAGTAGCAGCAGGGCAGCGACTTAAACATCTGATCACATGCCAGTCCGCGCTCTGCTGCTGTCGCCTGGAGAAGTCAGGTATCAGCTGACTTTTATGGCCTGCGAAGAAATTTGTGGTCTCATAAATATGGTTTGTTAATATTTTGTGAGATAGCTTGTAAGGCACCGCCAGCAGTCCTCCTTATATCATCACAGTGAAAGCTTTTCTAATGATGTAAGAGCTCATCCTTCCTACAGTAATTATGCACACCAGGGGTGGAACCTACAGATGAAATCTATCATTGTATACCTAATTCTATTTCACAATATCCACATAGTTACATGAGTTCAGTTCAGTTTAAGTCCAGCTAGATTAAGTCATCCCTTTTTGCAGTCAATAATTATGTCAGTGTTATTTGAAATGTTTTCTAACCTGTTTGTACTGCTTAAACAAAGGAAAAAAGGTATTTGGGAAACATCAAAAATGTCAAAATATTAATATTAAATAACACAAATATCATTCATATAAAAACAGAAGCTAAATAGAAGACAGCTTAAAATGCTAAAAAAAGATTTACTCTTAAAAATTCAAATATTTAAACATTAATATGCAGCAAATGCTACAACAACAATATAATATACAAAATAATTATTTTATGGCAAAGACCATCAGCTAAAGACAAAATGTGCTTCAATGTGCCAGCATTTTGCATTTTAAGAGTTGTGAAATATTTACAGTAAAAGCAACTGTTAATGGATGAAATAATAACAATATTTTTATTTTTTATTATTTTAGAAAATTAAATACATGACATGTCAAGGTACTTCATCAGATTGATGTGAAAATTTGCTGCTAACTCTTTGGCAACATTTTCACAGTGTTCAAACACACCTAGAAATGTTACAGGGATCATTTCTTAAGTATGAAAACCATAGTAAAATCTCTGACAGATACACATGTACTGTGTATCATCATATCACCCACTCCTAACCAAGACCTGGTGTCCTGAGTCCTTGCATGCTTTCATGTATAAAACCTCCAAACGCTGATGCACAGATAAGACCGGCACTGAACACGAGGAATGTGAAATTCACTCGTCTTATCTCTTGATTAGCCCTCCAGTCCCTCGTTTCTTGGTGATGTGTTTGCCTGGGCGTACCTGTCTGCGTCTGTATGTTCACTGTTATTCATCTTTCCTCTGCTCTGAAATAGGTGTGAATGTACCGCGTTTTTTCATTTCCTTGGGTTTTCAACAGATGCTCTGCAAATTCATTTTCACCCTTAAATCAATACGTAAGTCACCTCCTCTTGAGGTGTTCTTCTCTTTGAGCCTCGCCGCTTTATCTTCCTAAAAACGTGCGTGGGTTACTTTTGTTTGTAAAGAAGTAATTTGTTCTCTATGGAATTACCCCACTAAAGAGAAAGTTAAAGCGCCCAGGTATAGGGGAAATAAGAGCCACCACATGGTATGTGTTACCCTACCTGGTGCCCGGGCCTATTAATACTCCATCCCCTGTCCTGTCCAGTCCCCTGCTTGCAGCACACATGCTTCTCTCTCCCTTCTCTCGGTGCGTGAGGGCAGATCTGTGGACGGCCGGGGAGAAAACAGATGCGCTTGCACAGAAACACATTCCTAGCTGCGCGCAAAGATAGTTGCTATGGCAACCATCTGTCTCCTTCGCAGCTCAGGAATCCAATGGAGAGGAGCGTGCGTGTTTGTATGTGTGTGTGGTTGTTGGGTGGGGGGGGGTCTGGTTCTGAAAAAAATAAGAGATGTGTTTTTACGACTGATTTATTTATATTTTTCATATTCAGATCTTATCGTTCAAGATCTCTTGTCGTCACTGTGATGAGAAATGCCTGAAATTCCTCTCAAGGCGAGCGTTATCATCTCGATGCCGCCGAGGTAGCTTTGAAGTGTTCGAGATGTATGTCAGTAAGAGATAGGGCGTGTATGATTGTCATAATCTGTATTTTAAGAACAAAAAGTAGAGCTATAAACAGATAGAAATCGATACACACAATCAATCCCTGCGGTATGGCAATGTATGCATCTCCTTTGATAGTAGCTCATTAGTACTGCTTACATGTAGAAAACAGTTTAAAAACAGATACAGGTTGATGAAATAAAAGTACTATGATATTATATGTTTGTTTCTTTGGTCTATCAAACATTTAGATTAGTGTTATTTGAAAGCTCCACTGTAGTAGTTGCACTTACTTTTGGATCTCAGCCATATTTTTTGACTGTGTTGTATTTTTTTTGGAGTGTGAGAGTTGTACAAAGGGATTGCCTGTGTTTAGCTCAGGGGAGTTAGTGTGGACTCCGGCATCCAGATTAGAGATTTTGCTCCCGCATCAAAAGAAAGGCAGACAAACTGCTCGCCCCTGCAGAGAGCTGTCCAACAGCTGGCTGCGACAGAGTTGCCGTTGTAAGAAGTGAAAAAAAAAAAAAAAAACAGGAACTAAATATATGCAGTACAGGCAAACAGAGTGAGAGAGGTAGACAAAGGGATGAGTGAAAGGGACACAGACAAACACTCACACAGAGGCAGTGAGAGACACGCACAGCCCCTGTTTGATCACGGTCACGGCCGCAAACCCCTCAGGAGCAGTTGACTAATCAGTGCTAATGTATTCACTGCTTACTACTACCAGTCTGTCAACTGGGAAGCCTTCCCTGCCTCCATGTCCACACACACAGGCACAAAGTCACTGCAGATAGCACATGCAGAATCCTTTTGTGCACTTGGGCGGGTAGATGTTTAGTTTCTTTCTGCAATTTTCCCCTATCGATGGGCGTCCCCTGCTATATTAGCTGTAAGGAGGTGCACAGCAATTCCATCTACCTGCATCTTCTCCATTACAGCGCTCTGAACTCCTCCTAAAGCGATGCTCGGGGATTCAGTGACCTTGGAGGCCCTCGTAAATGTATTCTGCTCCATTCAGTGTATCCAGCGGCATTACTGAGCTGCTATATCCATCTCATCAGGGCTCATGCATAATTAGCTGTTTTGGACCTAATGCGTGCTGTGATTACCTCATTATTGGTCGCTGCTGTGTGTTTTTATTGCGGCTTGGCACCATGTCATCCCCATTCGCTTTAAAGCGCCTTTTTTTTTCCCTTCAGAAGGTGCCCGTCTTACTTATTCGCTCAGAGAGACTTGGAGTCAATCTAATGAGGATCCTGACAGTGCCCTGCCTGTCCGTCCATGAGCGAATGGAGAGGGGAGCCCGGGCTTCAGATTGCCTGTCTCCCTGGAAGTCTTCGAACGGACAAGTGAGAGGCCACAGGCTTTAGACAAGCTGCCTGTCTTCAGAGAGGCGCTGTGGCGGCTGGGACTGTCTAATAGTCGTCAGCGAGGAGTCAGCGTCGTTACCTGCCAGTCTGGTCCAACCTGCCCTGCAGGAAAACGAGCGGGGAGCGGAGAAGAGAAAGAGAGAGGCACTGGCCCTGCTGCTAGCTGTCTCTGTCTCGCTGCTGTTTATTTAAACATCGGCCATCTAGTGCTGTTGCCCTCCATGTCATTAATGTCCGGGCCAATTCAGAATTTTATACGTCCAATCACGGCTGTTGGTATTTAGCCACTCGTTAACTTTTCTTACAGCCAAGCACGGCGAGTAATTAGCGAAAACTTCAGCTGTGAGAGTGACACTCCAGTAAATAAAGTAAAATTGAATTGAAATTGATACAGCAGGTGCCTCTAGGGCATGATAGCCAGGTGTTATTGAAAAACATGATACCACCAATGAGAATTTGTTATGGTTGAAGAGTAACCAGGCAACAGGGCGAAAAGATGAGGTCACTGCAGGATTTTGTTTTGGGTCCTGTTGCAAAGTTGGAAACTCACACACGAGTGTGTGTGTGTGTGTGTGTGTGTGTGTGTGTGTGTGTGTGTGGTTTTAGATCATCTGATCATAACTCAGGCTCACCCTGGTGTTTTCTTTTCTCTCGCTTTAGAGTCTCTGTAAACAGGATAGAGAGCTGCATACACACCCATTTTGTCTTGGAAAGTCACACACCATTTCACCCTCTCCTCTCTCTCTCTCTCTCTCTCTCACACACACACTCACACACAGGTGAAGGGCGTATCTCATTACGTCACACGAGAGCTGCAGTGGCGATGAGTGGTGCGGAAGGAGCTGTCGTCAGTGTGGAAGGCTTTTGCTAGTCAGTGTGAAAATGGGTTTTGTAAACAGTTTGAAAGGATTCCTGTAGTTGTGGCCAAAGGGATTTTTTTTTTTACGTATGTAAGAAGACACCTCAACGAAGACGTCTAGCTGCGGTGGAATGTGTCTTTAATGCGCAGCTCTGAGCTACGGGAGACCTCAGGTACAGTGTTTCGTATCGTCGTCCTGGGTGCAGGCGCTGTGCGTCCTGTATCCAGGTCTGTTGTCTCTGCTGTGGTTTATGCAAAGCGAGTGCAGCAGATTGACTGTGTGCTTAGTGCTTCCAGGTACAGAGCTGGTGGACGTGAAGCCTTTTAAAGGATGTTCTTTTTCTGTGTGTAAAAGCAAGCTGCTGTGCTGTTCCTACCCACCACTGACACTCGTTCTTTCTTTTCTCTCTCTCTCTCTCTCTCTCTCTCTCTTTCTCTCTCTACACCCTTGACCCCCCCACCCTCCTCTCTGCCTCCTCCCTGCCTCCTTCCTCTTCTCGTCTCTCTGCCTCTGCAGGGGAGTCAAGCCAGGAGCTGGGCCCCCCTCCATCGGTGGATGAGGCAGCCAACACATTGATGACGCGCCTGGGTTTCCTTCTGGGAGACAAAGTGAGTGAGGGGCCGGCCGGCACCCAGTACAGCATGGAGGAACCCGAGGTGAGACAGGTACTGGTCCCACTAATGAACTGGACGATTTGTTTCGCCATCAAATCTGCTTCGCTGGCATTACTGCTGGACTCCTTTCACTTGTAGACAAAAAACCCTACAGACTGAATGACAGTGTGCTTATTTTCTGACAGGGCACTGAGTTTGCAGCTCCAAAATTGCGTTCACATCACCGAACGCACACGGCCGCTTTGAGTCAGTTTAAGTGAAGCGTTGTCTGGGGTTGTGTAAAAGATTAGCGCCAAAAAAACCTTGCTTTAGTTTAATTTTTTTATCACCTGTCATGCTGTTGCTATGGTTTATCCTAATTTAATTGTCTTATTGTGTATGTGATTTTGACACATTTCTATTGTGAGAGATCATGCAAACACAGAATCGTCTGATTCGATCTGTTTTGACATTTATCTTCATAATGTCTTTGTTTACGCTCAGTCTTGACAGATCTTTGGAAGTCAACATAGCCAGATCAAAAGACTTCTCTGTAAATTGCCCTCAGACACCCAAGGGCTTTGGATTCAGCAGTTATCAGTGCCTCCCCATCAAGCATCAGATATCTACCCGTCTAATTAGATTTTTTTTATGTAATACTCATAATTATTTTTTTCTTAAGGCACTTTAAGTGCTCCATGTTAAAAGCAAGTTTCCTGAGTTTACATGCAGCAGGTGAGCCTCAACATTTTCCTCTTTGCACCGTAACCTTTCGGTTTGTGAATTTGGCAGTTTGAGCAGCAGCAACAACAACAGCTCTTGGCACAACAGGCCTGCTCTGAGCTCTGCAGCAGATGCCCCGGTTTCTCTACCTAAACTTGATTTGACAGGTATGAATTTTCCAAATCGAGGGAGGAAAACAGTTGCAGCGGATAGCGAGGAGGAGACGTGGCGGGGGGGGAGAAGAAGGGGCGAACCTGTTGCTGAAGCGTTCAAAGCGGGCCCAGGTATGGGCTTGCACTAAAGCAGTGTGGATAAGCGATTAGCCTGATGGACTGCCTGTGCTTGATGTGAGCACTGCTGTAGCAGTGGGGGTGTATAAATTGAGAGAGGTTTATTCAAGCGGCTCTTTTTAGAGATGTGACTCATACTAGCACCCTGCTGCATCGTGCACACAGTACAAACTTATTATTTTAGATATCTGCCCCAAATACTGTTCTCTGGATCGCAGTTCCGTTTGATTCATTAACCACTAAATATGACAAGGACTGCCTCGAGACACCGTCAATTAGCAGATTAGAGAGTGGGCTCTTGTTTTAATGTGCCATCTTTGAATGGAGGGCACAGATTACAGTAATACAGTAGGTTCACACATGTAATCTGGATATTTTCAGGATGCTGCTACCTCACCAGTCTTTCTTAATATTTTTCATCATAACCAAGTTAACTTTTTTAGTCAGGAGTTCATTGATAATGTATCAGAGCTGATTTCAATCTGCATAAAAATATCAGTGACTTCGAGGTGAGGGTTTACTCTGCTTTTTTCTGTAAAACACCACCTTCTGTTTGACATGGTTAAATTCCTACAATAGCAGACCTCACCAGCTGATGGAACAAGGTGACCTTAACTCGCAGAGAGCAGTTAATTGCCTTTCATACTCCCGTGCCTTTTCGCTCCCTGAATAGACGCAGTGCTCCCTAGTTCAATCCAATCCTTGTGCGACGCTTAAGGTCAGCCCTGCACAAGGCGAGCTTCATTAGCCCAGCAGATAGAGCTGTGGTGTCGCTGTGTATTTGTGGAAGTTTGTTTGCGTTGGGGTTAAGCCTCTGTAAACACAACCTCCATGCTGCTCCGTCCATGGCAAAAGCAGAGGGCAGATATGACCGAGGGAGTGTCTGACACTTAGCAGAGGGCAGAGATCATGTGTTATAATGTACAGTGTGTTGACTAGTTTACAGATATCACAGTTTTTAATGCACCCACTAAGCCAGTACTACTGTGCAACACACTCTGGCAGTCCACTTATTCAGTACACCTGCACAGTCTAATGCAAACCAATTCAACAACTCACATCGTATTAAATTACCAAGGTATAATGTCCAGTTGTTGTTGTTGTCTTTACTGAGAGGTAATTCTCACAGTGTCAATCCAAACTAAACATTATTGATTTTATAAACTTACAGATGAATGGCTGAGCTTTTGTATTGGAAGCATTTAATAGATTTCAACAGTGCACCTAACAAAGTGGCCATTGAGTGTATTGAATGTATTGTTGGAGTTTTTTATGTTTTGGCATCAGGATTTGCTTTGACTTTTGGTAGTTAATAATGATTATCAATTAACCAGTGAATGTTTGGAGGCTTAGCTTGATATTTATCAGTTTTATGCTTGCAGCGTGGCTTTAGGTATCACAGTCAGACCCCCACTTTGGTCCAACTGAGATTTTTCTACAACTGTTGAATGGACAACATTTTGAACAGAAATTCATAGTTCAGTGGACATTGGTGAAAATACCTGGAAAACTAATGTCATCAGCCTCAGCTGTACTTTGTGTTTAGTGCTAATTAGTACATGTTAACAAGGTAACACAACCGAAAGGACAAGTTAAACATTATACCAGCTAAGCATCAGCATGTTGGCATTGTTACTGCGAACATGTTGGCATTTAGCTCACAGAGCCGCTGGCTTGGCTGTCGACGCCTTGTCTTCTTGTTTGATCAATTATCAAACAAAAATCTGAAACATTCACTGCTTATGAAAAAGGTTGGAGACATCATCATGGGCTCTGAGAAACTGGCATGAGCATCTTCTAGACAAAGTATTAATGAACCACAAAAAATAACAATAAACGGACTGAGGTTTTGTTGCGCTTGTTATACCAAAGCACTTGACAGTCTGCCTCTTTCACCCACGCACACACGCGATTGGCTGTGGAGCCATGCTGCCTTGGCTTTAGCAATCGGGGATCAGTGTTTTGCTCAAGGACACTTTGACATGTGGAAAAGAGGATCGAACCACCAGCCCTACGATTAATTGGCGCCCTGATCCACCTCTTGAGCCGCAGCCTCTGAGAGCTGTCAGAAGATAATTGACGGATTAATCAATAATGAAAATAATCGTTAGATGCAGACCAAATCCCAAATGTATATGTGGGTGGGTGTATTAGCTTATCTAGTTCCTTTAGTTTTCTTCCTACAGACTAGACTGGATTTAGCCTTGAGCACTACTTCACCCCTCCTGCCCTCCCCTGTGTTCACCCTAGTGTTGACCTGAACTCATCAACAGTGCCATTAAGGAGAGACCTGTTTGTGTGTTTGAGTGTCTGTTACACATACTTAATCACTT
Source organism: Scortum barcoo (assembly GCA_023238725.1). Lineage (NCBI taxonomy): Eukaryota > Metazoa > Chordata > Actinopteri > Centrarchiformes > Terapontidae > Scortum > Scortum barcoo. Next base: position 17,904,807 of record CM041542.1, read on the forward strand.
GTCATCCCTGTTTTTCTTGCGCCTCTGCATATCCCGTGGATGCTGCATGCATGCGTCTTTTAGCTACGTGCACCCGTGTGTTTGTGTCTGAGTGAGTCTGCGGGTGTTCACAGCGGCAGATTAGACGCAGCGGAGTGTTTTTATTTTGTCCCCCGTGTCTCCTAACCTGAGCCGCTGCAGAAGGGTCACTGTAGGGTGCCAAAACAATGCAGGCACTGGAAAGAATATGTATTCAGAGTGTGTATGGGATTTCAGCTTCTGCTTAATCGTTGTCATGGCAATCTTGAGGGAAATATGCATGAAAATAGGTCTGTCACTGAGGGTAAAATAATGTTCTCCTCTTGACAAAATGATTTTCAAACAAGCTGTGTGTTTCATTGACCTCTACCCAAATTTGAATATCTATTTAAAGCTGTATTAATGTTAAAATGGAGTGAAGAAATTGTTACACAATTCCTACAATCCCACCACTAGAAGTAGAGTATGCAGCCACACTTGTGCCACGGGACTGTGCATAATCTGTTTTTGGAAATGCCACTCCCTTATGTTTCTAAAAAAAGGGGAAATGACTGGAATGTTTTCCTGCATTTAGATGTTTGGATCACAGCCCTGATATGTACACCAACTCTCCAAGGCTTTTGTTGTTGTTTTTTGCAATAGTCTTCAGCTGATGTCGATTGTGCTGTAAAGTTCATTTGAAAAGTGATTGTAGGCGTTGCAGGTGCTATTTGCATTATTGGAAAAAATACTTGTTGTTTTGTGTAGAAATATTTTTGGAAAATGCCACAAATTATTAGTAATTATGATCTTGGTTTGTATTTGAGCCAATCTTTTGAAGGACTGACTAAATGAAGCCAGCAATCTTTTGAAAACTGCAATACTGAAGTGACTTTTCCGTCTATATATGACTCAGATATTAAAATTCAAACATTGCACTTTTGCCATTTATACCTGTGTGTGCTAACTGAGTTGTTTGAACCAAACAAAGCTTTTAAAAATGCGTATGTGTGTGTCTGTTCCAGGGCCAGAACCAGAGGATCAGCCCGTGCTCCACCCTGACCAGCAGCACTGCCTCACCCCCTGCAGGCAGCCCCTGCTCCACCCTCCCCCCTGCCATGCCTGGCCAGGCCGGCAACAAGGACTGTGCCTACGGCTCTGTCACAAGTCCCACCTCAACCCTGGAGAGCAGGGACAGCGGGATTATTGGTGAGAACAGGCTTAACAAACATGTTTATGGTGGCCATATTTATTATTTTTCTTGCTTCTATGGCATATGGATGACATAAATCAGGTCAAATATGTATTGGTTTATTATGAAAAAAGCCAAGTAATGGGGGGCTGTAGTTTTTAGTGAACATTTTTCAAACTGGAGAAAATGGGGCAGTTGGTGGATTTTTTTTTTTTTAAGGCAGCAGGACATCCCATTAGGTAACGTAACATAAACCGTGATGTAGGATTGTCTCAAAAGAAATTACAGTGCCTGAGGCCATCCAAATGAAGAACCAATGGCAAAAAAATTTATCACTTTTTGTTTTACTCTTTTGTTGGGGTTTGTTGATTCGCTGATTGATTCCTGGACCAAACAGTGATTTTGTTAATTTGAGTTTTATTTAGTTATTTTTATAGTGTGGCTGTCTTTGCTGGCCTTGTTTGTGCAACATTTAAATTACATTCGCCATCATCCAAATATACATACCTGGAGTCCTGCTCCAATGCTAGAAAAGGTTCACATATTTTCAGGTCTGTCTTAAAACAGAACTGACATGCCTATATGTACACTGAAATAGTTTTTGGTGGCTGCAGTCATTCCTCCTGTCCATACAGAGGACACAAAGAGAGCCCACTCTAATGTAAGTGATGGGGGACAAAGCTTACAATTCTCATTCTGTGCAGAAATACATTCTGAAGTTGGGCTGAAGTTGATATGAAGCTTTGGTAGTTCAAGTTTGACAAATCAAGTGGGTGTCTTTCAAAGTTGCTGCCTTTTTAGTATGATAATCCCTCTTTGTGTTTTCTAGACAGTGTTTTCTCGCTAAGCTGTAACAGGGGGCATACAGTAGTAATACAAAATGGGAATTCTGATCTAAAAAGACTGTGTTAGATACACATTTCTACTCAGCTTATTGGGAGTATATTTTTGCATGGCATGAGGGCTGATTTTCTCCCCATCACTCACACTGAAATCTCTTTAAGGGAGGTTTTCATTACGGCCACTTTGGACAGGAGGAATATGTCAATATTGTAAGATGGACTTGAAAAATGTGAATTTGTCTTTTAAAACGGCAGATTTGGTAAAAAATGGTAAAATACAGACCAGCCAAAGCAATAAAGTGAAGTTAGAAACTTTGAAAAGTTTAAAAATTAGTAAGTAGCAGTTGTATTAGTAACTTAAAGTTCTAGACAGGTGAAGTCTGGAGTGCCTGACAGCTCAAAAACATGTGAGAGTAAGTAGGAACACGCCTGAGGTTGTAGGTGGTCCCTCATCTCCACTGCACCTCAAAATGTGCAAAATTTGGTCATCCGAGTGTGGACCAGTAACTCCACCTCCACTGAACAGTTGGGTCAGTTTCCAGTCAAAGTGTTGTACTTTTCACGCACAGTCAGAACCCGTCTGCACTCCCACATTGAAAGTGATTCAGGTGTGCATGTCATGTTGACATCATCTGTGGCAGTCTTGCATTGTTGCAAAAAAAAAAGAAAAAGGAGAGACTAAATGCTCTCTGATGGGAAGCATTTTGCGTATGTCCACACTGCTGCCAAGATTGTTTCCTGGCAACAACGGCGAACACCTGCAGTTTGAGGAGGAAAAAGTACGAACACTCTCACCTTTCTCACAGCGAAACCAGTCGTGTATGTAACATAACGCCGCTGACGATGATGTTGCTCTGCTCTGTTGCAGCCACACTGACCAGCTATTCCGAGAACATGGAGCGAGGCGGCAAATACGGCGAGGGCTCCCGGGGAAACCTGAAACTGTGGCAGTCCCAGAAATCAGGCATGGACTCGTTCCTGTACAGGGTGGATGAAAACATGACTGCCTCCACCTACAGCCTCAACAAAATCCCTGAGCGCAACCTGGAGAGCATGTCCTCCCACTCTGCCCACTCCATCCCTCTGTACCTCATGCCCCGCCCTAACTCTGTGGCTGGTGAGTCCCTTCCTCTTTCCCTCCCTCTCCTGTGAAAGTAGACAAGGAGCCAACAGTTTGTCAGAGGAGCCAGAAATAAGGTGTTTTTTTTGCAGGAGCATGCAGTATACAAATCTGCCAAGGTAGAGTACTTTTTCTGGCAAAATTGGATTGAAGTGTTGGTTCTGAGTCACGTCACACCCCATTTCTGACTCCTTTTAGTGCTCCCTCTTCACTCCTTTCAAGCTTTCTTTCCTCGCTTGTTTCCCTCCCAGATGAACTGAGATCAATCCCTTTTGAATTCTTTGATGTCCATTTACATGTCCACAAGTGTAACAATGAAACACTTTTGAAAAGAGTAGAGGAATATGTAACTTATTTTAAGCAAGGCCAACCTCATCTGTGTGACATTAAATATGTAATTGTGTCGTGCCAAGAAAGTCTGATAGATTAGGGAAGTTTAGATCTTTGGATTGAGGTTTTTCTCGAGAAATTTCAGCCCGACTTTCCCTCAACTCAGCTGTCAAAAAAACCATATACCTTGGTATGTACTGTCACTGCTTTAATAATCCTACTCATTTCCTTGTCTCTCATTGGCTATTAGCAGTGATGAAATGATTTGCAGTTTCTATAACATTTTTTTATTTTATATATATATGGAGATGTATTAATCTTCCAGGTAGCTGTAAATCTGCAGTGGTATTTTGTTAAACTCTCACAGCTCTCCGGTGTGGATTGAAACAGAATAACACAGTCTGTGAAAAACAGCTTCAGTAGAAGAGCACACGACAGCTGAAAGAATATCACATAGGGAAACTGGCATTTGTGTTTCTGACAGAGGTCTCGTTGATGTGTGTTTCTTATTGTAGGCCACAGCTGGCCTCAAAAAGGCCTCCAGAAGTAACAGTAAATATATCAAGAAAAATGTCAGTTTCATAACAGCGAGCCACTCCTAATGGGCCTGATTGTATTATTGTTCTCATCATCAGAGAAGCTGTTACAGGCGATGAGCTCTATTATGCACTTCTCTCACTCCCACTGGAAAAAGTGTGTGTGCACGTACTGTAGACATATATTTCACTAAACACTGTAATATGCTTGACAAGGCCCGTCGCCGCAGCGATGACCCTCTCTTTATGCTGGTCATGTTCTCCTGTTTGACACTGCTGTCTGGCAGCGCCGCGGCTCTGCCGGGTTTAGAGATTCACCCTCGATCTCATCTCCGCCCCTCAACACCCAGACCTTCAAAGGAGAGTGAGTGAGCTAGAGACAGCTTTAAAGACATACTATAGGCTGCAGGTGATGCAACAAATAAAATAAAGAGAGAAGGGGGCAGTGAGAGAGTGATTTTTTTTTTTTTTTTAAAGAAAAAAAAACAGACATGATTATTTCTGAAGGCATTTGTATTTGTCTGGAACAGGAATTCTGTAGCGAGGAGAGGGAGATGGATACGTGTGGAGTGAAAGAGAGTTTCATAATCTCACTCTCCCTCTCCTCCACAAAGAATTATTAGATGATGTAGGGATGGGAGGCGAGCACAGGCTGAGGATTGGCTGGGCTCACACAGCAGTGGAACATCAAAGCCCCAGGCATTAACCGTTTCTATCCCCCAGAGTGACAGAGAGACTCACTTTGATGTGCGAAGAGCGAGGGAGAGAGATATGGAGCGAGAGCAGAAGGCAACTGGGGAGGAAAACGAGGAGGGAGGGGGCTCCGTTATTACCTAATGAAGGCAGTGCGTTGGTAGAGCTTAAGATGGATATGGAGGAAAGAGTAACCAGGACCGAGTATTAAATTTTCTCTCTCCCCTCATGGAGCTAATACTGCTGGGTTGAGAGGAGCAGAGTTGATCAGAATTTAAAAATGAGTCTTTACTGCCCATCAGGATTTTTTTTCTTTTTCCAAGTTTTCATTCTGTGAAAAAGTGTTAGTAAGCGCTGACAAAGTAGAAGAATATGAAGAAAATGTAGGTTTAATTAGCTTGACAGATGATGTTGTTTGTATTTAGTTTTTAAGTACTAGGTGTTTGTAAGAGAAAAGTCTCTCCGGTTCTGAGATATTCGCCTGAGATTTTTGCCTCTGACAGAGTTGAAAGCAGTTTTTGGCTCATAGGGAAAAGCTGATAGAGAGAAGAAGTTCTAATTCAGATCCACTGTTGAGGTTAAGGCACAAATCTCAGACACTGATATGTAAAAACCTCAGCAAATAAAACCAAACTTTGGGCGAACTGACCCTTTGAAACTGCCATGTTGGAGGATCTATATGCTAAATTGCCTGGAGATTGTGGGATCTCTACTCGTACAAAGACTAAAGGGGAAAAAGACACTCTGAGACTCAGTGAACTCACTCTATAGTCTCTAAATTAAGATAACAGCTCACCCGAGATAACATTTTTCAATTTGGAAGGCGGACAAGTGTCATTGATTTCCATTTTTTCCTGATTTCCTTTTTGTCCCTGATCCCACCTCTGCTTATATACTCTGTGTAATACCCGGAAATATTATTGTTTAAATACCAGGACCTCCATCATTTATCATCTCAAGTCATCTCTCAGGGAGATGAGAGGAGAACGGCGAGGCGTTTAGAGGACCAGCAAGCCACCTCATATCTGAGATGACTAGTCGGCTCCCCAGCTGATACTGCGACTGGCTCTGGACGGCAGCCCAGCTGGTCTTTGAGCGTGTGTGTGAATGCATGTGCGTACACACACATGCATTCATGCTATCAGTCACTCTTTAAAACAGGAAGTGTCTGATGTGGCTGTCACTGCCCAAAGCAGCTGAGCTCTCTGCTGCACAGTTAGTGTCAGTTAGACTTTTTTGCATTTTCTTTTCTTTACTACCCCCTGTTCCATACTGCTTTTCTTTCCTCTTTATTTCTTTTCACTACGCTTGCAGTCTTAGCGCATTGGCTCAGGAACTGTGAATGTGATCCCCAGCAGCCTGCTGCATTGCAGATAGAGATGATGAGCACACAGATTTGAGTCGTCACATTCAAACACTGTTGAAAGAGGGAAAAAAATTAGCCTTTCCAGCCCTGTAGCCCTGAGTCATTCTTCCATGGTTTAGCGGCAGATTAATGCCTCCACTGTCTCTGCTTTTAGCCCAGTTGGATGGCCAGCACCCCCATCCCCATCAGGGCCAAGCCTCCAGCATTCTCAGCTGCCATTTTCCCTCCATTTTGGGAAACCCGTGTGGCTCATTTTTGGGTGACTAAGGCTGTCAGCAACACACACACATACACACACACAGCCATACACATGCTCAGTACTTCACTGAGCTTAACTCCACCGGCAAAGAAACCACTCTTTGAATCAACAGCAGGACAGGATCAGTGTTGAGGTGCTGGTGAGTTTCACACTGGTGAGAGTTGGTGGGCTCCGAGGCCTGCCACTTGGAGGGATTACTGTGCTTTAGTTTTTGGAGTGACACGAGAGAGACCGAGGATATTGTTGAGAAGAAGCATGCATTGCCAGTCACTCCTCGAGTTTGACTTGGATGTCAGGACCTCGGAGTATTTCAGGTATAGTGTCAGGATTCCCAGCTCTAATGAGTATAAATCTGGCTTATTACAACTTGAATCTCATTTTTTGCAGCTTTGTTTATCAATTCTGTTGGCCCAAGTTAATTGCTGGTATCTGGAAACACACTGATACAGTCCGATGGGCAAGAAACACAAGCAGGCAAATGATCAGGCGGATTTTAGGCAAACATCCAAATTAGCCACATTCATGTTGGAGAAAATGGTAAAATTATTTCCATTGTAAACTCATCACAGTTTATAGGCTGTCTTTCTGGTTTTCTTCGCCATGAGAGAATATTACCACTATTTCAGTTTCCCATCCAGTCGTTCAGATAATCCGACTAAACTGTTGGCTTGTTTACAACCCGTCCGATCGTTTGACAACTTGTATTTCTTTCCCCATCAGACTTTGGTTGTTGCAGTGTTCCCAGATCTCAGAAATGACCTCAGTGTGTACACAGTTTTCATAACTGATAGAAATGCCAAGAAAAACAAACCCTAGTTGAAATAAACTGGAATTATTTACATAGACATATGTAATAAATTTGAAAAATACACAGGCTATAAAGGTTCATTTGCAAATATTTTGTCCCAAACTAGGTTGTGGTTAATTTTGTTTTTAATATCCTGTAACCATCCTCTTAGCTTTTCCATTATTACAGCATTAGTAGAGTTTATTCTAACCAAATTTCCTCTCAGAGCACTTATTGGCTTATATTAAAGGGACCAAGTAAATGACCATTGCCTGCCAACATCTGGATGGCAAAGTCCTTTAATCTCCTCTGAATTTTATTGTTCAGCTTCCTTCCTTTCACCTCCCCTCTCCTCCAGCTGAACCACAGGGTTCAGGTGTGAAGGAGAATCAGGTCCTTTGCTTACTCACACTGGCGGCGTCTGATCTCATTTAACATTCACTGGTTCCGAGCATTGGCCCCGAAGACACAGCGTGGTGTGAACAATCAGCAGCCAGCGTCAGACGGCGCTCTCTCCATGAATAAGACATTTGTCTGCTGAGCTAATTAATCCTGAGAGGGGCCGGATGGCATCTGCCTGCGTGCCGCGTGACAGACACTGAGAGGAGGGAATTTTCGGACAGAACAATGTAGGGCCGGCCTGCTCTTTCCTGTAGGAGTTATCAAGTATGAGAGTGGGAGCCTGACAACTGCCTCCGGACACTGGCATGCACCGGTGCCACCTTCTTTTGTGTGTGTGTGTGTGTGTGTGTGCACATTATGGGTGGTTTATTATGGGTTTGTTTACTGTATGTGTTACCCAGTGTACACACACATGCTGACAATAGTATCTTCTTTTCTTTCCTCTGGAACATCCTATCCTACTCTGTCACACACACACACACAAACACAACAGCTACCAGCTCAGCCCACCTGGAGGACCTGGCATACCTGGATGAGCAGAGACACACACCATTACGCACCTCGCTGCGCATGCCCAGACAGAGCACCACCTGCGGGCCGGGTCGCTCCGGGCAGGACCTGAGAGGTGAGCAACAAGGCGGGGTTAAAGAGACCGCACACACTTTTTTTTATTGATTTTATTGTTTTTGTTTATTTTTTTTATTTTATTCGCCTGTCCATGTTTATACTGGACAAGTTATAGTAGAATTATATAAACAAAAATACAGTCAGAAATATATTTGGATACCATGTGATTTCAAGATTTCAATAATTTATTGTCATTGATGATGGCAGCTGGTTTGATTCTGGATGGAGAACTTACTGTGTGTCATCCCCCTCTCTCTCTCTCAAGTCTCTCTGTTTCCTGTCTGACTCTACTGGTATCTTCACTGAAGATTAAAATCCCCCCAAAATCCCTAAAAAAAAACAAAAAATCAAGAGTTGATTAAGACATATTTTGAGAGTTTTTTTTTCCCTTGGAGAAAGGCTAAAATGACAATTTCTTTATCTTCAAGTTCTCTTCTGGGTATTTTTGCCTTGATTGAAAAGTAGACAGTAGAGAGCAGACAAGAAATGAGAGAGAGAGAGAGTCCACAGCTAGACTGGAGCAGTTTCATGGTCACCATTTAAAACCCACCCACCCTTTTTGCCACACGAGATACTGCACTATAAATGCAGACACAGAGCAGAGGCAAACAATAGGACACTGTTCTGTGTTTCATCCACAAACAACACAACTCAAAGCAGCTGAGCATCGCAAATGCAGCATGACGAGCGAGTTATTTTTTAAATTTAAATGAAAGTGTAATTTGCACTTTACGTTGTGGTTCAGATGCAAATGTCTACATGTATAGCTGCGCTCTCATATCAAACCAGGGATGGACACTGGAGGCTATCTGATGTTGTGTCTTTTTGTGTGTTTTTGTGTGTGAAAGAGAGGAATAAGAGAGACATGGTCCACAAAGAGCATTTTGTCAGGTTGTGTCACTGCTAAGCTAAAATTTGTCTCCGTGCTTAACATTCACAGTTGGTGTGCGCTCCACTGCACCCTATTCAAGTCTAGAACACAGCAAGCGCCTCTGTGATCGAGCAATTCTCCTCAGCCTCCTCACCAAATGGCCTTATGTCACAACATTATGCGTCCCCTCGCCCTTCTTCCTCTGTCACTTAGCCAGTAATGAGCACCGTAATGGCAGCCCTCTGCCATCCAAGCAAACACAAATACGGGTCCCTGTGTGTTTTAAACACCTGTTAAGACCCCACTTAGTTGACAGTGCGCTCGGCTGAGCTGCGATGTGTGAGGGCACCTTGCTGCAGACAAATGGAGAGCCAGGGAGCGTTTCTAAGGAGGAGAAAGGTAGGGAGAGCGATGGAGATGGACACAGGTAAAGTGGAGGGTAGGGAAGAGCTAGTTCTTCTCAAAGCTTTACTGTTACTGCCAGAGCCACTTGTTTCAACCTTCCTCCTCGAAGGACAGCCAAGTGTGTTTACATGCCAGCCGACTGCGTCCTAGCATGCGTTCTGCCTCCTCGGATCAGTGTCAGAGTCTCCCTGAGTGCACTGCTCCTGCAGTTTCACCAGGAGAGACAGAGAATGAGACAGAGGGAGACGGGACGTGGAGGCAAGCGACTTGCAGGGTTTTTTCCTGCAGATGATATGACGACAAATTTCAAATGCCTTTATTCTTGACATTTCAGGTAGTACACTTATAGGTAGGGAATCACTGGATGTGGAATAGGTCTGACACTTTAGTCAAGGGCAAAGTAACGAATGAAAATCAGCATGAATATTCACAGTCACCTCCCATGACCTTTTGTCTGCCAACATTTTGGACACTCTATGAGCTTTCCTCCAGGTTCACCGTCATTTTTAGCCCACTGAACACAAGACATCTAAGGGCTAGATTGTCATTTAATATATTATAAATATTCATGGCTCACAGAGGATGAATGATACTAACTGAGGTGATCTTGTGAACAAAGAGAACAGCAAAACATGCAATTTCACACAAGATATTATATAAAATAACAACCAAACAAACAAATGTTAAAATAGCTCGGTGGATGAATGGATAAATAACATTTTTAAGGAAAATGTATAAGCGTTTCCTGTAAAGTGATGTAGCTTGTAATCATTTTAGATGTTCAAGCTTTACATTATCTGTATTTATTCCATTGCATTATTAGAAGCCTCATGGCTGAGAAAGCACAAATATTAAGACATATTGCCACAGAAAGAGGCCTGTTAGTTGCTATTCATGAGAGACTGCAGACTCTCAGGTGAACTAGAGGAGAAGAAGACTGCTGGTTATGTGTCGGTCAGGTGGTAACCAGCTGACAGTTGCAGCTCTCTCTCCGGTTGGTTTTGCTGAAGCTTCTTTTGATGCCGGCCATCGGGGGCCCGAGCTGCGCTGCTGTTTTGAGGAGAGTGAGTCAGACTGTAATGGACCTTCTTGTGCTCCTGCCTGCCTACCTCTAAGATTTACCACCCACCTTATCTATTCACTGCAAACTCACTCGCATAACTGTACACTGCACACACATTTTCTCCCTAGTTTATCTGTACCTTTCCTCTCTTTGTCTTTGTCGGTCTCTGAACCCCCCCCCCCAACATTCATTCCTGTCTTTCTCCTTCTGCTCAGATACACAAAATTGGTCTTGTGTTAGCTGATACATTTTCAACTCCAGAGGGTTTTATTACTGACACATAAACTCAAATAATAAGTATCAGAAAATAGGAGAATACTATGATTAATAACCCATTTAAAGGCTGGTGATAGTCAGTATGGTCAACAAGTAAAAGTACCAAAACCAAAATTGATCCTACCAAAAAGCATCGTCTGTGTCTATCCACAGCCTGATATAGATTATTCCTGTGCCATACTGCTCCATTGTTGTTGATGTACCTGAGCATTGTAGTTTAATTTAAGTCAATACACCATCCTGCTGCTGCAGATACTCACCAGAGCACCAAATGCACTCTTAGGGTAGTGCCCAACTAATGCACCATTTAATCCTGTTTGAATAACATTTGTGGAAAAATCCCAAGCTGTTTTAGGAAATAACAGACCTCTTTTGAAAATAAGTCAGAATATTTGTGACTTTTGTTTCATATTAGCTGTACATCTTCAGTGGGAACCAATTGGATTGTCACAAAGTCGCACAAAAGTATTAAAAGACAAACTAATATGTTGTTTCGTGGGATTTGTTTTCAGTAAGAAAAATATAAAATAATGGCAATCTTCGTGAACGACGATTGAAACGACGAAAGAAACAGATGCAGGTCTACAGTCATTTCAATGAAGCTCCTGTTTACAGTAACCATTTGTTTACAGCAAATACAGACTGAAGGAAGCCCTTATTGCCGTCAAGTGATTTAGATAACAGTCTAGATTTGATGACAGCGCATGAAGTTGTTTGCAACAAAACAACTGACAAGGACGAGTTTTGATGATTATCTAGCCTCTATCTCCTGTTATTGACATTGTTCGACACACCTGCCTTAATCTGTCATCTGTAATCTTATTCTGAAAAATGTTTTTTTTCATTAAAACAATCTAGAACTTAAAATGAGATATTTATGTCTCTTCTTAGGGTTCGTTTGAGGGCTTTGTGTCAGTATAACATACTGACATAATTGTTCCCCATTGCTTGGCTGTAAAGTAAGTCAGTAAGTGGTGTGCCAGCAAGGAAATAGTACGTGTTAAATGATGAAGAAATCCACCCAGGTTTATTGTGTTGCTCTAAGCCTACTGTGCAAATTACATAAGATTGGATTTTTTTTTAAAATACAAATTATGTAAGATCCTTTTGGAGTTGCATATGCTGCAGCTCTACATCAACTAGTTGGAAGAGGAAGAAGAAAAAGGAGAGATAACTGGAATGATAACTGTATGTCTGAAAAACCAGACAGCACCAGAAGCCAGCTGGGGAAAAAAAAAAAAAATCTTCGGACATACTCCCACATCAGTCATAAGAAAAGTCTTCCACGTGACCTGAGATACCCCCCGCCTCACTCCCCAGACTCACAACGAGCAGACTGATCATCTCTCCCTCCTCCCATCATTTCCTCTCCTCCTCCACCTCCGTGCCAACTCTACCTTCCTCCTCCCCATCCTCAACCTCCCATCCTCTGCTCCTCTCCTCCTCTGCTTCTCATCCTCCTCCTCCTCCTCCTTCTCAAGGCTGCTCAGCCACCGTGAGTCATCCTCACCTGGTGAATAATTAAAATGTCTGAGACTCTCGCTCCGTCTGGCCATGGAGGGTTGGTGGTAGTGGAGAGGGAGGGTGGGTTGGAGTGATACCTTGCTCAGTGTCGCCTGAGGGGGAGTGTTATGAGCAGGATTATGAGCAACTGCCATCCATCCATCCATCCATCCGTCCCATCCGCTCACACAAACACATTCGGCTTTCGCCGTCCTGGAAACAACTCCCTCGGCCCTCGTTCTCGCAACATGGCTGCCATGTTTCTCCCGGAGTACCTGACACAGTGGAGCAGGAGTGGCTGCACGACTTATCGCACACTCAGCGTCATCCCCCGCCACTTGGAGGATGGTGCCCGATAGCACGAGGGTGACTGTGTGTTTAGTAATTCCACAAGGACGGAGGAGCTTTACAGGCACGTTTGGCATTCAGTCACCCCCCAGGATGATTGGATTAGCGGCACTTAAAACAGAGTAGCCTCTAGCCTCTTACTTCAGGGGCCTACGGTATTGTAAATGGCAGCACTGGGTAGTTTTTGCATTTCCCATCAGTAGAATTGCATCAGGTCCATTCTTTCACAGCGTGACACCCAACTGGAAGAATATTACATCAGTTTGTGAATTATAGTCAGAATAAAGCAGTCGTTCTCCGTCTCTCTGCCTCTCTCTCTGACTGTGTTTGTGCTTATGTGTGTGTGTGTCTGATAGCACTGAAATAATCTGACCAGGGAATATGGATGAAATGTCTTTTATTACATCGGGCTGGAGCTGACACAGAGCTTAGTGCAGTAAAATGCAGCGCTGGCCATGCGGTCAGTATAAAACAAGAACGGCTTTTCACCCACTTCCAGGTATATCTGTTTGGACTTTTCGCTGATTGCTCTAAGTAAGAATATTCTCGGCAAGATCATCGTGTTTCTTTTCACTCTGCGATTATAATTAGCATTCTGGAGGAGAGGGGGGAAAAAGTCATGCTTTAAACAGCACTTTGTAGTGCTGTGTGGTACAAGAATACATCTGAGCAGAGATCATCTTCTCCAGCTCTTCTTCATCCGCTTGGTCAGTGAGCCTCCCTAGAGAGACAGCTCTAGTAGGCAGAGATGCTCCTCCTGGTGGAGTCTTCCCTCAACCCAGACACCAAAGCTCTTCCAAGAGGGAACGTTCCCAGGCCAGCTCAGCTCTCCTCACCCCAGACATGCGGTCTTCCTCCAGCTTCCCATGGGAACACCTTCATAGAACTCCAGCCAGGATGCCGATGGGGTCCTTCGGGTCAGGCCCAAAGTTCCCACCCAGAAGCGAGGCCTCCAGATTGACCTTCGAGCGCCCAGCTTCTTCAGCCACTCATGTGGCAATGCTCCTAATCAGCAACACTGCACCCCTGGAGAGGGTACATTTTGCACAAAGCAGAGATGCGGGCTCATTTGGCCTCGATCTTTCCTCACCCAAATCCTGCACCGTACCTGAGCACAGTATAGATCCGCACAAATCCTGACTTGGAATTTCTGCAGACACAAAAAAATTCAGCTCTTACCATCTTATCCCGGTGACAAAGGGCCCAGTACCCTCCCATACCACGACCGCTCCTAATGTATGCTTTCCCCACAGAATACCACGAGGGACATCGAATCCCATATTTCCTACAGCTCTTCTCCTCTCCAGACTCATAGTGTGATTATTGCTAATATGCTGCAGAGTGTGAAATGAGATTTGAGGTACCCTCTGTGTTGCCCCACTACTGCACTGGATATCATCTGACCAGCAGCCATTTTTCACTGCACACTGCAAAAAGCCCCCCAACATCTGATCACATTTGCCCCACAGGGCCCACCTGGCCGAGACTTCAGGCACTTCTCAGGCCCAGCCTTAGCCTCAGTGAAAGAACCAAAAGGAGTCCCATCAGTTCCACCCGACTCCCAACACCGAGGTGACATTTTGCAGCTCCAACCTCACAAAGGTGTAGCCTCCACAACTCAGGACCTCTTCTCCTCCCAGACCTGCACAGAGGGCTCTGAGGCTCTCTGTAACAACCCCACATTTGGGATTTGTCCAAGACATTGTTCTGTGAACATCCCGCGGAGGGCACAAACAACAGCAAGAGACCTCCTGGTGCCAAACAGAAGGCGCAGGGAAGCGACCCTGGTTCTGGGGAGCTGACAGAGAACGTTAGTGAACACAACTGATTACCTGATGCTAAGATGTGGCTAACTTAAGCGGCCTGAAAGGCACAAACAACAGTACACACCCAGCAGTCTGTGGAGTTGAGGTTGGAGTATCTGAGGGTCAAATTACTACCAGAACTGGATTCAATTATTTTTATTGGGATTGATTGATCCTCCCCGGCGCAATGGAACCAATTGCCTCTGAGCTCAGGCTCCTCCCCAGGGTGGGGCCCTGGTAGATTTTCCCAAAAGTGCAAACCTTCCCCAAACCTCCCCTCCAGATATGCCGAGGAACACGCTCTATGTAATTCAAAGGATTTCAACACAAAAAAATTAGTAATCGACCCTGGTCTGGTGGTTCTAATATGCCAGAGTGTGAAATGAACCCGGATATTGACCAGCAGCCATTCTGACACTGCAAAAATCTGATCACATTTAGCCTCAGTGAAAGAACCAAAAGGAGCACCGAGGTTTCCTACAGACATTTTGCAGCTCCTCTGATCTCTGTAACAACCCCACATGATGTGCTGTGGTTGATTACCTGATGCTAAGATGTGGCTAACTTAAGCGGCCTGAAATACACACCCAGATGTGGAGTTGAGGTTGGAGTATCTGAGGGTCAAATTACTACCAGCTGCTTATTTTTATTGGGATTGATTGATCCTGTGGAACCAATTCCCAAAAGTGCAAACCTTCCCCAAACCTCCCCTCCAGATATGCCGAACACGGAACATGCGCTCTATGTTCTTTGTAATCGACCCTGGTCTGGTGGTTCCCCCCGTATTGTTCTGACTGATCATGATGTGCTGATGCTGTTGCTGCTTCCTGTTTCTTTTTTCTTTGTTCATTGAGCTACACCTTGCCCCCCGTATTGAGTTGCTGATTATGCTGTGCTCTGACACACTGCACACTGCTGCCAGTTCTCATTCCTGTCCTCACGGCCTTTTGTCTCTTCCCTCTCTCATTACTCTCTGTCTCTTTTCACTTTCTCTGTCTCTCCCTGTCTCTGTCTTTTGCTTGCTCTTCGTCTCAGCTTCCGCTAATAACACCCAGCTTCCGTCTTGCATGCTGGCTGGCAATCCCAGTCACGTATGCTTTCAGTTACTTTCAAAGGATCTGTCTCTCCCTGTTCTTGTTTGCTGTTTCGCTTGCTAATAACTTGCTTGTCGTTGCAATTTGCATTTGTTGCGTCGGGGCGGCACGTTCTGCTCACAGTCGCCCTTGCTCGCCGGCTTGACAAGTGCTGTAGTCAAGTGGCGCGCACTCTTGCCAGCAAAGTGTTTGGATTATTCACGTACAACCTTGCATGCTAAATCAGGCGTAATTACCAGATGTTGTTGTAGCATTTAAAGAAATGACACACCAGATAGAAGAGCCCATGTTTTTATTCTCAAAGCTCGAGTCGGTTTGAAAGACGGCACCCAGGAGAGGACACCCAGAAGCAGCAGACTAAATTTTACACTGAATTTATCACATAGCTTCAGAAGTTCATACCAGATTCATTTTACCCTCATTAGTCTTTAATGGTCCATATGTTCTGCTGAAAAGATGCCCAACCTCTGGAGGACTTCAGTTTAATGACTCCCCCTAGTGAGTAACACCAACAGTCGGCAGTGGCTGTTAAACAGTCACTCCTTTGACTTTTTGCAAATCTGAATGTTTTCAGTACTCTCTCCCTTTGAACTCTAAAGATAAGATTAGTTGCTTTTAGCACTGAATAAACAATATCATTCCACCTTAATCTTTAGCTCATAATTATATCTTTTCCTGGTTAAATTTAACTACCTTGGACATTTTATATGCAGCCCTTCCTTACATCCTTATATCTCCAGCGGATATATTTAAGTTTGCCACAAAATCCTGGAGCACAGTAATAGACCTTTCACTTTTGTCATTTATTTGAATCTTTATTTTAAATAATATGTCATTTCTTATCTCATTTATTTTTATCTTAATATTTATAAGCTTACAATGTGCATATATACACTTAATTTGATGTAAACACTGTGTGGGGAGACTGATTACAAAATATTAATGTAAGTGCTTAAATGTGGCTGTAATACCACTTACTGTTCCTTATTCTCCTCACCCGCCAGTGCGTTTTGCACCCTATCGGCCTCAAGACATCGCACTCAAACCTCTGCTGTTTGAGGTGCCCAGCATCACCATGGACTCTGTCTTCACGGGCCGCGAGTGGCTCTTCCAGGAGATCGATGCCCACCTCAACAGCACCAACGCCAGCACCAACCGTGGCGTGGCGGTAGTAGGCAACATTGGCTTCGGCAAGACTGCAATCATCTCCCGCCTGGTGGCACTCAGCTGCCATGGCACCCGCATGAGACAGATTGCCTCCGACAGCCCTCAGGCCTCACCAAAACGTAGGCTTCCTCTTATTTCTACATATAATGTCCAAGCTTGTCTTTTTAATTTCCAGTGAAGACAATTCTTTACTGGATTCCATCTTAAAATTGTAGTATTTTAGAAATGATGGACAGTCTCACTTCAGCCTTGGTCTTTTCCTAGAATAACAGTGTGAAAAGATTGCATGAATGTGCCACGTGCTCGAGCTGTCCCTGAGCATGTTGCGTGCTGTCTTGTGTCCAGATGGAGAGGGGCTCCCTCTCACCCAGCCCCAGCCCACTCACGGCACCCTGGGAGGAGGCAGCTGTCCCGGGACCCCTGAGATGAGGCGACGTCAGGAAGAAGCCATGAGGAGGCTGGCGTCTCAGGTACCACATACACCTGTGACAACAGATACACACACACACATTTACATTTCAGCCTCTGATTTATAGACAAAACATCCTCAAGACTTCCAAAAGAATTCAAGTGGAACATTTATCTCTAAGTTCTCCAATATAAAAATTATGGTGTGTTTTTGACTCCTTCTCCTCTCTCTGGCTTCTTTTACAAATGCAAATGATCTATTTTGCAGCCATTTACTGCAAAAAAAACAAACAGCTTTAATACGAAATTTCCAGCTTTTCGATAAATCAATCGATTACCTTGTATAATAAGAGGATAAGTGCACAAACCTTCCCTAAACCTCCTTTTCCACTGACAGCTGTGTGAAATAAAAAAAAAAGAGATTTAATTGCCAAATATTGTGTCAGATGTCTCATTTGTATACTGCCTCATTGTCAGTTATTTCTTTAATTTCTTCTTCATCAAAGAGAAGCACCGCATACATGGTTATTAAAAGGGAATATTACTATATCACTAGAATAGACATTTTAGCATAATAGTACATTTGGTTGTGTTTGTAGTTCAGCGTGAAATTTCAAGGTCTCTGTCCCATCTGTAATTGAAAATCTGCACATAATTTTAAATGGCTCCTTTTTATGTCTTAATTTTTCAATTAGTGACAGCATAGGAGGTAGAATAGCCAATGATTTGCTCTTTTGAAAACCTTTACAAAAAACAAGCACGGACACATCCTGTGTTCTGTCAGAAGTGATACGGTTTCAAGCTTTTGAAAGAAAGTTTCTTGCCGCCTGCAAGCTATTGTGGACGCACACGGGGTCTGCTCCTGAGGTGGCAGACTTCAAAACAGGTGGAGATAAGTTGGGGCTTTGTGGGATTTTTTTATGCTAAATGTTGACTTTTTAAATAATGTTAATGGATTAACATTATTTCAACCTGCCTGCATTGTAAAGCTATAGGGTGTGTGAGACCAGCTCCCTTTCTTGCTCCTCTTCCTGTCTACTGTTGCACCTCGGTGCCCCTCCCCTGCTGCTTAGCCATCTGCATCCCCAGTCCCATCCTGATGCATTATGCAGATGTGTTTAAAAAAGAAAAAACAACTTTGCCAGGGAGCCCTTATGAAATATTTATACCTGCAGAAAGCCATTTCCCAGCCAAGCTATTAGATCTTGTTAACTCTGTGCATTAATAATTGAGCTCACTCCCTTTTTCACCCCTTTTGTTTTAAAGCCTTTTATTCCATTGTGACCAAAAATTAGCATTCCATTTTGATTAGTCTTTTTTTTCCCATCCCTTTTTCCACAGTGCCCTCTGATCGCTGCCACTGCCTCTAAAAATTCAAACTCTTTGTGATCTCTCAGTCCCCAGAAGTGCCGGGTCACACCTGCTGCTGTTGTTTTGTTGACTAACCTCTCAGAAGATTCACCTGCCCTCCACTATTTTCTAATGTCACTGCATCTTCATGCCGGGACTTTTTATTCATTCATTCATTTGCTCATTCATCTAAACATGTTTCCGATATGTGACTGTAATATGACTGTTTAACACTTGACTCCTTCTTGCCACAGTCATCTAACGCATGAGCATGCATGAGCTAACTCCGAATCAGTCTCTCTTGGCAGCCGGAAGCATGAATTATTAATAGCTGAAACCGTACAGCGAAACGAGAAGTATTATGTTTCATTATACTGCAATCATCCACCATGAAGTTGACTCAATCCCAAATGAGTTGTAGCTGTAGTAGACGCTGGGAAAACTGTCTCTGCGCTGACGGGCCCTGAAAAAAAAAGTTATTTCTAAAAGTGTGTCATTTGACTCTCAGGCTCCCTGACACTGATCTTCACTCCGCCTTGCATTACCCAGAGGGTAGTCAAGGTTTGGATTAGCAGAAGGGAATGGAAGTGCTCACCTTTATTTTTCACTGAGTGACCTGCCTGCAATCTTCTCTCAACTCTTTGTCGCCCCCAGGTGGTGGCGTACCACTACTGCCAGGCAGATAACGCCTACACCTGCTTGGTGCCGGAGTTTGTGCACAATGTGGCGGCTCTTCTGTGCCGCTCGCCGCACCTCGTTGCCTACAGGGAGCAGCTGCTGAGGGAGCCACATCTACAGAGCATCCTGAGCCTGCGCTCCTGCGTCCAGGACCCCCTGGCCTCCTTCAGGAGGGGGGTCCTAGAGCCTCTGGATGCACTTTACAAAGGTGATACACGTAGTCAAAAACATTAAACGGTGGAGGAAGAATTCTTCAGATTGTAGTAGAAGTAGAGAAGTAGAAGTACTATTACCACACTGTCAAAATACTCCACTAAAAGTAATATCAGCAAGAGTATGAAAAGTAAAAGTACTCACAGAGCAGAAAAATGTTCCCTGTTAGTGTTTTACTTTGTATCTGACATTTCTGGATTAATATTATTGCTGCATTAATGTGACAATAGCAGTAGCATCCGTTTATGAAGTAAATAATTCATTACATAAAAACATCTCAAATATTTACACAAAGCTGATTTGAAAACTGCAGTGATCTATAGCTCTAAATGCTTAGAAGACCTTTCAAGGTCTTTCTGCTTCTTGTTCAGTCGGTGTAACCTTTGATTTATTTGCTCTGTTGATCGGATTTCTCCACATTCTTCATAATAAACTGGCATTTGTTATAATTTAGAGGTGTTTGCCTCGCATTTAAACACACTGCTTTTGGCAGTTTATAATTGATGCCACCTCAGACCTCAGTAGCCAATTTATTCTTTGACTCGAATCCCTGGTGCATGACATTAGATGCTTCTCATGCGCAATGCACTCAATTTAATCAAGATCAAAGTTCTTAACTCAGTGCTGGAACTGAATTTTTCTTAAACCTCTGAACTTATTCGGCCAAACCGAGCACAGGTAATATTGTCCAGAACTTTTCTTTTGAAAAGAGGCCAAAACAAAATAAGTGATGATTAATATTGAATAGAAGGTGATATATGACGGAGGTGAAGGTTTGACAATCTCCAAAAGTCCAATTGACTTATCATATTTCCAAACCTTTGCTGAGGAGGGCCATTTGATGTGGCAAAAGCTCAGGAAACATCAAGTTAACTGGACCTTTTCTGGACAAAATTGTGTTTCCAAGGTCAAGAATGTAACTTCAAACAAGATCTCATCTCGAGATTTCATCTCGTCCTCATTTATATGTAAATTTGCTCAATACTATCTGTTCTCATGCCAACTGTTGTTTTGCAGAGAGGAAGATCAACTCAGAGGAGGACCTCATCATCCTCATTGACGGTCTGAATGAAGCGGAGTTCCACAAACCAGACTACGGAGACACCATCGTGTCCTTCCTCACCAAAACCATCAACAAGTTTCCTCCCTGGCTCAAACTGGTGGTCACAGTCAGAACCACATTACAGGTAAATGTCAGAAAGTCAGTTTGTTTTTTTTCTTTGAGTGAACAGGTCAATATATCCCACTGTTTGTATCTGCTTCTCTCATATATAATTCAGAAGGTTTTATTTATAAATTCAGTATAGAACGCCTTAAACAGCAAATAGAGGGTTTTGCATTAGCATTATCAGCAGGTTATTGTTGCATTAACTGAAGGCCACTAACTGACAATATCGAATTTGTCTACAGCTCTGACCTTTTTATATTTCCTCTATTATGCAAAGAGTATGAAAAGAAGTGTGTTTAAAATCTGACTATTTTTGTTGTATCTCTGCCATCTTTGTCTTCTCTCCCTTTACATTTCACTAATGATGAATAAATGGGTCTAAACTACTTATTCATAGCACATTACAGCTTATTTTTGACCTTTATATGAATCATATTAGCTACGCGAGTAAATATGCAGGCCGTTTTAAATTTATCAAGATGTCTCTGCAGCAGTATCGCCAAAAACTGAAATTATTTCCACTCACCAGGAGATCACCAACGCGCTGCCGTTCCACCGCATCTCTCTGGACGCCCTGGAGGAGAACGACGCCATAGACCAGGACCTGCAGGGCTACATCCTGCACCGCATCCACAGCAGCCCGGAGATCCAGAACAACATCTCGCTTAATGGCAAGATGGACAACACCACCTTCGGCAAGCTCAGCGCCCACCTCAAGGCCCTGAGCCAGGGCTCCTATCTGTACCTCAAGCTCACCTTTGACCTCATTGAGAAGGGCTACCTTGTCCTCAAAAGCTCCAGCTATAAGGTATGGAGTTATTGCTGGAGTTTGTATAGTTTTTCACAGGTTCAGACATGATGTGTCTCCCCAGGGGAACATGTTAGAGTTGGAAGGAGGGGTTGAAGGGAAACACATGAGGCAGAAAGAAAGGGACATGAGGATGTTGATATACTAAAAACAACTCGGTCGGTTATTGCAGTTTGGATCTCCGATTTTGTCCCGCTTATGAGCACGGTCAGCAGTTGGAGCTGCAATAGTGGCTGTGACACAAATGTCATGGTGGCAGCGAGAGAACTTTAAAAACCCTTTCTACCCAATTGTCCTTCTTAGACTAATAACTTACTGAAATATGAACACACAGAAATGAACACACTGTACATGATGATGCATATCGTTAGATTCAGTATGCCTTACACATTCCAAAGATATTATGATATCTGATGTCCATCACAAATAAATGTCCATCAATCTTCTTAACAATAATAGAAAATAACAGTCCCTCAGGGTTTTGTGGGACCCAGTGTGTCAGAGTTTGGAAACTACTGATCTAAACTAAATATACTGCTCATGATTTCCAAAGGCAACACTTGAAAGGCATTTTTTATTTACCTGCTGCACTCTGACATGCTTTGTATAAAGGTCGTTTCATAAAATTTTCTTTTTGACAGTCAGAGCCCAACACCCTTTTGATAAATAATACAGTTGAATTGTTTTAGTGTGCATTTCATAATGAAATATTTTATCTTACACCCCCAGATTCATTTAATTTCATGTATTCAAAAGTGCTTCCAGACTCCATAAAAAAAAATGACAACTGATAAATTCACATTCTCCTCTCTGAGGAAGACTACGTGGAATAGTTGAAGACGCGCAGTACAAACACGATGCATTATTCATATTCTGTAGGACTGATCCGAGGGAAGTCTGCTTTACGATTCATATTCTCTCCTTCCTTCTTCAGGTGGTTCCAGTCAACCTGGCCGAGGTGTACCTGCTGCAGTGCAACATGCGCTTCCCCACTCAGTCGTCGTTCGAGCGGGCGCTTCCGCTGCTCAATGTGGCCGTGGCCTCGCTTCATCCGCTGACCGACGAACAGATATATCAGGCCATCAATGCTGGTTCACTGCAGGTATTAATCCTGAAGTGTACAAGACCTCACACCTTTTAATATCTCAGGTCTTCTATTGTGTATTATAAAATAACCTCAGCAGTCGAGCCAGTATCAGAGTCAAGTGCATTGTAGATTTTAAATTTAAATATTTAAAGGGCAAAGTTTTAAAATGTATAAAATGTATGAAAAGGTTTTACGTACCTTGGGAACTCATCTCTTGCTAATCTGTGATTTTACTACTTGAGCTAAAATAAGTAAGTCACTGATTCAGTCAGAATTTATAGCATGTTATCAGATGTTTTATTTACATTTAGCCAGGTTTATTTAATGCTATCCCTTCAAGCATATTTCTTTAATCAGCTTCTCCCTATTAGTGATCTGTTCCTCCATGGACATATTTCCAGACAAGTTTAGAGCAGTTTTAGTTCTTTTACATTACATTTCTGTATTTTCTGTCTTCTCTGTACTGTTCTCACCGATTTGAAGTACGTGGAGGTCAGCTGGGAAAAAAGTCCGGATTTAGCAATATTTGTCTCAAAATCTGATGACAGTTGATGGGTTGTTTTGTCATTTGTCATTCAAATCTGATCAAACCAGACACGCACACAGTCCTGATGAGGCTAACAATGAGACACTTGATAAAAAATACCTTAATATTTATTTATTTATTGCTGCTTTTTTACTCATCAATATTTGATATGTATATAATGTATAATGTATAGAAAAATACAAGTCCTAGGGGCTTTAACAATTTAAAGAAAACAGCATCTGTTTGAATGAAAAGAATAAATAAATGCATATTATTGTTTCATACTGATAACAAGTCACTGTTGCATCATTTATTCTTTCAGTGCAAACTAAATTTGAGGATTTTACTGTGCACAGTGTTTCAGATTAATTTTGTCTTCGTAAATGTCTAAATATTTCATCCATTATTGTAGAAATGGAACTTCAGAAAGCAAATTGTAATGATGCAAGTTGTTCCATGCTCAGAAAAGTGTCTAATAACAGCATGTCCCAGCTATGAATAACAAATAACATCAGAACACTGTCTGTGGCTGCAGGGCACGCTGGACTGGGAGGATTTCCAGCAGCGGGTAGACAACCTGTCAGTCTTCCTGGTGAAGAGGAGGGACGGCACCAGGATGTTTGTTCACCCTTCTTTCAGGGAGTGGCTGATCTGGAGAGAAGAAGGAGAAAAGACAAAGTTCCTCTGTGATCCAAGGTGAGGACAGGCGTGTCTTTTTTTCCCCTGTGAGGCTGAAAATGATCATACTGTATGTTCAGAAAGGACTCTGAGGATGTACGGTCTCATGGAAACAACCGTGTCTTATAAAAAGAAACCTCTCTTTTAGTCACAGGTACATAATGTTTTTCCAGCAGAGGAAGTGTTATATTTTCAGCCCGGAACATTTTTTATTTCCTGTATTATTATAATTAAAACTGATGGCACCAACTGTGAAGGTGATAACACAATGTAGTGACTCGATGAGTCAGTCTCAAGTATTGAAAGACTCTTTGTTTGTCCTCTCTGCAGGAGCGGTCACACGCTACTGGCCTTCTGGTTCTCTCGGCAGGAGAACAAGCTGAATAGGCAGCAGACTATTGAGCTGGGCCATCACATTCTCAAAGCACATATCTTCAAGGTATACCATTATTTGTCTCCACGCACATCCATACGCACACACACGCCCCCACACAGCTGTGGTCTGGCTCCGCAGTAATGAATATTTACACTATCTCTCTTTCAAGGGTCTGAGCAAGAAAGTCGGGGTTTCCTCATCTATCTTGCAAGGCCTGTGGGTCTCCTACAGCACAGAGGGCCTTTCAGCTGCACTTTCTTCACTCCGAAACCTCTACACTCCCAACATCAAGGTAGAGGCACTAGAAAGGAGTCATGCTTAAAGAATATTTCAACATGTTCTTGTTACCAAATCAAGACAACTTCACGAGATATGCTCCGTGGAGAAGACAATTTCAGTATTTGAAACCATGCTTTGCTATGTAACTTTATATTCCCTAATTTCTTTTACTTTTTGTTCATGTCTGTGTCCAGGTGAGCCGACTGCTGATGCTGGGCGGTGCCAATGTGAACTACCGTACGGAGGTGCTGAACAACGCCCCGGTCCTGTGTGTCCACTCCCACTTGGGCTACATGGACATGGTGGCTCTGCTGCTCGAGTTCGGCGCCTCTGTCGACGCTCCATCTGAGAGCGGACTCACGCCACTGGGCTACGCCGCCGCTGGGGGCCACATGGCCATTGTGACTGCACTTTGCCGCAGGAGAGCGAAGGTGTGTGAAGAAAAAAGATTTGTTTTGTATTTTTTCTTTTTTTTCTGTAGTGTATTTTTTGATAAAGGGAGATAAATTGTCGCCCCATTTGCAATGCTTTAGGTTTTGTTGTTTTCTTGATCAAATCTATGCCCTGTTAACAGGTGGACCACCTGGATAAGAACAGCCAGTGTGCTCTGGTTCACGCGGCCCTCAGAGGCCACATGGAGGTGGTGAAGTTCCTTATCCAGTGTGACTGGGGCATGGGGTCACAGCAGCAGCACTCACCACAAACCCAACAACAGGCGACTTTCACCAAGAACCACGCAGTCCAGCAGGCCCTCATCGCTGCAGCCAGTATGGGATACACAGAGGTAAAGCTGGGAAGGGGGGATGTCGACGGGGGTGAAAGTGGTCTAATGGTTTTGATTATCCTGCTCTCCAGTGTGACATAATGAATACTTCAGCCCAAATTATGGACTCTGAATCTTAATTGATTTAAAGTGAAAATGATAATTAACAAGCTCCTGTAACTTCTACTGCTATTATACCACTTCTAACTCAAAATCTAATATGGACCACTCTGCTCTCTTTCTTTTGTTTTAAATTGATGCATTTGTTGGGGTCGATTTGCTTGTTTTTTTTTTTACTTGTTATCACAGTGTTCTGTGGCTTTTTGCACCACATTCACATCAAGAATGCTAGAATATATTCAGTAATGCAATAGGATAAGGGAGGTTCTTACAATTCCTCATTTGAGTTTACATAGCAGTATGTTAACCATTTTAATACCAGAAAAAGCTGGAGGAAAAGTGGATCCAAGCAGAATCAGGCAGCACTAAAATGCTGACAAATGTTAGCTTTTGATGATAATCGGTGTGCGAGCTGAAGGCAAGCAAACCACTACTGTTGCACAGACTGCATCTTCTTCAGTGGTGTTTACACTATGTAAACACATATTAAAATGTTCGGCTCACTGCACAAACGTGCGGGGTTACTCTACTGCAATTTATTTCTCAAAACACATTAAATGTTCAGATGCCACGAGAGATGGAATCAGATGGCGAAATAGTTAAACAAACAGGTTTAAGGGAGAGAAAGCGCTTTGGAAATCTCTTTCTGGACCACTAAACACTAATCTGAATTTGAGAAAGAGTGGAGGAGGGAGGAGGAAAATCAAAATTGTGATAGAAGGGGGAAAAAAGTTAAAGAAAAAGATGAAAAGAGGGCCAATGAAAAAAGAGAGGAACCATGAAGGAATTCTCTTAATGTGCTAAACTCTACTAACTAGGCTAAAGCAAGGACAATTTTGTTCCACAGCTGATTAGCTGAGGTCGGGTGATTGATGGAGTCGCTAATGATGACTGTCAATCATCTAAAACCCAAGCTTTTAAATCAGATTACACCACATCAAATCACAAAGAAGCAGAATTATGATAACGAGTGGTTTTATTTCCATCGCTTCTATCAACATGTTCATCTGCTCAAAGTCAACTTGGACATTAATCTCTGTCATCTTGAATCTCGCCCCCCATCAGATTGTGTCCTACCTGCTGGACCTGCCAGAGAAGGATGAAGAGGAGGTGGAGCGGGCCCAAATCAATAACTTTGACACCTTGTGGGGAGAGACAGGTGGGAATACATCCTTTCACCAGACATTACACCGATAACACCCTGAATTCAACACTGACAGATGACTGCGAATGCCTCATGGTTCATGTAGTCATGAAATCGTTGAGCAAATGCAAAAATAGACTGCACTCTGTCCTGAGACTTACAAATCTGACATTGTTTTTAATGTGTGGAGTGTTTGAGAGGTTTTTTTTTTCTTTTCCGTTTGGCACGGCGAGGCAGAGCGCTGCAGTGCGGATATGAGAGATCGTTCTTGTGTGTCTCCTGCTTGCTGCTGTTTCTGCTGCTGCGTCAGATGCTGATGGCAGTGCAGTGGTGTCATTGGAGCATAGATGGGGCTGGGCTCACGCAGAGGAGGTAGGGGAGGGGGGGGTGGGGGATGAATGTGATCCAGGGTGCTTAGAAATGACTGGGCTGATTGCCTTGTGGCAGGGCGTTTGAGAAATGTAATGTATCATTGTGACCTAAAGCCATGAAACCTCATTGTGAGCCTTATTCCCTCTGTGGTGTTGGAAAGGCTGCTTCTCACTGTCTGTTGAAGAGGGGACTTGTACTCGCTCAGCCATAGCTTTGTTGTTTATAAGGTATCGGAAGGATAACAATTGTTCTGGAAGATGATTTGTAATCGCAGTGTTACTGGAAAGGTCAACTGAAAATACATTATTCTTTACAACGGCCAGATGGAGAGTGTGTATATCGCCATGTGCAGCTATACTTACTGAACTGTGTGTATCCTAATGTTCTTCCAGTAAAGTATAAATAGGTTAAATCTAGAGCTTTTATCTTATTTCAGATATATCAATATCAGTTTATGTTGGTCGAGAACTTGGAGTACAGAAACGGTCATTTTGAGAATTAAATGGTTTGTCCACCAGAAGTAGATTTTTCATTGGTAAAATATCAGTTTGTATATTGGCCGCAATTCTTTAAAAAAATCTAAGGGATTTGTATCTATCTATTGATGTGTGTATTTTCAAAAAGCATGTTTTTTTTTTGTTTTTTTTAACCACCAGATATGGATATCAGTATCAGCCTGAAAACTCCAGTATTGGTTGGGCTGTAGTTGAAATCGGGGTCACCCCTCTGGGGCTGCTACCACTCTGCTTAAAAGAGATTATTTCAGTGCTTAAATTATTCCAATTATAATCATTACATTTGAGAAGATGTCTTTCCAAAAGCCTTTGCTCCTAAAAAATCTCAAGGGTATCCTCTTCTCTTCTCTTCTCTTCTCTTCTCTTCTTCTCTTCTCTTCTCTTCTCTTCTCTTCTCTTCTCTTCTCTTCTCTTCTCTTCTCTTCTCTTCTCTTAAAGCAAGACTTCAAAATGAATGCTGTTTCCCATTGGGCATATATTACTTTGGCTATAATTGATATTTTTATGATAGCAATGCATCAGATATAAAAACAATAAGACAGTGCAAAAAGGGTCAAAGTAAGGAACTCACTGTTGAGCTTCAGTGGAAAAAGTACGCTGACTGCTCAGACACAATTAGCGACTGGCTGGTGAACACTGTGGAGCAGCTATGAAGGCAGATATTTCCCTCAGGAGTCTGTAGAGACCAAAAAACAGAGCTAAAGCATCATTTGCGTCCCCTGCCCACAAGTGGCCAAAAAAATCTGTTATTGGTAGGTAGGTGCGTACAACTCATACATGAAGACACCGAATTAAAAATGTGATTTCTATCCCCCACCTTTGCCCACCTTGTCCTCCACTCACCCCTGATCCACTGTGTGTTTGTGTGTCCAGCTCTGACCGCAGCCTCTGGTCGGGGGAAGCTGGAGGTTTGTCGTCTGTTATTGGAGCAGGGCGCGGCCGTGGCCCAGCCCAACCGGAGAGGCATCGTCCCGCTGTTCAGCGCCGTCCGACAGGGACACTGGCAGGTCAGCGGTGGTCACCTGATCCCTTACCCTCACTTGTTTTGAACAATTTTAATGCATTAGTATCATTTGAGTACCCCGAGTTCACAAAGACTACATACAAAAAGCAGTAAAGATATGGCCATAAAACTCTAGAACCAAATAATTTTGTATTATTTCCATTTACACTGCAGGCCAAACGTTTGGAAGCAACTTCAAGTTTCTGTTCACAGTGCCTTTCTTAAAAACCAGAGTTTATAACCATGAGTTGTATTTTGTATATTTGTATTGTATTTTTGTATGTATTTTGGGATGTATTTACTGCATGATCAGACTTTGCTTTCATTGTTATATGCACCATTTTCCTCAATTTACCTTTAGGTATACATTAATGTTACATACGAGACCATTGCTGAATAAATGTCAACAAAAGGGCTTAGTTTTAGGGTCGAGAAGATTTGCAAGAGTCTCAACTTCAGTGCAAAAGTAAAAAAAAACAAATCACAGTTTGCATTATTCACTTTAACTCTTTGGCTTTTGAGAGTCTGCATACAAAAATCCCAATAAATCTCAAATGGCTAGAAAGAAGCAACTGAGTAAAGAAACAAGAGTACAGATTTGTACATTGAGGGAAAGAAGGATACACTGAAAGAGAAATTGCAAAACGCCTAATGGTGTCCAACATTATTAGGCATAATCATGTTTATTTTGTTGCAAAGTATACCAATGAAACTATGATCTTTTTTTGTACAAATCTGATCTTGCCTGTAGTGTATATTGGACAGAAAACATCCAATAAACAAATAAGACTTCATGTTTCTGTTATATAATAACATGCGTGCTGTGTTTGGGTGCTTTAGATTGTGGACCTCCTCCTCACGCATGGCGCTGATGTCAACCTGGCTGACAAGCAGGGCCGTACTCCTCTAATGATGGCCGCCTCAGAGGGACACCTGGGAACTGTTGAGTTTTTACTAGCTCAAGGTAAAGTACCATAACTAAAATAAAAAGCCTTGGTTTAGAACAGGTTTTGAGTCATTCAGGGCTTTTGCCTCCGGCTAAAGAACATTTTTGACACCAAACATCAAATAAAACCTTATAAATGCAAAATTACTCAATGACTAATGTTCAGTTAATTAAAAACAAAGGAAATTTCTTGTTGGCTTTCAGAGTCCTGAAGGTAATGGAAGACATACAGAATATAAATCAAAATGACGGTTGAAATTGATGGTCGGTTCAAAGAAAAGACTGAAATTTATGCAGGGCATCCTTCTTGAGTTGCTGTGTTAAACATGCCTTCTTAACTCCAATCACTGACAGCAAGTCCTGTGTGTCCCTGTTTGGAATGGATGCAAACACAAAGAGTCAGACCTGACAGACGTACAGTAGAGTTGGATTTGGCATTTGGATTTCCATGGAGGAAAAATCTCTTTGTCTCTTTTAAATTCTAAAATCTAAACGGGCAATAAGAAAAGATTCAGTGTGCCAGGGTAATTTCTTCTTCTCATACTTGTCTAAATAGTCATTCATACAAAACATGCACAGCACTAATAAAAATGAGTGTAATTACTGTTTTCAAATTCTGTTTACAGTAATTACAGCCAAATCAAATCAGCCAAGGATTTTAAAAATCCATCAAAACAAACTGAGCAGTTAGTTATGAAATAACAAAAATGACAGGCCTGGCAACCACAAATGGATCACACTGAGCAGTTTAAAAGAATTTGGAGTGAAAGACACCTCACTGCTGCCATCCATTTTCCCAGGAGCCTCTTTGTCCCTGATGGATAAGGAAGGTCTGACCGCTCTGAGCTGGGCCTGTCTCAAAGGCCATTTACCTGTCGTCCGCTGCCTGGTGGAGAGCGGAGCCGCCACCGACCATGCAGACAAAAATGGACGCACACCCCTCGACCTGGCTGCCTTCTACGGCGACTCTGAAGTGGTAAGTGGCCAGTGAGGAAAAAAAAACAGAAATGAGAAGGGCTGGGTATTCAACCCTAAAGTCTAGAGCTGCAATCAGTAGTCAATTAATCGATTAGTTGTAAAGTATTGCTTTAATTGTTAGCTATTTGGATAACTGATTCATCGTTTGAGATTATTTATTAAAGAAAAAGCCAAATTCTCTGATTTCTCTGTGCTCACCTTAAATCTGATTTTAAGACGTCTATTTACCAGCATGATTTTATAACATCACAGCTGGTTTGAAAAACAATCATGGTCCAATATCCAACTTTGGAAAGTGTGATTTGGAAACCTCCAGTGCACAAACGGTGAGAATGGACTTCACAGTGAAGTTAGAAATGTTTCTTTAGTAATTAAACTTTTTAAAACTTAAGTAATATTAAAGACATAAAGTAGATTGTGATTCTTTTGATTCAAGATAAAATAACTTTTTATTTTTGTATATCCAAACAAATTGGACGTAATCTCCGATTCTTGTTTGGTGCTGACTCAAATGTGTCAGTAACACACTGTCAAATAAGAAAAGCTGGCATCAGATGTTTGCTCAAAGAGCCAATTTGGGTTTGAATTGCTGCACTTCTCTTGATGTGATCAATTAGAAATTCTAACTGGAGTCTGGAGCAGATGAGAACTCAGTTACAGCTCCGATCTCACCACATTTCTGGGGTTTTTTTTTTTGTTTGTTTTTTTTTATTTCAGGTCCAGTTCTTGGTTGACCACGGGGCCATGATAGAGCATGTAGATTACAGCGGGATGCGTCCTCTCGACAGGGCGGTGGGCTGCAGAAACACGTCGGTGGTGGTCGCCCTGCTCAAGAAAGGAGCCAAGATAGGTAAGAGCAGGCTGACAGAGTGAAGAGGCTCCCATTTAGCTCGCAGAAGACCAGCGGCAGCGTAGTAAAAGGTTGTTTGCCTGCCGCGAAATGAGATACATTTTTGAGATTGTATTTCAGTTGAAAAGGTCATGCATTGGAGTTCGAGCATGAGCTGCATGAAAGACAATGAGCAGAGAATCCAAAGATGAAAATGCACTTCTTTTTTCGAGCGCACACTTCCTGCTCATCATTGTAGAGCACTGTGGCATTTTTACTGCAATAAGCCATGGATTCAGGTTTGTGTCTCCATGTAGCTTAAGCCACTTCCTGCTACTGTGTGTCATCCGCCCCCACCCACCCCCCCACCTCCCCCACCCTACACTGCCGCATCGTGCTGCTTCTCCTCAGCTATTTATGGTTCTGATGTGTGTTTCTTTTTACTGTACTACTGTAGCCGCTGTGTTATTTTGCTTTCTCTCTCTCTCTCTCATGTTCTCTCAGTGCTTCTGTTTGTCTCTATCGCTCTCCCTGTTTCTCTCTGTCACATGCTCTCTCTCTCTATTCCTCTGCGGTTGCTCAGAGACAGGTTGTTATTAGCGCTATGCTATGCGGTGTATCTATGTTTTCTTTTTTTTTTTTTTTTTTTTTTTTTGCTTGAGGCACTTATCTCCGCTTCTCACTGCTGCTTTTTTTGTGTTCCTTTCCTCACTTCTTCTCCTCCTCCTCCACCACCACCACTATCCGCCATCACCTCTCTTCCTCTTTCACCTTCTCGCTGTTTCTCCCTGTTTTCTCTGGCAACTCTGGCCTCCTCCCCTTCCTCCTTCCCTCCCTCCCTCCTTCCCACCTCGCTCTGCCCTTCCCACTTAAACTCCTTCCCTTGCTCATGACCTCCTTCCTCCTCTTCCCTCCCCTCACCCAATACCCCCCCCACCCCACCCCCTTCTTGCCCCTATCCCCCGCCTCTCTCTCCGGCCCCAGGATGTCAGACGCTGCCCAGTCGGCCCCGAGGTAAAGCCAAGGCTGTCGACTTCTCACCCCACCAGGCATTTTGACAGCTCTATCTCCTCTCTCTGTGTTGTCTGTGTCGTCCTAAGTGTCGGCAGGCCAGCTTAGCTACCAAAACCTTCTCAAACTGACAAATAATGACATGCAAAGGTATTAGCACTGTCAGTGATGAAGTCGGGATTGCCCGAGAGGTAGATGCTAACGTCCAAGTGGTTAATGACAGCATGCCCGAGCTTCCAGCCTGTGACGTCGTATCAAGGTGTCGACCTGCCATCCCACAGTGCATGACAGAAGCCCTCAGTAACACCAGCGTGGTAGTGATTTAGCGGGAAAGTGCATGTATCTGTAATTCCTCTGTACCACCGCCACCACAGACTGAGGTGAAAAACCACTGAACTGTGCATCGTTCATCTTCCAGACGTTTCCTCAGTGTCAGCTAGGCCAGTCAGCAGCATCCCTACCCTCACCACCAACCACCACCACCACAGAGGACAGCTAACGCCTGCAGAGCTCTTTTATATACCCCCACCCCCTTGCTTGCCTCTTTTGTTTATTGTACCTTCCCTGTGTCTCCTTGTGCAAGATCCCCTCCTTTCCATCTCTGTGGTGTGTGTACATGTGTCAAGGATTGCTGTTGCGCAGATACAAGAAAAGACACATCAGTTTCAGTCATGGGATTGTGTTTTGATTTTTCACTCATTAAACAGTCTGCAGGGATGAAGTGTCTTTTTTTTCCCCTCTTCTCTTTCCTCTTCTTTAAATATACAAC
Organism: Scortum barcoo; assembly: GCA_023238725.1. Classification (NCBI taxonomy): domain Eukaryota; kingdom Metazoa; phylum Chordata; class Actinopteri; order Centrarchiformes; family Terapontidae; genus Scortum; species Scortum barcoo. The sequence goes on from CM041542.1 coordinate 17,937,511, forward strand.
TCCCATTTGTATTTATTGGGAGTTTTTCCTGCTGTTCTTCTTCTCGATCACATCCCTGAATCAGCCAGCAGCGCAAAGAATAACTGTACATCTGCACTTCTTGACAAGACAGAAAATGTGTCTCAATTGAAAGACATGACAACATGATTTCTTTTATTTTCTACTCTGGGTTCGCCTGGGCCAAAACGTATTTGCAGATATTTGCTGCAATTCATTTCAATCAACCATTTGAGAACAATTAAAAATGTGCTCATTCTGCACCTCAATCAGGCAAACTCGACTCCCACCGTTTAAAAAAAGGCTCATATTTATTGGCAAATAGTATTTGACCCAGGTCTGATGTCCCACAGCGAGGTCACAGTGTTCTTGAGGTGTCAGAGCAGATTTTTGTACTCTTTTCTCTGCAGTGGATTGCCTGTCTTTTCTCCTCCATCCCCCATTTTGGCTGTCGTCCTCATCCCTCTTATTATTGTTGTGTGTAGTGTGACTCCCAGTCGCTCCTTCCTTTTTCTTCTTCTGCTTATGTCTGTGTTTTTCTCACTGTGTTTTTTTTTTTTTCATCTGCTCCTCCCTGTGTTATCCAGGTCCAGCCACATGGGCCATGGCCACCTCCAAACCCGACATCATGATCATCTTACTCAGCAAACTCATCGAGGAGGGGGACAGCTACTACAAGGTCAGGGCCTGCGTTCTGTGGCTTGGATTTCATTGTTTGAATTAAAGAAAGATTTGTGGCATGATGGCATGAAATAATGATCTTATGTCTCACTGTTCTGGGCCATATAGGCTCATAGGTCAATGACACTTGACATAAATAATGTATTTTCTTCATAAATTATACATAATATTCTTCTGGACAAGGCAGAACATTTAGAGAAATAAAGAAATACGTTTTATACAGGTTATCATCCCAGTTGATGTAAGACTTTCAAAGTTAATTCCCTTCTCTGAGACTGAGCTCAGACTGAGAACAAAGTCTTCCTAAATTTTGTGATAAACGTATCTTCACGTCTAGCTCTGGTATTCAGACTTCACTGTGAAGGGAGGGTAACCAGACTTCTTCCCATTTGTCCAACAGAAGGGGAAGGTGAAGGAGGCAGCGCAGCGTTATCAGTATGCCCTCAAAAAGTTTCCACGCGAAGGCTTCAGCGAGGACCTCAAGACTTTCAGGGAACTCAAAGTATCGCTCTTCCTCAACCTGTCCCGATGTCGGAGGAAAATGAACGTGAGTTTACAGAGGACCGGCAGAAGTGACAAATGCTAAAATGTTACAGTTTAAGGGATTTACTAAAAGCAGATGTACAGATACCAAACAAAAAACTAAACAGCATCATACATCTGATCTGAACATAATGAGTATAATGCTGGTGGCCATATTTTCCTGTGTATTCATGTGTATGTTCTGCTCAATCCCTCCAGGACTTTGGGATGGCTGAGGAATTTGCTACTAAGGCACTTGAACTGAAACCAAAATCTTATGAGGCATACTATGCCAGAGCACGCGCCAAGCGTAGCAGCAGGTACACTTATATCCCTTTGCACATCACATTCAGAGTGACTATGTTCTTTTCTTCCATTTCTGTAAATGCAGTGTGACTCCAGTCTGCTCCTCTATATTGTTCAGGATGTCTTGTTTACTGTCAGCAATTTTGGACAAATAGTGGAAAAATAACCTCAATTATATTCTCTGATTTCCAGACAATTTCCTGAAGCCTTAGAGGACCTGAATGAAGCCATAAAGCAATGCCCCAACAATCGAGAGATCCAGCGGCTGCTCCAGAGGGTGGAGGAGGAGTGTCACCAGCTCAACCAGGAGGAGCACCAGCAGCAGGACCTGGAGCTGGAGCCTCCTCCCTCCCCTCCTCCTACGCCTCCCCCGGAAGAGGAGGAGTCTCTGTCCCTGTCCATGCCTCTTCCCCCTCCGCCAGAACCCCGCCTGGAGGACATGGAGCCCGTCCAGGACCTGTTCGAGGATGAGGACTACCTGGAGCAGGAGCTGGAGGCCATGTCCGTGGGTCTGCCCCCACCTGAGTCTCTAACCAATCCTTCCAGCCTTCCCATCATTCAGAGCCCACCGCTCTCCCCCACGCATCCGGATCAGATCTACTTAGCTGGAGGGTCACCCATGGGCCAGCCCTACGAATACCACCCCACCTCCTCCTCCATGTCCTCTCCAACCCGCGGGACGTACCAGCCCACATCACCCTCCCTCTCCCCGACACACCAGAACTCGCACTACCGACACAGCCCGCCTCATACCTCCCCGGTGCACCAGCAGTCCTACGGCTTCAGCCCGCCTTCTATGGGTACTGGAGGTCAGGGAATGGATCACCAAAGCCCACCGCCTTCCCCTTTACGCCGGGCTGCTCAATACAGAGCCAGTCCACCAGTAGAGAGTGTTTGTCTGTACAGGTCCCAGTCTGGGTCACCTGTGCGCTACCAGACAGAGCAGCTGCCCGGCAGACCCAAATCTCCCCTCTCTAAGATGAGCAGCCAGCGTTCATTCCAGCTGAGCTCGCAACCCTCTCTGTCCTCCCAGCACCACCAAGCCCAAGGCCTTCGTCTTCAGCCTTCTATAGCCCAAATAGTCCGCACAAACCAGCCCAGCAATGTGATGGGCAACAGCATTTACAGTGGCCAGATGGGCCACTCAATTGGTGGTGGTCGCTACCAAGGGGGTTCGGTGGATGTGGAGAGCCGTCTAGTGTACCAGCCGTCCCTGGATGGACGGTCCATGCCCCAGGTCCAGCCCAGCCTCAGCTCTGGGGCCCTCTGTCAGCACGGCGGCCGAGGAGGGGTTATGGAGTCGGGCCTGTTGAAGGATGAACTACCCCAGCGCCCCTCCTCTGCCTACCGCGCCAGCAGCGGGGGTCCGGGGGGCATCCGTTACAGCCAGACACCTCAAATAAGCCGCAGCCAGTCAGCCGCCTACTACCCAGTCTCTGAACATGTACTGGAGCGTGCCAATGCCATGCCCCCCTGCCAGCTGGGCTCTCCTGAGATCCCCCATATGGTGAGACGCCCCGTCAGTGCCAATACTACTGAGATGAAGCAGCACGTGCCCACTCCCAGGCCTCTCATCCATTCCCAGAGCGTAGGACTTCGATTCTCCCCCTCGAGCAACAACATCTCAACTGGATCCACCTCGAATTTAGCGCCAGGCTTCAGGCCTTCCTCTTCCATTCAGCAGATGGAGATCCCCCTGCAAGCCTCATACGAGCGCACCTGTGATGATATCTCTCCCATCTCTCCCTCCCAGGGCGGCGGGGGGCTGTATCAGGGTGAGACCACTCGCTCCCGGAACACACCCTTCATGGGCATCATAGACAAGACGGCGCGGACTCAGCAGTACCTACATCAGCCCTCTCGGTCCAGGGCCATGACGTCCATGGATTCTGCCATCAGCCCCACCTCGCCCGGCCAGCTGGTCCAGCAAGGCTCCACCTACAGTCCCCCTGCCTCGCTGGGCAACATCGCCTACTACAACAAGACAAACAACGCCCAAAACGGACACCTGTTGGAGGAGGACTACTACTCCCAGACCCAACCCCCCTCACTGGGCAAGCTGGCCAATGGCTCCCGCGGCAGTGGGGACATCCTGGAGCGGGTTAGCCAGGTGCCCACTTACCCGGATGTGAAGGTGGCGAGGACTCTGCCTGTGGCACAGGCCTACCAGGACAACATGTACCGCCAGCTCTCGCGTGACTCCCGGACCCAAGGCCCCACCTCCCCCATCAAACCAAAGAGACCATTTGTGGAGTCAAATGTGTGATGGCCTGCCTGTGATTGGTTGGTTGGACTGGGCTTGTTAGTGGAAGTGAGAGGAGAAAAATATTTTTCAACAGCAGATGCTGCTGACCCTTGTGTATGTGACATGGACAAACTCATCTTAAAGAACTCATGAGAGACAAAGAGAAAACCACACAGCTGGCACACACATTTAGGGTATTAGACATTATCTAGAAAAACATTAACTAAGAGTGAGAAGCGATTATTTCATTATCATACTCTGCACACAGGTAGGATAACAGGAGGGTCCTAAGTTCTGATCTCATACTGAATCAAAGACCAGTGCACTTCCAAAATATTGTGTGGCACAAAGTTCCCACAAGTGAACACAACGGGTGGGACGGTAAGAGTGAAAGTATTAATCATCGGACTCTACTTGTGGACTCTGTATCCATCTTCTGTTCTTTCAAAGTGTGCTCTTAACCAAGGTTGCTAGTAGGCTCTATTCTATGTAACACAATATTATATGTTCAATACTGTACATTGCTCAGAAAATACAAATGGCTCAACAACACAGTACTTAGAGAAAAATGACAATATTTATAATTAAGTTATATATTGTACATAGAAATAAAACAAAACATAGTTTGCGTTTGAACTGTATTCTGTTAACCCTGCCTTTGTGTCCCACTGCTAGTCATATGGATGTGGAAAACTGAACAGGGTAAGGAATGAGGGACACTGACCAACTTTGAATGATATAATTACCTCTATTGTGTCAAAATAAAACAGATTTTGTCATGGTTTAATGCAAGAAAATGCTTTCTACGCTGCAGTAGGTCCTCAGTGATCTGAACTAAGGCTGCAACTATCTGTTACTTTCTTTTTTCTTTTGACAGAGTAAGTTTTTCTGTATAATGTCAGAAAATAGAGAAATATACCCAATATAACTGCTCAGTCAGAGGTGATGTCTTCAGATGGCCTTGTTTTGTCTGAACAGTCAATCAAACAAAGATACTGAGTTTACAATAAGTAAGGGAAAGCTAATCCTCACATTGGAGAAGCTAGAATCAGAGGATGTTCAGATTTCTGCTTGAAAAATGACTCTTCAACTCAATCAATTGATTAATGGACACATTTTTAAGTTAATAACCTGACATACACTTCAGATCTTACCCAGACTATCAGAAAGTGCATTTATACACAATTGAAGTCTTGTTAAGGTGGTATTAAAATAATTTTTTCAGAATGAAATTATATCACACAGTCTCAACACCTACATTTGCTTTTACGTTTTGACTAAATCTTTTTGACTAAAAACTGGTCACTGACGACAGACGAAATGATGATGCTCTTTATCTCTTTTTAGTACCATTACTGTATCAAAGACCTCATAACACGCCTCAGTTTGACATTAAACCAATTGTCCGGGCTGCAATCTCCAACCTTTTCTGACACACTGGACCAGCTCTTGCTTAACCATCTACTTATACAAACAGGCAAAGCATCAGTTGATTACGTTGGAGAATTCATAAAACTTGTTCTAAGGACAGATTGCTGAAAAAAAAGGCCTTGAGTGCAATATGTGTGTTCCTAGTTTAACTCTTTGCCCACAGGAATTTTAAATCATCTTTAGCCAACTTCTATTGCTCAAATGATGAATAGAAAAGCCTGTTGTGGGTGATTTCATCAGGTGGCACATGAGTATCAAAGTTCGCCTTTGTCCCTCCTCTGTACGTTATGGCGCTGTATGTTCCTAAATGAGAGGAGAACGTGCAGTACATATGCTAGTGATGGGTTAACATGGATAGTGCTCAGCGATTAAAAGCAAGCAAATGCATACACGACCACTGTTACAGACGTTTCCCTTTCTCCTGCATTATTTTGTGTCGTTTCTTTTTACCCACGATGCATTTTTATTCCGCCACTTCTGCACTAAAAATGCCTGTTAAGTTCTTAACTAAGGGTGCACTTTATGTATTTTACTTACTTTGTTGTTATGATTGTTGACTTTGGAGAAAGTGGGTGTGTGATCAGTCAGACCTCTGACCAGTGATACCAGACTATCATAGACACTATTATTATATGATTTTACAAAGCAGTGATGAATGACAATATGAAGAGCAAACAATGTTTTTAAACTGGTGAAGATGTATAGACTTTCTAGCACAAGTTGTATATACTGACTCAGATATTCCACTCAGTCCAGGTCGGGTTCGTTAGTTCAGCAAGTCTGTTACAAGAGGCCATATTTAAGTATTCTACATAAAAATATATCCATAATATGCATCCAGAATATAATATCTAGAGTCCTCTAACTCTAAACAATTCAGTCTAATCCACTGATCTTGCACACATCTTGAAATAAAGTAAAAGCTACTGCAAAAAAAAAAGAGAGCTTTCAGTACCCAGAAACTCTGTATTTAGAGTTTGGGTGATAGAGAAAGTGGAATAATGAGAATATTCAAGTTATTTGTATATGTGGGAAAAGTTACAGACCATTTGTCTGGAACATTTTATTTTGGTTCTCTGATAAAGAATATCTAAAGAGAGACTGTTCTTCCTGACTGTCTCCTGTTCATTCTCAGTTTCACCTGTTACCAGAGAGATGCCCTACTTATCTTTACAGAAATGAAGGTATAAACTGTATTATACTTAATTTAAACAAGACTTCTAAGTTGAGGATATTTGAGGGTGTATGGTTTCAAGCTGTCTGTGTATATTAGTTTGCTGTAAATAGTCTGATGCATGTTCTATTCTTTCCATGAGCTCAAGCAGAAACATGTATAGCAGTGTTCTGACCTTGGTGTGTGATACTCCGTTCGGATCAAGATAAGGAGACTGCTACCCCTGAACTGTCCTTATCATTTTCCTTCAACCTCACCAGACAAACGCGAAAGGTTCTTTTATTTTATTTTAATGTATTTGCTTGCTGAGCAGAGTTCTCTTGTCTGTAAATGTGAGCTTTCAGATCGCTGTGATAAAAAGTTTAATTAAAAACAATAAAAAAGAATGTGTTTTTATCTCATGATAACTGATTGTAATCTGTACAGTCGAACCTATGTATTGGAAAAAAAGAGAACATATTTATAAATGGTTACTAACTGAAACACGCCCTGCATGTCAGTCATTTATTTTACTGATTAATGGATTACATACAAATGTAATTTACAAATTTCAGATGATTTTGGTCCAAAAAAAAAAACTAAACAAAACACCAGTGTGTCGACAGATTTTCAGATTTCTGTGCAACATGATGCAATCCAGTACAACTCCAAAGAATACTACATATGTAAATCATTTCATGTTTGAATTAAAGCTGCATTGGATTTCATTATATTGTGTACACATGTAATTTACATTCACATACATCAGCTGACCTTGTAACCTAAATATAGGCACCAGTTTGGTGTTTTTTTGTATTCTAATTGTTTGGTTTTACACAGTTATTTTACATTGTGTTGTGTTTTAAAGGGGATCTCCATCCTTTTTCATATCATAGTGGTAATACTGCAGCATAAGTGAAGACAGTTTTATAAAGGCTTTTGTGGCAGAGGGAGCGCCGTAAACTCTTATAACTTGCCTAAAGTGATGTAACTTGAGTTTCCTCGAGGCTACATTAGCTACCAGCACATCACACCGGTATCTCCAAACCAAAGTGAGGAATGAATGAAACTCAAAATGATGATCGCTGGTTTTTCTGCATCAATTTTGATCCAGTTTTTTTTTTTAAACTGCCATCATGAGTCAATAGTGTTATAGTAGTGAAATGCTCAAACAATGGAGTGTTCTTTTGACCTTTGATGTGTAATGTAAACAAAAGGTCTTGCACAGCAGAAAGTCTTAATATAGGTACGTAAGATACAAAACTTATTAAGTAGCACAATGTACACCAATTATACTTACTTTTTGGAGAATATTTCAGGCCGCAGACCTTTATCAGCTAAATATTTTTGATTAATCTGATCTGATTTACACTATTTTTCATAAAGGTGTGAAGGCTTAATTAACTGCATTAATTAAGTGAGCACAAATCAATGACACTGCACAAGATGTTTGTTCTACAATCTTTTGCATGACATTTAAAAGCTAGACCCTGCCCAATGTATCATGTTACTTGACATTAAATACCTAAAAACTGCACTTTTTCCCCCTAAAAAGCGTGAGTTACAAGCTGATGATTTGTCAAAAATAACCTTTACCCACAAGCATACCCATGAAATACATTAAATATACACCGAGTAGGAAGCTATAGTGCTTGAGATGTGAAAGACGTGTCTAACATTGACAGAAATTTTTCTCTAGTCCTTCTTTTTGTGTGTGAAAAGGTGGACCAGTCCAGGCACAAGCACCATGACAATCTGAGGAACTATGACAAATTTGATGAAGAACAGGCCATAAAAGAGACCTTGTGGTCGGACCGGGAGCGGCAGACGATTGACGTGATACAGTCCCATGGATGAAAAGGCCAGAGACAAAGCCCGTGGAGCCCAGGGCAGAGACCAGCCGCCAGGCTTCCAGTACTGGGCCAGCCCCAAACCCAGTAGGGCCCCACAGTCTCGAGTCAGAGAGGAGAACGGGGCCGTATCCAAACGAATCCACTCTGCATGGCTGCACCATTTCTTCGCCAAAGCAATAGACCTGTAGAATAGACAGAATATGTCCAGTCCAGAAAACTTCATCTCACTAAGCTTAATATGACTTGGACACACTAATTGATACATAAAATATAATAAAATGTCTAACCAGGAGAGGTCAATTCCCAGCTGCTGCAGTCCAGCGTGCAGCAGCACAGTACCGAGCAGCAAGCCGATGCTTAAGCCAAAGAAGAACAGCAGGGGGCGACGTTCAGGTACTCTGCGACCCAAAACAATCCCAAGAATGAAACCTGACAAGAATAATTCATCCAGTTCAAAATTGCGATGAAAAATATTCTGTATGTCCACACTCAACCTGTTTCCTAACTATTTATACTGTGCTTAGTATCTCTGAGTGTGTTAAGCTACAGTGGGATTTCAGTGGCAAATCAATGAGCTGGAGATTTTATGGTAATTCAGTTCATGATTTTTTATCAATGTGAAAATGTACTTCGTGCTTGGAGTAGTCAGAAGACTAGAAAAATGCTATATAAGTACAAGTCCATTTACTTTTCAACAATAAATTCTTTCTTTAGCGTAACCACAAAGAGCCAAAAATGTTTGGTTGTTTTACAAAGTGATGATTTCTGTTTGAAGTGTTGATTGTCCAGGAAACGCATTATATTATGGCATGTATTATATATATATATGTATATGTGTGTGTGTGTAAAATTATGTACAGGAGATAGAGGATTTATTCTATTGAGCCTACTCTATGCCCCATGTTTTATCTTGTGCATGAAACTGCATTCAGACCTGTAATGGAGCCAGCAACGACCTGGTGAGGGAAATGGGCGAGGATGAAGACCCTGGAGATTCCAACTGCCACCAGCATCAGCACATAGAGCAGGTAGGGAGCAATTGATAACACCAGGCTGAAAGCACAGACAGAGAGAGCGCTTCATTAAAACAGCTCTAATATTCTCCTCCCATGTCTTTATCTGTGGATTGAAGGCCAAAACAGTACATTTGGTCATTTTAAATGGGCTTACCTGTGAGTACGTGAGTACAGAAATGACCCCAGTGAGGACACCACGACCCACCAGACTGCTGCCGTCACCATCGCATGTCCTGACGGACTGCCTGAGAGACGAGATCCCATCTTTAGAGCTGCAATGCAATGAATCAAGCGTCCATTTTTTTCTTACTTACAGTACTTCTCACCTGGGCCGGTTTCACAGGTGGAGGAAAACTGGTGAACGTTGGGTTGCTTGTTAACGAATAAACCTGATTCACCTATCCACCAGAACGGCCTTTCTCCAAACAGCATCCTGAGAAAAATGTAATTCACAACATATAATGTGCAATAATGTAGATTTCTGTATCATAAACTTGCATGTTGCAACCTTCTGTATCAGAGGGTGTTAAGGTGTGTGTTTAATAGTATCAATAATCTGATCTCTCTGTTTGTCCCAAAGCATTGTCTGTCCAACAATCATTTAACACTCGGTACCCTGTGTCTCTTTCTACACTGATCGTTTTCATCCTACCAGCACATTCTTAACTGTCTCTTTACAGTTACAAACCTCACATTTAAAAAATCAAAAACATACATTAATTATAAACCTATAATATCCCCTACCTTTATTGTGTTTATCCTAGATTTCTTACCAAGATTTCATTATTTCATGGTGTATATATGGTTTTGCCTCAGTTTTACCAAAAATGACTTCTGAGATATATCATTGTCAAATTCCCAAACTATCCAGCAGATAAAGCAGTGGAAATTAGCTCCTTCTTTAACAGGTGCAACATTTAAGTGATGTTAGAGTAACAATTATAAGTCATTTAGTATGTGTTATTTCAAATAAGCCATTCTGAATTATGGGTACTTTACGTGTATTGTCATGCTAATACTTTTTGTGTATTTTGTATTTTGGTATTATCACTTTAACGTAAGTACAAGATCTGAGTACTTCTACCACTTTTGCCACAAATAACTATCACTGCATATTAAAGGTTCCGCTCTTCGTTGTTTCCGGTCGGACGGTACACACGGTTGTACTGTTTCGGAAACGGACCTCGGAAGCAGCGACGTTAACAGAATAAAATATATACATTGTTTCTGACCTTACTTTTGAGAATAAAATTTAAGGAAAAAAAAGGATGAGACGTTTTTGTTGTATCTACCTGACTGTGGCTAATTTGAACTGGACATTTAGCCTCATGCTAACATGCTGCACTGTATAAGCTACACATTACAACTACGTTTAAAACTATGTCGGCTGATTCTCTTTAGCCTTACCACTTAAACACCAGGTTCAACCATTCAGATATAGCTGCCACCCAAAGCACCGCCACTCCAGTTCGCTTGCTGATGAAATATGTGAAGGGGAAGACGAGCAGGAAGGCTGCTTTGGGGTCTCCAATGTGAGTGACGACCAGCCATGTTTTCTCCTGACTTCTCGTCCTCTCCTGGAGACTTTCAGCCATCCAGATGCCTTGTGTGTACACGGCCTCCATTCCCGCGTCCTCTCCTTTGCAAACGCACTGCGATGGAGACGGAAAAACACAACGCAGGTCCGATTATTTACCTCAGGAAGACGCGCTGCAGAGAAGCGAGCAGTGCCGCCATCTGTCCGGCAGGGGGGGGGCGCTTAGACCGGAGAGCGGCTGAACAAAGCCACAACTTTCTACTTCGACTAATGAATTTATATTTACATGTAGTGGACATTTGAGGCATTCAGAAGAATATACGGTGATTTAACGTGATGTTTTGTGTATTAAAGTGTGAATATCAGCGGGTGTTTCATCAATTGAGCACAACGTCGACGTGCGTCGACACGCCCAGGTTGCGTCTCACTACGACATCGCGTCGCTTTACGTAAAGCAGGCGCTCCGGTTTCCTGGCGGAGAAGATGGCGGCTCCTGGACCGGGGGAGTATTTCAGCGTCGGGAGCCATGTCTCTTGCCTCACCTGCTTGGGCCAACGTCTGCAAGGAGAAGTGGTCGCGTTTGATTACCAGTCCAAGATGCTAACTCTGAGTATCCTTTGTTTGATCGGCGCTGTGGGCGGCTCGCTGGCCTGCCTGGCTACAAGGGCCTGTAGGGTAACCGAAAATATGTCAAATAGTGATCCGCGCAGGCGTAATTGGTGGTGGCTGAGTTGCATATCTTTGTCCGTTTTAAATATCCCCAGCTGCGAGCCCGCTGCCCATCCGCCTCCTATCTGTTGAAGGCTTTGCGGGTGTCGCCGGCTCGTCTCGGGCTCCACGGTGTCCGCTCGGAGGCGCATGTGTTTTGAATCCCCTCATTGTATCGCCGGGGCTCAGCGCGGATCACTATCTGGCAGCGGCTCCTCGGTTAGGCATCATGGCTGTGCTCTCTGCACGGGCACCGACCGATGCTAGTTAGCGAGCTAACTGACGTTCAGCGCGGCTCGGCCCGGCCCGCGCGAACACACGGGTTCGCCTCGCACGGCTCCTCGGTGCCGTTACCGTAGAGGAGAGGTGTGTGTGTGTGTGTGTGTGTGTGTGTGTGTGTGTGTGTGTGTGTGTGTGTGTGTGTGTGTGTGCTAACGGCAGGTATTTCCAGCGGCCGGTGATGAACGAACGCGGCCGTCCACGCGACAGTCGGGCAGCCGTTAGCCGGGCTAACATGCTAACTGTCGGTCAGCCGCACACCGCCGCCACTGTTAGCTTAATTAACGATATTAACACTCCCAACATGATCCGCCGGCCGTTTTAATTTATCCGTTTATTCATTCAGTTATTAACAATATCTCACACGCTTCTGGTGACATTGTAGTTATTGGGCGGTTGTGTTTTGAAATATACCTGTTAAACTTCAACATGATTTCAGGCATCTCAGGTTCATTATGATGTCGATGATCCCATTTACGGCTGTGTGTGAGAGTATTGTGTAAATGACCTGCTGGCTCACCTCATGACCGCCGCTGATTCAAGTATTAAGTTAACTTGGCCAGGCTGTGGGGTGGGGGGAGACAGCAAATGAATGAATGGAGGTAAAACAGTGAGGGGGTTTGACAGCCGGCATCACAGGCCTCGATGTTTGTTTGACACTGAGCTGCCATCCGAGGTAAACTGAGCCAACATCACAGCCAGTAGTGTTGTAGTAAAGCCACCTGAGTCAGGCTGTGAGCTGGGAAAGCCTGGACGTGTACGTGAAGCTTTCTTTAATGGATGTAATCTAATGATTCGGCGTGAAAAGCAAACCAATATGTGCATCAAATTTACGCTTAAAGTTTGAACAGTTTACTTAGGGCTCAGGTCAAACTTTTAAGGTCATGCTGTTAGTGTTATAACAGGTCCCACTTTGACATTTATTATTTTGTAGGTCAGTGGGCCATAAAATGAAAGATCATTAAGATCTGTGATAATCTATGTGGAAGTTTGACATGAAATATTGTGAAATCCTGTTTTTGTTTCAGCATGACGCAGACACGCCTGGCAAGTTGTGCCAGTGTTACTGACAGGACACATTGGTTTGATGCCTCAAGCCTCTGCTCTGTCAAGGTTTCTGAGAGCCAGATTTATCTGGCAATGCATTTATATTTTCTTTTTGCTTTTTTGTATTAGTCTCTGTGTAGAAGTTCAGATTTTTTGCTCCTTTTTTTTTTTTAACTCCTAATTTTCACATTTTCATCCTGGTAAAACGAAGGACTTCATCTGACTGCACACCACTGTAAAGATCAAGGTCCCATGGTTGAATTTATTTTATTAATCAGGCACTTCATAAAATATGTCAAGCTCCCACTGACTCAGGATTCATTTAGAGGACATTTCAGCAAAGGAATCCATTCAACAGCTTCTGTACAAAATGAATGAATGTACTAAGCTGTACAAAATTTAAACACATTTCAAACAAGTCTCCGTTCATGCAACCATTATTGCAATAGGTGGCAGCACTGCCTTGTGTAGTTGCACGCTGTGACTGGCACCACCTCTCACTGTCAGCGTTAGTCACTCAGTGTGCTTGGTATCATAAGCTTCTCTGTTCGGTGGACCGATGGTGCTCAGGTTCACCAGAGGTCGCGTGTCACTGCTCTCTCCTGAAGTTGTGTGCCTTGACTTGTTCTTTCAAAGAATGTGCTTCCTCCAGCGGTAAGCCAAACCTCAACGACGTCATCCTGATCAACTTAGCCTATGTTTCTGATGTGGACATAATTAATGACCGCACCGAGACTCCACCCCCACTAGCATCACTGAATGTTAGCAAGGTAAGCCCATCAGCTACTGTGTCCTTCACATGAGTGCCTCTGCTTAGGATGAGTGTGATGGGAATGATTAACTTCAGGAATAAATCAATAGTTAAACTCCAAGTGAATGTAAGGTCAGATAGCACAGGTAGTTCAAAGCTCATCATTTAGTCTGTGCCACAGATATCTGTCCTTCACAGGATCTGAAGGCGTTGCGGAGTGTCTACAAACTAATGATGCATTCAGGTGACGCATGTCAGTTTTAAAGTTAAAAATAAAGACCCAAAGTCTCTCACCAGTCAGATTTTATCAAACAACCAGACAAAAAGGGTTGTGATTTGCCACCTTAGCACATGCTGGACATCTCATAGATATATAACATCAATTTACATCCTAACATTGGCTTTTTCATTGATTGAAGTGACTGAAGACCACAGATGTGCCAAAGTATAGTACAGTAAATATTAGACTCAGTATCAGTTCCTGACTTCTAGAGATGACAGGGGTGAGTGAATACTCCATAAAATAAATGACCAGCTGCTGTGGAGTCTGGTAAAATGAGGCTAGGAAAGCTCACTCTGTCCTTGAAATGTGAGCAAAGCAAGGTTGTATATTGAGGAGCCTGTAAAATGGTCCCATGCTGTCAGTCACACTTTGTCCAGTCAAATGGACCGCTGAGGATCCAGCCCGATTCAGACTCAACAACAGGAAAAAAACAAACAAACTTGTGTTTATAGAAGGCTTTTGTGCTAAAATAAATTGTATATGTGTAAATGATGCCCTGTAATAATTGGTGGTCTATTCTGACCCCCTCATTCACTTTTCTACATGGAAATACTGAAGGCAAATAACTGAGTGTCTGTCAGTGAAGGTGTGAAAAGAAAACTTGTATTGTTGAGCAACTTACAGAGACTTTGTTGTGGCAATTATTTATGCAAAATTAGATTTAGTAAATGAAAAATTATATGAAAAGTCAAAACAATTTATTAAACAAAACCCAACAGAGGACAAAAGTGGAAACTGTCCTGACTTGTCCTTATTGCACTTTAAAAATAAGAAGATTTCAAGCCAAAGTTGATGGACGTTTGGTGTTAAAAATGCTTTTGTTCTCTTCAACTCTTCACAGCTTGCCAATCGAGCACGGACAGAAAAGGAGGACAAGCTTTCCCAAGCCTATGCAATCAGTGCTGGGGTTTCTGTGGAGGGCCAACAGCTATTCCAGACTATTCACAAAACGTAAGACCTTCATAGTGTAGTATCATCCAGGATGTAGGTGTGTCCGTGGTCCATTTATGTGTCAGTGTATTGTAAAAGCCACAAAATGATGCTGATACTCGCATATTTTATTCAATCTGTCGTTGGCTACTGTCTACTGGTGCTGAATCATACATACTGCACCCAACACACACACAGTTCATTTTACAAAGAGACCTGATCTAAATGGGACCTGTTCATGGTTCAAATACATCCAAGAATATTTTGATCAGATCCAAAATGTGGTCGCCTTAAACACACTTGTATTTTCCTACTGCAGTGGTTATCATACACCATTATTACATACTCTGCCCCAGACATCAATTTAAATATTTAGACTCTAAATAACTTGAGCGCAGGCTTTACTCCGGTTTGCCAGTATCAGATTTTAGTGCCAGGTCTTTGATCAGGTTCACCCTGATCCGCCCCTTATTGGATACCTGTGCACTTTGTTTCCCTACTTTTATTGGACGCAACTTCAGTCACGTCATGATTAAACATATCTTATTTTTTACGAGTATTTCTGTTATCTTTCTAACAACTCGTGTTACATTTTTCTGTAACATCAGTCAGATGTTTAAGAGCCATGTAAAACAACTCCTTTGTCTCCCATTTTGTTAGCGTTCTTTTTCCCCGTGACCAGTTTGCTCAATGTGAAACTCATCTATTGTCAGGTCTGGTTTCACTTTCACGCACTTTCATTCCGTGTTAGAGAGATCCTGATTCATAGTAGTTTAGCCATAATCATCTATTCAACATATCCGACTCTGACATAAATATAGTCATGTTAGACCATACATGTTCTGTCTTTAGCTCAGAAAATTGATTGAAAATAGAGAGATGAATACGAGGAAAACAGTGACAAATCAGAGATAAACCTTTCCAGTTACGTTTGCATCACAAACATCTTTATAGCTGCAAATACGATTGTTTACTTTTCTCTTTGCAGCATCAAAGACTGTAAATGGCAGGAGAAGAACATTATTGTGATGGACGACGTCGTAATCTCGCCGCCTTACCAGGTTGAGAACTGCAAAGGCAAAGAGGGAAGCGCTTTAAGTCATGTACGCAAAATAGTAAGTATGCTTTATATCTATACTAGAAGTCAGTAGCTAACGATTATTTCCATTATGAATGTTTCTTTTTCTTTATTAATTGATTATGAAATCCCATCACAATTTCTCAGACCCCACGGTGACCCCTTCATCCTCTTTCATCCTCTTTCATCCAAAACCTAAAGATATTCACTTTATTGTCATATATAACAAAGAAAATCGGCACATTTTGGAACCCACAGCAAAAATCATTCTGTTTGAGATAGTTGCGCATGTCTGTATTTTTCCTTTTAAAGCTTCTTAACACTTATAATAAAGTCATGTATGTGTTTCCACTTGTGTGGTCTGATCACACATTTTCTCAGCTCTGTGAGATCTGCCTCACTCTTTGTTTTGATGCACCTGTTAGCATGGGGCAGCTTAAACGCTATTAGAGCATGGATTTCACTGCATTTTAATTTGGTGCAAAACGGCACACATCTCTAATGCTGACCAACATGCACTTAAAAAACGTATCTAAAATTACTTGTAGCTGCCAAGTCCAAACAGAAACGATTGTACTTCCCCTGCCAGCAGCTAAAAGCTGTGAAAAGCTTCAGTGAAGGTTTATCACAGCATCTGCTGCTGTTTGACTGTCAGCTGGTAGAGATTCACGGTCATAGCCCCGCCCTCACCGCGACGTAAACAAGCGGTACACCGGCATCGCCATAAGTACATACTTTAGTAATGTCATGTATTCCCCGTGTAGCGCCACCCAACTTCACCTGACTAGAGGTCTGACTGGGTCAGGTAACTGAAAACACCTGTATGAGTGTGCTGAGGCTTTAACAAGGCTGACGTCTTAAATTCAAGTTAATGATCCACTTGGTTGTATGGAACCAAAACAGATAAACTACTGTTATAATACGCGTTTTTAAAATGTGTCCAATAGTGAATCAGGGCCTAAAGAGATGGTATGCTCGAGAAAAACTAGTTGGTATGATGGGAACTAAAGTGTTGCCAATTGGTTGTACGAGATGAAATGCAAGCCAGCATTGAGGGGAATAGGGGGGACAAGACAAAGTCTAAGTATTGAAGTAATAGTGCACATTTTCAGACTCTTTCCTTTTATAAGAGAGAACTTGATGCCCTGCTTGATGCCCTGCTTACCTTCTCGCCTCCACACACCTGGCATACTGTTTGTATTTTATATATATTATTATACTTTATGTATTACATATATTATTTTTTGTGATATGTTATTATTATGATTGTTCTGAGACAAGATTTGTAAAATTTTATCGCCTGCTTCACTGCCACGAGATACTTGTGTTTCTAAGGTTTAGGGTTTTTCACAGGTGTCCAAATTGTTCATGAATGTTACTTCTTCCTTACAGGTTGAGAAACATTTTAGAGACGTGGAAAGTCAGAAGTCCATGCAACGTTCACAAGCACAGCAAACACAGAAGGACTCCACTTTATCTTCTTGAGTTGGCAGTGTGGGTCGGCCGGGGAAGGCGACGCGGGTGGTTTTGTTCCCACTGCCAGACTAAGTCGGCATTCCTTGTCCTCAGTCTGAGACCACAAAGAGGAGCGCTGAGGGCCCTGGATCCAGAAGATCAAAATACCATTAAATGAAAAAGACAAAAAAGAGAGGAAAGATTAAATCTTAAATTAGACTTTATAAAGAATAATTTAAAAATGAACCATAAAGCAACCATAGTTTCCTTAACTAACTTGTCTCATTCTGCCCCCACTCCTCCCCCCTGTCCCTGAAACCTTTTTCTTTTTCCACCCTCTTTCCTTTGCCTTCAGTTCCATTTCAAAAAGAGAAAACTAGAGCAGTCAGAAAGGCTTGTTAGCTTTATTTTCTGTCATTGTTTCCTTTTTTGCTGTATCCATGTTCTACTGTCTGTATTTTCTGTATTTTAAACAAAATGTGACTTGAAACGCCACACTTTAAAGGACATTTTCTAAAATAAAAGTAACAAAAATTCTGACTGTAATACTGTAATTTTCAACAACTTTTTGAAGGGCTCATTGAACATCTTGGTTAACAGATGATGCAACAGCTTTCTCGGTTTTAACCCTGAGATAACAGGAATTACTGAAATGATGTGTGTCAACTGTGGGATTTATTTAAGAGTAAAATGCTAAGCTGGTATATTTGCAGTTTGCTTGCTCAACGTGACCATCACAGTTGTCCTTAACTGTCCCCAGAGTGACGGATCAGGCTGCCACATTGTCCACGTTTTTTTTTAGTAGATCGGGCCTTTATGGACGGGGCTCGGGTTTCTTTTCAGGGATTGTAAGGTCGCCTGATTATGACACATCAGTGTAACTACAGGGAACTGAAGCCATCGCTGCTTCAGTGAAATATTGAAATGTCTTAATCCTGTGGCTTCTCTAAAGCTGCTGGCTGACATTTACTGCTGTCCTCTGAGTGACAAACAGCACTTCACAGTAAAATATGTAGTTTCTGACTGGATATTGCCAATGCAGCTGGAGTAAATACCTCAGCAGAGCAGTGACTTCTTTGCTTTTGTGTGGGAAAACTAAAGGTAAATTTCAGATAGGCTGGTGTGAGTTGACGGGATTTGATTGTTGGGTGGTAACTCCTGTTTACAGCAGGTCTGCAAGTCATTGTCAATTTTTGTTTAAGCTTTAAAATTATTCTCTTGAGTCATCTGTAAAATGTCAAAATAATTTGTTTACTAAAACAAAAAGTCACAAAACCACAAATATTTAGTTTATTTTCAAAGATGTCTTACAGATATTCTCATTTGAAAAACCAGAGAATTAAACAACTTGAAGTTTGTTCAATGGTTAGAATTATATGGTTATCTTAGTCCACAGTACTGCAAAGACAGTACATTTGGTCATTTAATTTTTTTAAAATACTAAATACACTTTGAATTTGCAAAAGTTTACTCTATTTTCATTTTGAGGTCATAGTAATTACATTGGTGTAATGACTTGTACATTCTGTGTTCCTAATTCATCTTTACCACGAGTACCAAGCTGATTCTCTCACAAAGCCAAAGATACAGTCATGAAACATCCATATAATCTTATGTTATGTGATGCAGGATTACCAAATTAAAGTAACTACTCTCATGAGCAAACAACTTCATTTATCCAAATACAGTAGCAGATGTTAATCCTTATTTTAGGAAAAAGTCCAAAATAGAGCAGGTTTGTTCCCCAGATATGGTTATGTGTGTGATTATCTGTTTAAGCCCATAATCCCTCTCTAATCAGGACTATTCAATGTCTGCTCGTAGAGAATTTACTGAAGTGACATCAGTGTCATCCCATTGGAGCGGTTTCTTTTGGTCTCTACTTGGTGTTGCTGTGAGGCAAACACACACAAGCCTTTCAGCCAGAGTGATGAGACTCTGATCTGGAGAAAAGATGGCTGCCTGGTGCTGCACCGCGCTCTGTGTGACGCCTCTTCTGCTGCTGCTGCTTCTTCTTTTAAACACGGCGTTGGGCTTCAAGCTGTGTCCCAGCCACTGCCTGTGCTACGAGTCCTCTGACCTGGTGGACTGCCGGTCTCGTGGTCTGGTCGGGGTCCCTTTTGGCGTCCCCCACGGCACCTGGCTGCTGGATCTGAGTGGGAACAAGCTGACCGAGGTACAGGCCAGATCCTTCGTGGGTCTGTGGTCCCTCAGGATCCTCCTGATGTCCAACAACAGCATCCACACTCTGCAGCCACAGGTACCAGAAAGAGGAAGTGTGCACTTCATTTTACTGTGTGTATCATGCATTTAATACTTTGTTTTAGATCGGGGCGTATGGGGGAGTAGTATTTAGATCCATTAATGAAGTAAAAGTAATAATATTACAGTGTAAAATGACTCCATTACAAATCATGTATTCTCAACTGTACACAAAGTACACAAGTATAACAAGCTTAAAGTACTCATTATGCGCACAACATAGCCCATGTAAGTGTTAAAGGTCATTTTTAATCGTTACTGCTACTTTGTACATGCAGCATTGTAATGTTCCAGATTGTAGAGGTAAAACAAATGTATACTTATATATTACAGTACTTGATGTAGTGGTTGTTTAAACTATAGAAATGTGACATATTTTATATTCGAGTTGTGGTTAAGTTGTTCTAAGAAAAATCTTGATCTACAAACTAATTATTAACTAAAGCTATGAAATAAGGCTGCAACTGCTGATTATTCTCTTAGCTATTCTCAGTCTATTGATTATTTTTTCAGTTCACCAATTAAATATTTAATGTATAAAATGTCAAAAAAATGCACGCACATTCTCAAATTGAATTCTCAAAACCAAAGAGCTTCTGTTTAGTGACAGAAAATTGAGAAAAGCAGTAAATTATCAAAACTGAGAACCTAAAACAAACGTATAAAATGTCTAAAAGGATTGAACGATTAGCAAAATTTATGCAGATTAATTTTTCATTGGTTGTCTAATCAATTAATTGTTTCAGCTCTATTGTGAAATAAATGTAATAGTAAAAAAGTACATTTTTAGATACAGTACAGCACTTTACATTTTGATACATATATTTACATATTGTTTATCGTAAATTTTATGATTGTCTGTACTTGTTCTCTTCTCTCTTACTAAGTTTATAAATAACATGAAAAACTACTTGGCAATAAACTGATTTCTGATTCTGATTTGAAATGTACAAGAGTGTAAGTACTATATAATAATAAAACATAACAAATGAACGGCACAGTTGGTATAGTTCTTGAATAATGTGCTTACTTACAGTCAGAGCGATGCCTGATTTCTGTCCTCTCTGTGTTTCAGTCTCTGTCATCACTGCAGTTTCTGGAGAGGCTCGACTTGAGTTATAACTGGCTGCGTTGGCTTCCTCCGGCCTTCTCTCAGAGTCTGTCCTCCCTCCAGGAGCTGCGGCTGGACCACAACCTGCTGCAGCGCCTCGACTCCTCGTCGCTGAGTGACTTTGAAAACCTGAGGAAGCTGGACCTCAGTTACAACCACATCCAGTCAATGGACGTGAGGGCCTTTGGGAGCCTGTCCCGGCTGAGCCTCCTCAGCCTGGAAGGAAACAGGCTGAACGTGCTCAAAGACGGGCTGCTGAGCAGGCAGCAAAGCCTGGAGGTGCTGCTGCTCGGCCACAACAACATCTCAGTGATCGAGATGGGAGCTCTGGCCCCTCTGAGGAGTCTGACCCTGCTGGGTCTCCAGGGGAACCAGCTGCATCACATCAGGTTCAAGACCTTCCTGAAGCCCCAGACCACCACCATCACCTACCTTCAGATGTCCTCCAACCCCTGGACCTGCGACTGCGAGCTGCAGCGCATCTTTAGCAAGATCCAGCACGTCCGAAATCTGCAGGTCAGCGACTACAAGGACATCATTTGTCACGCTCCCGCTCAGCAAGCCGGGAGCTCCCTGGCGTCGCTGGACAGCCAGCTGTGTCTTGCCGAGACGGCGTCGGTGCTTGTCATCACCATCACCGTGATGCTCGCTGTGATTGGTGCCCTGGTAAAGGCGGAGTGCAACAGTAAGAACAAACAAACTGCAAACGATGCAGAGACAGAGAGACAAGAAAAATGATATTTTATTCATGACCAGGTGTTTGGGGACTGTTGGACATTGTGCAATAGACTGAAGCCAACCACACAATATCATGTTTCATCCAGCACAGAGACCACACGGTCAGTTATGTTAAGATCTCCTCTAAAGCTTTCTTTGAATCGACTTTCACCTTTACAGTTTTGGGTAACAAACTTTCAGGTCATCATCATCATTATACATTTTCTAAGTCACTAAGTCACTTTTTAAATATAAAAAAGGACTTCATTACGCCACAAGATGTCTAAATTAAAATGAAAAACCCTACAATGTATGCTGCATATTACAGTAAAACTGATGATAAAAAGGGATTTCTCTTAATGTGTCAGGTACTGTGTCACATTAAACTGAGATACATGCTGATGTTATTAGGCTGTGAAAGACAAACCACACTCAGCGCTAACATGTAACTTTGTTTTTGGCTGAGAAATAATACAAGTGACGTAAATGGTCACACCATCGTGGTTGCTTAATTGTTGGTCACTAATGTAACAGCTGTCACCCAGAAACAAAAAGCGCAGAGTCTGACAGGTTTAAAGTAGTCCAGTGAGATCAGCAGATCTTTATCTAACATCTACTCTGAAACACTGTGATCGCAAACATGTAGCAACTACATCTAGAAGCACATTCTGGTTTGCCCATATTGCACTGAGCCTGAGGAATTTGTAAATGTAGCATGTGACCAACTCAGGAATACTTTTTATAGTCTCAAGAGACTCAGCTGGGTTTTCATTAGGTACAGTTTATTAATATTAGCTAAAACTAATACAGTCGTATACCACAATTCTACAATAAATCCTCCCTTGTACCCAATAACCTGGTAACATAGTGTCTAATCAAAGATCTATGACTCACTTATCTCATTTAGTCTGTTTCATTCAGAATTTAAATCCACTATCCATTTTATAGAAAGCTGAGGTTGTCATAAAACGAACACAAAAATAAAAAGTACTGCAGTATAATTACAGTTTGCACAATTCAGTGAAATGAACTTTAATGGTCAAAATACTCAAACATAGATGCTTATCTTCATCATTCAACTAAATGAAGTTATTTCATACAAAATGTCAACGATATTTACCAGAGGATAAAAAAGCTGTGTTTTTTAAATGTAATGAAATTCACATGAATGCACCAGTAAAAAGCAACACAAGTGTTTACTGCCAAATGGCCAGAACTCCAGTCCCTTTCATTTCATAGACAGTACCACACAAGTTTCCCTTTAGTTCTAAAATGTTTAAACCATATACTGTAAAAAAACAAAAAAACATTTAAGACTAAAATTTCTGTAATAAAAGGTATTTTCTCTGTAGATATACAGTATCCATACTCAGTGTCACGTTTCAGAGCACAATAGAGACAAAAATGTAAACATGAATAAATTATTAAATTGCAAAAAAGGAAGTGTTGTGTTTTTTTTCTGTCTCTCGCAAAAGCAAAAATACCAACTGGTGGGCAAACGACAATCGACGCTGCTTACATCCAACAGTCTCAGCCTGGAGTGTTTGAATCCTGAGAGGTCACAGGGCGACGGGTTGTGACGTAAAGGCAAACAATCTCATCCTGCGTGGACACCTCGGTGTGTAAAAGTCATTTGCAAGAACCCGAACCCGATTCAACCGTCAGTAGCCAGGATCAGCACGGCACCGAAGATGCCCACGTTGTGTCCTATCAGCTTCATCTGGTTCCAGAACTCCACCTTGCGAGTGTGGTGCCAGTATCCCAGGTTGCCGTCAATGAGCAGGATCACCAGAGGCAGGACGGTGGCCAGGATCTGAGCAGCCAGGCGGATGTAGCAGCCAGAGAGGAACGCCAGAGCCAGCACCCCAAACAGCACCTCCAGCAGCATCAGAGTGATCTCCCCTCCCACGATGTGGTTCAGGTAGGCCTGCTGGTCCTCTTTGCTGTGCTGGAGGGAGTACACCTAGTGGGGGGGGGGAGTGGTACTACATTATTTGAAATGACACTGGAAACAGGTTCTGTTTTGTTCTGATGAAGGTATTGTAGGTAAAAGATGTGATTCTTTTGACATTACCAGAAGTAAAGCCTTATTCTTATTCTTATAAATGATGATTAGTCTGTACATATTTAAGTAGGTCTTTTTCGTGTAGTGATCACAAGAAGAATTGTGAATCTGTATTAGCAAGTCTTTAACTTAGCTTTTTAAGAAAAGCCCCAACAAATTATTTTCAGTATCAATTAATCAACCTCTTACTTTCTTTATTAATAACTGAATCTATAAAATGTAATATAATCTATAAATGGAATATTAAATGAGGTCCAGTTTCTCAGAGCCCAACGTGGCATGTTTAATGTTCTTGTTTTTGTCCAAACCAGCAAGCCTTAAAGACATTCAGTTTAAAATTACATACCCGTCTCATTTTCGCTGTGAAGTGTCAGAATTTCCATCCATATATAAATAATCTATTTAAATGAACGCCTTACCATGCAGATGAGGTAGACTCCCAGGAAAACTTGTCCAGTAGACTGCAGGGATCGGCTGCGAGGTTTCTGTCTGTACACCTCGCCCGCCCCACTGGCCAGAACCAGGAAACCTCCGATAATGGCCAGCGCTCTGGAATACATTCGGACCTGCAGGACAACAACGTTCAGGCTGTAATAACCTTTACTACACTGTCAATCTACTTTTAGACATCCAGTGGTGGCCCAGATCCATTTTTTCTCCTCATGTGTGACACAGATCTGTTATTAATACTTCAACACTAATCTGGGCCACTTTCATATGAGCTACTGAATCTGATACATGTCTGATTTTGTGGCAATTTGACATCGGTCAGAAATCATATAGAGACAGTCAGGAATCTGCAATGTGGTGACTGCATTAAAAATTATGTTAACATTTATGGTCAAATCACCCTAAAAAATGTAAATTTGTTATTTTTGAAAACCTATTTCTTTCATGTTATTAGGTTTGCTTGGGTTAACCTCTTCAAACCTTGATATTGTTTAAAACAAGGTGTCATCAGCCCAAACCAGAACGACTAAAATGACACTAAACGACAGAGGGTGACTCACCTTAAGCCAGTCCCCATAGTACACCTGTTCTCCAACATACGACGCATACGTGCTCACGGCCAGCTGGATGGCAGCGGCCATTGCAAACCACCTCCTCTTCACCCCAAATGACATGAAGCTGGCGCAGAGCACTGCGGCCCCCATCATGTCAACATAGAGGTACGGTACATGGATGTCCGGCTTCCTGGAGATGACAATGAAACAAAAGAGCTTTAAATTAAACACAGTGGATTGTTTTCATGTATATGACCACTGCTTTACTTTTTATTATCTGTTCTATATTGTATATTGCTTCTGCAGTCATGACTTGAACCTGTACTTTTTGCACTTGAGTTGATACATATTACAATTGTTGTTATGATTAATCATTTAGTCTAAATAGTATTAATATTAATACTACAGAACAATTAGTCAATATAGTCATTTATCATATTTTAAAATACTTGTTCCATGTCTAAAAGAATCATAGTATTTTAGTCAAAATCTTACACACTTTATTTACAACAGGATTTTGTCATAGTTAAAACCAAAAAACAATGTTATTACCTTATGTTTAATACTCTGATCGCTGTGCCACAAATTATTGTTTTCTATCTCACAAAGAGCTTGCCAGACATCTCTTCTGAACTACAGTTAGAAAAGTACATTTCCATCCCAAATTCATCAGCTGCAGAGTAACTGACTGACTGTTCAATTGATTATGTTTTCCACATTAGCCAACCCAAAACTACACCCCAAAGTGTTCGAAAACAGCTGACCAGTCACAAACCACAAAGGATGCTACTGTGTTTAATGCCACAAGCAACTATTCCCATTCAGCACAGCAACAGCTATAATATTTTTGTTTTAAAAGACACCTATTATTCACGATTCAAGATCTCTCATCATGTGCACAACACTTAACAGAAACAGTTGTTGGCAATGAGTTCCAGCTCACCACTATCTTCATTATTGATTAATCTAATGATCATTTCCTCAATTACTTGATTAGTTGTTAGGTCTATAAAATGTAATAACATGGTGAAAAATGATGATCAGTGTTTCCCAAAACCCGATGTGACTTCCTCAAATGCCTTGTTTTGTCCACAATCCCAAATATTTACTTTTCTTTAGTCCTCTAGGACAGAAAACTGAACGTTTTTGGGTTGTAGACAAAACAAGACATTCGAGGACGTCACCTTGGGCTTTGAGCGACATTTTTCACAATGTTCTGGCATTTTCAGGGCCAAACTAACTGAGTAATTAATAACGAAAATAATGTATTACTTAATAATGAAAATACTCGTTAGTTGCAGCCCTAAACCACTTAGTCATAAACTTTGATTAGAGACTGAGATAAAGAGTGAGCCAACTAAGACAGGCAGGTAAGACAAAGACCGCAAACATTTTCTTTAAAGTTGGTGTAATTACAGGCTAATTCAGAGGGGTGTGGTTGTCTGAGTGAAACCAGCCCACCACAGACTGACACAATACACGCCCAATGTATAGAAGAGATTAAAGCCATGATTGCTACCAGGATAATTACAGCCTGTCCCCCCTGAAAATTACAGACCCAAATATAGTAAACGTTTCATTTTACTTCATCATCTCCATATGGCTGAAACTTTCTGAGATATCTTGTCTTCTGTTAACCAGCTTCATACCTTCAACAGAAAATATATAAAACACTCGTCTAGCACACGTTTTCCTGTAATTACATCTGCACAAATACACCTTCCAAACTTATAGTGATAACTAAAACTGTATTTGTACACGTTCATTTGGCGTTAGCTCGTTAGCTAATGTTAGCTGTTTCACAGTGAAATATTCACTCGCCTCTTTTACCTTTTTGAGTCCGCTCTTTCAGCAAACAGCATCAGCATACTGAAGCAGTTCCAAAACCCGAACCGGGTTAAAATAAATGCTCCAAACTGGCTGAGAAACCTCAAAGTCTGTTTCCTGCTGGGAGCTGCCATTGTTGCTGCCCGTCTGTCCACCAACGACACCCGAACGACTTCCTGCCGCAATACCTACACGTGTCGAAATAAAAGCACGCATCGTTCTGCCGCTCAGAGGGTGAACCTGACTCATTCGCGGATGCTCTTATTTTGAAGAGAGTTTCTATTCCAGCGCAAAGACGCCCTTCCATTGGCTGACAGACTCAAGTGGGCGTGGCAGACTCGTTCATTGGCACAGGGGAAAATCTGAAAAGGCGCGACGCCGCCACCTAGAGGAGATGGTCGATAATCACAGATCATTAGAGGTCATCGGAGGACAAATGTCTGTGGCTGCTGCTTAACCGCAACATGTAAATATGTCAATGATACATACAATAAGAAGATGTTTTCTAATCAAAGTCTATACTTTACCCAAAAAGACCTAAATGATTTGACCACAGAAGTTGTGTGTACACTTTGTAATGAGTGCAGTGTTTTTAGTCATACAACCATATAAACATATTTAATACTTCATGGATTAACAAATATATCAGCTTCCTCATATAACCCTGTGCACTCACCCAGGTGGCACAAAAAAATCTGTCCATTTTTACCCCACATTTTCTGCATTCATGTTACAGTTAATTAAACTGATTCTATATTTACAGCACATTACATTACCACACGATTGCCAACTCTTTTACAAAGTCCTCCCAACGAAGCCAGGTATATTACTGGGTGGAATTTACATTTCTGTCAAATTAAACACCACATTGTATTAACAACAGGCCAATCAGTTTCACACAACAAATTCTCCTTCAGGTCATTGTTTTCTCACTTGAACTGTAACTTATTCGCAATGCACAAAGTTTAAAATAAATGGCAATGGACACATGCTTTTGTTGCAGAGCCTGCAGCCAATTCAGTGTTTTACACATCAGTAATAGCAAATTCTGTAAAGGTTTGTGGTAGTGTGATACACAAGAGGTACCAAAACGATCTCAGAGCATGAGTTACAAGGTCCCTCTTTCTCTTGTGCTGTTGGGCCTGCTGGTTGAGCCAGCCCCACATCAGCTTCATAAATACATCCACTTCTGTTTGAGTGTCTGTGGAAGACTTTAGATGGTGGAACACTATATTACTCAATGGCTTAGCAATGACATCCTGGTGATTCTTGGGTCGAGGGACGAGTCCTCTGTGTCCTGTCTTATCTCCTGCCCTTCCTCTGGTGGGATCAAGTCCCTCACCAGACAATCTTCACCCTCAATGAGCAGCTTCAGTAATGTCTTGTCTCTGTTTGTTGGAAAGCAGTCACATTTAGACCGCAATGTTGCCACAAAGATAAATACTAACTAACTTGAGGATGAAAAAAAGGCCTTTATGCTAGTTCCCAATTGAAATTAGTTCCTTATAAGTCAAATCATGTCAGATGCTGCCTTTTCTCTATCCTGGTAATTACTCATTTGAAATGCCATCGTTATAATCGAATACACCGATATCGTCCAGCTGTTCCTTCAGGATCTTCTTTACAACTTTGGTGGTTTCATTTCTCTGGTTCATCCTCTTCCAGAGGACTTATGTTTCAAACCAGCCATGTCTTGTTCTGTCAGTCTTTCAAACATTTGGGATTCAATGCCTTCGATTTTTGGACACATTTGACCTTTCTAATCATTCCATGAGATTGACACACACGTCATATTAAGATTTTAAAGTATTTTCATGACATCCTTATCAATTATCCTTAGTCTGACAGTAGTCTTGGCAGTAGTAAGGTTAGGGTGTTTTTTAATTATAACAAACAGAACAAAACTGTGGTTAATTTAGGAATAACAACCACTAAAAATAACATGATAAATCCAAACATCCAACACATAATTTACTGAGGTTTGAAATTAAAATAAGGAACATCATGTAAAACAAAATCAGCATCATTTCATAGAGCACATGATTTATTTATTCAAGAAAATGGAAGTTTTGAATGATTTTTAAGTAAGTAGTAGTAAGCAGTTTTTTCAGTGATTAAATAAGATTTATGGTCAGTGAATTATTCTTGACTTCCAAGATGGCACAGAGATTTTATGGAATCTGAAGAGTTTCTGTAACCAAGTGTGAAGTACAGAGATATTTAATGAAGTGGACAAACTAACTCCTTCATTGTAAGAAAACACACACCAGGCCTTCATAATGACCAGGAATGTCTCCACACTGCTGCTGATCCACAGTGACGTGTCTCAGGTTAATCTTGAGTAGATGAGACTAACCCAGATCCTAAAAATGGCTTAGTGTGAGTCGTACTGAAGGTTTAGTCAAGGTTTAGTCACTCGTATGAAATGTCAGTTGGAGGTGATTAGCACAGAGTAGTGGGACAGTTTCACAAAAAAAAGAAATTGTCAGAAAACCCATAACTTTATCTTAAGAAAGATTAATTTGGATGGTTAAAATCATGTGTTTCACATTGAAAAGATATATCCTTCACTTTCACTTTTTTTCCTGTTTGCATCAACAAACCTTTTGATACTGTTTGCCTATATTCAGCCTGACAAGCCTTCATCCATCCATCTACCCCCAACTATCCATGCAAACACAGGAAAACATAGAAACACATACAATAAATTAAAAATAACCCAACCTCAATGTTAAAAGAATACACATATAATGCCATATTACTAATCAAGTATATATGTATTTAGGTAAAACTTTATTTTCAAGCCACATTCAGTATATGTATAAAAACAGTGGTCTTGCATATTAAGTGACTGTTGACTTCTCTTACCACAGTTTATTAGGATGACGTTACTAACGCTACTGATCGGATAGACTGCAAAAATAAAGTATATAATCAAATCACAGGCGAAGACTTGGCCTTCTTCACTGTTGGCACAAGACTCTGTACTCAAGATGCATGAGACACAGTGTAAGCAACTTCACACACATACACCTTTACAGCTCATACTCAGTATGTACAGGCAAGATAATGTAAAATACATGCATTAGTAATGGATGTTCTATCATTTCTATTTCAGTGCTTCACTTTCTTTACCATGTCCGATCTGTAAGTATCCGTGTTCTAGTGCCTTCCTCCTTCCTGTTCAGGGGTCACGGCTCCTGATTGTTTAATCTCATCACGGGGGATTGGTGACATCAGGTCCAATCCTGTGCCGACCTCCAAAAGCCAGCAGCAGGGATCAGCTGGGATGAAGAGCAGTGGGACAACACCGATCAGTCAGAGCAAAGCAACGACCGGACAAGAGGAAGGCAGACATTCAATGAGCTCTTAGGAGCCAACACATTTCTCTCTTTGTTGGGGATCCCACCATTCAACAGGTAGAGACCGATGATTTAGACATTTCTCGACTGATATGCTGGATAGACATTTATTGTTTTATTGTATTATTCTCATGAGAGAACAATTTTAGGCGTTCGTTGGGACATTTTAACATTTTGATCTCGATTTCCTCTTACAGCCAGGATGGCTCGGGATATGTCAGATAAGGAAATCTTGAAAATGGAGCTTGAACAGCTGAAGAAGGAAGTTAGCACACCAAGGACACCAGTAAGTATATTTTTGAAACAGAGTGGCACCTTTTCTTCCACTCATCCAAAATTGTCTTAAATTTTAGCCACAATTTCAGCACCTCTTGGATTTAAACGTGTTAAACAGTTAGGGGGGGATAAATAGTTGATGCATTTGGAGCACGCTAATTTAAATGATGCTTTTCCATCTTTATTCTTTTATTGAAAGGAACAAATGGTTTGTTTCTCTGACAGTTGTTTTCCTCTGTCCTCTGAACAACAGGTGGGTGCAAACTGTGCAGAAACAGTTTCTTTTGTTGAGGGACTGATGCCAAATGATCCGCTGATTAAGGGCGTCCCAGATGACAAGAACCCCTACAAGGGGGACAAAGGAGGCTGTATAATAACATAGCACATAGAGGTCCAGGGAAAAGTCACACTGTTTTTTATGAGAGCCGGTTACATTGCTGTGATGTTCCTGTAGAACTCTTGTGGATAAAATGTATAATAGTAAGACAACTAAGATCTGTAGAGACTCTTCTCCGTCACTGGATTACTGTATGTACCTGTTAATATGAAAATGTTTCTTTGTTAATTTCTAATTAAATGCAAATAGCTGTACAAAGTTTTGACCTGACCTGAGTATTCTCATTATTATTATTATCTCACTTTTATTGCATGCTCGTTTTCTTGCATGTTATATCGCATTGTTTTTTGCATGTTTTTTGGTGTCCGAGATCTCTGCTTTTACAGGAGTCATGCAGCTACCGCTTAGTCTAATTCTTAATAGGATTTCTTTGCTGCGGCACACTCAGTCACACAGGCCTGTTGACATGGAGCTGCTTCCTGTATCAAAGTCTTTAAGCTTATTCCAGCGGCTTCATCCCGGCTTCCACTTGAAGCTCTCCATCCAATTAGTGTCATTTTCAATCCGAGCGACAACAAATACACATTATTTGTTCAACCTATGAAGCATAACTATTGGTATGAATACAGCTTTTGTTCGTGCAGATTTAATTACTAACACTGAAAAAAACCTTACTACATGACCAGCATTTGACTGATGAGTTCACTTATTCCTGAATAAAATACTTGAATACTTTTGAATTGGGAGCGATTCAAAACAATTTAAAAGATCATTAATTTATTTGTGGTGAGTTTTCCTCATCATTAGTACCAAATCTAAAACATTAAATTATTTTTTAACATAATTATTATATAGTTATTATGTAATTATTTGTATTAAATTATTAAGAAATTTCAGACATTTCTGTTTTTATAAATTGCAGTAAAAATAACATTTTATACAGAATTAAGCACAGATGCAATGTAGTCCAGGAAAGACGTTCATTCAATGGAAATATTTGTTTTACAGATGTAGTTCTTGGTTTTGTCACATGACCAGCATTTGCTTTTGCAAAATAGATGAATAAGGAGTCCACTTATTATTGAATATAATACACAGAGAACAATGGATCCAATTAAATATATTTATTGTTGTATAAGCCGAATTATATTTAATAAGCCAATTCAAACCATACACACCAGCTTAACTGGCATGTATGGGGTGTGGGAGGAAACCGGAGCACCCGGAGAAAACCCACGCAGACACGTTCAGAACAGAAGTGTTAAGTCCTGAACCGTGCCGCCCAGAGTGAAGGTAAATCAACCTCAAAAGACCTGAGAAGACGTCGTGTTTGTGAACGATTTCAGGTGTTTTGAGATTGATTTACCTTCACAAGGCCAGGACCCATATTTATCAAGCAACAATAGGCCAATGCAAGTACTGGTGCACAGCCCCCCAACAACCCTACCTTCAGCACATTTACATGGAGAGAATCTAAAGTGCTTGATAAATATGGGCCCTGAAAATACTTACCCTAGCACTACTTTCAATAAATAAATAATATAATAAATAATAATACTAACAATATGATACAAGGTTTTAACTAAGTGCACTTCTCTCCAAGTCAAACTAAAAGCGCTGTTAGGTGGGGAGTTCACCGTGAACCCTGAAACTATAAAGGCAGGTGTAATCTGTGTTTCCCCAGTTACTCTCTATCTCCAGCTTCACATATCTGAAGACTCCTTTGTCTGCATTCTGGTAAGAGGAGAGAGAAAAATGAATAAAGAGAGTCAGACATTGTAACAGAAGAAAAAAAAGATATTAAAACAAGCAGAACGACATTTTGATGTACCTGCCGTCTGTGTGGATCACATGTTATTTGCATGTTTTACATCTAGTTTTAATAGCACCTCTGTCTGTGATACAGTTAGTTTAACTACAGTAGGAAGAAGTTTTCTTCTCAGAAGGAGACTAAAGAGTAAAAGCTCATCTCTACCTGTTGTCCTATACAAAATCATGTGTTGTGCATTGATCTGGTAACCCTCACAGTGTTTTTGAATGTGACCAGTTAAAAAATAACTGTAGTACTTACAGGCAGCTCAAAGGTCTGATATGGTGTCCCTTCCTGTTCATAAACTAGAGTTCCTAACTTTATTTCTTCCTCATCTATGTTCTTCATTCCCTGGAGAAGAAAAACACAAACTTAAACTCTTGTTGTGCACTGTGAGAATAACAATGTCAAGTCTGCAGAACATATCATTTATAATGACACGAAGCTTGTGACTTACGTAGACAGAAAATTCCCTTGGTGCACTTCTGATGTCACCGTGGGGAGACTGGCTTTTAGCTATGTGGCCAATCGTCACATGTGTGATGGAGACTGGGTGGGACAGAGAGATCACTAAATGACCTCGGTCCCCTGAAAAGGCCCAGCATTGTCCAGGATGTAGTAACGAATGGCCCTGAGGGGAGGAAGTCAAATAAATATATGAATATTAAGTTCATAAACTACAAATGCATCTATGAGTGCGGCTGTGTAATTCTTACCTGAATTGCTCTTCTCCGCGCTTTTGACAAATTCAACCAGTAACATATTCTGTCCCATAACGTTTTTACATTTTCTTGGGGAAAATATGTTTCTGATGACAAGTCATGCAGCACTCTGGCACCTGCATGCACACAAATCAAGGACACACACAAAGTTAGAAATCAACCTCCAAACAAGTTCCACAGTAATGTACATGTATGAATCATGGTGAGACAGGTGGATGATAAAGATGACTTACCTTGTGATTCTAATGCAAAGTTTGGTGTTGCGTGTGCCAGAGGAACTACCATGCACATCTGCCTTTTGAGCGCTCTAACATCTTCCCTAACCTCTTTTAACTGAATAAATGCACTTATGCAGTGCATGATTCCTGAAGGACACAAAGCAAAGGTTACAATTATGATTGTTATCAGTGGGGAACCTCTAAATAACTTGTACTGAAATAAAACCAGCTATCTCAAGTGTACTAGAAATGATTGTAACAGAGTCTAAAATAACTTACCAAAACCCAGAAGAAGCAGGAAGAGAAAAGTGACGACTGTCTTCAAAGACAGGTCAAAGGTTCTTCTCTCTGCAGACAGAAACATAATGTTTAGAGATTGAGAACAGAGAAAAAGCATTAGCCGTAAACTAGTCTTTCACTTATAAGCTGCTGTAGTTACAGGTGAGAGGCAGTGCTTACCTTCGCTTCTGGCCCTAACAGCACCTATCTGAATGTCCCTGTTGCTACTCTCTCTATCACCAAAGACAGAGTCCGCCAAATGGTGGTGGTCGCCGTGGCTCATTAGATCATAATGATCTAAAGGATCTGACCGACGATAACCGCGACCATTACCTTTCCTCCTCCGAAATACCCTAAAAGATGCACCAGAGGTTAGAAAAGACTGATAGGAGTGTAGATTTGTAGCATATCTGGATCAAGTAGAAAATGTGCACACAAATGCTGCATAAACTTACTTGTGCAAGATTTCCCGGTAGGAAATGGTTGGCGTTCCCTCCTCATTATAATAACCTGCCTCTCTTAAACGTAGACTTCTTCTCAGCATGTCTGTAAAATGATAGAAAGACAAAGCATATCATCATTCACTCGCTCTATACTACAGATGGTTTATGTTGTCACTGTGAACAGTAGAAAAATGTTTCTAAATTCAATTACCAGCATGTGCATTAAAAAACTTTAAAAAAATAAACATAACACAGCAAGAAGGAGCATTACCCTATAAAATAATTCAAATGAATAAAAACAATACAATACAAAAGTAAATAAATATTAACATATTAGTTGACAAGTACTTCTAGTTACTTACTTCTTGGTTCCACAGTGCGATTAATGAATCTTTTATAAAAAAAAAAACTATCCAATTGCCTGTTTTCCAAAAAAGCCTAAAAGTTCTTGTGGATGCGAGTTAAAATGTTTCCACAAAGGTTTTCCCTAATCTAAGGTAATGAGCTAATCTCTTGTGAGCTATGCAAACAGACTGATGCTGTCTGATGTCTGCTTGTTGAACTGTGGTGAACAATTCTATAGTGACATCATGATCTTTGATTATCATTGATCTGTCATAATTGGAATGTTTGTGCATTCTATATGTAAATTATGTTTTTCTTTGATTCTTCAATATAAATGAGTTTTGGGATTTATTTGATCGTATACAATAGAAATACAGTTTAGTCATTTAAGTTGAAGTAAAGCCCTCTGCATTAATTATAAGGTTTAAACCAAACATATATAAAACCATCTTAGTAACATTTTTTTCACAAGTTACTTAATTGAATAAAATAAGAGAAAGTAGTGACGTTCCATTTTCATAAATACAGACTGGAAAGATAGTAGGAGAATCTAACATTTTGTCATAAACTATTATTCTGTTACGAAAATAATATCAGAACAGAAGAAGCTTCACGGATTAGAGGTGAAATGTCAGTTGATTTTCTTTAAACTTACAGAAATGACCATGACCCAGATGATGAGAGTTATCAAAACAGTTGTGGATTGATTTTCTGTCGATCAATGAATCAGTCTGTTTTTTCAGCTTTGGTTCAATTTGTAAAACATCATATTCTATAAGCTGTTTAAAGTAAAAAGTACAGTATTTCCCTCTGAACTGCTGTGGAGTAGAAATGACAATATGTTCCTCTAAAAGGTAGTGGGTTGGAAGAACAAAGTGGCATGAAATGTAAAGTAATACGTAAAATGCTTGAGAAAAGCATTCAAAATGTTATGTATTATACAAAATTAAAACAGTTATAAAATGAAGTTTATCAGAGCATTACAACGTGTTCATCACTGAATTTGCTATACATGAACAGGAAAGCATACAAATCAATAATATGGAGACTAAAGGTTTTGATAATAACTGACCAATGAATGCATATTTACTCGGCTTTAAAATAGCCAAAGCTTCTGAAGAATTACGTTTGGCAATCAACAAAACAAACAAACAAACAAAAAAAACCCCTCAAACACTTTTAGTTAATCTCAACAAGATTTTTCGAAATAATGACTCAATATATCAAAGTCATTTTGACGAGCTCATTATCTTTAAGATAATAACTCATCATTTTCATACACTAACTCATTAT
Source organism: Scortum barcoo (assembly GCA_023238725.1). Taxonomy (NCBI): domain Eukaryota; kingdom Metazoa; phylum Chordata; class Actinopteri; order Centrarchiformes; family Terapontidae; genus Scortum; species Scortum barcoo. The sequence continues at coordinate 17,972,854 of CM041542.1, forward strand.
TTTATATTCTAACTCATTATTTTAATATATTAACTCTCAATTTTGATATACTCAGTCATTATTTTGATACATGAAGCCATTATTTTGAGAGAGATCCCCATTATTTTTAGATACTACTAAGTCATTATTTTCAGAGTCCATAACACTGAATTTAAGTTTCTTGGACAAAATAATTGGAAAATGCTCACTTTATTTCAGGAAGATGAGAAATAAAAAAATAAGACTCAGATTTATACACGTCACTCTGCCTCCTGAAGTACCTGGAGTTGGACACTAGATGGAGACAGAGCCTGTGCAGGTAGTCGCAGTGTCCTTTCATATATGTTTTCTGTTACTTTTGAAGTTAAATCCTCTTCATATTCTGTTAAGGACAGTGTTGTGTTGACTGTACTCGGCTGTGTTTTTGCCTCTTGTGAGAGGGGAGCGGTAGTAAACAGGCTGGAGAGTCGCTCTGGAGGAAGTGGCTCTGCGCGTCCCACGCAGAGGAGGGTTTTCCGGTTAAAGTTTCCTTTGTGACTTGGGAAGTGGCGGTGCGATGCCAAAGCCGTGCACCTTTACAGACACAGCACACAAGTGGCGACCATGAAGAGTAAGCGTAAATATGTACATTAAAGTAGCCATGACAGTAGCTTTCCTCCCCCATCAGACAGCACGGCAGCTTAGCTAGCGGTGAGGGAAGTAATGGCTGGCAGATGTAGCATGCTAACGGTGGCTAGCTAAGTTGGGGGTGTCTGCAGTGGGCAGAGGTGACAAACAAGCTGTAAAATGTAGAGTGTGAAGTGTGTTTTTTTTTGTTGTCGGCAATCCTCCACATTCACTGTGTCGTTTCTGTGCGAGTTTCCACAGTAGCTTCACTTTGCAGCTCAGGATAACTCCCACCCAGACAGGCTAACAATAGCTTAGCATGTCTGTGTTTTGGACAGTGACAGCTGGAGGCTGCTGCCCCTTCACATCTGTGATGAGGCCTCCTGCAACGTGGATCTGTCTCCCACCCTTTTTCAGCACTCATGATCCCTATTTTAACCGGGTTTTACCCCCACAGGGAGCTCTTTGCACATGGCCTGGTTTCACAGATTTAGACACTGCTGCTCGACATGATAATCCGGAGAGTGATGGGGCAGAAAAGAGAAAAGGGTCTGTCAGGGGAGGAACCAAGAAGACATTTATTCTCTGCTGAAGCTTTGCCCTTTGTATTTTCTTCATCAGGGCCATTCAGAGCTCCGTCCTGGTGAGATGGGAAGACGCCCCCTCAAGATTTAGCACATACAGGTGAGCGTGAAGCCAGGTGGGAACCACATCCTGTGCCTTGCTGCTGCTACATGAAAAGGTGATGTGTTTCTTGGTGATGGTTTTCCTGTCTGACTGTAACACAAAGCGCCTGTCAGGATGTGTGTACCTTTGTAATTGTGGTACATTTCTGAAAGGCTAGTGTGGGCGCGCAGAGAGGAATGCTGGAGTACACAGTATCTCTCTTTTCACATGCATTGCACCAGATCTGTGCACGCTGCATGTCTGAACAGCAGTCCTCATCTTGGGAAAGTCGGGATGAAGCAACTGATGTTGTTGCAGGCATCTCTTGATGCACGCCAATCTGAAATGGTTCGGGTTAATTAACGGTGCAACACCTGGAGAGAAGCCTGGCCCCTGTTAGTTTGGATTAGTGAAGCATTGCTGTATACGCTGCAGAGATAAGAAGTCACACACACCTTCTGTTGCCTTATTGACAGGACATTTACTTCTCAAAGTGATGCATTGCACATATGTTATCTTGAAGCCACTAAAACCTCACACTACTCTCTGTTTTGTCAGGCTGCAGCAGTCTGATCCTTTAGTTTTGATTAGTTGCAATTTAGCACCATTCAGTCATAATGTCATGTTATTTCCTTCCTTGTTTGTCTTTCTGAGTCTGACTGGAAAGGCTTGTGACTCCCATTGCTAAACTTGTTTTGGCTGTCAACATCTGTAACATGTGATTTAAAAGTTGTAATATGACCAGGGTAAAAAAAAAAAAAGTGTGCAAATTCATGTCTGTATGCTTTTCCTGTTGAGTTAGAGCTCTCTTTGGGTGCTGATGCACCAGAGGATTTACACATTGATGCTGTCATGACAAGATAATAACATGGAGGATAACAGGAGGCGTAATATGTACACAAAGTGGTGACTTCCAGAATTGATGCAGTGAAATTTGTTTTGATATCATGTCTGTTTAATCTATTAAGATCATCCTCCCATACAAGATCATGCTACGCTCAAAACCATACAACAAACTCACACCTCTCTAGTTACTCAGTGAGGAAAGAGTCTGGGTCTGAAACAGATTCATGTATTGAACCTTGTTTGGTACTGTCTGAAATGACCTCTATGTAGCATTGAGTATCACAAAGTGAGTGTCACGTTAGCTGGAAACATATCTCCTGTTTTAGATCACAATTTTATCATCAGTTTTATGTTGTATATAATTAGGGGTAAAGTTCTTATATGACAACTTGTGATTAGACAACATTTACTTTTTGAAAACAAAATCTTGGCCTTTATTTAATCAAAAGAAACATTTTCTGGTTCTTACAAAAAGATATCAAAACATGGTTTAGTCTCAGAACAACACTTAAATCCAGGTGTCAAATTTCCAAAGTATCAAAGAAGTGCAGGTGATATCCTGCCCCATGGCTATAAAAAAAGGGGGAATCTTGCGTGTGTGTTTCGTTTTTTTAAATTCATTTTGAAAAAAACACAATTTAAAATATATCCAATATGAAGCAATACGTTTATGGGTATGAGTTAGTAGAAACATAATTTGAACCACATAATTTGTTTAACTTGAATCTTTACATTGAAAAACAGAATCTGAATGGCATAATTTGATATTGGTCAATATGAGTTTGGCATAGGATTCCAGTAAACTTGAAACGGAACTTAATATTATTACTTGGAATTCAGTTGCTCTGAAACTGAATTAGATCTTCACTGAAAATTCAACTTTCCTTGTACTTCCACATTTGGTTCTCTCAATTCAAATTCACTTCTCATAATTCAGTTTCAGTTTCCTGGGACACAAATGCAGCCACTGAGGTGGAGCAGTCGACTTCATAGAACCCTAATTTAGTTTTCAATGCAGTTATTTAAGTTTTCAAGTATTCAGATTCAGTTTATAATGACACATTTTTCTGCCCATAAAGTTAGCCCATTGGCCAGTATTCAGATGGGTCTGCAGATATTCTCATATTTCTTTTTAAAAAATGTAAAAAATCTGCATGCTGTTTTATTTATTTTGTCATTGCATTGCAAAAGCTGTTAAATGTTAACATGAAACTTGTCAATACATTTGGTGTGAAAAGTGGTTGAGTTGCTGCCCTTCGGATGCGTGTGTGCTGGCATTTGATTGTGAGAGAGAGAAGAGGGACATCTCAGACAACACTGCCTCATTGTTTTCAGGCCCGCTTCGCGGCCATGACAGGATCCCCATCAGAACCCCATGGCTAGAAAACACATATTTGCAGAGAGAGCAAGAGAGAGATCAACGCACAACACGGTGGCGGGGCCTGCCTTTGTAAACAACTGTTAGTGATGCGAGTTACCGGGTCTGTTCAGTCCAGAGGAGTGTTTTGTGAAAAGGGAGAGAACCAGTTTAACCAGGCTCACTCCAGCAAATCAGGAAAATCTGTTCTCTTAGGGAGGTGTAAATTAATTTGGCCAGGGTTACAGTTGATACTTATCCCTCCAGACTCGTCCTATGTTAGACAGGTTTGTCTTTTAAGTCAGCCCTCACTCAGCCTAACCAGTTTGTATTACAAATGTACCTGCCAGTCTGAAGCACAGTGTTCCTACCCAGGAGTCACTGTTATTTAATATTCAAAAAGGATGTTCAATTTCTTAATATGTTTTTATTTAACATAGTCCTTTTTCTAAAAATAATGAAGAGTAGGCCTCTCTCACTGAAGACATGCTTCAGCGCCCTGGGACACTTGAATAGAGCAAAGCCAACATTAATATGCTTTTCAAGTCAAAACTCCTGCTGTGATACTGGCATATTCTGAGCAAGTTGTTATGAGAGCTAAATAAACTAAATAAATGATGGTGATTGAAATAAAAATACATAACAGTGGAGCACACTTTACTGCCTTGAACATCAGTTTGTGTGTGATTTGTACATGGCATCAACAAGCAATAATGGAATTAATATCATATTGTGATAATGAAATGCATTTAAACAGTGTATGGAGGCTCACCTGTACAAACCAAATAACCAAGCTAAATGTTATACAAATTATTTGTTTCAAAAACACATTGGGGTTGCGTGCTGGGGTTGGATAATCTCTGTCTGGATCTTACATATTGTACATCATGGAAAATTCACATTAGTCATGTTGAAGTTAGGCACAGACTGACTTGATTACGAAGAGAGGGCTGCAACAAACTCGACTCCCTCAAGAGTCTGGAGTCACTTTTCGCAGTAAGCCCCATTTCAAGTTTAAACTCAGCTTTCCATTTCACTGTAACTGTCCCGAATGGGGGAAATTTGTCTTGCAGCCAGATGCCGCACAGAACACACACAGGCACAAACATGAACATCTTTTATAGTCTAATTTATGAAATACCTCCGGTCCTGTGGGTTAGTTTTTAGAAGTAAGAGGCAGAAGTTAAATGTATGGAAATTGCACTGAGGTTGTTAAGAGGTAAAAGACAAAAATACAATCCATAAACAGAGTCCTGCCGTTCTAAAGCAGTGGCCACAGCAACAGTTGTAAAAGCTCAAACATGCAAATTCTTCCCTGATGGCTGCTTTAATCCCTTAGCCTACAGCCCTGCATTCTTCCTCTTTGCCCAGTTTGTGTATGTGTGCGAGGAAGACAGGGAGTGAGAAAAACAGACAGAGGAACAGAGAAGAGCTCGCTTTCCTGGGACTAGCTTTTTGACTTGTTGTAGCCTGTAAAAAGGCCTCGGGCACCATTAATCTTTATTACATAAGACATTTTTACTGATGGACCGATAGACGAAAGCCTTTATGGGAAAATGAATTGTGTATCTGTGGCAAATAGAACAAAGGAAGGGCTAGGGCTATATTTAACTAATGTTACTGTGTTTTAAACAGAAAAGTAAGCTGTATTTTCCTCCTCCAAACTTTCTCAGGTGTGGTGACACACTAAAAGCAACAGCTTATTTCCCTTGATCCATCCATGTAGTTCATTCATGTGACCTGGCAAATGGCCAGAAAGACTGTACACAGTGAAAATACAGTAGGATGTCTGTAAAACATTGTTGAATGTGTTGCTATGATGACCTGTCGTTTGCTTTTTTTGCCTGAAAGATACATATTAGCCAGCAAGTTTTAAGCTCTTAGTAGATCAGAAGCTGCTTACCTGTCAGATAATGAAATGCTAACTCTGCATCAGTACTGAAGTTTTTCTAAATCTGAAGTTCGCCAGCCAAGTTCTGAATAACATATTGAAAACCAAAGCAGATCCACAGCACACGATGGCTTTTACATTGTATTTTTTCCAGAGAATCTGTGAACTATTAAACATTGTACTTTTTGGATGAAGAACTTTATTGTTGGTAGCTGGTGTCTTTGATATCAAATGGAGCCTTTTCATGAGTAATTAAACTATTATTGTCCTATTTTAGCTACAGGTCTCTCCATCACCCTGGCAACGCAACACCCACAGAAAGGGGAGGAGCCAAGTGCTGGCAGCATGGAAGTCGCCGGGACGCCAGGCCTGGCCCCGAGCCCTCAGAGCGAGGCCGTGACCAGTGAGCTTCAGGACCTGTCCCTCCAGCCTGCACCCAACCTGCTGCCTCTACAGGAGAGGAAGAATGGTGAGAACGTGTTGCACACACACTTCTTTGTTCTTTTAATTACCACTACAGTAATCCTACATTTCGGTATTTGGTTTTTCGATGGATTTGTCAGAGGAGTCATCATCCTGGCATCAGAAATCATCAGCCAAACAAACAGTGCAAGCACACATTGCAACTAAAATGCAATGCTACTGTTTGCTGTTGATATGGAGCGTCACATTATGAGTTGTATAAACTACTGCACAGTCTTCCAAAATAACCCCTTTGCATTTTTTTGATGAAGATCTATTTTTTTTACTTCCATACGGAAATGGCAAGAGCAGTGAACAGTAGTATTTTCAGGGTTTCTGTCTTCCTTTTTTGGTGGTCAAGAAAAATTGAGCGTTACAGCCATCATCTGCTATGAAGTAGGAGAGACACTGCCTGGTTGTGGCTTTTCATGTGTACATTCTGATCAAAGGTGGTGTACACATGTGGGCTGTATATGTTGTTCATGTTGTCCTACTGCCCTTCTTCTTGGCTCTTTACTCTCACCACAAATTACACACAAAATACACTTTAACACAGCTGACCTCTTGCAGCTTTAAACAGTTTTTTTGTGGAAAAGTTTTGAAGAAGGCAAGGAAGGCCTGACCCTTTGGCCATTAGCTTATGTGGACATTAACATCTCAACATACAGACTTTGTACAGTATTTCTGAACGATAAGGGCACTTTCTTGCCTGAGCTGCTGGGTCAATGTAGTGGAAACACATTACTCCACAGACCTCGTAGGCCAACGCTCGTGCTTCCAGCTCAAATGAATATTTTGCCATCCTTCACAGGGGTGGCCTATTTCCAGCATGAATTCCTCCAAGCTAAAAAAGTGTGTGCAGAAAACATGTTACATAAGTATATAAGACTAAGTAGGAAATGGGGAAGAAACACTTAAGTGAGAGGCAGAAGTTAAATGTCAGATGTGTCTGTATGTCTCGTTCGTTTGTCGGTGGAGACCTTGCTTCACAGCAGAGTGTGGCGAAGAGAGAGAGAGAGATGTTGATATAAGTGCTAAGGTGAAACTGTGTGCAGCAAAGTCTGAAGAAAGGAGAAATGAAGAAAGGAGTGAAGAGGCTGCTGTACCTAATTGAATTGCTTGTTGTTCCTCTGTGCTGACCTCTCTTTACAGTAGATTACACTGTGCTGTACGTTTGCTATGTGGGACGAAGACTTTGTAAGCCTTTTGTGTGTGTTTGTGTGTGTGTGTCTGGAGATGGCTTAGAGCTTAGAGTACTTGGGTCCCTGAGCAGAGTAACATGCAGCAGCTTCCTTTGGTTTGAATCATGGTGGAAAAGTTGACTTTGGTGCTTTTATGCTTTTTGGGTTTGTTTAGGTTGAAGCAGCCAAATTACAATTGAACCAAACTCATAAATGAAAGTCACAAGCACTCAGACATGTCAACAAAACCTTGTCCAATAAACAGGCGACCTTTTACGGAGAGCTATGGTGACAGGGGTTTATATAAATTAGATTCAAGTCTTTGTAAGTTAAGTATAATATCCTTTGTCTGCAGTCAAGAAGTAAAAGGTGAATATGGGCATTTAGAGCATATTGATTGTTTATATCATGTTTCATACAGAAATCACTGGAATTACTGTTTTTCTCTGCTTTACATCAGCATATGCCTTAGTATGTGTAATTAATGTAAAACATTTTAAATTGCTTTGTTGTTGAAAGGTGTTACACATGTTAACTTACCATGGACGTTTGGGTTTTAACCGTTGGACAAGATGTTTGAAGAGCTCACTTTGAGCCCTGTCTGGAAATTATAGTGGATGTTTTCCGCAATTAAAACAACCCTTAGTTTAGATTGCAGTTAGTCCATGCTTCAAGATGTTTTTCTTCCCCAAGCACCAGCAACTGCTGGCTTGCAGATGTAAACATCTTTCTCCTGATACCCATAAAACCTGTTATAAGGTTGTTTCCTGTTGTAAGTTCTGATTATGTTGTCCTGTCCAAAAAAACACACTAGAGAGGGTTGGTAAAAGACAAGACAAGTATTTTCAGTTGACTCGGTGCAGTTCACGTGAGATCAGATTGCGTCTTTCTCACCTGGCTGAGTTGTACTTAACTCAGCATTTGTGGAATTGGCACTAATGTCTTCAATAAAACAAAGCCTCCAGGTGTCACTGCCACTAAGTTTGACACAGTCAGACACATCCTGTTAGATAAGCAGAGGTATCAGAACATTGGTCAGACCAGGGATGGTGTAACTGTTATTTACACACACACCTTGCATTATCAGAAGAGGCAGCCACATTGGCCATTGTTTTCAGCTGGGCGTTGGCCAGCTCGTTTTGTGGAGACAGTTTGTTGACCTGTTGTTGATTTGTCAGGAGAGGAAGGTTAGACGAGGTTGGACTAGTAAATGATTTACCATCCTTGGAGGCGGGGGTCCAACACTGACAAAACCAGAATCTGCTTTTGTTTATGATACATGAACAATATTTCTATCAGTGTTTACATCATTTAAGAAATGTTTAAGAATGACAAGTAGTCACAGGGCCATGTTTATCTCACAGAAACATACAAAGATACACACTCTCTCACACAGCCTCGGGCCACCACTCCCAAATTTAAACAATCCTTGCTCTTGTTGGCATCTGCCTTCCACACTTCATTCTGCTAGCCAGAAGCAGACATGTTGCTGCAGGCACTCCTGTAGTTAATCTTACATGAAGATGCTTTCAGAGAACTGGAGAGATACATAGCATGCGACTGCCTGTGCATTTCTATATGCACAAATCTATGGCAGTGAAACGGAGAGGAATGCCCACATAGCAACACTTATCAAAGCTTTATCTCTGACACCAGGTTATGCAATATGTTTATTGCACAAGGTTCCTTCCTCAGTCATGGGCAAGCGCTGGGAGATTTATTGTTACACATGTGTATATATAGAAAGAGGTGACATGTTTATCAGGATGAGGATGGGAGACAGATGTTGGTGTCCCATGAGCACTAGTGTGCATGAGTGTAGCTCAGAGTCCCCTTTGATTCAAGACAAAAATTTCCTGTCTTCCGAGTCACAAACTTGCCTCTGAATTGTTTTGCAGCAAACAAAAGCAGTCACGCTATGATAATGTGACCAAGGTCATTTAAAAGTTTAAAGTGGAGAAGAAATTTGAGTGTGTGGGTTGCAACGGCAGTGGCAGAAGAAGGAGGAAGGGGAGGAAGAGAGGAGGGGGAGGTCATGTCTGAAATGGCAGTATTGCATAACTTCTCATAGAGGGAACAGAAGGAAAATGAGGGAAAATGGATAGGAAGAAAGGAGGGGGTGTGTTACTTGTACTGGTGGAGGTGAGGCTTGGCACCAGCTTGTTTTTCTTCTTTTTCAATTGTTTAACTGGCTGAGAGAGTGCAGAGGAGTGACCCAAAAGTGTTTTTATTTACTTTAAAAAAGTACACGGGAGCAGGCGTGAAACAAAGGTGTTGCCACGGAGAGACTGGAACCTTTGGGAGGACCTCACTGTTATCCAAAGAGCAAAAGGGGGCAGACACACAAACCTACACACGCCCTCTCTGTCGGGGCGTGTACACACTTGTAGGCAGACAGTCAAGGGAAAGGGAATGTGAGGTGCACTGCTACCTGTGGAGTACGAGCTGCTGGTGAGAGGAAAACGTGTTGAATGTGGCTTTTCTGTCGCTGGACTTCTCTTCAGCCCTCTGCTGCTGTTTTCTCACACTATTCGTTGTGCTTGTGTCGGGAGTATGAATCGTTAATCTTGCCGGGAGGGTGAAGCTTCCCTTCAGCATGGTGCAGAGGGATATGACAATCCTGTCAGGTAAAGTTCACTTGAGTACGCTCTCTTCTTCTTTCATCTCTTTGTGTGTCTTTTTTTTTTTTTTTTTTAAATGATGACGACAGTGATGCTGTATGATGTGAGCTCTTTCATATATTTGTAAATGTTGGTGTATTGAGACTGCTGTTTCATACTTAATTGTATGAAAATTACTGAAAAAAATACTGTACTTAATAACTTAAAGTCTTTCAAGCATGAAAGTATTTAGTTTTGCATAAATAATAATAAGCTAAAAGAAAAAATTATATTAGAAGAATAAATAAACTAGAAAATTTCAGAGATTACTATATCAGTTAATGTAAAGCCAACACTGTAGAAGCAGGTCTTTGCAAAAAATGTGAGTCAGTGTTAAGTAAATGTAGTTTTTGGCATTTTACCTCAGAGGGTCACCAGAACAAAAGGGTACAGGTGGGGCAGTGAGGACAGGTTTGCAGGAGTTTCTTCTGACCAGGACTGGGCAGAGCGTTGAGTAGGTTGAAAGGTATGGTGGGTGGGTGTCACCTCCATCATTCACTCAACACCACTGTCAGCTGCTCAGCCAAAGGGAGGCTTTTCCCCAGAACTGACTGCGGGCCAGGAGCCCGGATGCAGGCAGGCCTGGAGAAGGTTAGCTGAGGGAGGAGGAATAAAAGTAGGTTATACGAGTCACAGATTCTGCTCCAGATTTAAGTAGAAATGACCCACTCCTTTCAGGCAGGACAGATTGTTCCAGATCATGACACGGACTACGGCTACTGCTGCTGAGAATGGAAAGTGGATTGTTAATTGTAAATGTAATAAGACATTGTTTTTTTGTGTGCCAACAATGTCCTCAGGAAGCCTGAATGGAGATTTTTAATCATGTGCCACTGTGGCTTGAGAGTGTGCAGGTTTTTATGGCAGCAGATTTCACTGATTATTTCTCCGATAACCGATGAGGGGGACTAATAAAACATACTGGGTGCTGCACGGTGTGGCTTAATTGAAAACCTGCAACCTTACGTTGCAGAAACAAAGTTCAGACTATGAATGTTAGCCCCTGACTAGACTATGTTTTTCGTTGCTGTTGTTAAAGTAGAGAAACTATTTTGACTGGTGGGACTGTAAAAAAAAGTCTAAATGGGGCTAAATGTTGGGTGTGAGGAGCTGGTAAACTCTAAAATCCCATCAGTGAGGTTTGGGATTTGGGAGACTACATCATCCAAACTTGTAAACAGAGAGAGATAAAGATCACGTCTCTTTTCGTCCCCACCCTCGTGTAATGGCAATAGATGGGCCGTAGCTTACACTGCCATGTTGTGTCATTCGTGCTGGGCTCTGTTCAACAGGCACCAGAAATTACCAGTTTGCCATAAGAAATCTAAAATGCTAATTTAATCTGAACCCACACAGACAGACTGTTTGCTGTTGGGCAGTATTTAAGATACAATAGTGAGATATGTAGCCTGGCCAAGGCTAGCCTTTCCCAGCAGTGATTCAGGGAGGCTGGTGGTACTGTTATGTAACAGACTGGGAGGCTGCCAGCAGCAGAGGCCTCACAGCACTCTGTCAGGCTGGGAGTAGGAGGGGAGAGGAGAGGGAAGACTGAGATAGGGAGACTGATAGATGGCAAGAAAGAGGAGGAATACGCAGTGAGAGAAGGGAAGGGAATGAAGAGAGAACTGAAGACCAGAAAAATAAGACCATGAAAAACTGCAGGACGGGACATGGCAAAGGAAGGAAAGGGGGGGTTATGTTTCAGTCTAATCCAAATGCACAGCTGCAGCGAACACAGTTCAGCTGCATGTCTCCACACCACCCTGCTAGTGACTCCGTCAGGGCATTAGATAATCTCCTTATTTGCAGGAGAATTGAAAAACAAAAGAGAAGTTCAATCTGAGATAGTAAACCTATTCCAGGTGAAATACTGACAAATGGCCACAAAAAAATTAAAATCATTATACAGCATGGATTATAATGATAACAACACAACCCATAGTAACTAGTGTTACGACACACATATCCATGAAAGAATTAGAGCATGTATATTAGGTCATATTAAACTACAGGACAAATCTCAGCCCTCCAAAACCTCACGAAACAGGCAGAATCCAATCTGGAGATAAATATAAATGTTGTTGTTTCTGGTGAATGTAAACAGCTTTCAGTCTAATAAACATACAGGCAGATACATATTTATGCAATTGAGGCAAGTTTGTGAGAATCTTAAATGTGTCCAGAACACCACGCACACACCCACAGACTACACATGACTCACCAGTACACACAGACACATACGCGCACACACACACACACACTCTTTAAAACTTTACAATGTCACTGTCGGGACATGGACATGCACTTACAGGCTTTTATTAGCCTTCCATTTTCACGTGTGTCCTGACAGCACTCTATTTCAACAAGCGCGAACACACTCACATCTTTGATTTGTGATCCAGTAAATTCCTGTTAGATAATGAGGAGTGAGCGAGCATAGCCAAACAGCCTCTCTCAGATCTGTAGCCTAAAGCTAAAGAAAAGCGCTTTATCAGCTTCGTAGGTCTGCTCGTAGCAACAGGAACATGGTGCCTGCACGCCCACAGGTGCAAGCCCACTCATGTAGCTCAGTGAACTGTAAACACACATACACCCACCCACCAGCTCACACACACACACACACACACATATTTTTATAAAATGCACTACTTTAGCGCATGCAGGCTCATGTAACAGTCTTACGTGTCACGTAGCGTGACACATCTGAGCATGCAAACACATTTTCCCACACTTGCATTCATAGATAGTGTATCACATACATTTTATCGGGTCTTTAAAGACCTGTATAGACCTATATCCATAAATATACCTTTGTTGTGGTGCATGCTTCGAGTAGCTGCAGCACACGCTCACATGTGCACATTTATAATCAGTGTTATGGGTAGCAAAACTTAGAATTCATGCAGCATTTTGAACAAACATCACATTGCGATGAAAATGTGTTTAATATTCAGTATTAGATTGATGTACTGTTTAAAAATCACAGCAGTGGTCCCAATGTGCATCATGTGGCAGCTGTGCTGCTACAGCTTGTTTTTTAGGAAGGGTAAGGATAAAGATCTGGAACAAGTTACTTTAAATAAAGGGTGGTTTTGTACTACCCTGCTTTTAAAACCATCTTTACCCACCAGTATCCTCAACAAACCCTCTGCTTTTAAAATATGTGAATGATGCGCACTTATGTAGGTACACGTACAAACCCACAAACAGATGACATATATCCTCTAGTTGGTTTAGTTATGGCCCTTTTCCACTAGCACCACCTCAGCGTGGGTGGGGTCAATCATAGCAACGCAGTTCGAAACTCCAGCGACGTCATTTGTTATGCGACACAAACACAAAACAACTATGGAGGCCACCAGGCAAAGAAATGTCTTCACCTCGTCGTTGCTCCACGGGGTTGATTTCTGTGCAGCCATCTCTGATCATGTTCGTTGTTGTTATTGCGTTTTAAAAATGGCGCAGGTTGACTCTTATGAACGAGTCGCTCTCCCGACGCATCTAGTGACGTCACGCCCTGGCCAATCAGTGGCCTGCCGTCTGCCGATGTCACATTTTCGGCTCAACTCAGCTCTATTGGAACCCCGGCCAAGTAGGTAATAGAATAGTACCTGGTACTAGGTACTAACACATAATGGAAACGCGTATGTGGACTATAAGTACTTTATTTTTTTGTCATGTCTTTGCTGATAACAGTAGATAACATCAACAGTGTCACCAGAGATTCCAAGGAAATCTCAAGAGTTCATCAGTTTATCACACACTTACCCTGAGAACATGGCCACCAGTGTGTGCCCACTGTCAGACCAGACTGAAAAACACAGCTGTTTGTGCTCGGATTGAAAAGCTCACGGTCATTAGGGATTCGTCATAGTCACTCGATACCTCTTCATTCTCATGTTCACATACTCTTTCCGAAGTGTTTTGAAAGGGTCTGTGCTTTGTTTTTAGCTTCAGTGGTGTGCAGTGGCCTAGTGAAAACAAATCAACCTTCAAGTTTTGTGTCTTTTTTTACTGTACTTAGGGTGAAGACATGTTATCAGATAAGTTATAGGTATAGCATAGGTTATCAGAAAGCAATCTTTTTTTTTTTTTTTACTATGACCCGAGGGAATACATGTGTGTACAGTACTTTGAAACAATTCATCTGGCCAGATGTGAAAGATTTTTGAGTAGATTTCTGTGTAAAATAAAACATAAAAATAGAAACCTGCGTCCCCATTAATGTCTAATAAAAACCCTGTCATTTTGGTCGCTGAGGCAAATTAACAGCCAGGCTTTTATTAGATGTTATATACAGTAATAGAAAGAGAAGAGGAAGGGAGAGAGGAGGAAGGGGAGGCAGGAAGAAGAGGCCTATAAAACCCACATGAGCAACCTGAAAGAAAACACAAGCAAGAACTCACACAGCATCAGAGAATTTCTCATGTCTAGGCCAAAAAATCCCATGTGCTGTACACATGCCGTTGCCTTTCCTTCAATTGTTGTATTTATTTCTCTTTTCTCTTCTTTGTGCTGATTGGCTTTGGCCGCCTTTCTGTGCAGCTAGTGTGCCCGGGAGTTTGTTGTAGGACTGGAATGGAAACCAGTCGTAAAGGAGCAAAGAAAGCAGTGTTTCGTATGTAAGTAGGGCAGGAGGTTAGAAGGTTCGTTACAGTAAAAATGATTTTCAGATGTTAGAGTTATGTAACAGTCTGTTACAAAGCCGTCATCGCTGGACAGGGAACACCCCACTGCGGCTCTGGTCTTTTTTCCCCTCTCTCTCTGCCTCTATTCCTCTGAAAATCTAATTTGCTGACCACGACCTCACCTCCCCTCCTCCTCCATCCCTCCTTCAGTTCTTCATGTGAAGGTTCATGTTACCAGATGCTAACAGCTGCCAGCTGGCCAGTGTCTCTATTTTTTTCTTCACCCTGCTCATGTAGATGCCTCTCTCACTTTCAGCAGTACACAATTAGACCATAGTTGGGAGTACTTTTTATTGACGAGGCTTAACACTGTGACGGGTGCTCCTGCAGACTGGTCAATGGCTACTCAACAAAGAGCCTTTGACCATGCAGAAAGAAGTCTGTTACTTAGATCAGTACTTTTTTTTCTTTACCCACAACAAAATTTGCCAGTGTTCATATGGTTTTTATGTCCTATAATGTTCTTTGTCTGGGTGTGCACATGTGCCAAAGGTTCAGTTTGTATTTGTGTGCTTGTTTTGAGCTTCTTGAGACGTTGTTGTCTCTGTAAATCCCTTCCGCCACTTTACCTTTTTAAAGTAAAATATAGTTACAATAAAAACATTATACATCCAGTGAGTAAAATATTCAATGACCTGTCTGGTTGTGCTAATTGTCCCGTTGGATGTATTTTTAGTGATGACCCTGCATTTAAGGATTTCAGCTACTACTTTGCTGAGTTTAATTCTTTCCTGGCCAAGAGAACTAATAGCTTAAGCTAGGAAAACAGGAACATAGTTTTAATAAACTACCCATAGTTTAATAAACTATGGGTTTTTCTGTAATAACCGATGATGTCCACACCATTGACGTCTGAAGTCAGTTTTATATCACGTTGACTTTCATTGGCCATTGGGGTATTTCATCCCAACTTTTTTTTTGCACTCTTATCCATTGTACAACTTCCCAGTGATATTTTTTTCTTGCATATGTGGCAGTTCTCTCTATAGGATGTTGTAGTAATTAATAATAACTCTGCACAAAAAAAAACCTGTCTTGGAAGCAGCTGGAAATTGTAGCAGGCTGTTCTTTGTTAACTATGACAGCTGAAAAGAGAATAAAATACGATTTCTCTTGGGAACGATGCTAAAGTGCAACATTAGGTCAGCAAGGGATTATGCATTTGATATCCCAAAGGGACTTCACAATCGCTTCATCTGCAAACACAGTTGGCTTACCATCTTCTGGCAGTGAGTTTATCTCTACCAATACAAACAGTGACTGAGTACAATGCAGTAAGTGATTAAGTGAGGGCTTGCTATAGCACCATTTACATTGGGGTTTTCTCCCAGATTCATCCTTTCCACATCCTTTTCTTATGATTACAAGCATCAGCCTCAGTGTGAGCACCTTGGTTCTTGGTCTTTTTGCCGTTCAGAAGTGTAAACGGATGAGAACTAAGAAATCTCATGCCTGATGTCAGTGTTGAGTCACAGCCAAATGCAAACAATGCTGGTAAATTCCACAGCAGAGTGAGTGGGGGCAACCAGGAAGTCAAGTTAAAAAAACACCTTCTGTTTTCCCTGCTGGAATGTTAATGGCTGGTCTGACCTGTGGCAGGCTGACGCATTGGCCTGGTTGGTTTCTCATCAGTTCAGGCACTTTGGTTTGGATCATTCTCAGTAAACTTGCTCAGAACTAGAAGGTGACCGGCTCAAAACCCAGGACATCCTGGGCAAGTACAAATGAAGCGTATAGTGCCGGTATAGTGTCAATATGTCACTCAGGTTTCCATACAGGTGACAAAACAATAACTTTTATCATCCCATAGTTATGGAAATATCAACATTTTTACTTTTTACATTAAACAGAACTGAGGCCCAACTGCTCTCTGCATCAGTATTAAATGGAGAACATTGCCTAAATAAAATATCTTCTCCAGTGCAGTTGCTCACCATTAAGACCTTGGATCACTTGCATATTTTGAAAGAGATGCTGGTTTCCCAAATATGTTTTCATTGACTTTGACAATATTATAGCCTGCCAAGTGCAGATATACTGTATGTTTCCAGGACACTTTTGTGGTAAAAATTCCTTTAGCAAGTCACCAAAATAGCTATTGCTTGGCAAATTTATTAACTCAGATCAGATTTTGACCATTAGACACAAATGTATTGGCCAGTAATGTAGTAAAAGACATAAATTGTCAACATACCAGCACTATTTGTGGTATCCCTGCAGTGACAGGAAGTAGAGATCTCAATCAATCAAGATCTTACTTTTAACTGAAAAGTGGCATCAAAATGAAGTTCTTTGGTTTCTGTCATTTAAATGAAAGTTGAGGGGATTTTTGTTAATGTAGGTGTTCTTACATGTTGATCAAAATTCTCTGTAAAACAGTTTGATTTCTGGGAATTTTACTCACAGGCTCCTCCTATGGTTCACCTGAATCAGACTTGCCTGGTCTTGTTTGTAAGTGATGTTTGGGGGGAGATTTGCTGTAAAGTGCTAATTCTTGTGGGGAGGTTAATGAAATGTGTGGTGGGGTAATTGCTTTGGGCAGGTCGTGTCTGAAGAACTTACAGTGTGTGCCAAGAGAGTCATGATGTTCCACGACCAGGGTAGAAACATAAAAATATTTTGGGCTGTAGTCACTTTATTCACTCATCTTCAGCCATTTTTGAAGATAAACTTGCAGCTTGGTTACTTGCATGTTACTCAGCTGTCTATTCCTCAGTTTTTCATGTCAGTTTTCTAGCACCTTTCACTTCTGGAACTTTTTCTTCAAATTAAATTAATTGCACTTTATACTCTGATGCATACCCGTGTTGATTTAAAGCATACTTAGTGTTTCAATTGTATTTGCTTTGCCTTTCTAAACAGAGTTGGACTTGAGTAGGTATCTTCCACAAAAGAAAGGAGTAATAAATATCAGTGCTAAAAACTGGTATGTTTAGACTCCACTTAAAAAGAAAACCATTAATGTTTTAGCTGTTCATGCCCCGCTGGCTCAGGTAATGATGGCCAACTAGAAGCTGTGTGGGAGTACTCCATTCATTTACACATCTGCAGAAAGTCTTGGTGTTAGTACTTCGGCAAGGCCTTCATGCAGTAATTATATCCTGTCTGCTTGCACTAAAAAAGTGTTTTGTTTTTTTTCGTTCCATTCCCAGAAATGTTTATCGGTGACGAATAAAGAAAGGCCCAGATAAGGACATGTAGGACCAAATATCTTTACTAAAATGTTCCTGAAGCCAGGACTGTGACAGCTAATTTCTCTTGCTAAAGGCAAAAATCACTGCCCAGTGTAATGGCTGTGACTAGAATACTGGACACAAACAGCATCATATTAAACATTAGAAACCCTCCTGGGAATCAGGCCTGTTATACTTTTAAATATTTAGTAGTCTTTATGTTGTTTTAGTGTTGCCAAGTTAAGATGGTGAACTTGATAAACATCATACCTGCTAAACACAGCATTTGAGCGTCATCATTTTGATTATTATTTGTTATAGATACTTATTTTACTGGTTCTTTAAGTGTTTCATCGCAGCTTCTTTATTAGTCATGGGAAAGAACATAACTGTACCACTAAGCCCGAAAACCATAAAAACTCCCCTTAAACTTCTGCCTTACCCTGTTGGTGGAAGGTAACAATGATGGTTATTGCAAAGAATTCGTACTGTATGTTAGCAGTAAACTGTCATTCTCTCGTGTATATTACATGGGCATTAAGGATGAAATCACAAAGTTGGAGAAAAATGCAGCTGTGAGAAGTGAGAAGGATTCAGGATTTTGAGCCACGAAGTTGGAAATAAACAGACAGGTTTGGCATGCTCTGTGTCAGTTCATGATGTGTGTGTTGCTTGGATTGGCTCAGCCCACACAGCGACATCCTAATCTCAGTGTGTGTTGTCATCTCTGTGTTTCCTGCCCAGACTGTGAATCATAACAGCAGGTGGACTTTAATCACACCCTCATAACAGACAGTTATTGTAGATACCAGCCGCCGTTTGTTTAAGGTGTTGTCTGTCTTTTCAGGTACATTGCGGTCACCTGCATGATAGCGGTGTACTGTACTGGTCAGCTACGACGAGTTGAGTTTTCACTTTAATATTTATACTTAGTTTTATTTATGGCATGACTAGTCTCTGTGCTATATGTATAGTGAAATGAAAGGTATGAATGCCGTGTGTCTCTCTTTGTCATGAAACATTGATTCAGTCCAAGGAAATGCAGCTTAAAAGTGTATGAGTGTGTCTGTATTTGCAGGCTTCAAAGTAACCTTACCCTGCCAGCGCACAGGTGATACCAGGCTGAATATAGCCCCCTTATGGCCAGCTGGCCCTGCTATTTAAAACAGAGTGGAGAGAGGGGGAGGGGGTTCGGATACGGACGGCATTTACCATCGGCATTCTGCAGGAGCCAGAGACAGTTTGGTGGAATTTTTTATAGACAGGATTAGGATGCATCAGCTTGATTCTCAGGTTGCTCGGGTCCTTTCAAAAACAAGTTTTATTGAGTTCCTGTCTGAATGAGATGCCTCCTCAAGGACAGGCTGTTTTGAAAAACATTTCAGAACTGCAGTGATGATTGGGTATCAATCAATCACTCTAAGAGTCACTGTGTGTGATTCATCCCGGTATCAAATTTACCCCCAGCATCTTTGACAAAGGTCGATTATATTCTATGAGGTCATCTCTGAGAGCAGTTACTGCTGTTGCCACTCGTCCAATAAAAACTGTTCATAGATTGACTGAGTCACCATCTTCGAGAGAAAATCTGTGTAGTCAAGAAACGTGTTCAAGAAAAGGCTGTCTCTTCGGTGCTGTGATTTTTGCTGTGTATGTGTTTGATAGGGAGGAAGTTTGCATGCGGCAGCCCCCCTCAGCCTGTACTAGTAAATGAATGGCAACAGCTGAGTACGAGAACTTTATCAGCAGCACTCCCTGCCTGCTGTGTGTGTGTGTGTGTGTGTGTGTGTGTGTGTGTGTGTGTGTCTGTCTGTCTGAGTGAGGGATTCAGGAGGAGCTGCAACCAGAGTAGTCTCTCTGGGCACCCTCTCTGGCGAGCTCACTGCTGTCCTCTCTTCCTCCGCCACTGGCCTCTTTTTCAGTTTCCTCTGCTCAGCTCTCTTGTTCTTTTCATCCGCGACTCGCCCTGTGGATTTCTTTTTCCCCCTCCGTGTCTCTGGGAAGCCTTCGCAGAGGGGAGCAGCGCTGTCGTGACTCGCCGGCTGCACTGCAAGGGAAGGAGAGAGCAGGAGGAAGAAGAGAGAAGGAGAGAGAGAGGGAAGCTGAGACAGACCAATCAATTACTCCGATACAGAAGCGAGAGGCACTGGGAGAGACGAGGCGAGGCAGTAGACGCATTTTTCCTTCACGTTTCGGTTTAAAAGGAGGTTTTCCTTGACTTTGCATCGGAGTCCTCTACACATTTGATTCACGTCCTTCCCTCAGAAAGAGAGGACAGCTGATTGAAGGGACAGCGGGTGCAGTTTTGACACATCCAGGACTCTTATTTCCTCCCCTCTTCAGCCAAAGCAGCCAACATTTGGGACTCGAGAGGAGCGCCTTTGAATGAGAAGTTCAATGTTTACCAAATAATTGATCTCCAATCTGAATGATAATGCTGGACACCAACCACTGCCTGTCCTTTGAACCCTCCCCCCCGGGCTCTCCTCCAATGGGAGAAGACATGGAGAAAGCAGGCCTGGATCATGACAGACATGTCTATCACAGCCTGAAAGAAGGTGGGCGATCTGGAGCTGCACACAGTCAGTACAGACACAACATATCTGATATGATTTGTGTTTATGTGACTGCAGGTTCATATCAGTACTTTATGACTTTATATAAATAGGTAACGTGGCTTTGCTAAAGATAAGCACTTTGGTTCACTGGTGTGTTTAGGAAGGAAGCAGAAGTGGTTATATGTTCTTATAAACTCCATAATAGAGCAGACCAGACCACTGTATTAAATTAAGGAACTGCAGGCAACTACAAAGGTTACAGTAAATGAGTTAAAAAAGAAAGCATATATTATAGTTTACAGTGTTTGTAATGAAAAGTCCTCATGTGTATCTGTGAGGCCTGAAAAATCCTGTCAATGCATTTCCCTTGTCATAAGATATTTGCAAGCTTATTTCAAACCTCCATTATGCGCCGACGCTTACCTCCTAGCAGTCTTCTTCTTCCCTACCTTTGCTGGCACGTTGTCGCATTTGTCAGCATATTACCACCACCTGTTAAACGGTGGAATAGCGCCAAACTATTGGCAGAACGTGTACCACATCACCTGCATGCACGAAAACAGACCTAAACGGATCTGCTCATAGAAAATCATTGCTCTTATAAACTCTCATTTTCAGTCAGTCAGCTGCTGCCTTTATCTTTTCAGTTTTTGTAGCAGCTGTAGTAGTAGTAGTAGTAGTAGTAGGAGTGTATTTTTGCTGAATTTTTTAGGCTGTATCAAACATGATGTGACACTTGGTGCCACTGCACATTTTTGGATTTAGATTTGATTTGCACATTTCTGGAAAAGCACACGGGGAAAGCAAACACTGTCTGAGGACTTACAATAACATCTTTTTCCACGGTAAGGGAAAAAAAGAAAGCTAACCAACAGGGGCATGAAATCAAATATTGGGGATACAACCTAATTTGGAATGGTTCAAAGTCAGAGCGACAGAAAAATAAGCTTCAGTTTGTTTATATCCAACATTACAAGCATTGCAAGAGTCAGGGTCACAGATGAAACATTCCTGTGAGGTTAGAATGACTGAAGATAGAGGAGGTCAAGGGAAAAACAAGAACAGTCTGGGGTAAGGACGTATTGGGGGGTAAGAAGGAATTTTTGCTGTTGCATAGAAACAGCTGACGTGTCACTGTCATCGTGACACCACAGTGCAGCGGTTAGTTGAAAAGTCATTCGAGGTCTGCTGCTTGCTAACTGCAAAGGCATGTGTCATGTCTAGAGAAAGTGCGAGTGAAGGAGACTGCAAAATATCATTAAATCTTCTTCCTTGAACTTTAAGATAATTAGTATTCACCACAACCCCTCTTGTTGTCATCCCAGCAGTGCGGCAGTGCGAAAAGCAGCGGGAGTGAGTCCAAGGTGTGAATGGCCTTAACCTTGTATTGTTGCCTGCCCTCTAGCCTCTTTCCATTCTCACTGATGTGTGAAACATTTGCTGCGGTTAGGCGCTGCATTCATCTCTGTGTTCAACAGACGCATTCAAACTGCGCTACTGTGCAAATGATGAGCTCATGCAGGTGAACATTACCAGTCTTTCTGAATAGAACATTTCCAAAGTCTGTGCCAAACGTAACGTCCATTCTGAGTGTCTGTGAGACTTGTGCTGGCTAGCGGGGGGCTCACAGTGCGATCATGTCTGTTTCCGTCTCTGCGTGCCCACTTCCTCAGCCAGTGTGGGCATGGAGTGGTCAGGGTTCATCGGTGTTGCTATGGCCGATGCTTGTGGGCTTAGCTGTGCCATGCCTGAGGGTCTTTGGGGACAGTGACGAAGTCAGACATGTTTAATCAGATCTAGTGACACACGAGCACAGTGGGATTAACCTAGTTGGCCACCAAGATTTTGGCTCTGCCCCGCCAACCCCTTCCTTCGCAGCCGCTGACGCCTTTCTAACCTTAAACCTAACCCTTCTTTCCTCGCTACTTTTACGTCGTCATGGGTCTTCTGCAGAAGTGGACAGCCATGTATGTGAATTCCCTAACTTCCATGTGTGTTTACTATATATGTAATTTTAGTTCTATATTTACTCGAAAGCCTTACACTTTAAACTTTAATATCTAAATAAAGATACTAAAGAGTGAAAGGTGGATGTAAATCTAAAACTGAAAGTGCAAAAGGACCTCATGTTTTGCTTGAACGTTATCGTCTTTGCGACTTTCATTGGGACTCTCTTGCTTGCTTGTTTCATTTGCTTCATCTAAAAGCTCTTGTAATGCTGCTGTATCTGCTGTCTTTCAGTCTCTCCCTCTGTGTTCCTTCGCTGGAACTTTTTATGACTGCAGAGGCCGGTTTTGGCTGTGGCCTAGTATCCCAATAAAACTGCCCTGCCTTTTCATCCTTTTCTTAAATTAACCAAACTGGCCCTCAAACCTGATTTAAATGAAGGCATTGTCATAATTATCATTTGTTCGTGAACAGTTAACAAATCATTAGACTGTATTTACAGACGGGGGGATTCTTAACGTGCAGAACTGGTGTTATTTTCTTTTCCCTAAGCATGTGAAAACCTACTTGGCAGTAAACCTCATATTGATTAATTATTAACTTAATTTTTTTTATTATTAACTTAATAACTAATTAAAACCCATGTTTGTATGCTGCTGGATTCTGGTATGTACGGTTATAAATTTATTACAGTTGAGAAAGTTATATTTACACGTGTTGGTTTCAATTTCGTTTTTAGTCTGACTTTTGAGTTAATTATTTTTGATACAGCGAAGCAAAGCTGTGAGTAAACCAAGATCATGGTATTCACCCTTTCCTGAAGCTACAGCATCAGCAACATGTCAGACCCTGTCAGAGATTGATGGGATTGTTACATAATACTAACACTTTATACATGTATGACCAATTCATTCGCAAGTGAAATGGACTTTGTGCCACTACATATGGGGTTGTCCTTGTCTGTTGATTGTAATATATTGGTAAATTGCATCTTTCTGAGTGCGATAACACATTATTATGACAGCTGCTGTTTTAGTAAAGAAAATGTCAGCCCTTATCTGCATGTGTTATCGGTGTGAGTCTGTGCATGTGTCATATTCGGTGGTGACTTTGCACCACTTTGTGTTATCAAATAGGGCAGCAATTTCGTTTTTAGTCTGACTTTTGAGTTAATTATTTTTGATACAGCGAAGCAAAGCTGTGAGTAATGATATTTATTTCATCTGTCCATGCAGTGATACTTCCTCTGATGTGAAGTCCATGTCCTGCAAATGTAAAAACTAATTAAAGCCATTAAAACATATGTTGTATCTACCAGGAATATGTTCAAGAATGTTTCTTCATCTTTATCAACACTAAGGATGTCTGCTTTCTTGTTTATAAGAGTATTAAAGAAATCAGCAGTGGTTGAAAATACCTTCAACTTTCATATTAGTTAGGTTTTTGTTTTTTCGCCCCCTCACTATGACTTTTGTTGATGATTTAGTTGTTGATATGGTTTCCCCATATCGGCCTACATTTTCAACACCACTGCAGCTTTTCACATGTAGCACCTTTACTGGCAAGTTTGATGTGTCACTGCAAGACTTCTGCATTTCTTTTTCAAATGGTGAAAAAATTATGCCCGACACCAATTGTCTTCAAGTTTTGCTACATTAACACCTTTACTTACCAGTTCAGTTCAGCTGATAAACTTTTGATATTGCAAGCCACAGTGGTCACAGAATTGAACAGCTAACGCAAGGACTTTCGGTTCACTTAACAGCCAGAGATGAGTGAAAGGAATGAGAAAGAAAGTGCAGGAGAGAATAAACAAGTTAACTGGAGTGGCCTGACTGTGTGAAAGAATATGAGGAGGGAGCACGGAGATGTGAGGCTGGGATAGAAGTGAAGTGTAAGATTCTCTTTCCCAGAATAAACCTCTTCCCTGGAAGTGCCAAGTGACTTGGCATCTTATCCTGCCCTCTGCCATGGCATGACCAGCGTGCATCTGTATGTGTGTTTTTGTATTCGTGAGCATGTTCAGGCAACACGTGAGTCTCCTAAGTGTTTGGCACCGAGGGAGAATTAATGTCTCAGCTGCAGCACTGGTGCAGCATATACATGGACTTGCCTGGCTGTGTTTAGGTTTCTGTGTTTACGTCGTGAACTGACATGTTATTGCTTCCAGAGGGTAGTGTGTAGTGCTGGTCTGATCTTTCAAGATGTAGAGTGTACACACTTGTAAATATAACAGAGCAGAGCTGGATTGCCAGCGAAGATTTCGAGCCAAGGAATGACATTTACTCGCAGGAGCTCTGACGTTAGTTCACTGGACTTGCTGCGTTTCAGTCCAGGCCTGGCTTGTTTGTCATAACAGAGGCCTAACGCAGCAGCAGCTATGCAGGAGGGCTAACTGGTTAGCCAGCCTGCAGGCACCAATGATGTCACTTTGTTAGTAGGAAGGAACAGGTGCTGCCTGTGTTGCAGACGCAACCCAGGCCAGAAATGCTTGGGAAGCTTCAGTGGTCTGTTACACTTCACACACACACACACACACACACACACACACACACACAGCTGGTACATTTGAAAAAGAGTCTCAGCTGAGTGGAGCTGAGCTGAATGTGTGTGTTGGTGAAAATAGTATTTGGTGTAATAACACGCTCATGCCTTCCTCTGATTTTATCAAACTCTTAAAACCCAGCGGAAAGTTTGTGTCACAGCTTAAGTTTTATAATGGAGACGGGCTGTTGCCAAGAAGCACTGTGGAAGTCCAGTTTTATTTATTGACCTCAGAAAAAAAAACACAATACCACAAACAAGTGTCAGAGTGTCACCCCCGATAGCTGTTCCCTACAATGATGCAATGAGCAATACGATCTGCGATGAACCTGTAGCCAGTCAGTTGTCTGTGTGGCACAATGAAGAGTCCAGCTCACTTCCCTATAGTCTCTTTGTGTTGCGGTGAAACTGATACTGCAGCAAATTATGAAATACAGTGCACTTGCATGATCTTGCAGCTGTCCATGTATGAATTTTTAGACTGTGAAGTTCTTGTTTCTAATTTTGACAATGGGCTGCGATCACAAAGCGAGAAAACGAAGATGAGGGGGTTACGGGCTCCACAATGCACAACAACTTAAATTTTGTGTGTGCCGAAAGGTCAAGCCTGGTCCAACTCCTTTTCGACACAGTGTTCCTTGAAACTCTCTCTCCTGGGCCTATGTGTTATGTAACAAGCGCTTCCTGTTTTGAAATGACGGCGCAATCGGCCCATATGCGGTACTTTTTGTCTCCTCATCTACCCTCAAATCCTCTCTGGTTTCAGTCTGCGCTCAAAGTGCTCAGGTTTCTTTTCAGCCTCTGCCGGTCTCTCACATGGTTGTTTGCTGTGGTTTGCTTTGTCTTATCGCTTACCGATTCGTTGATTAACTATGACTGTTTTTTTTTTCACACACATCTGCACACACTTGGCACACAGAAGTAAGAAAAAAAGTCCAGAAACAGGAAGCATGTAGTACACCGTTCACGCCCTCCTTGTACCCGCCTCCCTTGAAGCATTAAAAAAAAAAGAGCATGCTAGAAGGGGGAAATGGGACGATGAATTGGGTCTTCTTCAAGTCAGCCCAGATGCCTTTGGGTTCCCGTGCATGGTTATTTATCTGAGCATGGCAGGCTAACTGCTGATGAGCGGACAACAAGAGACAATAAAGAAGCTCTGAGGGCTCAGAGCTCCATCGCTGCAGTTTCTTATTCTCACCGGGCCGCCACTGACTCTCTCTTCTCTTCTCTCTCCCCTACCTCACCTCCTCTGTCTCCATGCAGTCCTCCAGCTCAAACTCCAGCAGAGACGCACACGAGAGGAACTGGTCAGCCAAGGGATCATGCCACGTAAGTCTCTGCTTCAAGTCTGCGCTGCTCTTTCTCAAATGTATTGTATTCTGTAAACGTATGTACTCCATACAATACGGTATGTTGTTACATCCAGAGTCGGTGATGCACACGCTCAGTAGACACTACAGAAACAGCTCAAACGGAGTCAATCTGACCAAAAGATAGTTAGTAGTAAAAGATGATGCTTTATAGAAACCAAGATCATGGTATTCACCCTTTCCTGAAGCTACAGCATCAGCAACATGTCAGACCCTGTCGGAGATTGATGGGATTGTTACATAATACTAACACTTTATACATGTATGACCAATTCATTTGCAAGTGAAATGGACTTTGTGCCACTACATATGGGGTTGTCCTTGTCTGTTGATTGTAATATATTGGTAAATTGCATCTTTCTGAGTGCGGTAACACATTATTATGACAGCTGCTGCTTTAGTATCCAGTTTCTTACTGAAAATGTCAGCCCTTATCTGCATGTGTTATCGGTGTGAGTCTGTGCATGTGTCATATTCGGTGGTGACTTTGCACCACTTTGTGTTATCAAATAGGGCAGCTTCCTCTTCTTCTGTATCCACTTCCTGTTTCAGAGTTCCGCACATAACAAGAGGCGGAGATACTTTTTAAAAATGTTCCTTTGTTTCTATGTAGAACGTAGCTATGGGCAGTAAGTACCGGGCTTTTTTCAAGAAGGCTCTTCGTAAAAGAAAAAAAACAAAACAAAAAGAAAAACACCCAGCATCCAGCCAGTACATGTGGTACTCAGTCTTTATGACTGTAGAGACGTCATCTCCAGATGAAAGAAGGAAAGCAGACATGCTGACTGTTGGGCTTCTTTCAGACAGACAGACTAAAGATGCACTGAATATTGCAGGTGAGTCTCAAGAAGAGGGTAATATAGGTTATTTATATTTGTACAAAATGACATATGAAGAAAGAAACAAAAAAATCTTATAAATGGATTATTTTCAGCTGTTGGTCACTGCTGTTACTTAGTGGTAACATACAACCCCGGAAAAAATTGTTCAGTCCATTAAAAATGCACTTAAAGTAAGTAGCATGGCTCAGTTTGCATTAGAAATATGGATTAGGCATGAAAGAATGCACTGGAGTGGACACTCAGACCAGGTACTTGTTTCAGTGGGTGGCACTGAGCCTCACATTTGACCATTTAGTAATTATAGTAAATCTTCCTATATCCTCCTTATGCAACATGCCAGACCATTGAATTTGAGATCAGCATGTACTTACTGGTACAATATTTCACTCTCAAGCTACTGAAGAAAGAGACGGCATGGGGTTTTGCAAGATCTCATCAGGATGTGTTTGCTCTCATAGAGATGTGTTCCTCAAATTTAGGATTTTACAGAACCCTTATTTTGACTGTTGCCTCAAGACTCAGAAAAGAGGGTTCAGACAGTGAAAATCATGTGAACTGCTTAAGATCAAGGACTCTCATTTATTGCCTCAGTGGAATCGTATCATGATGACACAAGCATATTTTGTTTTACAAAACCTTTTGAATAAATCATTCTGAGAACCGTTTAACTAAAAGACTATGTAATATATTGGAGTTTTGTTTTTCAGTTGGAAATACTTCATTTCCAATATACAATATTCAAATTAGGATGTATATCAGTAATGGTAAAATATTCTAATGTGACTTAGTGATTGCTGGGAACTGGTGAAGGGTCATTTCTGCTGTGGTATCAAATCCTCGCACTAGTTTTGCAGCTGTAGGTGGTGTGGATGACTAACTTTCCACCCTTGTTCTCTCAGTAACCACGGTCTAGGTGTTCTTGAGTTTAGCACTTGACCTCCCACTTGCCGCAGTGATGCTCTTAAGTTTCTGTTGCTGCACTGTGTCACTATCAACCATATAAATGTGAAGCCCTTTATTATTCATAGGACAGCTGAAGAAGGGACAGGAAAGTGTGGGAGAGAGAGACGGGACGACAGAGACGCAGCAAATGGGCCCGAGGCGTGAATCAAACCCCGGGCTGCTGCAGCGAGACTCATAGCCTCATACATGGGCGTGCGCTCTACCAACTGAGCCACCATGTGCGCCCAATAATGTTGCTACTCTTGACGTCAGTTTTTCACAGTAGTAATTAACAAAAATATCATAGTATGTCTGAGCTGCTGGCTGATTAATTAGACCACTTGAAATTTGGCTTTGGCAACGGCCAGTGCAAGCTTCTACTGATCAGCACAGACATAAAAAGCTGTGTAGGTTGCAAAGTATTTAAATTCCTCTTTGCACAGATTTATCTCTACCCTTTCCTCTGTAGTTTGGTTGGTTTGAAGATGTCAAAAAGCGAAGTCGTGCATTCATAGCACCATCTTGTAAGGAGTGTCACTGAATAGATAGATCATTTTACTCAACTTGTTCTTCAGGGTAAATCTGTTCACTGTTCTGCTCATTTGTTATTGTTTCTTTTGTGTTTCAGTATGGCCAGCAACACAATAAAGGTGTCTGCTGTTTTTTACCATTAGTTGCAGTAAAAGTATAAAATGTTGATTATACTATAACTGAATAAAATGTTACTTAGAACAACATTGTGAGATGGATTGCAGTAAAATACTAAAACAAGCAATATCAGAGGGACTCCGAGGCAACAGATGGGAAAGCTAAACATTGTTGCATTGACAAGCACACAACAATTCATCAGCGTTAATGAGTGTTTCCTCTTTTGCGGGGTGTTTTTTGAAAACTGATCTCAGTACAACACCAGTGTGCGTCTGATATATTGAGCTACTGATATCAGTTGAACCCTTATTATATGAGGGAGAAATATTTTTTTTTAGCTTCAGCAAATGACAGCTACAGGGTCAGCTGACCAGTTTGGTTGTGATCATGTTATATCACAGCTGGTATGTAGGTCTTCTTCGGACGTCAGGAGTTGTGACATGAGGAATGCCTCCCACCCCCAGTCAACCCTCAGTCATCTGTGGCATACATAGAGTCGACGCCCCACTGTAGCCATAATGTCCACACTCCCACACCTTTGGATGGGGATTTCACCAGCTCTTGACCAACCAGACGCTATATTGCATCACCGCAACTGCCACTATAACTGCCACTGTCCAGTATCCTTCCCCAAACAGAGAAAACATCATATTTGTGTCTGTTAAGCTTTTCCAAACTCTCACCTTGAAATTTGAAATGAAAGTTTCTGATAGTAAAGGCCATAGGTTTTTTTGCCCTTTGTGTGCAAGTATAATTCAAGTACTTTAAAAAACCTTGGTTATGAATAAGAGAATTGAGAGAATAAAATCTTTTAATTCCTTGGAATTTATTCAAAACTATACAAACAGAAACCTTCACATTTAAAAAAAAATTAAGTCATATTAAAAGTTTTGGACAAACATTTTTTAATTTAGTTTTTTTTTTTGCGGCTGTTTCTCAGCTGTATAGATAAAGGATCTAGACTGTAACTGGTTACCTAGAAATATATAAATGCGTATTTCTGCTCACACACTCACCACATAGATGTTCACACCCCCACCCATTTGCTAGGTGCATTTCACACAGTCAGGGTTGAGTGCTGTGATGAATGTAGATGCTCTTTGTGTGTGGCAGTCTGTGCATCAGTCCGCACTATCCTCTGTGTTTCTGCTTCTTTTTAACAATCCACTCTAGACTACAGGTCATCAAGAATTGATGTCTCTCAGACTCCCAGCTGCTGTCCGTCTCTCAGCCTTACTGTAACACAGAGAGATGACCTTTGAAATATTTTGTGCTGTGTGTCCTCTCTTTAAAATAATCATAAAACTGTCATGAAACAGGGCTATTTTGCAGATTCAGTATTTGGCATGGGCATTTTACTGCATTGAACTGGTCATGTGTGTCAGAGGTTTAAGATTCACACAAACCTCAGTTAGCTCAGCGAAAATGCCCAAAGGTTGATTCAAACCGACTTCTTTCCTCAGCTCAAACTAAAAGACTAAAAGGAAAAACTGTATGTAATAACATGACCATCCAAGCTCACAGAAGGCATCAGGTTTAAATTAGGCCTGTGAAACTGCTGAGTAAAGTGTTGGGAAAGCTCTGCTCATGGTTATACGATGTGCAGTTCCATGGGGTTTGTCTGCATATTTGCTCCCTTCAAGCCCAGCTCACCTAAGCCAAGCCACCACCATTGGCTTCAACTCAGCACTTCCTGCAGCAGCTTCAATGTCAAAGCCACGATGATACCATAACCCAGGATCTGAGGCCCAAGAAATCAATCGCAGTAACTTTTTTTTTGTCTGTGTTAGTGATTACTGAGGTGGCTTTCACTGCAGAAAAATTCTGCTTTATTCCTGCACACACAGCATGTTGCAGCGGCCCATGAGCCCCCTGAGCTGTCATCAGAGTGTGTTCGGTTCAGAATAGCACTCCTCACCTTCTCGTCCTGCAGCCACTTCTGCTTCGAGTCCGCCTTCCTCTATAGCTGTATTTGTTCTCACATTGTCACTTGCTGAAAGGAGCATCACGACTCCCATCTATGTGAGCTGCACTCACCTCTCTCTCTCCCACCTGCCCTCCACCCCCTTTCCATCCCTCTCTTTATGCAGCACTGAAGAGCCCGGCAGCCTTTCACGAACAGCGGAGGAGTCTGGAGCGAGCAAGGGTGAGTGTCTTAGGTACAGAGTGTTTCCTGCTCACTCAATGGACTTGCTTTGTTGTAGCTTCATGGGGAAAACATTTAACCTTCAAATTGCCAAGCACTATTTCAAATGGAATGATACTGCAAGTATAGATGCTTAAATGCTGACAGGAAATGACAAAACTCAAAACTGGTAGCACTCTTCAGTGGTAAGAGCTCAGGGTTGCTGAGCGTTATTAGCATGGTTTTTAATAACTAACGTTCAGATCTACCTCTTGCTGCCATTTGTAAACGCCATCCTGCAAAGTTGCTCAGATAACATTGAAACTCATCATAAAAAAAGCACCTGCTGCATCCTCAAAAGTTAAATGAGAGTGATGTCACATTGTTGGACACACTGTTAAACAGGTAAGGTGCTGGAACGCTAAGACAACGCTACGAGGTGGCAACTAAAAGAAACATGCGATCTACAGTAACCATATTGCAGCGGCGTCTGTTAAGGACTTGTTTGAGCATTTCCAGGTTTTCTTGTGATCATCTTTCTTACACTGTTACCACTGCATAATGTGTTTCCCAGACCGAGGACTATCTGAAGAGGAAGATCCGGAGTCGTCCTGAGCGCTCTGAACTGGTCAGGATGCACATTCTGGAGGGTGAGTTTTGAACCTACATGTCGAACTGCACTTTTAGACCCAGAAGAATTCCCTGGGTGACGAAAATGTGTTGAATTAATGAAGATGAAATACATGAAACTTCAGCAAGAAGGAAGCATACCGTGAACAAAACAGAACCAATTCCATGCCA
Organism: Scortum barcoo; assembly: GCA_023238725.1. Taxonomy (NCBI): domain Eukaryota; kingdom Metazoa; phylum Chordata; class Actinopteri; order Centrarchiformes; family Terapontidae; genus Scortum; species Scortum barcoo. Next base: position 18,004,140 of record CM041542.1, read on the forward strand.
TAAGGTTAAGGTATTATTCCTGGTTCATATGTATATATAGACTGAGTTAAACAGTAAGTTCATTGTATGACACTGTAAAACATTTTCAAGCCTAAAAATGTTTTCTGACATAAGGTCTTCTAAAAGTGGCATGTTTGTGTGTGTTGTGTATTTTTATGTATAGTAGCATCATGCATCAGCGCGACTTGATGATGTAAGCTTGAATTAATTTCCTGTAAGTGCTAAAAAAAAGTGCATTAAAACTCAGAAATTCAACTTCCTCTCTTTATGGATATTCTCAAAATATTTAAATGAGTACATGTCGTTTCACATCTTGTATTTACAAAGCATGCACCTCTCAGTTTCTTGTTTGTCCTGCACACTAAAAGGAATCACTTAATGAATAACTTTAAATGCATGCATGTTGTCTTGCTGTGTCCTCCACAGAGACGTCGGCAGAGCCGTCCCTGCAGGCCAAGCAGCTGCAGCTGAAGCGAGCACGACTGGCCGACGACCTCAATGACAAGATCTCCCACAGACCAGGTCCCATCGAACTGGTTCACAAGAACATCCTGTCCGTCAGCTGCCCCGTTCACTCGCCACTGGGTAAATACACACATACACACCTCTCAACATTCAGTCACAGTTTGCAGACTCTCTCGCTGCCTAAATGAAGTGAAATGTCCACATTTAATGAGAACACTCAGTGCTGCAGTAAAGATGGACAAAAAGCAAACACACTGTCACATTTGCTATCATTAACACACATTCCAGCCACACACACCTGGTACACCAGGTACAGCTGAAACAAAACAATACATTCTTCAGAAAACAACATCTTTTATGTTCAAACAAGCATGTTGGCACAGGGATACACATTATCACTTGCACAATATTCAGCAAGACTCACGATTGCAGGAATTTTGAAGACTTGTAAATACTGAGCACTGGACGCTTTGAGATGCATTCAGACTGAACACAAAGGGAATTTTTTCATCTTGAAGCTTGCTTAATTTAGTAGCTGCACAGCTCAGGAATGAGTGCAGGTGTTGTACAAACATGTTCACCTCTACTCTTACTACTATACTAGCCTTTATGTGCAATTGCGCCACCTTAAAATTCACATTTCTGTTCTCTGAACACACCTTTAGCTGTGTGATTACAACATCCAGGTGTCTACATGCATTTTTAATACAGTATTTTAAGAGTGAGTGTATAAACAAACACACTGCGTGGTACCTATAGGTTGCATCATCCCACTGAATGTGATACCATTAAAACTAAACCACAAGAGCTTTAACTAACAGCTCTGTTACAGCAATGACACAATGATGTTGTTTGGAAATAGTCCTGTTTTGAAACATGGTAGGGCATACAGTGTTGTAAAACTTCTCTAAAATTAGTCATTGCTGTTAAGCAATCTATTTAACAGTGTGACTGTGTTTTAGCTTTAGATGTCAGGAAATGAACTGTTTTGCCCTCTGGCTACAGTGCCCGGGAAAATTCCCAAATACATTTTCACTCTTTTACTGGCCAGAGACGCCACCATGAGACGCTGCGGTGACTCCCCTGATTCATTTCATCTGAAAATGTTTATTCTCTGTCACAGATTCTCCCAAGGGAGCCGGGGGAGAGAGCTCATCTTTAGATGAAGACAGCAGTGATGCTCTGTCACCAGACCAGCTAACTAATCACGACTCTCCTCTCAGTGCTGTCCCTCAGCTGTCCCCCCAAGATGGGCTCAGCCAGAATGGGGACATGTCCCCCCCACAGGTACTGTTGCAGATCAAGAGAGTCAAGAGAGGGTCACTTGACCTTGAAATTGGTCAACAAAACAAAATTCAAATGTGATGAATTTGGCATAAAACAAAACAAGTGATGATAAACATGATCACACTATTAACTAGAGTAATATCTTCTTAGTTCCTTACACAGTCCCCTCCTCCACCGCCTCCTCCACCACCTTCTTCCCAGGTGAATGGGTCAGACTCCTCACGACTCCCGAAAGTGACAAATGGGACAACAATGACTTCACCTAACACCCGCCCCTGTACTGGACAGATCAAGGTGTGGAGGCGATAATTATTTCCCTGTCTTCCCATAAACATCATGAAACGTTTCCTTGTTTCGAGTTAAACATCCTGCAGATTTGATGACTTTTGAATAAATCTGACCTTAATCTCTATTTGTGGAGCAGCTATAACTGGCTAACCCTCCCTCGTCTCTTCATTTCTTTACTTCCTCCTCCCCGACCCCATTTCTCACGGTTTCTGTCAGCAGTCTCAGGCTAAGACGAGTTCAGACCGCCCTCCTCAGAGACCTAAGAAACCAAAGGATAGCAAACCCAAGGTCAGCAAACTTTTTGTTTCATTTTCATTTCAACAAGATTTACAGGTCTGATTGCATTCAAACTATAATCATCCACAGTAACCTGGGAATCTGTGAGCACATGTTTTTTAAGCTGCTTGATGACAGTAGTTCGTCTTTTAACTATTACAATTGTGTTTGTCAGAAGGAGCTGAAGTTCATCACTCTGGTTTTGGTGTAATTTCTCTCAGAAGTCGAGAGGCAGGGATTCACATTGATTCAGTGTTTTGACATCATACAAGGACAGATCTGTCGTAGAAGAGGAAGATAAAGAGCATATCTATCTGTATATAGAGAATGAATGTGGGACTATAGTATCCTCAAAACCCCAGATACAGACTTGCTTGCGTTTTTATGAAGTGGACATACTTACTCTTTCAGTGAAGTGAAATCAGATCACTGTTGATCTTTCCACCCACACACACTGCATGTACACCTTCTGTTCAGTTTTCAAACTGAATGCTCTTTGAAATCAGTAAATCAGTAACCTCTGTAGATCAAAACGAGACAGAATGAAAATTGCAGATTGATGTTATCTAAGTGTAGAGCTGAGTTGTTTCTTAGCCTCATTTCCTGGTTGCAGGTGAAGAAGCTGAAGTACCACCAGTACATCCCTCCAGACCAGAAGGCAGACAAAGAGCGCCCACCCCAGATGGACTCATCCTACGCGAAGCTCCTCCATCAGCAGCAGCTCTTCCTGCAGCTGCAGATCCTCAACCAGCAACAGCAGCACTACAACTACCACACCATCCTGCCTGCCCCTCCCAAGTGAGAGTCAAGCATGACTGTGTGTGGTGTGGAAGTGAGGATGACTGACTGCAGTGGTTTTATGTGAAGAGCAGCGTGCCACCCTCTCGTTTTCTTCCTCATATTAAACCAGTAGTTATTACCTGAAGTTCATTGCTGCAGCACAGCATGCAGGCAGTTTTTTATGGCTTCCTGTCTTTTCCAAACCTTTTCTGCTATGACTTGTTCCCGCCACGTTCATAATTTTTGGGTGGGTCTGTAGAGCCTGGAGCATAAAGCTGAAGTAAAAAAAAAGTGGTTGGTTTGACAATAAAACTTTTAGAATATACTTTTATATAAATATTAGCTTATTGATGCGATAAAACATCAAATACCAATGATATTAAACTTGGTTTTAGAGGACTAGATGCAATCAGGTACAGTCATCATTGGTTTATCTAGAATATGATCAAGAAAGTCACTTTAGAAATAGACATAATCAACTTTAATATTCTATATATCGCCATAACACTTGAATGACCTTGCAGCCTCAATCCCATCATGACCTGTAAGGTCAAAGACGGGACAGCGACATTAATACTTGACTCTTTTCTGCTCCCCTTTCAGGCCACCAACTGAGCAGCCTCCCTCAACCAACTCTGGCCCTTCCCCCTCCCGCAGTGTTCCCACAACAACCACCCCCACACCTTCCAATCAGAGCGGGACTGCCCGGCAGAGCCAAACTGCAGTGGGAGGAGCCAAACCAAGCACTCTACCAGCCAACCTGGATGAGTTCAAAGTAAGTTAAACAGGCAGCTTCACCCAGTGTCAGAAACACCTGCCATACAATCTAATACATCTAAATATGTTTTTATAATATAAAAAATATAAAATCAAACTGTCATTTATCAAATGAGATCAGGAAGTGAGACATAAAATGTTCTTTCTGACCAACTCAAGTGATCCAGTCCATAGGCGATTACAAAGTGTTTAGATTTAAGGTCAAAGTTTGTAAACAGCTTAACACTGTCTAAAACTGAATTAGATATATTTACTTATTTATAATTATTTGCTAAGAAATGTATTTTTAGTAGTAATGCCAGACTCATAGCATGCTGCAATACTGTTACTATACTATTGTAGATTGCATGTTTCTTTTAGTTGCCACCTTTGTAGCGTTGTTTTCCAGCACCATGCTTACCAAAGATCATCTGTTTAACAGTGTGTCCAACAATGTGACATCACTCTCATTTAACTTTTTTGAGGATGCACTTATGTGATTGGTCATGATTAGTCATGGGACCTTTTGGGTCCCTGTCCCCAGCTTGGGAACCTCTGAACTAAATATGTTTTGTTGAACATTTTTTTTTGCCTCTGACATATCAGTTATTCTGTGCTCTTTCACTCTGACTCAGTGCCTGCTAAGTGAGTATTGGTCTGGTTTCTCATCCTCCAGGTCGCAGAGTTGAAACAGGAACTGAAATTGCGTGGTTTGACTGTCTCAGGCACCAAGAATGATCTTATTGAAAGGCTACGCAATTATCAGGAGCAAAATGGCGGCACCACTGCGGTTTTGAAAAACGGCAACTCGCATCCCAGCCAGCAAGGCATCACCTCAGCTGCTAACACCATCACATCCTCTCCAACCACAAGCACCACCCCTGACCACCAATCAGGAGAGGGTGGGTTTAAGTTGGCTTTGTCAACATTGGCTCAGGTGGTTCCAGGGCGGGTTATGCGATTTGGCAGCACCAGCTCCAGCCCTCCAGTGTCACCTACTCCATCTGAGAGGTCTTTGGCTGGGATGAGTCCGGATGAGACGAGCTGTAATGGGGACATGTTTGGAGAGATGGTGAGATCTATATCTGAATCAAATAGCCTGTTTATTTGATAAAATTACTGTTAAATTATGAAGGACGCTGGCAAGTTATTGGAGCATCTTCCTTCTAAGATTTTCCTAACATTCCTTTCATGTTTTGTTGTCTTTCAGGTGAGCTCTCCCCTGACCCAACTCACCCTGCATCCGTCTCCCCAGCACCCATCAAACATCTCTCCACTCTCACACCATCTCTCCAAGGTCAAAGAGGAGATCCAGAGCTCATGCAGTCTCTCCAGGCCTTCACTTGTCTCATGTCAGTCTTCAGAGCCCCTGACTGGAGTAGCCATGGACACCATGGACAAGGACCAGATGCTCCAGGAGAAGGACAAACAGATCGAGGAGCTGACCAGGATGCTGAGGCAGAAGCAGAGGCTGGTAGAGACCCTCAGGTCCCAGCTAGAGCAGGGCAAGATGGCAGGTGGTACAGTGCTGGAGAAGGAAGGAAGTGAGAAGACCAGAACATCCCCAGAGGTTAAACTTCAAACTCTGATAAAGGCCTCTGCCATTCAGCCCCCCACTCTCCCTAACGGCATTGTGGTGAAGGTGAAGAAGGAGGTGGAGCCTGAGGAGGGGATGGAGGGAGTAACAGAAGAGGCCCAGGCAAAGAAACCAGTCCAGCAGATGCAGTGCTCTCAGGAGACTCTGCTCAGGCTGCAGCAGATTCATCGGCTGCAACTCCAACAAGCCGAACAGCAGAAACAGACGCCAGAGCAGAGTCAGGCGCAAGTGCATAAAGTGGCAGAGGTCAAGTCGAACCTGCAAAAACTACAACAGCAGAAGAAAGACGCTCAAATCCTGCTCCACCAGCAGCAGCAACTGCAGCAGCTTATCATACAGCAAACCCAACAGAAACAGCTCCAGGCCCAGCAGAAGTTAGTGCAGCAGAAACTTGCCCAACAGAAACTCAGTCAACAGAAGCTGGTGCAGCAGAGCCAGCTCAAACAAACTCAGGGGCAAGTTCAACAGAGCCAGCAGAAGAACCAGGTTCAACCGAAGCAGGTTCAGGTGCAGATCCAGAGGCCTGCGGTGAACCAAACCCAGCAGAAGAGGCATCAGAGAGCTCAGCTGAGGCAGCAGCAGAAACAGCAGACGGCAGCTGTCACCACACAACAGGTAATGTCCTCAGTAGTGAAGCATACTTAACATGTAAAGCTAACTACATTCAACCCTCTGAAGGCATTAAAGGTTTCATTGAGTAATCTGAATCTCACTGAAACATACTGGTTGGCTTCTGTTTCCAGGTGACCCCAGTCTTCATCAACCAACAGAATGGCAGTCAGATCCAAACTCAGGCCATTTCATTAGACCTCCTCAAGGCGAATGGCACGCCGACGTTGGTAACCGACAGCAACGGCAACCACTACCTGATTGCTTTCACCAGTCATGCCACAGATGGACAGAACGGAGTAACCTCATTGGCCAAAACCAATGGACGCATCACGCTGCAGGTATGGTAAAACAAATATTGTTTGGAGTGCACAGTTAATAACGTGCAATGAAATATTTGTCTCCAACTTTTCCACTTGTTCTCCTGTTTCAGAGACTACAGTCGACTCCAAGTAAACTCCCCAGCACTGACGGCCAGTCAAAAGAGCAGCCGGAGGCCGAGCCTGTGAGCCAACCAATCAAAAAGGTGCAACAAAGACTCAGTACATGTCCCTATGAAACATGCATGTTAATTACCTTATTATTTTAGATGTTTATTTATTCACTTAGTTATACATTTACATATACATCTATGTGAATAATGATGTTTTCACTTGACGACTACAAAAAAGATTTAAAATAAAATATTCATGATATTCATCACATTCCTGTGATTTATGAGATAGAAAACCGCGTAACTTGATACTAAAAATGGAAGCAGGGTTTTCCCTCCATTATTAGCATTTTTTCCACCGCCCCTAAACCAAATGAACAGAAAAAAATGCTGCTCTGTTGGTATCATTTATTAGAGTTCAGTAAAGTCGGAAATATATTCACACATTCTGACTTCCTCGATCAACAACTCAAGTAAAATGTTATTTAAACATAAATGCTGCCTCTTTCTGTTAGTTATACTGCTGTACTTAGTTTTGGGGTATTCAATAACTTCACTCTTACACAATGTATTGTTTGATTAGATCTGCTTTCTGATGACATAATTTGCTTTGTAAATAAATTGTAAACCACATAAAGTTTAGAAAATGGAAAAATGGAATTTGGAGTAAAAAAAAAATTAATCTTGAAAAAAATGTAAGTTTGAGATCAAGATACTAGTCTCTAAATTGAGCAGAATGTGCGCAGATGAAGGGGAATAAATGTAACGCGACATACTGTGGTGCGGCAGGACTGACCAAGTAATAACATCTTCGTGCCACAAGGTGTCGCCACTAACAAAGATTAAAACCATGAAAATAAAACACATTGTAGTCTGATGTGAATGTGACACCACAGCTGGTATCTAGAAATAAGACTTATATAGCCAATCACAGTCGAGTATTCAGTATAGCGATGTTCTCTGTTGTACAGTCTAAATATGTCTCTGCCACCCTCTTCACTCAGGGACAGAAAGCGGGGCTGCGCCTGGACACCAATGGCGTGCCACAGCCCAGCGTGTCAGTCACTGCTCCACCCAATCTGCAGCCTTTCTTCGACGACATGTCAGACAGCGAAAGCCAAAGCAACTTAATCTCACCTCTGAAGGTAACGCCACCTCCTCCTCCCCCTGATAGTTCCCTTCATCATGTCACCTCTGCTATCATAAACTTCATTAACACTTACTTTCTGTGTCTTCTCTTTTCTTTTCATTCCATCCCTTCGTCCTGGCAGAGAGAGGAGGTGTGTCCGCCTTACGACCGGCACACACTGTTCACCCCTCCCTCTCCCAAACCCAACACCTCCCTTCCTACTCAATGCTCCAAAGTATGTTCTCCAGCACGTCTCTCTTTCCATCCCTATTTTACTGTTGTTCTGTTTCTGTCTGCTCCTTCATTTTCCATCTTAGTTTCTCAGACTTGGAACATTTTGGGGAGAGAGCTTGCAGTGGCGCTGAGTTGGGGTGAATTTACTATTACTGTTTAATTTACTGTGTGATAATGACTGATCACACAGTAATAATGACTGTTCCAACTCATACTTCCCATTTGTGTCTGATTTATTTAAAAAAAAAAAAAATCTGTAATGTTCAGGGGATTTTAGAAGCAATTTTCTTCTTCTTGTTTTGTCATTTTATGTCGTCTCTTTTCTCAGTCTTCCATTTCTCTTTCCGCTCAGACATGTCTTTGTGGTCGTTAACTTGTTGCATTTAGATGTGAAATAAGTATCTGCAAATAGAAAAGTGAGAGGTGGTCAGTCAAGTGTTTCCAGTCATGAGTAAGTGAGAATTAGTTTTCTGGTCTGTTCTAGATTTCACAAAGCACTTGCTCTGTTTCATTTGCATTATGCTTTACAACAGCATGAAACCACACAACTCAGCTAAAACATATTTACTGATTAACAGATTTATGGTTAACGTTTTTAATTAACCTTTTGAGCAGGTCATGAGTAGGTCATCCGTGTTTGGCAGCGCTCAGAGACCAACACAGTCACTGTAGTTACTTCTTTAAAATGGGAGAAAGGAAACCGTAAAAAATTGCTTTGAGTCCAGGCTGTCTAGTTAGCGCAAGCAAAATGTGAGCTGTTACACAGCCGATGTAAAGAGCTGAATTGATTAAAATGTTCCTTACATATTTATCTGCGAAGGTGCACAGAAACATAAAAACTGCTGACATTTGTTTTTATTTAGAATATGTGGATATCATTTCTGTTTATATTGCTCTAAGGTCACATATGATAAACTGTGTATTTAAACAGAAACAGGAGCCCTTGTTTTTAGAAAAAGAAAAATGCTGCGCGCCACATGTAAATTTAGCTATGATATCATGTCACCTGTGTCTGATCAAGTAGGAAATAAAAAGCAGCGTTTAAGGATCGAGTTTGTCTTGAACAGGTTTGTCTGTTGGTGTTAATGTGTTTTCTTACTGACCAGTAGTCTCTTCTTCTCTGTTAGCAGGAGAACGGTGTGAACAGTCAGCAGATGGACGACCTGTTTGACATCCTGCTCAAGAGTGGAGGTAAAATAACATATTACACATTAACATTACACACACTGTGAGAGAAACGCATCCCGAGTCTGTCTTCTTCTGTATTGATAACATTTCTCTCTCTGTCCTCCTTCAGAACTCTCTGGTTTTAAGGCCAACCCAGACCCGTCCCTTGCCCCTCTTCACTCTGACCCGCCCTCCCCATCTTCTCCCCCATCTCCCCTCCACCTCTCCCCTCCCACCCCCACAGAGCCCATCATCTCCCCTCAGCCTTCTGTGGGAGAGCCCTGCACAGGGAGCGGACGCCTGGAAGACTTCCTGGAGAGCACCACAGGCGCCCCACTGCTGGGCGTGGAGCCTGATGGCGGCCTGACGCTGATCGACGACCTCCACAGCCAAATGCTGCTGAGCACGCCCAGCATCCTGGACCACCCTCCCTCGCCCATGGACACGTCTGACCTGGGCTTCTCCCCCCACCCTACAGGGCTGGACTTTGGCGACCCCAACTTGGACAGCATGGACTGGCTTGATATCTCCATGGTGGGGAGTGGCAGCGGTGGCAGCGGAGGGGGGAGAGGAGGAGGGGGGGGAGCCGGCGATGGGGGGACAAGCCTGGCCCCCCTGGGACCTCACACTCCCCCGAGCGTCTTCTCGACCGATTTTCTGGACAGCACGGACCTGCAGCTGAACTGGGAGTCGTGTCTGTAGCCCGGCGCTCAGATTTACATGCGCTGGCTCACACTGTGTACAGGCTCTGTCTTTATTTCATGCACATACAGAAACCTTTTCTATGCTGTCTCTACCACTGCGGGGGTCACTGGCACATGCAAACACACACATTTACACAGTTTACCCTGTCTTTCACTGGCTGTTACTCAAGACAAGATGAGGTGAAACATGAAAGAAACCTAGAAATTAAATTCAGAGAAAGGACTTGAAATTGGTGGGACTGAAGTGGACTTGTTGAAATTTAATTCTATGGGATCCGCACAGCAGACTGTTCACTTCCTGTGTCCTGACCTGCGTTATAACCAGGTTAAAGTTGACACCCAGGAAACTGTAGGTCACTGTAAATCAACTTGGTAATGGTTTGACAGATCAGAGCTGTCGGTGATGTTTACTCGGGCTTCTCGAGATAGCAGAGTGTGTGTGTCAGTGCCTCCTAAACTTTGCACTTATGCTGAATCTGATTGGTTTAAAGGGGGTTTTAAGGTCAACGGCCGAATCGAAATGCCGTGTTGGTGAGTGAAAGCCATCACGTGTTGCATTGATCAGCTGAGCCGTAGATGGCGTGAAAAGAAAGGCAGCTGTTGTCACCGTGGCAACCTGAACTCCACCCACACTAGTCTAAAAACACAACCATCATTGGTTGGTAGTTGCTATGAAATGAACCATATCAGTGGCAACAGTTTGAATTGAGGCCTCATTGAAGGCTGTGTATTATTGGTAACATTATGGTAGACCACTATGTATTGCTGTATATGGGGTGTATATTATCAATTGTCCATATGACTATTTTTCTTTGCTGGTTGCTTTAGAGTCAAGCTATCCGGCTGGGGAACATAGGGTGAGGGCAGGGCTTCCAAAGTACTTGGACCTTGTCATTTTTTAAAGAAAAAAAGTTAAAAAAATAAACATACTATAAAAACTCAAAAGATGTGTCTGTTTTCCTTCTACATGGTGATGAGCACATAAAAAGAAAGCTCAAAGAGCAACATCTGAGCTAATTAATTACTTCATTATTTATTATTTACTATTATTAAATTATCAGGGATCTGCTCTATGAAGGGTTTAATCCTGGTGATGATGGGAAAGGCCACAAGAGGGCCCCATCGTACAGAAATCAGCTGTCTCATCTCATTTAGGATCTGGGGGGACGCCAACAAGTGGGGTTGCAAATATAAATTTGGCTTCATTGTCTCATTTCTTTTGCAGTGCCAAATACATGATAGATAATCAGTAGTAGGCTAAATAAGTACACTCATTGTTTTTTTGATTATTTACCAGGATTTTATCCTTCATACATACAAGAAACAACCTGCAGGTTTGCATGCAAGCAAATTTAATTAGCATCTTAAGATTAATTCCCTTACCTGACTTGTGCTCCATCAAAATAAAACACACCTGCTTCTACATAGATTGTTCATTTATACTGCACACTATAAATACTCTTCCAAGTAAAAGTACTACATTGAAAATGTTACTTAATAAAAGTTTGAAAGTATATCAGGAAAAATATACTAAGTATAAAAAAGTAAAGGTTCATTTTACAGAAAAATGATCCCTGTGACTGTTTAATTAATTAGATTACTAATTCATTTGTATTATTTGTGCTCTAAGCATAGTTTAGAGTAAAATGTAGTGGAATAAAATTAAAATGACTTACGTAGGAAAGACTCGTACCTCAAATTTGTACTTAGTATAGTACTTGAGTAAATATACATTGAGCAGTACAATCAAACACTGGCTAATCCCTTTACTGTGAGCTGCTCTGAATAGGATTTTCACTGAAATACACACATGGACATTTTAAGTGAGCTAATATGTAGCAGCTGTTGCAATGCACCATAAACACACAAATACTTTAAAGTCAAGTCAGTAAAGCTTGGCTTTCCTTTATATCTGCAGTTAACTGCAGTTAAAACACACTTGAGGAACATTTTTGTCTCCAAAAAATGACTTTAAACTTAAATTCCCCTCAAATTCAGAATGAAATGTGACTGATATTTTCCTTCCACTGACAACTAATATACCTGCAGACAGTTATCTTATTATGTTACCTATAAGACTCTTTCAGAAGAGAATAATATCTTATGGCTGGTTTCCTCACTCTGTGCTGTTGTGTTGCATTATTTTTATCATCTCTTTTTTTTTTACATCTGTATTCGTCAGCTCAGACAGAACTGCAGAGAATAATGTCTGCTGGTTCCTGGTGAGACTTTCACACTTATCCCCCGACTCACAAAATGAAACAGACACACTGGAAATGCATTCACAATACATCAGTTCATGTTAGACAGACCTTAAGGTGAGTGGATCATTTTGTTTTAATAATAATAATAATAATAAAAATAAATAAATATTGTGTTACATAACAGATCTTATTCCCTTTCAAGTTACACTGCCATCCCTTCAGTAAAACTTAAAATGACAAAAGTCCTTTTCTTTTTCTTTTTTTCTTGTTTTCATGACAATGACTGGGAGAACTTAAACTACTTTGACAAATTTACTCATTTCTTGTAAGACTATAGAAGAAAAAAAGGTTTAAGTGACCTAAAACATCGGAGAGTTAGAATCAAACACAAGGGCATCTTTCTAGCACCACCATTTAGCTCCAGCAAAGCCCTGCAGGGGCTCTCAATGAAAAGACTAATTTCCACCCAAAGACCAGAATTAAGGGGAGAAGTGTTAGTAATTAGAGAGCTCTTGTTTTGCACAGTGAGGCTAAAGTGACCCCCTCATCATCTCCTCCCCTTTCTTTTCTGTGAAACACCGGCCTGAATCCAGCTCTAATGCCCCGCTTGCCTCGCTCTCTCCCCTCCCTCCAGTCTTTCAAGTTTCACTCAGCCAGCCCCTCATCATCTCTCAAAGACCCTGATGAGCCCCCAGTAGCTCTCGCCTCTCTCTCTCTCTCTCTCTCACACACACACACACACACTGAATACAACACACACAGATATTCAATGCACAGCACGCAAACATGCAATCAGCGTGGTTCACCCTTACAGATTCACTTCACGCACACACACAGGTCACAGCAGCTCCCCAGTGCTGCATCAGTACCATCTCTTTCTCTCCGCCTCCTTCCCTTCCATACACGGAGCAGATAAAAGTCCCAAGGCCATGCCACTAATTAACTACAGTGAGCTCCAAAGGGCCGCAGCGCCACAAGGGCTAAAGATCTCCTCTGTATTCCACATCCCGCTGACAGGAGCCTGCCACCCTGCAGCCAGCAGACACACATGATTTTTAATCACACGTGCTCAGAAAATCTTTTATCGTCAAAATGTGAAAGCAAAATGCTGCCACCCTTGCTGTGAAATCTAGCTGTTGGTGTCAAAGGGGCATTTTTTATTTTTTTTAATAAGAATAGATCTGACATTTTAGAGTAACATAGATTTTTGTTGATTTTCATCAAGGCCACTTCCCTTAAAGGAACAGTGGGGAGTTTTGGGAAATATGCACATCCCATCCCATTTACTTACTTGCCGAAAGTTAGACAACGGACTCGATACCACTCTCGCATGGTAGGTGCATTAAGTATAACTCAGACCTGGGAAATTATTAGCTTATCTTAGCATGAAACCAACCAGCCTGGCCAACCAGCACCTTTAACGCTCACTAACATGTTTGATGTTGTTTGTTCAATCTGCACACAAACAGAAATGTAAATTATCGAGCCGGAAGGTCTTCTTAATTGTTGACAGCCGGGTGCAGCGACTTCCTCAGGCCTCTGCTGGTTTCCTGCAGCCAACTTCACAGTGTTCACTATTTCAATTTAAAAGAGGCCATCACCACACTTTGAGGCGGTCATTTAATGGAAGTTAAACATCAGTGACAGCTACTCCTGACAGCAGAACACTAACAGTGACTTATATTTGCACTTCAGTATAGTTGAGGTACTTTTCTAGAGTGTAAAAGACAGAAATATCCTGACTCTTAGACCTGCACAAACGGGTCAGATAAAAAAAATGGTGGCGCCTACACATCCCGTAATGCAACTCAATAGCATCTAATTGTTAAAGCCTCTTTCACACTCTGCTGTTTTACACTTTCAGAATATTTCAGAATAAAACAACTTTTCTGATCCAACCACACAAACAGACGCCATCTTTGTTTGTCCTTTGATGACTTTAACATGTCACAAAATTAAAGGCAGGCTACTGATGTGCACATTTGTATCTTGTGCACTGTGGAACTGATCACATCCAGTGCTTTAGTGCTTCCTGTTACCGATTATTAATCAAAAAGTTGCACAAATCCAAACAGGTTTTTGCGCCTGTTTGCTCGACCAAAGCGCTCTGTGTTTCAGGGAGAGCAAATGTTTCTCATCGTGCCTCCGTCTTCTTTTTTTTTGTGTGTGTGTGAAGTTGTGTGATGTGAGAGGAGCAGTCAGGTTTGGGTGGATCCTACTGCGACTGCGGAGCCTTTGATAGCAGAGGATGTGAAGGCTGACATTTGCACGGGCAGGGGGAGACGGAGGGGGGATCGTGGAGGGAGGCGGTGAGGCAAAGAGGGAGGAGGGCGCTGAGAGAATAGCGGGAGTGTTTTGTTCTACACCTGTTTGTTTGAAAGACTAGAGAGTACGTGGGCAAAAGAGACAGAGAGCGAGACGGTGGCAGGGGAGGGCGTGCAAACAGCGCAGACAAAACATGGTGTCTCTGAGCTCAGCGCAGAGTCCTCTGGAAATTATTCAGTAATTACACTCCCTCATTAATTAGGCACATGTGACATCTTGTAGTGTGGATGTGAGGGAGGAGGAATCAATAAACAACTTTAATGCAACATCTTGGCAAAAATTGAAAACTGAGCTTCATAAAGATTTGTGGCGGCGCTACTGGTTTACATTTTTGAAATATATCTGTTTCTTTAGCTGCACTAATCGATATTCTTATATTGCCAGTGTATTAAATTACAATGTGCAGTATGAATGAGAATACAACACATAGTGATTTTTATACTAAAGATGAGTGAACAGAAGAAGAGCAATGACGAGAAGCGAGCCAAAAAGAAAGAATCAGACTGAACAGTTCTGCTGGGAGGAGGTAAACTGAGACATGTTCCAAATTTTCCAGTCCACTCTCTTCTAAATCTTACCAACTAACTTTAAGAGCTCTCCAAAATATCCCACATCCTGCTCGTTTGACACAGAAAGGTTAAAGGTAAAAAGGTTGTTGCCCACGACCAAAGGACTGCTAAGAAAAGATGCAAAATCAGCATTAAGAGTAAAACAGAAAAATTGACGTTGCGAGCTTTATTTTAAATTCCTAATCAAACTCAGCATAAAATAACTGGATTGTGTGGAGGTGGGATCATACAGGCCTCTGGATGGGGCAGCTGCACAGCTCACGGTTGACCAATTATTATGTAATCGAGATCTTTTAACATAACCTTGGGACAGCTAAATTGTGTGAGGGAGTGTTACGCAATACGCCCATGTTGGCCTGGTTAAAGGTTTGTGTTTGTTTTGAACCGGTGAGGAAGGAGGGAGGGAGATGGAGCAGAGAGAAAAATCTTGGTTTACCTGTTTTAAATGTGTCAGGTGAGCAGCAGAGGAGGTGTGTGTGGGTGAAAAGCATGTTTGATGTGAACGGCGAAGCATGAATGTTGAGCCTTCATTAGCATACAAGAGGTGTCAGACATTTTGACATGAACTGTAGCTCGGGCCCACTGGACTTAACTAGTGTCATGAGACGGATACGAGACTTTGACAGACATTTGATCAGTTCCCCCATAAAAGAAGCGCAGAAACATTTAATTTGACTTTGTGTGCTTCTCTGCCGGTCAGTTCATCCCAGTTCATCCCAGTGCTTTAGCTCAACGGCGCGCTGCGTCGGTGTCAGCAATCTGTTACTCGATCAGTGCATAACACTGAATGGACATGATGGGAGCACAACATGAAAGTGGGTTCATCACAATGGAAGCATCAATTAATTGACCAGTTCAGCCCAAATAGCCCAGAGCTCTCAGTTAAATTGGAGGGAAGCATTAGTTCAGGCACTTGATGAGGGCAATCAGACCGATTGTACTGGGAATCAGTTACATTAATTAGAACAGTGGTACTACTTGGACTGTGGATACAGTAACAGTAGAGAATGTCTTCAAGGGATTTTTACGCGTCTTATTTCAGGGAAGTGAGATAATCACGTGTCAATCAAACCGAGCTCTCTGTGGCATCTTCTCGTTTCAGTTTTTCAGTTGAACACACGAGCGGTGGTTGTGCTGTATATTATCTGAGAGGCACTATAACCCGCGCAACAAAATACCATCACGTGTTCACCCCAATTAAAGCCGAAAATAAAGGTTCTAACAAAGCTCACGTGTAGCAGCACTCGACTATTTTTCTTGTTTGTGTGTGTTTGCGTTATTATGGCAGCAGAGACTTCATTCAAAGGATAATTTTGGTTAATGGCAACTGGGGTCTTATTTTTAACACATAGCACACAGTGAGGTGCAGACCAGTGATTTGCTAAAATATTCTGAGAAGATAGTTTCTACTTATGTTTCACTTGATTTCGCTTTTAAATTACTCTATCTACAGATAAAAATGCATGATATCAGGCTAAGAATTTCTAATGATTATGTTGTTGTGAGGAGGACGCCACATTGTGAGAGTGTTTGGGGTCACATAGAGCACCATTCATCAGTCATCATACTGGTGATAATAACGCATTCGCCAAGTCAAATGCTGTGATCCCAGATTACAGCAAAATGAAGTCTAAGAAACTTCTTAAGAAACACTGGCAGTAAGATCATTACTGAGGTTTGAAACAAACCAAAAGGTTAGTCAGACCTCTTTGAAAGAGAAAACAAGAGCAAAATGTAAGATTATAACCCAAACTGAGACAATATAAACATAAAAAGTACTGCAAAGTAAAGAAACATAAATATGAAACTGAATAACATACAATAAATCATATGTAAAAAATATTATATTATAAAAAAATAAGAAATGTACAACATGTGTCTTTTTAAAATAAGAGATCTGTACAGTTTGTGCTGGAACAAGCAAAATATTGACAGAGAAATTTGCACAGACTATTTGCAATGTACAGAGATAATAATCCAAAATGTGCTTTAATGTGACAAATGTGTAGACTGTGTTGTTAATGAAACGCATTAAGTAAAGTTCCTGCAGATGGTCGCAGTTTAAATTGGATTAAAATCACTGGTGATGGATATGCTGATGTGTGCATAGAACTGATTGTTTCTGGATTAGTGGGAGAAAGACGGCTCTTTAAAAAGACACAGTTCTGGGCAAAACAGGATTGGTGGCCTGGGAGTGATGATGGGTAATGGGGATTATCACAATGCAGCCAATGTAATGACATTCAACCTAACATCCCTGAGAGACTTTGGGTGATTAACTGAAAAAAATGAAAGAAAAAAAAATAGAGAGCATTGAGAGGCATAAACGAGACGAGGGGAAGGCGATACAGATGTAGATATAAATAAAAACAAGTGAGTGAGAGCGAGCGAGGGAGAAGACGAGAGCGGAGCCAGAAGAAAAGTGTGGAGCCAGTGGAGGCCCCAGAGAGGAGCTGCAGCGGTGTGCCGCGCTCTGCAGTGTGATTAACTCCTGAGAAAGAAGCCTGCTGGAGGACTTACCGAAATAGCTGCTCCCTATTAAAATCAACTACTGCGACTGCCACTCACCTGGCTGCTGCTTAGCATTGCAAATGTGCACAACAAGACAGCAAATTACAGCGCCTATACAGAAGCATGACGCAAAAAAGTCTGGAAGAGTTTGCGCTCGTGTCCAGTGAGGTAGTGAATGCAGAGGTGTACTATCTTTGATTTACAGGTGTTTTATGTGGAATACAAAGAGCAACCTGTCACTGGATTCATCTCGAGTCATTAGTATCATGGCTAAGAGAAAGAGAGGCCACTTCTGTGCTGCTTCTGACAGCAAGATGATGGAGGCATGAAAACGTCATGAAACCAAAAGAACACTTTATCACTGATCCCCTGTGCTAAGAAAAAGTTTATGGTCTAAAACGGGCTGGTCTCTTGTTATACAGACATGTGGAAAAAAGTTGGCATCGGTTAGGAAGGAGCTGGCTTGTGCATGCAATGGTCATTATTTTGCTTGTAACAGAAACCTACACTGTAACCATTCTCTTTGTTCATATTGGGTGTGAATAAATTCCTTCTTGCCTCTGTTTGTCTTCCCTGATGGTGTTTTCACGCTGTGGAGGGATTTTAACATAAGAGGAGGATTTACGATTGAGAAGAATATGTTTTTGGAGATACCCACTTTATTTTAACTAATGCAGACTTGCTGAAGCCTCATAGTAACTTTGGTTGAACATCACAATACATCTGGTTTTGAACTTTGGATGTTATGAACAGTGATTGCCAAAAAGGTCCAGACAGTAGTACATGAGACAGGAATTCACGAAGTAACCAAGTAATTTACTCAAGTACTGTACTTACGTACAGTTTTAAGGCACTCGTACTTTACTTTCCATTTACTTTATACTTTTACGCAACTACATTTCATAGGCAAATATTGCAATTTTTACTCTACAACATTTAACTAATAACTTCAGTTACTAATTCAATATGGCTGCACCATCACATCAAAGAGAAAACTTTACCACCTCCAACACATACTGCCCCGTCTGTGCTGTCTTAATGCAAAACAACATTTTTCTGCTTTGACGAAGAGAAGCTCTGTGATTGGCTGATGTAATAGGGAGCGTTGACATCTTGACCTTTTTCAGATACAGGTTAGAGGAGTCTCTGGCTGAGTAGAAATCGATGGCCTGACTTCATCAATGGATTTTATGTCTCATGTTATAAGGTTGAGTTGTTCAACTTTTTTCACCTCTGACATTCAAAATGAAACTTTTCTTCATCCATCTGGGGGAAACCTAGCAACTCAAGCAGAGTCCAATATAGAAAACTAAACAAAAAAGAAGGAAGGATTATGTACAAAATATAAAGTGCTGGAACATATTGCTGTGTGACTCCAGATTGTGTGATCCACTGTGGTTACATAAGCTGAGAAATGTAAGATAAACCAAACCGTGTTCCCTTCTAGGAACCTGTCCACTCAGTGATCAGGTCATCCATCAGTCAATGAGCTGACTGGGTCATTCTGTACTCATACGAACAGCTGTATTCTGTCCTTGTTGATCCATCCATTATCTATCCATCTTTGTATCCATTTGTCAACCTGGTCATCCATCTATCCATCCATATATCTCTTTATCTGCCCCCTCATCTGTCTCACACATACACACAAACATACCAGAGACCATCAGGTCAGTAACATCACTTTGTCACTATATGTGTGTGTACATGTGTACTCTATATTTGTGAGTGCTAACAATGTGTATTTTCTGCAGAACTGTAACGTAGCTGTAATAGAGTTAATATCCAACTTTCCCAATAGACCTCTAGCAGCCCCACGGACGAGTTCTCTGAGCCCACTTAAATGTGCTTTTATTCTTTATAAGGCTTCTAAAACTACTCAGATGAAAATGGAACAACTGGCATGTAATAATATATTATGTTAACACCACTGGATCACCTCCAAGATGTTTCGCCACGATAACAGCATGGCTCGAGGGATGGCTGTGTGGCAGACTGAAACATCAAATTATTGGATGAATTGTTTTACAGAAAGTCATTATACCATATAACCATCATTATACCTGCTTCAGCATGTTAGCCAACTAGTGAGTAGTGGTAAGGAGTCACAGCAGTTTGGGTTAAGGATGCAATCTAAACAGGCATGACTTTGTTCCCGTTTGACTACACAGTGCAGGTGTACATGAGGACTTGATATGTAGATTTATGGAGATGCAGTAGATTTATGTGTAGTGCTATGTGCTGGTCATTGTGATTGTGGCCTTATAGGACAGAATTATATTCAGTACTTGTTCAAACTAGCAGGTAGCATTATGATATTAATTTATTTTTACTCTTGTTCTGATTTGTTTTATCTCAAATCCCGGTTATGTTATTAGATGAAGATTGCATAATTGAAATGATGGGCTAATGTATTAAAAATGACTGAAAATGCATGGAGCACCTTTAAAGTTACAGGTTCATCATTAAGTTTAAAGATATGTTAAAGCTGACTTTGACTTTTTCATGGAAAAAGCAGGACATGGGTGTGAAAGCTGTGAGAGTGGGGAGGCACAAAGGCCGCAGGGAAATGAGATTCATTACAATTCTCTCAAGAAATGATGCCAGTAATGGACGAGGCAGCGTCAGGGCTGATTTGTATCTGTTGAGGAGAGTCGGGGCCGGAGAGAGGCCCTTCAAATTACTAATCAAAGCCAGCCAAGAAGACTGACAGCTATTCTCACTGGGTGTCTGCACAGAGCTCATTCACTTCTATAAGTCACTGTGTGTGGAGTTGTAATAGGCCCAAATGAAGCTGGATATTTGCATCTCCTTTGATTTGGTAAAGGTCACTGCTGACAGGGAGGTCCAGGGGGGACAGTGCAGAAAGACACACACATGCACACACACACGTTACCCTGATTGGAGACAATACTGTTTTCCCTGTCTGGTGCCTAAATCATCCAAACTGAGATGCTTAATTTCTTTCTTATTCTTTTATACTCCTTGCACCTTTTACTTTCCAAATAGCACACTGTAATAGTGTGTGTGTCAGCGTACATTGTGGGTGGTATCTGTGCTTTGATTCAGGCCCTCTGGGCTCTGCTGCCCTCTTTGACTTTGCTTTTCTAATTGGCTGACTGAATGCAGCCAAACAGTCAGAGGAACATCACTAATCATTCACCTAACTGACTCTAATAACTGCTCTCTGTCACCCGGTCCACAATAAACCCATAACTATGTTTTTTTTTTTTTTTTTTTTTTACAAGGAACACAGGGGGCACAGGAATCACCATCTTGGAAAGCCTACTACATCAACCGAATTTTCTGGTGACAAATTTGTTTAAAAATAAAATGTCATCAAGTATTGTGGAAATCCTAAGGCAGTCATTGAACAGTTTTGTGTCCCTTGTGTTCTTTATATGCTGAGAGCCTCAATATTCAGCTGGACTGGGTCTCCACAAACCCCAGTCTTGTGACTCAAACGTTCACATATTCACACTATGCTTCTCTAAAAATAAGGGTCTGAGCTCATCCCTGTCTTTGTAAACAGGATACAGTTTATACGCACCAGCCTTTACTTCAGCAGTAGGGTAAATGCACTCAGAAAAACAATCAATGACTCAGTCGTGTTATTCTGCTTATTCTGGCCTGTATTAATCAACAGCTGGTCAGCTGGTTAAGTGACAGACACACAAGCCAGTCAGTGATCAATATGGAGCTGGGTAGCAACACATCAGTAAACTTTACGCTGGGATGTCTCATTAAAAGACTTTTAATGGCTGGCTTTTAAAACCTTTCACCACTGACTGATGACAGTAAAGCTCATATGTATAAATACTGTGAATGTGATGATTTCCTTTGTTGCACTTTGTTATTAAAACTAGTGTGACTTTACATTACTTATGTTGCCTATGTTATTCAGCTCTAAAAATATGATTCATGTGCAACAAATACAAGAGCTGAGAATCATGCAACCACCTTTTGGTGCATAATGACCAAGAAGCAATGTGTCACCTCAAGTTCCCTTATTAAAGCAGCAGCCGACGTATGACCTTATGTGTACTGTGCTGTGTTAATGCATGAGGGAACAGACAGCGACAGAGGGAGAGAATTAAATTATTCTCCAGGCAAACAAAATGGAGTCGGCGCCAGCACTTCCCAACGTCACATTTCATATCAACAAATCAAAGCCCACCACCCCAAGGAGAGCTGTGAAGTCAGCAACATTTACTCTGGTCAAAACACGCAGAGCGCTAAATGTCTCTGACTCTAAACATCGTGTCAGTCTGTCAGATTCTCTGCTGTGTTGTTGTGTGGATGTAGCATCAACCCGGTTCAGTCCTGCAGCATCGGAAACATCAGACTCATTCATTAGCTTTGTGCTGTGAACTTAAAATATGGGCTGACAAGGGTGAACACGCACACACACGTACCAAACACACGTATACATACACACATAGGCTGTATGTGCAGATAAGAGATGAAGGATTGACAGCTGACACCTCGAAATCAAGCATTTACTGTATGCTAATGCATGAGAGATAAGAGAATAAACCTCATGCACACAAACATCACCATGATGCCGCATCATCACAACGGCGCAAGTCATATTTCTTCATTTACTGCCAAGCTCGTTCTGTTTAATGCCAGCACACACACAGGCACCGCTGTGCAAACATGATGCAAGGATGACAGGGTGTACACTCACACACCCACCCCCTCACAAGGTGATTTTAATTTGTAATTACCTTTTCCAGCTCCCTGGAGTATGAACTCTTTACATTAGAATGTGGTCCAAGGAGACCTGAACAAATGAGTGAGCACACACTGTCACACACACACACTATACTCTAAGAAAAACAGACTCCAGTGTGCACTCGTGACCATATAAATGCAGATAAAGCATTGCCTGAATTAACATTTGTAATTGGTATTCATTAAAAGGCCCTTGCATGAGTAAAGGCTTTATTAGAGTGAGTCCGTCAGAATGTAAACGCTGGAGTCGTGGTTTTACTGAGCAGTGAAATAAACCCTCTGGCAACTGGTTGCTTGCTTCTTTCTTATTACGCACAATATTCAACATATCTTACAACATATAAGACAGCTTCCATGTTTGACATTCTAACCCTGTCTGAACTTCAGGTGACCACAGATGGTAGAACGAATGGAGCAAAAAAATCACTTATAAATATTGTGGCTTTAACAAGAGTATTACCAGAGTGTCCACATACCATCTCCACTTTTCGTTGATTGAACCCCACCACTCAGTAAACTCATGTAGATCCATCACCGGGGACAGTCACGCACACCCTCTGCTCAGTTCCTGAATGCATCAGTTCACGCACACACAGGCCCGAATGCACAGTTCATGACAGTACTCTCTATAAGCAGAGATCAATGGATGTGATGTTTGTGATCCATCAGCTTCCTGTTTGAAGTGTGCAATCAGTCTGTTTGTCCTGGAGGTGCTGACCTTATAATTGCCTGACCCAAATCCCTGGGGGGGCGGTTACAGTATGTTACATGATCT
The DNA here is from genome assembly GCA_023238725.1 of Scortum barcoo. Lineage (NCBI taxonomy): Eukaryota > Metazoa > Chordata > Actinopteri > Centrarchiformes > Terapontidae > Scortum > Scortum barcoo. The sequence goes on from CM041542.1 coordinate 18,026,986, forward strand.
TAACATCTACATCTACCAAAAATGACCATATATAGTGCTGTGGAGTTTTCCAAAGTATTTTATTTCACTGTTGCGGAGCCAAAGTGCAGCGGACTTGTTAAAAATAGGACTTTTATGATAAATGCACATAACATAGCATTTATTGGCCTCGTAGATCAATTTATGGTGCACGGCGCTGGCTAACTCTCTACATGACCTCTGATCTTTATGCTGAGTTCATGCACACGCATTGATTCACCTGTAAATGTCGGGATGCTCAGTCATCACTCATGCAATGACAGGGAAATGCCATGAACAACGACTGCCTCAGACGGTGACAGAGAGACACCCTCACACACTTTGGTCTGACCTGTAGCTGTAACCGAAGCTCTCTGAGCCTTTGTTATGTGCAGACAAATACATTAACCCGTGTGACGCACTACTGGTATCCTTGGCAACTCTTATCTCCCGTTTCAACAGAGTGTTAATAAATAATCATTTTTAATTCAGAACCAGCTCATAAGATAACCAAATTATGTTAAGTTCATCTGCCTGTGTGTGCATTACTTCAAACTGAACGTCTCCTACATTCGTTTCCATAATTTTTTCTGATCGATTTAAAAGAAACTGTTTTTGGGGAACATTTTAATTAGTTCAGTTTTACAATTCAATTCAAAGACTGTGCAAATGTATAGTGAGTTTTTATACCCCTTAACAGAATTATTATAGAGTCAAAGGGAAATCAAACTAATTGAACAGATTGAAATCTCGATGTTGCTACATGGAAACATCAGGAGTCACAAAACGTATTGAAGTTAAATCTGAGGGGGTTCATGGGTGCTCAAATCAAATTAAATTTTATGGCAATTAATCCAATAGTTGTTGAGATATTTCCAACTAGACCAAAATGGTGCACTGACCAACTAACACTGCCACGAACTGAGCTGAAAAATAAATACCTATTAAAGTGATATATACATGATATATTCAAACTCTATTTTAAAACGTTTGAACAGCCGAACAAAAGAATATGTCCCTTCACATTTTTGTGACAAAATTCTGCAGAATAGGATTCCACAAACAAATCACAGGAGGTAATGTTTTGACTTTTCATAATGTAACCCTGCAGAGCAAGTTTATCTACCGATTGTAAAAGTTGAAAGGTCATTCCTGCCATCCCACCTCCTCCCTTTTTATTTCCCCAGGTCCCCCGAGAAGAGCAGCATCAAAGCCTCGCCTGGATCAACTCATTAAGGGGCTTCCCTCTGATCACAGCCCTGCACGCCTCTTCAGCTTCAAGTGGAGTACTCACTCTCTCATGCACACACGCTGAAAAGGCTCTCTGACACACACATTCACATTCCACGGAGACGACCCGGCATTCAACAGCGCCAATTTAGAACCGCCAACTTTTAGCAAATGTAAGACACATCCACTGAAAATGCTTTTTGATAAAAGTCAATGAAATCTTCTCTCTTCCTGCTGCACTTTTTTTTCTGCACAGCTCTCATATCTGACTCAATAAAGTGTGTAAATGACTGTAATTATCATCTCATTGATCATCATTGATCTGTATGGCTAAATGGATTTGAGATTAGAGTTACTTTCTTGACCTTGGGAAACAGTATAGTTGGAAATAAAAAAACATATTTTTCTAGCCTTTTCTGGAGCGATACAGTGACAACTCCATGATACTCCATGGTGTATAGGATGCTAAAAGCTATTAAATGGACCTTTTACTATACTCTTTTTGTTGGACCCAGTTCCTCTCAGTCTGCCTTGTCTATTTTTGCTTCAGCTAGTGATTTACAATAACTCCCAGGACAGGACTGCCTGTTGTTTTTTACGTCCCATTAGTACGACGGCCTAATAGTCCAAAAAACGGCCCACTGGTTGGCCCATCTGTCTGGTAGTTCCTTAGGTGTTTACGATTAACATCAGGCAGAGTTTGTATTTTTGCTGAAATGGGCTGTTGGAGCAGTGGGGATTTGTTTTTGGTATAATGGGCTGTTGGACCAGTGGGCCATTTTTTGTACTATTGGGCCATCGGACTAATGGGATACCAGAGCAATGGCAAGGCACCCTCCCATGATGCCTTTGGTAACTGATATCCTTTATTTTTGGTGGGAATATACTAATAAAAGATGTAAGTGGTGTAAGCATAAGAAGAGCAAAAGAAGGAGCTTTTCTATCAGCCTAAGGTTGCTTCCGATCACTCTCACTGGCTGGAAATATTGGGATGCTCCACCGTCTCTGTTGGTCAACGAATGAGAAAGACGTTTAACATAAAAAGAACCACAAAGGATGCCACCAGTAGCTGATGGGAATGTGTTTTAATATTAAGATTTCCACATGTACACTTACCAGTGGAAGCACACAAAGACAAAATATGAATATTCATAGATGCTGTGAAGCCATCAAATGAAATATTCAACACTATCGGGATATTGGAAGTGTCTCCTAATGAAGGGGGCAACATTGCTCCGGTAAATCAGAGACCTGCAGGCGCTTTGTGAATCTAGTTCAAGATGAACATTAATTCAACAGGATTATTTAGAATTCATGTGGTGACAACAGCCCCTCTGCATTTAGACCATACCAGCACACACACACACACACAAACACACACACACGTCATTTTCGCTTTTCCTGTTTCTATTAAATGCGACACAAAAACACACCACGCTCTCTCATTTAGACACCTTGACCTCTATTTTCCTGAAGGTGCTAAGCTGGTAAAAACAGGAATGCAAAACCGACATTTTCATTGGAAGCAGCTTATCTTTGTTGCAGTCACTATTTCAGGTAAAAAGGGCAATTTGTGCAAGTAAAGTATTAACATTGACAGAGCTATTGTACACTACCACAAATCAAGATGGTGCACGCAAAACATATAGTAAATGAATGGAAGTCCGAGCATCTGCTCTATTGCAGACACTTTTTCAGTCACACACTCAGTTATCTATCAGCACACCTAACGTGATAGAGGACGACGCACTTTTACACACCCGCAGGGTGCAAAATTCAAGAATACCATGAGCCATCCATCCATCCATTTTCATCCGCTTGGTCCGGGACCGGGTCGCGGAGGCAGCAGTCTGAGCAGAGATGCCCAGACTTCCCTCACCCCAGACACTTCCTCCAGCTCTTCCGGGGGATCCCCGAGGCGTTCCCAGGCCAGCCGAGAGACATAGTCTCTCCAGCGTGTCCTGGGTCTTCCACGGGGCCTTCTCCCGGTGGGACACGCCTGGAACACCTCCCTAGGGAGGCGTCCAGGGGGCATCCGAAATAGATGCCCAAGCCACCTCAGCTGACTCCTCTCGATGTGGAAGGAGCAGCGGCTCTACTCCGAGCTCCTCCCGAGTGACTGAGCTTCTCACCCTATCTCTAAGGGAGCGCCCAGCCACCCTGCGGAGGAAACTCATTTCGGCCGCTTGTATCCGCTGATCTTGTCCTTTCGGTCATTACCCAAAGTTCATGACCATAGGTGAGGGTGGGAACGTAGATTGACCGGTAAATCGAGAGCTTCGACTTTCAGCTCCTTCTTCACCACGACGGGTCCGGTACACCGACCGCATAACTGCGGACGCTGCACCAATCCGCCTGTCAATCTCTCACGCTCCATCTTTCCCTCACTTGTGAACAAGACCCCGAGATACTTGAACTCCTCCACTTGAGGCAGGACCTCTCCACCCACCCGGAGAGGGCACGCCACCCTTTTCCGGTCGAGAACCATGGCCTCGGATTTGGAGGTGCTGATTCTCATCCCAGCCGCTTCACACTCGGCTGCAAACCGCTCCAGCACATGCTGAAGGTCCTGGCTTGAAGAAGCCAACAGGACAACATCATCTGCAAAAAGCAGAGATGAAATCCTCCTGTGGTTCCCAAACCGGACTCCCTCCGGCCCCTGGCTACGCCTAGAAATCCTGTCCATAAAGATTATGAACAGGACCGGTGACAAAGGGCAGCCCTGCCGGAGTCCAACATGTACTGGAAACAGGTCTGACTTACTGCCGGCAATGCAATGCGAACCAAGCTCCTGCTCAGTCGGTCGTCATACAGAGACCGAACAGCCCTTAGCAAAGGCCCCCGGACCCCATACTCTCGGAGCACTCCCCACAGAATACCACGAGGGACACGGTCGAATGCCTTCTCCAGATCCACAAAGCACATGTGGACTGGTTGGGCAAACTCCCATAAACCCTCCAAGCACCCTGTGGAGGGTATAGAGCTGGTCCACTGTTCCACGACCAGGACGAAAACCGCATTGTTCCTCCTGAATCCAAGGGTCGACTATAGGCCGAATTCTCCTCTCCAGTACCCTGGCGTAGACCTTCCCGGGAGGCTGAGAAGTGTGATCCCTCTGTAGTTGGAACACACTCTCCGGTCCCCCTTTTTTTAAAAAGAGGGACCACCACCCCAGTTTGCCACTCCAGAGGTACTGTCCCCAACCTCCATGCAATGTTGCAGAGGCGTGTCAGCCAAGACAGCCCCACAACATCCAGAGACTTGAGGTACTCAGGGCGGATCTCATCCACCCCCGGCGCCTTGCCACCAAGGAGCTTACTGAACTACCTCAGTGACTTCGGCTTTCGGGTGATGGACGAGTCCACCTCAGAGTCCCCAGCCCTGCTTCCTCACTGGAAGGCAAGTCGGTGGGATTGAGGAGATCCTCGAAGTATTTCTTCCACTCGTCCGACTCGTGAATGTCCTCAGTTGAGGTCAACAGCTCCCCACCTGCACTGTAAACAGTGTTGGCAGAGTACTGCTTCCCCCTTCTGAGGCGCTTGGACGGTTTGCCAGAATCTCTTCGAGGCCGACCGATAGTCCTCCTCCATGGCCTCACCGAACTCCTCCCAGACCCGAGTTTTTAGTTTTTGCCTCCAGGACCGCCTGCTGGCTGCGCTTGCCTTGGCCTGCCGGTACCTGTCAACTCGCGTCAGGAGTCCCACAGGCCAACATGGTCCGATAGGACTCCTTCTTCAGCCTGACGGCATCCCTTACTTCCGGTGTCCACCACCGGGTTCGGGGATTGCCACCACGACAGGCACCAGAGACCTTGCGTCCCACAACTTCGAACTGCCGCGTCGACAATGGAGGCAGAGAACATGGTCCACTCGGACTCAATGTCCCCAGCCTCCCTCGGAATCTGTGAGAAGCTCTTCCGGAGGTGGGAGTTGAAGACCTCCCTGACAGAGGGCTCGGCCAGACGTTCCCAACAGACCCTCACAATACGTTTGGGTCTGCCAGGTCTGTCCAACTTCCTCCTCTGCCAGCGGATCCAACTCACCACCAGGTGGTGATCGGTTGACAGCTCAGCCCTTCTCTTTACCCGAGTGTCCAAGACATACGGCCGGAGATCAGATGAAACGACAACAAAGTCGATCATCGACCTCCGGCCTAGGGCATGTCCTGGTGCCACGTGCACTGATGGACACCCTTATGCTTGAACATGGTGTTCGTTATGGACAAACTGTGACTAGCACAGAAGTCCAATAACAGAACACCACTCAGCCGGTCAGGGTTCAGATCTGGGAGGCCTGTTCCTCCCGATCACGCCCCTCCAGGTATCACTGTCGCTACCCACATGAGCGTTGAAGTCCCCCAGTAGAACAATGGAGTCCCCAGCCGGAGCACTATCAAGTACCCTCCTCCCAGGGACTCCAAGAAGGCAAGGCAGGGCTGGTACTCTGTACTGCTGTTCGGCCCGTAGGCACAAACAACAGCAAGAGACCTATCCCCAACCCGAAGGCGCAGGGAAGCGACCCTCGCTCGTTCACCACCGGGGTGAACTCCAACACGTGGCGGCTGAGCTGGGGAGCTATAAGCAAGCCCACACCAGCCACGCCATTGCCCCTGGGCAACTCCAGAGTAGTGGAGGGTCCAGCCCCTCTCAAGGAGCTTGGGTTCCAGAGAGCCCAAGCTATGCGTGGAGGTGAGCCCGACTATCTCTAGCCGGTACCTCTCTCAACCTCCCGCACGAGCTCAGGCTCCTTCCCCCCCAGCGAGGTGACATTCCATGTCCCTATTGCCAGAGTTTTGGTCCAGGGATTGGGTCGTCGAGGCCCCCCGCCACGACTGCTACCCAAACCACATTGCACCGGCCCCTCATGGACCTTCCTGCGGGTGGTGAGCCTACTGGAAGGCGGGCCCACGTACGCGTCGCCATTTCGGGCTGAGCCCGGCCGGGTCCCGTGGGCAAAGACCCGGCCACCAGGCACTCGCCTGCGAGCCCCAACCCCAGGCCTGGCTCCAGGGTGGGGCCCCTGTAACGCCAATCCGGCGCGACGTAACGGTCCTTGATATTCTTCTTTTCATGATGGGCTTGTGAACCGCTTTCTTAGTCTGGCCTGTCACCTAGGACCTGTTTGCCATGGGAGACCCTACCAGGGGCGTAATGCCCCCGACAACATAGCTCCTCCTAGGAGATCATTCGGGCACACAAACCCCTCCACCACTGTAAGGTGGCGGTTCAAGGAGGGGAAGAATACCGAGCAATGGATATAAATATGCACACTTTCAAATATTGCTTTAACAGGACATGTAACTATCCAAACTTACAGTAGGACTTTACCCAGAGAGACATTGTGATTTCTCTGTAATAATAACTGATTATAAGTTATTCTTCATTATTATTCTAGTTATTCTTCATTCATTAAAGGGGCACATGTGAATTTCAGTCACTACTCAGCTTGTTAAATAACTGTTGCATAATATGGTCTGCGCCTCTAAAGGAAACTTTCCAAAGCCTGAGAAAATAATTATCTTGGATTTGGCTTCAGACCACATTTATAACCAGCATTGTCAACTGGAGGGGTGGAGTGCTTTGGTTTTGACAAGTCGCTCAAAAGTCCCCCAACTTAACGGAAGCACAAGGAGAACAATCACATTAGGTTTGCACGGTAGCATGCTAACGTTTGCTAATGAGCACTAAACACAAAGCACCACTGAGGCTGATGGATGTGTTTGGCAGGCCTTTCAAATCAAATCAAATAATGTTTTTTAATTTTTTGTTTCATGGCAATCCATCTGATAGTGCTGAGGTATTTCAGTCTGGACCAAAGAGGTGGAATCATTAGAGTCATGCTCCTAAGTGTTAATAAATATGTGATGCTGATGAATAAATCAGGCATGAGATACAGTGAACATTGTACTTCCATTCTCTATACTTGCATGCAGTCTGTGACAAGTATTTGTCTGATTGATCCAAAAGGTCGAGGACCTTTCAGACATTACAGATAGGAAAGAAATTTGAGTTTTTCTCAAAATTGTGCAGCTACAGAAATTCTGATTGGCTGGAAAAATGTTTTTTAACCTGCCTGTGAAGCACTTTTATACCTTGTGTGTTGTAGTGCTATATAAATAAAATGTATTAATAATAATAATTATTATTATTATTATTATTATTATTATTATTATGCTGGAGATCCTCACACAGCTTCAGCAACTGAACACACAGTCAAAGTTACCAGTCCTGATGAACACACACAGTCGCGCTGTAATATATAACTAAATTAGCTAGAATTATTATTTCAAAGTCATGCATGTGTAATATAACAGTGTAAGGACATATACAAAGGACTATACCGCTGTCAACTAGAGCTAGCTAGAGATGGTTTCCAATTAATGCTCGCTGCTCAATCTTACATAACATACATCTGTGTGGTGATGCTGTATGCACACTCTGCATTTCAGACTCTTATCAGCATCAGATGGTGAAAAAAATAAATCCTGCCAGTGAAGAAATAAATAAGTTCTTTCATTTCATTTGCTCTTCATCACTGCTGCCCCCATGTCAACCATGTCTCCCTACTTTCTCATCATCTCCCCCTTTTACTCCTCCATCCTGTACCTGTCGCCTCCACACCCTCATCCCCCGAACTCTCACTCTTTTCGTGTCTCCCTCCCACTTCTTCCTCTAAACCCATCTCTCTCTCTCTCTCTCTCTCTTGGTGACTCTCATCTTTGGCTCTCACCCAATCGTTTCTCCTCCACTGTTCCACCTCTCCCTCCCCCACTTCCTCCTTTTCTTTCCTCCTTTCTTTCTTTTCTCACCGGCCTCCTCCCCACTGCCCTACATTTACTCTCCTCCTTTCACTCTCCCTTTTACACTCGCCCTCTCTCTCTCTCTGTCTCTGTCTCTCTCTCTCTCTCTCTCACTGATATCCAGCACGCAATGGAAGCAAAATCAGAGGAAAGTGGAGGAAGCGTTGAGTTTGCTCCGGAATGACAAGACATAAAGGAGGGGATTTTGGGAGAGGCGATTAGTGGGAAGCAAAACAAAAAGCCCCTTGTCAATCTGGCTTATAATTCCATTAAAAATTGTACATGTGGTAGTTTACTTTGAGAGAAGCTCTTATAATTGGCCTCAGCAGTGGCATCTGTGTGTGTGTGTAAAAGTGCGTGTTTGGTAAAGGAAAATACAGTTTGTGTTTATATGCACTTCTGTCCATTTTTTGCACGTGCACTGATTTTTGTCTGCGTCACTTTGGTGTCTGTGTGTGAGTGTATCCATGGGCTGCGGTCTTCAGTAGTGTGTGCCAGTCTCCTGGTTTTTGGCATCTTCTGCGCAGGTTGGGATTTAAACAAAAGACGAGGCAAAGCTGGAGTTGGACCCGGCTGACTCCTGAATCTTTCTGATGCAAACAGACATTCTTTCTGTCAAACACACACACACACACACACACATTTGCAAACAAGTGTGTTATCTATGCACAAGGCATGAGGACTGGGCAAGTGGGAAACAAAGTGGGAGATGAGGGATTGGGAGAAGGGGGAGAAAAGGAGGAAGGGGGTGGGGTGTTGTGTCAGGATGTTTTGTGTGTGTGTGTGTGTGTGTGTGGTGATGAGGGGAGATGGAGGAAAAGCAAGAGACAGACGGGAACGGGGAGGGCAATAAGTAGATGATGAGCAGGAGTGACCGCAGCAGATGTTGACTGTCCTCCGTCTGCCACGCAAACACATTCGACATATAGTGACACACATACACACATGCACACACACACACACACACACACACAAATAGGGATGAAAACAGCAAAAGAGATTAAAAAAAGAGATAAAAAATTACTCTAATCATTCAATTACAGTTCACGTTTCTTTCTTTTTTTCTTCCCTCCCGTCTCTCTCCTCCCTGTTCTCTCCTCCTGGGCTTTTTTCCTCTGGGGATGATGGGAGATGCAGCTGGATATAACCCCCCCTCCCCACAACACACACACACTCTCTCCTCTCTCTTCTCTCTCCTCTCTCCCTCTCTCTGTCTATCTGGCGCTGAGGAGAGGTAAACAGGGGAGGAGATCTCATTTGGTTCCTGAACTGTTGCAGCGCTCAATGCAGCCACACACTCACACTCACACACTCACACACTCTCTCTCTCATTCAGTTTCTCTCTGTCACACACATACTCACACAGCACACAGGGGTTTTGGCAGCAGGACAACCTAACAGTGCTGGACAGTCTGGACTCACACCTGCGAGCACAAACTGAGCAGCGCTGAAAAGAAGAAGGGAAGAAGAAGAAGAAGAAAAAGGGGCGAGAAGGATAAGAGGAGCGTGTCGTTTTGTGTTAGGTGAATCCCCCGGATCGAGCCCCCAGCCGACAATGGAGAACACATGAGTTAGACACAGAGATATGAGGGGATACTCGGGAGAAAGATGCTGCTGAGTAAAGTTTGTGGATGTTTCTAGAGGGAATTTTTAGCCCTTTAAACTTCGGACAAAGAATCGCAGCGGGGGGTCGACTGTGTGCAGATTGCAAAGAGAAAAAGGTGAGAGTGCTTTCAGTGATTTTTCACACAAAAGAGTTTTGTTGTTGTTTGTTTTTGGGACTTCACTGCACTATGTCAGAAGAAAGGAAATTTATGATATATCTCTCATTTTGAAGGTAAGAACATGTTGTTCTATTTTTGAGGTTTATGGTGTATTATTTTTTTTTGTTTTTAATGCATCAAAAGTCTTAAAGAGCAAACAATCCATTTACAATCATTTTTCAGTGGAATAGCTGATTCTCACTACATCGTTTGCCTTGAGTTGCTCTGTGTAAACCTAAACAGTTGGGTAATGATCAAGTGTCACAGTCCACAGTAGTGATTCTGACTGACCTGTTTAAAACGTCCTCCACCCTCTTTTCATTATTGATTTCGATAAACATTTAAGATCAATAGATACATCATGTGTTTAATCATTCTGACTAAAATCCATTTTTTACAGAAACATGCCACAAATCTATTTTTGATTGTTAGTGTGTTCTCACATGTAGCAGCTTTGCATCTTCAGTACTCAAATTAACTAATATTGTTGACATATCATGATGAAATGAGTTTGAAACTAAATGAATGCATCTGAAAGTCTATTTTCCTTTCTAAGCCTGCAGGAGGGACGTTGGATAGATTGGCTCTCCCAGCAGCATGGCGGCCACCAACCACTCTTCCTGCCACCTTTTCCTCTTCTTTCTCCTCTCCTTCCTTTCAATTAAACCCGCCCTCACCCAGGACCCATCTCTCACCACAGTGGCGGTAACCGAGGGTGACCCGTTCATCGTCCCCACCACGCTGGCCAACCAGACGACTTCCAGCCTGGTGGAGACCACTCAGAACACTCCTCCAGAGACAGGGCTGTCCACCCCCACCAGCGGCGGCGACGCGGATGACGAAGACGTCCCTCCCGTTGGTGGGACACGTTGCCAGGGTTACTATGACGTGATGGGCCAATGGGACCCACCGTTCAACTGCAACGCGGGCGTCTTTCTGTACTGCTGTGGTACCTGCTTCTACCGCTTCTGTTGCCAGTTCCGTCAGCAGCGGCTGGACCAGAGAATCTGCTCCAACTATGATACACCCATCTGGGCCAACACCGGCAAGCCTGTGGCCACCATCACCGAGGGCCAGGATGACCAGGACCGGGACCGTACACACCTCATCGTCTACATCATCTGCGGCGTGGTGGCGATCATGGTGCTGGTGGGCATCTTCACCAAACTGGGCCTGGAGAAGAGCCGTGGAGGGAGTGGTGGAGGAGGAGGAGCGGGGACGGCACACTCTGACCTCAACTCCAGGTGAGGAGCATGACGGTGTGTGTGTGTCTGTCTGTGGACGAGGTTTGTATGTCAGTATTGTTTCATATAGTGAATAGATTTAAGCATAGAGGTAGACAGAAGTGTGTGTGTGTGTGCCTGCGTGTGCTTGTGAATGCATGTGTGTGTGTTTGTGTGTTTGCATGTGTTTTCTGATGCACTGCAGGGATGTTGGAAAGTTGGAAATTCTGACCTCACCCCAGCAGAAAGAACAAAAAAGAGAGAGAAAATGCTCTGAATAAAGAGTAGAATATTCTCAAGAGGCATTTTTATGTTTCATCAACATGTTAGCTTGGAATTTACAACTTCCAACTCTGACTTAGCGTTTGTAGGCTTACTAATATGTGTGTATGTTTGTTTGCATGCATACACATTTTTCTAACAACACGTTACCAAGTTTGACAAGTTCATCCCAACCTCACTAAATCTGTTTGGAGCAAAAGCTGATCACTTTGATCTGGAGGTGAAACTGGAATATCTGTCTAATTTAATTCTGACGTTTACATGTATTTGGACAAATGGAACTAAGCAGAGAGTTAAAGAGAGAGAGAGAGGACTGAATAACTGTGAGAAAAAGTTGTCAAGTTCCTCTTAACAATGGCATTTTAAGATAAGTGTGTAAAGCGTTGTGCTTTTTGAGTAATTCTCACTGATGAGGTGTGTATGAATGTTGTGAACGAGACCATGAGGCTCACATGTCTATACGCTCCACATATTTTACACCCTTATTTTGCTTTTTCTTATAGTTTTTTTATGTTTCTAATTTGGCATCTTTCTTTGTTTTCATTTCTTTCTTTCTCCTTTTTCCATTTCATTTTATTTTTCATGTGCTTTTGTATCTCATCCCTTTTGTACCATTTGCTTTGCTTGTAAGCATGACTTATATTTGAAATAAACAAAAAAATGACAAAAGAATGATCGACCAAACAATTTTTGTTGCCATTGTAACATCCAATGACGACGTAATCCTTCTCTCTCTCCTGATCCACATGCCAGCATGCACACACATGTAAACACACGCTCACGCTGCAGTCGGGTTCAATACATGGTCCAGGGTTCAATCTGTTCGCCTCAGGAAATCATTAAGGCAAACAGCGAACAGCATGGGCTCAAATCTCCCTGCTTTCATCCCAAACTATCTAAACCTTGCTGGCTGCCTTTCCTCATTCTCTTTCCTATCTCGAGCTAATTCCTCTTATCTCTCCCAGCGTCTTGTTTTTGATCTTGTTTTTTTTCCCGCAAATCTTCATTTCATCACGCGCCATTTGTTCCTCTCATTCTGGGCTTTTTTGTCACTAATCACAATGTTCACGTTACTCAAAGTCCCTCCTCCTCCAGCTATCATCCAGCCCTTCCTGCTGCCTCCCTCTTTCTTTTCATCCCCTTTTCTCTCTCATCCTCCAAGAGCCCAGAGAGATCTGGGGGCAGGGGCCACTTTCAGCCTCACATCTTTCTTCCATCCTTTCTCTTCTGTCAGTATCCCACTTTACTTGTCTCTCTCCCTCTCCTCCCTCACTTACTTTATGTAGTTTTTTGCATTTTAATTGAAAGCGGACATGCAGACCGCCGCACTCTCCTCACCACACCTCCATCGACCAGCACGTGCTCCGCGTGTGCGTCTCCCATTAACCTGAGCCGCGAAAACTCATTCGCCGGATAACACACAGCCAGGATTAATATTTCCTGCAGGGTAGCACCTCACTGAAATAGAAACACTCCCACTGCATAAACACCCTCCCTCTGAGAGCCCATCTCAACAGATTACCGCTCCTCCTCACGATTAAACAAATTTCACCAAGATTACAGCTTTACCGTTTCTGGACTGCTCTGCCTGCACACTCATTTAGTTATTAGCCTGCTGACATAAATCCCTGGTCCAGAAGTGTACGTGCAACTAAGAACTCATGTACTGCTGCACACATTTTATGAGGTGAAGAGCGTAGATACGTACATTCGCCCACCCACTTTAGAGTTGGATACTGATGTGCTGAAGCACAAAAGGCAACTTCTGCACTCTGCCGTGCACCTGCTCTTTTTTTCTTTCTTTGCTTCCCACCATCTTTTTCTTCGCCTCAACATCCTGCAAGCAGAGGATGATTAACACCCTGAAATCCCTCCCAGTTCTCCCGAATCAGCTTTGAAAGTTAAAATCCAAACTGATCCTCCTCTCAGATTACCCTCCTCCTACACACACACACACACAGGGACACACACCTTCTAATACATGAACCCCCACTTCTTCCAAACCAAACCAGGTTGAGTGTGTTTGCATGCTCAACTAATCCTCAGCCAGCAAAGAGAACGGAGAGCGCCGCCTTAGGTCAAACATGTCACGTCTAATGAAAGGCCTCAACTAGAGAGGGGCTGGCTTTACACCCAGAGAGTAAACAAACATAGATGACCTTCATGATTTTAAACACACACGTACGCACACGCCCACACGCACTCGCAGTGATTTATAGTTCAATTAACAACAAGAATGATAGTGGTGGCATTTAGGCTGCGTGAGCACAGTTCAGATCACCGCAGTGAGGGGTCAGGAGGCGAGACGCACCGCAATACAATGTCCACCTAATGCGAGGCCAAGGACCAACATGGTGGTAACAGCGGTCACATGGTTCAGGCAAAGCATTCATGTGAGAGTGTGTGTGCATCTACATATCTGGGTGTTTGTGTTCTGCAGCACTCCAGATGCTGTCAACAGTAAAACCTTGTATCTCCAATTATTTGACATTTTTAGAAAAACATAAACACATATTACATACGACTCATAAACTTCTTATGGACATCAAAACTGTATACTGTCCAAAAACATTCTCCTTTGAGCTGGAAATAGTGTTTTTATGCCGATAAAAGGTTTTCATCCGACATCAATATTCTATATGCACACAGTTTTGCGTCTGTTTGTGTGTGCGAGTTTGCGTTGCAGAGTGCTTTTTAGCCGTCATGTTATGTAATGAAGGACACTGTCACTTAAAGGGTTTGACTGCTCTGCCCTGATTTATGGCAGATAAGCAATACTCAATACAGCGCGGGCAGACATATGGACCGCAAACTGCACGCAACAAACGGGACCCCTCTTCCATTTCACCCTCTTCCACACACACACACATTATGACATCAGCATGTGGTGTCATGGTTCATATTTCAAGGGCGCTTTTGGCCTGTTGATGTGATTTACAGCGACGCTTTCGTCCTTTTGGGGGAAATTGGGGCAGTTTTACTGAGCTGTAAAATCAGACTTTTGCCTGCATACCATAATATTCAGATTCACTTACCATACCTTCAGGCTCTGAATTCATACGTTACTTCCATTTTGTGATGAGACGTGCTCTATAAAGGTTAATAAATGCCTTATAAATTAGAAATAGCATTAATAAAAACAACTCCGTAGGAAATCGCTTTAGCTAGTGCATATCCTTGTCCAGTAAAACTTTCTTTGTCTTCCTGATAGTTCTTTAATCTCTCTTGATGGCTTATTAGAAAGTGACCCTGTTTATAACTGCAGACTTGATGACTTCTTAGAAAGCGATTAAGTCGTTGATAAAGTGTCACAAGTTTCTCAGTTCTGAATTAGACATCGGGCATGCAGTTATACAGCAGCAAAAGAAATATTAAGAACTTCCTAATAAATGGATTTTGTCAGGACGCTCTGAAGACTGCGAGTGGTCGGACAATTCCTGTGTGATGAATTAAAGAGTTGGACAATAAAACAAAGCGAAGTGACGGTCGCAGCCTTAAACCATCATCAGTGGCTTACTACTGATGGAGCATTAGTAGCTCATTCATTTACTGTTAATAAAGCCACTACTTAAAATTCAATGCACGAGTATGTCTCCTTAGAAAGTGAAACCCAAATTAATTTCTTCTATCTCAGACTAAGCTAGAGACATCACACAACTTTTATTAATGTCTTCTATTTTTAAGAAAAATGTTGGCACTGATGCCTTTTTCCAAAATTACACAAGTTCACCTTCTAGTTTGTATAAAATGGACAGCAAAACAGTTACAAATTGTAAAATCGTAAAATGTACTCAGCAGGTCCAGCTCACTAATGGATTATATGTTCCATAAGGTGTTTTTCCTATTTACTTCACAGAAGTCATTTTTGTGAAACCTTGTTTATTCCTGCTCCTTGCAAACCCTGCATGCTCACTGATGTACAGTACATGCTGGAAGACAAGTGGCATCAACAGGCACACATGTATGATGGTATCCCATTTCTCTGAGGGGCTCCACCTCTCTGTAGTCACTAGTTTCATTGTGCCTTCCTCCGGTTTTAGGAGAAAAGACAAGAGTCCCCAGGCAGGAAGCAAATCACACCAGCGTGAGCCCTAAATACCTGCCATGTGAGGAAATACGTTTGCACTGAGAAGTGAAAAGAGACAGAAAGTTTCCAGCGAGTTTCCTCAAAGTTTCATCCCCCTGTGCTCCACTTTCTCAGCTCCCCTCCATCTCCCCCGCTTTCTGATTACCTCCAGGGTTGAGCTGTCACTCTCTATCACCTCTCACCTGTCACCAATGTGCGTGTGAGCATGTCTGCATGCATGTATGCTCGCAAGTAAATGTGTTAAAGTGTGCACACGTATGCGCCTGCGTCACCGCTTGCCACAGTTCCTCCCAAAGTGAAAGGACATATAAGTCGACAGCTTCCCGGCTGTATCAGATGTGACAATTTTCACCCTCCAGCTGCTTTACCTTCCTCTCTCCTCCTCTGCTTGCTCCTCCTCTGTCCTGCTGGGCTTCACTGGGCCCAAACACACTTAAATGTGGGTCAGCGCCCACTGACTCAAGGGTTTGTTTCTGTGTTTGTCTTTGTGGCGACTCTGTTTGTCAGGGCGAAGCTAAAATGGTTGACGTCTGGAAAGTTGAAAGATTGGCAGCTTCTTATCTATCATACCCCCAAGGCAGCACTTTTAGGGCTGTATAAAATAGCTGATTCCAAGTTTAAATTTTTGTCTGTCACAGTCAAACCCATATCAGTCAAAAGTGAAGTTCATAAGACCAGCAGACACACAGTGAGTCGGCCCCTGTAGCTCCATTTCATCCTTCTCCCAAACTTCTAATGGGCCATCTGTCTGCAGCTTCAAACAGGCATGAAAACCAGCTAAAAACAACCCAGATAACTATGTAAGCGACTTGAAAACTTTTAATTTTGCACAAAACTGCATTTCTTCCATTTTTAAGGTGGCTGAATAAAGAAAATTTACTTCTGTGCCAGAGGGAAAGGCTACAAGGTAGCTTGTTAGAATGAAAACAAAACCACTCAGATGACATCCGCATCAAACAGCTGAGTTAAACTCCCACCCCAAAAAAATATGGGGTACTTGAGAACAGAAAAATCACCATAGAACCACATTTCTTTCATTTTCAAGGTAGCTGAATAAAAGAAAATCCACATGCTAACCTCTTTGCTCCAGGGGAATCCGCTTCTTAGCATGAAAACAAAACCACACAGATGATATCTGCACCTAATAGCTGAATAATAACCCAGAAAACAAGGCAGGCTAACTGATAAGTCACCAGCAAAGCACATTTTATTGTCAAGGTGGCTGAAAATGGCAAATTGCAACCTTCATGCATAAGGAAAAGGTTACATGATGGCTTTTTTCTCATAAAACAACAAGCACTTCTTCTGCCTGCATCGAACAGCTGAATAATAACCCACATAAATATGTAGGCTAAATCACCATATGTGTCATCATTAATCCAGTTTGTCATGCACATTATAATCGCAGCTCTCTACATGTCTAAGAAATGAGCAGTCAGATGTAAATGTAGGTGTAAGTGTCTCATCGCCTCCATGTTTTGGGTTTTTAATGACATCAGAAGTATGTTTGACTTCATCTATTTGGTGCACAAATTACCTGTACAAGTGGAAATGTTTCTGTCAACCTAATTTTGGAAATTTTGTTATTATATACACTGATTTTACTTTCTTCGAATCGATTCAGTTATTTTAGCCATGTCAAATTTGCCTCTACCAGCAAGCAACACAAAAGGCACAAAATGATCTCATCTATAATGCTAAATGATACAAATGTACCCAAAATGCCAGAGACAAGAGAGCAGACATTGCAGAGAAATCCAAGAGCAGAACTACAAAATTATTTCTGTGTTGCGTTTGAGACGTAATTTGTCATCTTCTCAGTCTTTATCAGTAATCGTCAGTGATAGTGAAGCTGTTTTAACTGTATCTTTGATAAAAGGAGGGAGCGATGAGTGACAAGAGAGCAGTGACAACATAAAGAGATTGTGACACAGAGAAATTATCTGCCATGGCCTTTTTACTTTTTCGGTGGATTATCTTAAAGTTTTTATAAATAAATCTCATGAGTGTCAAGAAACTGGAAAGTGTTGTACCTGTATGTGAGTCCTGTAGAGGGACATTTGTGTGCTTAAGAGTGAGTTTGTGGTAACCTTTATCTGTCAGTGTGTGTTTATCATTCATAAGCTTCTTTGTCATATACTTGATAGACACACAACAGTGGAGCAAATGGGGAAAACTGTAAACCGGATCACCTGTATACTATATTTATACAAATACATGTAGAAAAGTGCATTTAACTGGAACCCCAGAGACATAAGGATGAGATACACCAAGCACAAGTCAAAGTGCTTCTACATGTGCAGTTACAGGATGTTGTGTGCATTAATGCATGAACAGGTCATGAGGATGCACAGGAAATGTGTACTATGCTGCATGTCCTGGATGTATATGCAGGATGGTTTTAGGACATTTTATAGCAGAGTAATCGATGGAGTCATGCTGCAGAGAGACGGAGAGTGGATCTCTGTGTTTGGAGAGTTACTGTAATATTGACTATAATTAATCGGCGAGTGTCTGTCCCGATCTGGGTGATCTGGGTGGAGTAATAGATAGTTACAGAACATTAGCAAAGTCTCATTTCAATGTGGCTGTAATGTGATGGGAGAGCATGGAGGTAGAGATGACCTCACAGATCTCAGCCACGTCGCAGTTATGTAACATGTTACAGAGGAGTCCTGGGAGAAGTGATCTGAAGGTTACCTTTGGAGTATATGCATATTGTATAGTCCATCAGGTTTTTCTAATAGCGGAGATTTCTCTCACACAGAAAAACAGGGATGATTTTATGTAAATGCAAATGCTTCTGATTATTAAATGATTATATTAACTTTGCTGCAAATTAGACCAGCACTTGGTGAGCTTTGCCTGAGAACCTTAATTTAGAACTGGTCATCTAAGGCCTTTGATTTGTTTCGTTGAGCTGTGCTTACACTTGGCTTGAACTGAATAATTTCATAGGGAAATGTGATGGTATTTACAAGAATATTTGTCCAGTTTGACAGTGTTTTGTTGAAATATTTCAAGGACTGAAACAAATGCAAACTCATGCAAACTGCTGAGTGATGTAAGGATTGGTTGAGTTTGCTGTAATTCCTGCAATGGAAAGATCCCTAATTCCTGCAGGGACTGGTTAAAGTTATGTAAAGACAAGGCGCACATTGATTGAAACTGAATGCTGCATATTAATGACACTAATCAGATGGGACTCAAAGAGACAGCTAGAGGTCATTTTCTTAATTTTAGCAGGTTTTGACAGATACAACATCATAAACAAGATGTATTAGAAGGGAATTCCTTAATTGGGGAGATGGCAAAAAAGTTTTTTCATTTTGTTCAGGTGCAGAGAAAGCAGTGACAGGATTACAAGTTGCACTGACACTATGAAGTTATTGACAGAAATGAAAACTTCATCCAGGCCACCCCTCGATAAACAAACACGCACCTGTTCATTCATAACGTGCACAGACGTAGACGCCATTCGCAGCCACCACGAGCTATTTCTGTCAATCTATCCCACCCTGTGAGTCTTAATCTTTTAACCAGCTGCACGGCCATCCTCACTCTTTCAAAGGCATCTGCTGAAACTCTCCTGAAGCTCAGCCAACGCTCCATAAACACTACATAGCCTCGAGACAGGTGAAGTTTTTGTTGCAGATTAAAAGTCCAAATCAGCAAGTTGTTTGAGCGGCGAGCCAAGAGAAGAGTGCGTTGAGGCCTGAGGCGCTGCACAGCAATGAGTCAGAGAGGGGATGAGGAGCAGAGAAAGACTGGAGGAGAGGAAGACAAATGATATGGTTTAAAGAGGGTGGGGGGTGGAGGGGGGAGAGAAAGAGACAGATTTAGGGCTGAGTTTAGGTGAGGAGGGGGCAGAGAGAGAGAGAGAGAGGGGAAGAATAAGAAGACTGAAAGGAGAAAGAAAAGAAAAATGAAGAAGAAAAAACAGGAGAGGAAGTGCTTTGCATCTTTGCAGAGGAGGAACAGCGATCAGGAGGCGTTTAAAGTCTTTTTTTGTTGCGTGATGCAAATATTCAGAGGGAGACATTTTCACGTCATAATCTAATACAGAATTTCACAAAGACACAGAAGCATGCACAGTGTATATAGAAGGATCCACAATAAGATGATTAAGATCTGAATTGATTTGAATGAATGAATATCATATTCTGTTACAAAATAAAGCTCCAGAAATAGGGTGCAACTATAAATGTGTGATTTTTAGGGTCTTTTTTTCTTGTTGTAATTGATTGATTTTGCTGTTCGCCCTTTGACATATCTCATCTGCTTCTACTTGATTTCCTACATATCTAAAAATATCTTCAGTAACCCCAAAGTTCAAAAATAGGCCCCAAAACATGTTTTATGATGGATTACTCATTTACTACTGTTAATTAGTCTTGGGATTCAGAATAAAAAGGTCATGCCTGTAAACACACTGTACACACATCCTCTATTTGTCTACGTGAGATACTTGTGGCTTATAAAACAAACATGATGATGATATCTGACTTTATGCCAACACTGAAGTCCCTGCAGGAGACACTTTCTGTGGCACTGTTACTCCCTGAGATCATCACACCCACAACAGTTTGTAGATGATCAAAGTGGCCGTAGGGACTTACTTTTCTATTTGGCAGGTGGAGTGTGAACCAGCAGCTGTCGCAGTCAATTTGGTCATACTCTAGGTTGTGTGTGTTTTGTGTGTGTGTGTGTGTGGCATAAGGTGCTAAACACATGAGCTTTGTTAGCGAAACAGAGGCACCAGTGTTTGAATTATTGATCAAGGGAGTGAATACCATCAACACTGTAAATTCAGCAAATGCACAGGGAGCAGAAATGTGTTTATTCAAAGTGATGAGTATGCCTCTTGTACGTGTGCAAAAGTGTGTGTGTATGTGTGTGTGCATGCTACAGCATGGCTCGACTTAACTCACTCACTTCTTTTTTGGTTTTCCATCTGCAAAAGGTGCCTTTTTTGTAAATAATAAAGTAGTTGTAGTAATAAAGTAAATTTGGTTCATTTTGGTTCATCTGCCACAAATGGCAGCTTAAAACCATGCCGCTCCTCTGTTTGCATCACCTTGAAGATGCAGCTTCATGTTTCAGTTATGAATCCCGCCGACACTGAGGAGGTACTATCTGCAGGTACCAAAAGTAAGTCGGGTCAAGTTGAGCTGAGCTGTAGCATGCAGTGGAAGTGAGGCTAAAGAAGGAGGTGTCATCACCCATGGTAAGGAAGTCTGGGCAGTGTGGTAGTATGGATCTTAAGCTAAGTACGTAATTTTAGTAAGTGCAAGAACGCGTGTTTGTGTGCTTGTATGTGTGTCTTTGTGAGTATCAATTTAAGTTTTATTCTCTGGGAGTGAGGACATTTTTGGAAAGAGAGGACATATTGGCTAGGGCTGACTCTACAAAAGAACTTCAAATGACTATTAGACTTGGTTTTTAGAGTTAGGATTATACACTGAGTTTAGTGATGGTTATTGTCCAGACAAGGGGCTAGAGAATGTGTTATGACAATGAAGGAAAAAACAAACGTGTGTGTGAGTGGTAGTGTGAGACAGGGAGGTGTCATCAGCTGTGGAGAGGAGGATGAAGTAGAGATTAACATGTGTGTTTAGCTGACAATAAATTAATTAAGTGAATTGGAATTTCTGGTACTGAGAAATACAAAAATGTGTCTATGTGTGTGTATGTGAGATGCGGTCATTCCTTTGCATTTTTTCTTTTTTTTGCATCCAAACACAACAAAAGCCCTGAAGTCAAACACGACCATATTGCAGGAAATCTTTCCCGTATGTCGTTCAGTAAAAAGGCCGCAAGTCAAATACAGCTGACTGGATTCATTCTAGAGGACACACAGAACAAAACACATATAAACACTCAGTGGGGAGATGAAGCCACTCTGAATGGAAACGTTATCTCAGATAGCACAAACTGACAAACTAAAACCAGTAATTCAAGATGTTGACAATGAAAGGCAGTAAGTAAACTTGCCAAGCTACCAAAATACCAAAATATTATTCCATGGCTGACCTCTCCTTGAATTGAGGGTCACACAACACAAATAGTTTAACTGGGACAAAATGAAAGCAGTGGCTTCAGTTGCCTCATACGTTTGTAAAGGTGTCACTTTGGGTAATTGTGAAGGCATTTCTCAATATTTTCAAAATTTTGACAAACCAAACAATCACAATAATCAGTAATTAATTATAGTTGATACACAATTGTTCAAATACATTATAACATCACATTAACGCAGGAGTAATATTAATCTAATACAATAGGATAAATTTCTGCATTGGTACTTTTACTTTCAACATTGTCTTTATACTTCCATATTTAAAGAAACATTTTCAATGCAAGAAATTTATTTATTATGCAGTATTTCTACAGTGTGGTATTTACTTAAGTAAAGGATCTGAATTCTTCCTCTGCCACTGTGGGCAAATTCATGCATCTGCTGGAATGACCAGATGTACTGTAACTGAACTGCTTGTGGGTGTGTGTGTGTGTGTGTGTGTGTGTGTGTGTGCACAGCTGTTGAGGAAAGCCCTTGCAGGGGACCGACTCTACACATCTGGATAACAGATGTTTGTTGTCCCGTTCACTGACAGATTGATGTTGTTTTGGAATCAAGCTATTCAGCTACTCCAGTCTGAATGGTTAATCTCATCTGTTTTTATTTATTTTCAAGCTGAAGGATGATGTGAATATTTTTTTATATGACAACCTGTCCTCCAGATTTTTTTGCACAGTCAGATGAAAGAATCAGGACTCATTTCTGTTTTTCTTCCCTTTTTATTCAGCATGGCTTCGACAGATGTTGAGTATTTGTACTGAGCTCTGTCACTGAACCATTTTATACTAATTTCTTTTGCATAAATGCAACATCTTTCAGTATTGGATTTCTGTTAGTCATTCGTTTGGGGTTCAAATAACAAGCACAAAACATCAAAAACTGCAATACATTTAGTATTGAACAAATGTGTAACCTTGATTTGACCTGGTTTATCGTTGGAGAGCAAACTCCATGTTGAGCACTACTTTACATTCAGTGTGTGTGTGTTGGTCTCCAGAACACTGACAGACCTGCTGAAGCAGCAGGGAGGTGAGGTGAGCTCAGTGGAAAACGCCACGGCCAGTTCACCCAGTGGAGGGAGAGCCAACGGCATCTCGGCCAGGATGCTGCGCAGCAGGAGTGGTGAGTACTGAGAGCGAGCGTGTGCATGCACATATACACACACACAGGTAAATTCAGGATGACATATATACTATCAGTACTTCTGCCAAATGACAAAAACATAAAACACAACTGCAGCGGAGCTCAACAATCAGCTTCCATGCAGCAGCTTGGCTTCATTTTGCATCTCTTTGTCTATTTGCATAATGATAAACTGTACTACATGCAGTCTCACACATGTGATGGATTTCACTCCACTCAGCTGTCATCACAGAGGAGCGTTACACCTACAACTACAACTAAAACATTTACATAAGATCAACAGATGTATTCTCACAGTGCTAATCCAGCCAACCATAATCTAAACCTGCTTATTTACTGCAGGGGTTGCAGAGCCGTCACAAGTCTGTCACAGGATTAACACATATTGTATAGACAGACAGAGAGAGAGAGATTAAAGATTTTTGCATAAAGGGTAAACTTGAACTGTATCAGTGTAAGACAGATCTGTTTTTGGTTATTTGATGCTTGATTCTTTTCTGGGATAGATTATTTTTATAATTTCTTGTAACACAAATAAAAGGGTCAAATAATAAAGCCAAATAAGCTGCAGTTGAAAATGAATCTAAATAAAGTATCTCGATGTTTTGCAATTATATGGATGAATGCTGGTGATGGTATTTTATCATCACACACACACTTACAGTACACTTCATCTCCAGTTTTGAGTTCCTCTTGTGTCCTATTTATTCAGTGTCACTTCCTCCATAGAACTGAGGGCAAGGAGATTTTTAATTTTAAAAAACTGTCAAGCCAGGGTTGTGAGATCAATCATCGATCCATCCAATTTCTGCCACTTATCTGGGCCCTGGTTGTGGTGGCAGGAGACTAAGCAATGTAGTCCAGACCTGCTTCTGAGATATATAATGCCTGCAGCATGTGCTGGGTCTACTTCGGGGTCTCTTACCAGCTGGACTTTCCCAAAAAACCTCCAAAGGAAGGTGCCCTAGAGGATCCTGATCAGATGTTGAACCACCTCAAGTGGCTTCATCCTGCCCCCTTTAGATGTGAAGAAGAAGCGGCTCTAGTTTGAGAGTTAGAGAAAACTGATCTGTAACTGCAGCCTCATTATTTTGGTCAGTACCCAAATCTCATCACCACAGGTGAGGTAAATTGAAAGATTTACCTTCTGGCTCAGCTCCCTCTTCACCACGACGGTTCAAGTTCATGCTCTTTATTTGTCATATGCACAACAAATGGAAGAAAATAAAAAAAGAGAGGCAACAAACACAACTAACTGCTGAAAAATAAGCGACTTGTCAATCAAAAACAGACATATAGGCTTATGAACATAACCTAAACCCAGCATGGCTAAATAACAGTGAAATAATGGTTCAAAAGCTACACAGTTTAAATATATTCTGTCTGTTTGGATGAATCTTAGCAATGAGTGCAACATGGTAATCATGTAACATAATGCAGTGACTCTTTAAATTGGTGGTTGACAAGGGTGAAAGAACATTTTCTTTGAGTCAAATCTTAAAATCTGGACCCATCCACCTAAAATCAGTTTGTGAGAAAAATATTTTTAAACATTTAGAAAATAACATGACTTGCTGCCTCCTAAAACTTCTGAAACCCACTCACAACTTCTTCAAATCTTTAAGTTTCTCACTTCGAGTTTGGTTTCAGCATTATCAGTCGGACAACCAGTCCCACTGAATTGGCAGCAGTGTTTCAGATTCAAAGCAAAACAACTGAGTATTTCAGATCTGATGTCTGTTACACATTACTGTTACTGTGTTACACACTCTGGCTGGTGAGACTTTAGGCAGGGCTGAGGGAAGAGTATGGAGTAAGAGATTGAACAATAGAGCATCTTCATCTGTAAGTAGAACACATGATTGTTGCACGTGCAACACTGGTGCACCACACACACACATACACTGTTTAATTAGTATGTTAATGTAAGCAGGCTGCATCCCTACAGGCAGCATGTGCTATTCTCAATATATTTTCTACACATCCGGATATAGAAGAATGCTTATAACACAGAGTCTGACCAGGTACACTCACTTTAGTTTCACACTGTGTCGTCATATTTTTCATTTGGACTGTTCAAGTTTTGCCATGAGCAAATGAGCATGTGTGCAGATTAGGATGCGTATTTTTGTGCCTGCATGTGAACATGTGAGTGTGCATGGGTGTGTGTGTGCATGGGTGTGTGTGTGTGTGTCTGGGAGAGGGAGAAGGGTGGAGGAGTGTTTGATACGAGAGACCCCCTGCAGTGTTTATCTCTGATCTCTTCCTATGTGGAATTTCACACAGAGCTAGTGACATGATACGACGCACTGTACGCGGTGAACGCTTCAATTCAAAGTGTTTCACTGTTGGTGCTCACATGAAAAGGGCAACTGGAACGAACATGAAGAAGAAAACAGATGTTTGCTGGGTAAATGGTCCACACTGGCAGCAGCCTTATTGTTTCATGGCCAAGTTGCTGAGTAACTGTTGCTCTTGGCTGGAGGAGCACACAGTTCAGTAAGAAGCAGCGCAGTGCACAAGAAATCTATCAAGCTGTGATGGAAGGAATAAAAAAAACAGAGTGACTGCTCTGTACTCCCCGGGTTACTACAGAACTTCATGGCCCCGCAGTTATGAAATCATAAATATTAATGGACACATATCAGTTGATCTCCACAGCTAACATGATCTCTGCTGGCTGATTGTAACTGTGTTGAAATCAGCTACTCCTTCTGCTTGGTTGGGAGAAAAAATTGCAGAATCTTATGTCATGGCAGCAGGACTGACTTCCTCTGCTGCTTGCTGAAATAAAATAATAACACACCATGTACAGAAAATTAGTATAGTACAGTAGAGAGTAAGATTTATGCATGTATTTCCATTTGGATTTAGCTCCATGTGAAATGCTGAATTTAGACAGTGTGACAGCAAAATACCTATTATATAATACTCACTGAAAATGTAGTTATACTACTTTCCTTATTACTCAAAAAAGTACTTAGTTACACTACTACTACTACGGAGGGATTTTACTGACTTTTTAGAGATACGTGGTTCTCACAGGACAACCACGGTATAAACATATCATGATCTTAAAGACCGTGATGCATTGCTGTAGATTAAACTACCCAACAGTATATGTAGAACTTCAATTGAGCTCAACCTGAAACATCTACAGCAGTAAAATGCAACATACACACTGCAGATAAGCCTGTCCTCTAAATGCAAAAAGACCAAACTGTAATTCTTTACACTTCTCATTGCTGAAAAAAGTAATCACATTACAATCACTTGGAAAGAAGTCAATTTGTTACGGCCCAACTTTGAATTTAGATCATGTCTAAATATTTTCTATCCCCTCAGTTTCTCCATCTTCTCTCAAAATAATTACTACACGATGGCTTTTAATTCACTCCTACATCCTGACATGATTTCTCCACTCCCTGTTTTCTGAGCTCACTCCTGCTGTGCCTGCTGTTGGTGCCCTCAAAAAGGTTTAAGTCGTATGTGGTTGTCTGCAACATAATGAGGAATTTTAAATCGCCCACTGCCGAGAACCACCAACTGCTTGTGGATTGACACGACCATCCAGCAGCTTCTTGGAGGCCAGACGTACTACAGCTACTGGATGTTTTTCAAGCACATGGTGCAAAGGAAACAGCATGTGGCAGAAAATTGAAGATTGAATGAAACTAGTATAAGTAAGTAAATGTAGGTGTGGGACATGAATGAGTCCATTTCTTAATGCGAAGTGACAGTAGTGAAAGCCAGGGGACTTGGCAGTGAAATCAGCGTTGATGATGATACCTATTGATGCTTATGTGTCCCATATTTATGCACATTACACCCACTTCTTCCCAGAGGAGGAAAATGTCCACTGGCTGTTTGCGATCAATAAAAACAGCGGGCTGCTTTGTGCCAATAAAACAAAACAAAAATCCTCATCATATAGCATCTAAACTCACTATGGCAGATGCTGTTGGAGGGGAAAAGAATTTTTTTTGAAAGTTTGAAGTTTGAAATCAGAACTTAAGAAAAGAAGACTATCTTATAATACGTCACCTTTAAGCTGTCTACACATGCTTTATATTTGGTCATAACATAGTTGAGAAAACTCACAGGTTGACATTTGAGGGTCGACGTGTGAGTGCTTCACATCATGAATCACCTCCCTCTGTCCCAGATCTGCATCCTCTGTTCACCCAAATACACTCGTGTCTGAACTCTGCAAGACTTTTTGTTTCATTTGGATTTTCTGAGATAGCAAGACTTTGAATTTTACCTGGCACATGCTGTGTGTGTATGCAAATGCAAAATGTGATGCAAAATGTTCCCTAATTGAGCCACAGGACAAAGTGGAACACTACATAGATTGCCTGGGCAGAAAACAGATGAACAGTATTGGTTTTTCCATAGTAGACAAGATGGCAGACAGAGGCCTTTGGAAAAAGCACTGCTCATCACAGTAATTGAACACATTTGAACTGATTGGGGTGTTAAAAGGCTGCTGACTTTCTCTCTGCAGCTGACATTCACTTTAAAGTGAGACTATGTGACTTTTGGAATAACAAATGCCCAAATATTCTTACTAATGATACTTTTGATTCATCAGTAATAAACCTGACCCTCAATTAATTAAATACATTCTGGGATTTTTCCTTTGGTCCCGTATGACCAGTAAATTGAGGTGGCCGATGTTAGCAAAACTTCAGATAAATATTGGTGTGTAAGTGAAATTAATCTGTGAGTTTGCCAACTTCGTTAGTCTTTCTGAACTATATACAATGCTTTAAAGAACTTGCTATGATTAGTTTTCACAGTGTTAGCAGTAGCTTGCTTTATAGACAATGATTAATACATTTTGAAGTTCTAATTCTGTCTCCCTGTGTTGATTATTAATTTATCTCTTGTATGTCAAATATGGATCAAACAGTATGTTTACATGAAAATCTCTATATTTTCTTTTTTTTCTCTTTTCCAGTAAAATGTAGAATTATTTTCTTAAACTTTGACACGATAACATTTTGAGTTTATCAAATCAAATGTGATTTCTGGTGACTCACTAACTCATACAACCTATAAAACCGCACTTTTTATAATTAACTTGTGAATAGCTAACTGAGTGATATCATAATAGGAGGTGTGGATATCAGCTGGCAGACACTGCGTTTATATTGCCAAAAAATATGGCTGAAGCCTAATTGACTCATTTTTAACAGGTGATGGAGATATTACCTACAGCTCCATACAAGTGTATCAGACCCACACCCAGTTTAGAGTGATCCAATCAAATCTGAGGGATTTGATTAAAATTCATCTGGTAACTAACTCTGCCCTCTAATATCAGTTTCACTCTGACTTTAAAGATTGGAAATGCCAAAAAGTAAAAAGAAATTGTCAGAGACAGCTTTTGAGATTAATTATGAACCATCAGCTGCTGATGTTAACTGAGGACAGGAAGCAAATGTTTAGTCTAAAAGTCTCCAGCAAACATGACTCATTGCAGAAAGAAAGCTTGAAGCAAAGAGCGATGACCTATTTATCAAAGACGACTACAGAAGTACTGTAGCATGACCCAGCAAGGAAACACTCTCTGCATCAAGAATGTCACCTTTCCCTCTGTCATCTTTACTTTTTTCTTTCTTTCTTTTGCCCCAGCTGTCAAAGAAGTTACTTTTTGAGTGCTCATCTCTTCCTAAATGTTTTACTGCACTCTCTTCCCTGGGGTCATGAGAGGCAAAGTACTTATTCTTGTAAATTAATGATCTCAGTGTGAATCTTTGCTCTCCTGCTTGTGTCATGTTGATTATTCTGACAAAAGGCACGTGTGCGACCAACTCAGCAGATCGCGCGGAGCGAGGATTATAAAGTACGTGGGAGTGGGGGAGGTTTGTGTTTGTCTGCTCTGACTCTGCTGCAGTAAATGATGATGCACACAGACTTTCACATATGATCTCACTGATGACAGACGTGGTACACTCCGCTCTCTCGCTTTATTATCATCTGCTTATTCCCACCGTCACTCTCTCTCCCGCGCAGACACACGGGGACGTTCATATTTCATCTCGGCCATGCAATGCACTCTCTCCTTTATCACTTTCCCCCCGCGGCGCTTAAGGCTCCTTTTATGTATCGTTTCCCACAAAAATGCACACCCCAGGATGCACATTTATACACAAGCCATATACAGAATCACACGTTGACCTCACTGCTTTTCTCTGTGATTTTCACGCTGTCATGAGCACTCATAAAAGCAGGCCAGTGGAAACAGCTGGCAGATGGTATAGGTGTGTGTGTGTGTCTATGTGTGTGAGAGAGAGACAGAGGAATCCCATTACATCAAAAACTCCTTTAACTCCTCTTAAGCTACTGACCTGAAAATGAATATATGTCGAAATTTCTCTCTTGCTGATCATTAGTGCTCTTGCTAAAACTCTGAAAAATATATTCCTCCTTTCATCTAACAATCAGAGAATGTTTCATGTCAGCATGGCATTGTTTCATTATTTATTATTAAGTTTTGTTATCAACTATCTTTTGAAAGAAAATGCACAGTAGCCAAAAGTTCAGCAATTATAGAGCAATCAGAAGAACATTGTTTTAGTTTTCTCATTCTTTCCTTATTTTTTTTCAACCACTAACACTTTTTCATCTTTAAAGAGCATTACTGAGCTGCAGAAGGGCTGGCTGATAGGGCATATTCACACATAAACTGATACTAAATGCCATTTTGCCTCCATATGAATCTGTAACTCTTACTGTAACGTTTACATGGGAAATTTCAGCACAAGTAATATCACTTCTTGAGCAATATTTAAATGAATGAATATATTTTTCATCGAGTGGGATATTCTCACTCTCTCCTTGTGGACAACCCCTAATACTTCACTCTCCTCGTTCCTGAGATCTGACAGCTTGTTTCCACACTCCTGAATCACTCAGACAAATGATACAAAGGAAGCCCGGTCTTCACCTTAATCATCCGCTGCCTGCAATTCCCACTGAGAGAGGAGATATTACATAACTCGTTAAGCAGCGCTCCTGCCCTCTTGTTCTGCGCTTAAAAGATCCCGATGCCAGACGTTCACTTGGTGGTGCTTAATGGAGAAATTAATATGTGCAACCATGCTGGAGTTTTAACATCCAGAAGCCTGAACCAGAACCTCTCCTAATTCCCTCACTTCCTGTTTTATGTATTGTCTACACGTACTTATTCCATTACGCAATCACTGAATCCTTGTACCGTAAAAGAGGGTTTGGTCAAACAAATAGACTCATTAATAAGGCTTGTTTATATTTCTTTCTGGATGATTATATGTGCACATGGTCATGGGGACATCTGCACAAGCGTTCTTATTTTAGTCTATTTATGGAGATTCATGGAGCTCAAAACAGTAAAATATATATTTTTTTTGGAGATAATCTAAGCACAGTCTTTGTTATCTACATAACTTAATTTATCATTTTTCCCATTTTAATACAAAATTCTGTTAAAAATCTTCTGAGTGAGCCGGGGTACAGCTAACTTACATGCTGGCATACAAAAATATGACATTGCATGGTTGACCTAAGATCATGGTCATGATTAAGAATGACCATTCAGTGCAACTGATTCACTTAAAGACACTTTCGGTGGGTGTTGGTCTCTGTCAATGTTGTCCCCTGTCAGATAATCAGGAGACAAAGCAGGGGAGGAGAGTGTTTGATACGGAAAGCTCAGAATTGTGTCTACTCTTTGCAGATGATGTGGTTATGTTGGCTTCAGCATGCAGTGGCGTCATTTGCAGTCAAATGTGAAGTTGTCCAGATTTGGGAGTCAGCACCTTAAAGTTT
Organism: Scortum barcoo; assembly: GCA_023238725.1. Lineage (NCBI taxonomy): Eukaryota > Metazoa > Chordata > Actinopteri > Centrarchiformes > Terapontidae > Scortum > Scortum barcoo. Next base: position 18,057,403 of record CM041542.1, read on the forward strand.
GAGGATATGGTTTTCTGCTTTTCTATGTGGAGTGAGTTACTGCCCCAAGCCAAGGAGTTAAAGAATCTCTCGGGATCTTGAGGAATTTCCTTTGGAGTTTTGGGAGCCAATCCACCTGATGGAGGCCCTGAGGTAGACCCAGATCATGCTGGAGAACGGAGGACCTGGAAAACATTGTGGGGGACCCTTTTGTCACTGCGACCGGGTTCTGTATAAGCTACAGAAAATGGATAGATGGATGAAAAACGACATCTCAGAAATTACAGACACAAAAATACTGGACAAATAGAATTTCATAACTGTATCTCATCATTCAGATGATTGTTTGAGATTTACTTTTTTCCTGAATGTGAAAGAAGAAACAGGCTTATGTCTGAGAGAAAGATGAGACAGTACCGAAGAAATCTGACAAGCAAAACTGTACAAAAGAAAAATCTACAAAGAACACCCAGTTATTAAGCTGCTTAAGTGGAGTTAAATTAAATGTGAAGAGATTTTACATCAGTGACATCTGAATGGAGTATCAGTAGCTGTTTCTGTACACACACACACACGACTTCAGCTTCTCATGACAACCAGTGAATAAATACCACTGTGTCTTGATCTCACATTTACCGTCGCTCCAATAACGTCATGAGAACAATAGAAGATGAAGCTGATGATGAGAGGAAGGAAGGTAGTATATGATGATAGTGATAATGATGATGATGATGATGACAGTATGAAAAGGACTATTTCCCCGTAATCTGCTAATCTGGCATATGGTGAGAGGTCAATATCATTGAATTACACACACACACACTCCGTAGCTAATCAGCTTAAACTACAGCAACACTGATGTTGTTACAGTAAAGACTAACTCTTGACATTTATCCACCCCTCTGGCTTCAGCATAATTTATTCCACCAGAACGTCTTTCCATCCTCTCTCATCACTTACACCACACATGACTCTCTCACTCTGTGTGTCTCATCGTGTGTGTGTGTGTGTGCAGTGATTAGTATTCAGAAGTTGTGTCGTGTATACCTCAGTCACAGATGTGATGAAATCTTCTGTCTCTGATGCTGTGCCTCTCCTACTGTGACACTCTCCCACACACACACACACACACACACACACACACACACACACTTACTTATGCACAAATAGACTTGACTTGTGCGTGGCAAATCAAGATTGGCGAGCGTATCAACACACTTTACTTGTTTCATTCCGTCAAAAGATCTGTCACTTTAACACACAAAGAGGCACTGACACACACACACAAACACATTTTATAGGTTAAAGATGTTAAAACAATACTGTTAATAACCACTTATTTTGTTGCTCTTGTACAAATGACCTTATAAAGCATGTTGTGTGTGCGTGTAAATGCGGACATTCGTGAGTGCTGAATGTGTGTCCGTCCATCCCGGGGGCTGACATCAAGTGCGCTGGCTGCATCAGTGGCCTTCATTAATGCTAATAGCCAGGGCTTCACTCTCTCAGCTAGTTTGTTCCATTGTTCATTAACCTCAGTTCATTTAGCAGGGGACTGGCTGGCTGTCAGGGTTGGGACCGCTGCCTCACCCAAAAGTCACCAGCCTCAAGGTAAAAGGGAGGCGCTTTTTAACTCGTGTTAATCCAGCGTTTATGCGACGCTCCCACAGCACACATTCCCACCTGTGAGATTCACGGCATAGACAATGATAAGTTCTATAGCACACCAAGCCGACCTCGAGTGATCAGCCGCTTCATTTTCTGTTTATGGTTGCACATGAAGGTAACCTGCTTAGCGGTCTGACCAAGAGTCACATCTCTCCCGTCTATCATTATCTAATAGGGTAAAATATTATCACCAAAACACATACACACATCTGCACCTGCCTCACTGAAAAATAAGTTCTTTCCTGTGTGATAAGTCAAAAATCATCATGGGAAGACAAACATAGCAAATTAGCCTACTATTTTCTTTGTACTGTATAAATAAATGTAAAATTGGTACAACTGGTAAAATATCTGCTTTATGCTTGGATTGTTGTTGGATTGAGCGTGGCTGAACAGACTAGCAACAACACTTTACCCCTCAGATGTGTTCATACACACTCAAGCTCACAACATTTTGTAAAACCTAGTTAGTTTCAAGCATACACCTTTAGCTTTTCAGTTTTGTTGCAATTTAACGTGTTAACTGCAACTTTTTTGTGAACAAATTGAGTTATTTAGAAATATAACCCATTAGAAAAGTAACTCTTGAATGGTAAAGGCTTTAAGGCAACACCTGTATGTGTTATTCTTCTGTATTGTGTAAGGGGCATGCATTAAAATCTAGTTTTAATAACCTTATTATTCCAATTTATATTGTGCTCACATGCTGTATATCCCTAAATAAACATGTATAATGTAACTGATTGGACAGGCACTACACCAACATACTATAGGAGTACTGGCTGTAGGTAGGGCTGAAGGCAAATTATAATTAAGCTGCCACATGCAGTCTGCTGTGAGCACTGTACATGCTGGGTACCTGAAGGTGACAGGGTGTTTACTTACTGCACAGTGGAAGGAACTATTGGTCAGTACAGCTCAGCTCCGCTCCAGGGGTTAATCCAGCCATGGTTCAATGCCAGCAGTTTGTCTTTTTTATTTATTTATCATCGGCACATGGCAACTACAGTACGTCATCTTTAAAACACTGAGGGAGGCTGTAGTTATGGTTTGAAATTGTAATTGTTGGTTTGAGACAGGATGCACACTCTGGACTCGGGTTTGCATTTGCTTCAAAAGAACGCAACAGTTGCTAAAGGTGTTTAAAAGCGTTGTCCTTATTTTTGTAAAAGATACTGTGACCACCAACAACTGAGTCTGCCTCTCCCTCCGCTTGTCTCTTCCCAGAACAGTACCATCTGAATAACTCAGCTTACGGGCCGTTTGGACAGGGGCTGCCACACCCGCACAGCAACCACAGCACAGTGGGACTCAACAAGTATACCTCCCTCAAAGCTGTGGGTAAGTTGGACACACACACAAATGATGCTGACTCCAAGTGACACAGTAACCTTTAAGTTTAAAGTACAGTAAACTGGCAGTACAGGAGTAGATGGTATCGTTGCCTCTTGGCAAATGGAGAGCAAGAGGAGCCCACGCTGTTCCTGCCTGGCTCTGCGGTGTGACTGGTTAGATAATGCCCCTAAATGTTACTGAGTGATCGACATAAAGTGGGGTTTTCTTTTACAGTAGACTTACTCCACAGTTCGGCAAAGATCAGTGTGCAGCAATATTTTAACTGACTCTAAACAGACAGCACAGGTCATTACCAAGGACAGAGCTCTATAATATATGTTCTTCATGTAACGCAGCCTCTGGAAGTGGCAGTGGAGCTACTGCTGCAAACACGATGAAAACTATGTGACGCCCTCATTCTGATTTTAAACCAGCTCTATAGAGTTTTTAACTGGTTATGAAACTCTCTCAATTTAATTCTGATGCCTCTATTTAACCTACACAATCAAACAAGACCAACAGCAAAAAAAGATTTAGGTTATTTATATCCATGTCTAATCGTTATTCTTAATGCGTGCCAATGGGTTGGATTTCTCTGTGACATCAGATGCAACAGTGCTCAGGTTTGCTCTGGCTGAATTCAAGTTACTTCAGCTGATGATTGAAAGACACTACCGCCTTTTGTCCACAGGGCCCGCCAAAATCAACACGAAAAGAAAAGTTCAATCGAGTTGCTTTAACTACACAGAATACCACTTAAATACCACTTAAACTTTCTGTTAGATAGTTTGTCATTATTTCTATTTTGCTTAATCCTCACTAATTTCACGTTATTGTCATGCTTAGAAGAAATATCATCCCATTTGCTAACAATATTTAGTGTAAAATGCATGCATTACATATAATAAAAACATTTCACAGTATAATAAAAATTTCTCCCTTGCATTTAACAAATGTGTAAGTTACGTTATGTAGCACTATACCAGTTATGTTCACAAATAACAATGATTTGTTACAGTCTGAAATCCCAATTTAAACACAACCGAGTGAACTGTGAAGGGGGATAAAAAGGCTTAAAAGATCACATATGGACACAAATCTCTCCTATCAAATTATTTTTCTGATTTTTTATTTTTTATTTGTATGATTTTTTCCCCTGCTGCACTTTTATAATTCTACCAGATGTCGTTAACTAAGAGATTTATGATGTAACTGCAAAGCTACTACAACAGACTGCTACCACCAGGTGATGGTACGGACCATTTCATGTTGGCAAAGGTCACACACACACACACGCTGTCGTCCTTGAATAGTGGCAGGTGTAATGGTGTACAGAACTACATCTAACCCCAGGCATCCCATTAGAACAAAACAGTCCTCTACCGGTGAGCCAAAGGCAAATCACTCCTTGTCAAGGTAGATTTGTTTAACCTTTATTATCCACAGAAGGTTGACTGAGCATAACTGAGTGTAACTTTAGAGCAACAACCCTCTTTACACACTGTACATACAGTACATTTACACTCGCCCAGTAAAATCAAAGGCTTCTACAGATCGACATGCTTTAGCCTCTGTTGCCTTTGAGACTTGCTCAAGGGCAATAAAACAGTGATTGACCATTAGCTTGACACCTCCTCCATAATTACTGTTGCTACGCCTGTCAAGGTTTCCAATCTTGTGTAGTATGCCACATGTGCACGGTAGGTGCCTGAGCAGTGGAGCAAGTGGAGCAAATGCATCCCCATTATTCAATAAGGGGGAGCAAAATTCAGATTTTTTTTTTTTTTTGAGTGGATCAGACGTTCAGATCTGAGCAATAAATCCAAACTGTCCTGAAAGCATGCAATGTGAACATAGCCTAAGAGAAGGACAGAGGCGTTAACATGAACTTAAACTCAGTATTATCTGGACCAAACGGGGAATCTGTCGGTCACAAACACGGCAAAATATAAGTTAGCTAATGATGTAATCCTTCGCTTTGTAATTAACGCTAGGCAAGCTTGTTAGCTAGAAACTTTTGCAGCTTACGTTAGAGCAGATACACACAAAGGTGGGAAGGTGATGGACAAAAAAGACAAATGGTCATTCCTTTCTTCAACATTACCAAATGGTCTGCAAACAAAACATAAACCTTTCATCTCCATATAAATATTCCTTTTTCAGAGTTTTGATTTGATTTGATTTGATTTGAAGGAAGCATTTTGGAATAAAATATAATTTGGAATACTATATATAACAATTTTTTTTTTAAAGATAAAAGAAACAGCTGCTGTTAGTGGACAAAAAGATGAAAACACACACAGAGACAAGGTTACTGTTCATGTGTCCAGGAGGCTAGCGGCGATGACCTCCGTTTTTAGTTTATTTAAATAATTCTCTGTGACATTCATGCTAGCACACACACACACATGCGTGCACACTCCCGACTCAGGGCGAGGGTATTTATAAACCTTTATAAACCACTGCTATGTCCCCACATCCTGACACACATACCTTTACCTCCATCATCTCCATTGCAGCCCTCAGTTTCTTCCTCCTCATTGGTCTTCCTGCCTTCTGCCCTTTCGCAGCAAACCACTAGTATTCACCTTGAGGGCATACACCAATTGGAAATACTTAAATCAACAGCTTTCCCCTTTGATCTTCTTCAAACCTTTCCTCTCATCCTGGCCATCCTTTGCCTTCTTCTGATTCTCTCTCTATATGTTGTCACTTTTTTTAAAAACAAGAAAATCCCATTTATTTATGATGAGATAAAAAGTATCCTTCCCACTTGGCACTGCTTTTATATGCAAATTTTGTTACTCAACTTGTTATCTCTACTATCATACCATTGAAGTCCATATTTTTCAGTATCTTCCTTCAAGTTTTCATCTCTTCCTACTCCTTCACTTACTCCTTGCTGTCCCTCAAGTTTCCGTCACTCAGTTGTCTTTCAATGATGAAGTGTTTTTAAAGCTAGCTGAATAGCAAGAAAAGGGACATTTGTGGTGTAATAGTGCATGCCAAAACATAGTGTGACAGTACAAGTAGAGAAGCGTCATGAAGTCAGCAGACTGTCTCAAAATCTCAAAATTTACAGATTTACCAATTAGGAATAAGCTACTGGTCATACCAGACCAAGTGAGGATGATGTGGTAAAATAAACCCAGAGTGTATTAATCAGTGTTTAATTAAGTTTAAATGAAGTAAAGTTAAATTAAGTTTTCATTTGTAAGAGGAAAAATGTGTGATAAGGTCTTTCAAAAGTTGCCTGGTCTCCCTTTAAAAGTTCCTAAAACACTTTGTGGAGCAGAATAAGATGACATTGCTGACAAGTTGGAGCCGGGAGGTCCCGGCATAAATGCATCATGGATTAAGTGTGATTCAGTCGTCACTGTTCCTACAATGACAGACTCTGTGTTTGCACATTGACAGTTAATTTTAGGCTACATTTGCATGTGACTCACAACTGCATCAGACTATGACAAATTGAAAATGACTCTAAAGTAAAAACAAGTTTAAAGAGGCCAAATATAGCATGTGTTTGCTTTAGTGGCCTTGTTATGAAAAAGTATAAACAGTGCACACTACAGTAGATTAAAGGATCATCCCTGTTAATTCCAATTTTAGATTTATTTTTGTATCTTTGGGGACCTTTTACATCATTATGTCACTACTGTAATCACCAAAGCAATTACTGAGGTTTCAGAGCGTGGCAGCATTTTTACGATCTTGAAAAAAAACACCAAATTTTATAACATTTTTTTGTGAGATTATCTAACTACTTTAATTTGGAGGTAAAACAAAAAGTGACAATAAGTAACGACAATAAGTACCGTTGGCATATCTTGAACCAGGATGTGTAATCTGCAGCGTGTTTATTGTGTCACAATTCAAAGTTTAGGATATAATTTTAGATTTCACATTCATTTTTTATTCCAAAAGAGTCTGGATAACCTGACAAACCCACTCAAGTTTCTTGTCTAACATTTGACACATTTTGAGATACTACGCAATTAACTGAAATAGATAAATGATGTTGAAGTTGTAATAAATTGAAATGACTGTGGGTCATTCCACTCACCAAACTCCCAGTTCATGTCATGTCATTCTTGAAGAAAATTCATGTGAAAAAGTTATCAGATGATGGTTACATTACATTTTTTGTATAACCACAATGAACATTAACACTTTCCAATAAGAAAAAAGTTTATAGGATATTAAAATAATCAGAAAATATTCAGTCAAAATGTCTTTTAAAAAGTGTGTCTTTTGATCTGAAGAAATATTTTGGAAGGCTCTGTGGCCTTCAGTTTTTTATGTAGGACCAAACAATTTCTAGATTATGACAATTTCTATGTATGAATCTAAATTTGGTTGCTAGAAAGTGAACATTAGTGGGAATATTCATTTTTGAAAATCAAAGGTATTAAAGGTTTTTCGTTAGGGTAAAACTTATTTCATTTTAATTAAGCAGCTATTTTCATGTATACATGTTGCACATCGTCCTTAGGGTTTCATGGATGTTCAGTACGAATTTCAAATAAATCCAGCAAAAAATAAGCTTTTTAATACACATACAAAGAATGGTAAAAATGAAACTTCAAAAATTCACAACAAAAAAAGGATTTTGAGTTGAGCTCTAGGATTTTCTGTGGTCTCATGAATTTAACAGAAGTTTTGACATGAATTTTTAAACCCATGATATGAACTAGGAAATGTTCTGAATTATGGATGAATTGGTATGAAATGATCCTAGTGTTATTTACTGATGAATGCTCTGTATACAGTAGACTTCACACACAGTCTCCAACCTCCTCTTTCTTCCTTACAGCTCACAGTGCGTCTCGTAGCTATTACAAGAGCTTCCCACTCATGGACTTCTCCCAGTACCAGCCTGTGGCACCTCCGGCCTTCCAGCCTGTGCCCGTACAGCCCAAAGAGAAGTCATACATCCACCAGCCTGTGTCGGCGCACCACGACCTCCATGCCCCCCTCTCCATCTCCATCCCCTCCAGCCACCTGGAGCACTCGCGCCTCCCAAAGACCACCACGCACCCCCTTCTCTCCAGCTCGGCCTTCAAAGCCTGGGAGCCGACTGGCCGACACGTCCACAGGCAGACCTCTGCCCCGGGCCACACCTCCTCCATGCACAGCTCCACCCGAAGGCATGGCTACTCTACCCGGAGGCAGCAGAGCATAGAGAACATGCCAGGATCTCTTTAGTCAGCCCTATGGGGGGATGTATGGAGGAGCTGGTGGGGGGGCAGGGCAGGGGCAGCATGTGCAGGGACAACACCAGTCTCAACCCACCTACTATCACCACAACAGGCAGAAGAGCTACTCCACCCACAGTACGACTGAGGTGACTGTCTGAGCGGGAAGGCCTCAGACAGCGGCCGGCTGCAATGTTAAACATAGTAACAAAAGTTTGGTGGCAGCTAAATACCAGAGTTTGGGACAGTTAGCCCAACAGCTGAGGGATATTAAACAAGGAGACATGTTCAGATTTATGAGGTGAAAAAGGGATAGTTTGATAACTGGAAAACTAGTAGAAACTGTGAGATTTAGGAGAAAAACAGTTCAGATTTAGGAGAAAAACAGCGTAGCAGATGCACAACAGTCTCAGCTGGTTAAAGGTTATTACTAGACTCTAGCAACGGTCTTGTACATTGATCATATAAAGTTTATAGACTCTACCTGAAAGCAAATCTACCACGTTTGCTTAAAACAACTCTCAGGCTCCTATAGGTCACAAAGCCTTCACAGATTCTCAACCACTGCGGTTTTGGCGAGACAGTGTGGTTTCATTGTACAGGCCTTATAGGAACAGGGACAGGAGAAATAATCTCAGAGCACTGAGCGAACATGATTTTGTCTGTGGTTTCCTGTCAGATTTGGCAGAAGTGAGCAGAGTTTGTGTTTGATGAGTAACTATGGTTAAGTTAAGTATGTTTGAGCTGTAAAAAAACATTCCATATTGAGCCTGAAACTGACAAAACCTGCAGTCAGAGTCAAATACTTTCTGACACGGTCAATTCAAAGTGACACTTAGTGTAAACAGGCAGCGGTTGCCATCTGCTGCATTTGATGTAAATGTGGTTTATAACATGTAAGATCCATTTCTGTGGTTCACCTACAGCCTGGAGAGTTAGATCTCAGGAACCATTCACTTAAATTTGGAGGTACACTAGGAGAATCTTTTACCTTCATTTACGACCAGTAGGAACTGCAACACATCGATAAAACATCATTCAAAACCCAGCACTCCTCCCAACTTAAAGGAATAGTTTGACATTTTGGAAAATATAATTATAGGTCTTTTTGCCAGGAGTTAGATGTAAGATTGATACCATGCTCATGTCTGTGCACTAAATATGACCGTTAGGGTAGCTTCCTTCTTGTCGTCTTGTTAGAGTTTGTTAGTTTCCAATCTTTATGCTATGCTATCTGGATAATGGTGGTAGACTCATATTTACTGCACACATTGAAGTGGTATCAATCAGCTCAGCAAATTGTTCCTCCAAGCTACATTGATGAGGTCACTGTACATGTGACCTGTGCAACAGAAACATCACGTAATATAAGTAATAATAGTTAATAAATTCAAATGATAAGTACTGGAATAATACGCTTCTTCATTTGCTTCAACATGAGATTAAAATGTTTTCACTAAAAATGTTTGGTGGTGGTTGAGAAGTTCCAAGTTAGTGGCATAAGGCAGCATAAAGTCTGATTTGGAGGCCACAAATCTTGCCGAGGATGTTATTAAAAATGTTTATTGCTATGGTCAGTTTGTGGTATGGGGCGACAAAAATCAAACTTAAATTAAGCACAAACGGAACACAAGGGTTTTGAGCTACCATATTTAAATACTGTCTACCTGCACCAATCCAGAGTCTGGCTACAGAGGACCTTCCTGTGCTAAACCATATTCAGATTATATAACTACACGCCTGAAGGCTGATAAAATTTACATCTCTGAAATACCAACCACCTTATTAAACTGGATTACAGAGAATCATTTAGAAATGACACTAAAGGCATTCAAATTAAGATTTCGTTTAGAAGATTTAAGAATCAAGTGAGATTTATATAACATAACATTCAGTTACAGTGTGCTCATAAATCATCTCAAGGTAGCACAGTTCAGGTCATTTCAGGCCTTGTAGATGCCTTTCTGTGCAGTTCTCTGATACGTTCCCTCCTGTTCCTCTTGTAAAAACACCTCCACTACTTTGCATCTCTCGGTCTACCTCCATGCACAGCTGTTTTCTCCTTGTTTCTTTCTCATGCCCTTTAGCCTCACCCACCCTCTTTCAACGACGAAGCGCTTTGCATTCGATGCCATCAGGCCAAGCATGCAGGGACAGCATCCCTGGGGGTCACATTAACTCGATGGTGAGGACAATGCCACCATCATGTCAGCTCCCATCAGCCTCCATCCCAACCAGAGAGAGGGAGAGGAGGAAAGAGAGGGACAGAGTAAGAGCCAGAGGCTGGGACTCTTTAGAAAAGAAGAGAGAGGGCAGAGAGAGAAGAGAAAAATAGAAAAACAAACATACACGGCTGTGTGTTTTCCTTCCTCGGGGGAAGGAAAAAGGAAGGAGTCACTGTGGATCTGGGTCTCTTGCTACTGAGCTGTCTGGGTCATAACTCAGAGTGTATGGACGTATGTGGATGCCAGTGTGCAATTTTGAACCCCAAGGCACCATTGCAGGGGAAATCGCTGAGGCATTTTCATGCCTGGAGCATTTGACATTTCTCATCTTGCCTCGGAAGCCTGAACAGCAAAGGACACTGTGCAGAGCTGCTGCTCCTGCTGCTATGAACATGCAACAGTTAATGCATCCACTGTACTTGTTGGTGAAGGTCTAACAACTTCAGGAGCTGCACAATGAAGTGAACTGTTCTCTATGATTGCAGGTGTGTCCAGAAATGCTTCCATAAGGTTCTGTAATAATAATATTAATGATTTAAGAGAGGGTCTTATGATGCTAAACATTTTATTTGGTTGAAGTGTGAAGTGCTTTTTGTGGCAGCTGAAGTAAGAGTCAAGCAAAAGTACAGGTGAAACAGAGCCAAGAACAAACACAATGTTTGGACAAACCACAAAATATAAGAGCACTACTGAATAATCCCTAGTCAAACCCCCCTTTGCAGCTGAACTACACTGATTTAAACAACATAAACATGCTGGGGCTGCAGCAAAGAAGCATCACATCACATAAATACAGGATATTTAACCAAATCAAATTCTGGTGTCAGTTGGGGAGACATCTTTCCCCATATCAAGAGATGACTACAACCATGAAAAAGGCATTGCCCAAAAGCAGTGTTTTTTCCAAAATGGCTGGACTCAAAATTATTGCACACAGGTGCTAGCTTAGGCTTCACAATCCTGTGCAATCATTCAAAGTTATATAGGAAATAATGGGTGTGTGGTGTCGGACTAAATGTTAGATGTCCTATTTCCCTTGGAGACAGCAGCTCAGATCGGAGGTGCAGGCTTAACCTTCCTCAAATCCTTTTTATCATGCTGTTAAGGAGTCTGGAAAAGTGGTCCCAACACCTTTTTAAACCTTTGTTAACCAATTTTATTTTTGGCCTCTTGCGGCACCTGAAACAATCTGTGAACAACTACTGTCACCTTTTAATTTGATCATGACAGCAACAGTTGCTTATTTACACATCTAGCAGATAGGGAGCAACGTCATCCTTCAGTCAGTCATGTCTCTGTGCTGAGGTCCAATATTCATTCCCTTTTTAGTTCTGCTTTCAGTCTCTGCAACCCCCCGAATGAAATCCATCCAGCTCTTTTAATGCTAAACACTCTCCAGCAACTCCAACTTTATCTTTATGTTGTTTGGCGCTGAAAAGGTAGTTTGCAATGTTTTTTTAAAGCTATTTTTGCTGCCTATTGCAGCCGAAAACAACGTTAGTCAGCTCATCCATTGGTTATTGTAAAACTATAGATTAAAGCTGCTTTAAAAACACACTAATAATTTGGTTCCGATCCCTTCCTGATGAAATCTTTGGAGTAGTTTTAGGCTTTAGAAAAGTGTCCATAATGATTTTACATAATACAGATGATTAAGACACCTAAATCAGATTAACGTTATCAAAGGAAAGCTAGATTAAGGATATACGTTCTTTTCATGGCTGCAACACATTGACATAAAACTTATTTTAACTGCACTCCTGCTTAACTTCAGATGTAGTTTGCCTCACATGGGAGAACTGGACAACCACCTTCCCTTCTTGTGTACTCGATGAGTGATAGCCAAAGATGAACCGGAAAACAAAAAAACATATGATAAAGTGCATTCTTTGAAATCAGTCTCACAATCTAAGTGGAGTCAAGTCACACCAAGTACTTTGAATTGTATATTTGAGCAATACCATTAGGTGGTACTTATAACTACACAAAAATATCTGAAGATATCAATTTATGAAAAAATCTTTGCTCAAAGACGTGTTTCCAAATACCAAAAATGCAACAAAACTGAATTTTAAACTTTGAAGTGAAGGTGTGACTACGCCCTGACACTAATGGTCCACATAGATAAGTTTATCACCCAGATACAGAACAGAACTACCCCTCTACAAAGAAACACTCCATATTTGCCCTCATGACCGACACACACATTGTCTCACCAGACAGAATCTCGATAGGTGATGTTTCTCTCATTCACTAAAAAAAACACACAAACAAACATACACAGTGTTCACGTTAACAAGATCACTGTGACTGATGCTGTGATCAAGAAACTAAAACACCAGAAAACCAAACACCCCTCTCTCTTCCACTGAACACACCTCTTCTTTCATTCGCTCAGAATTTGGCACAAAAGTTCATGTCTGTAATTCTTTGCTGCCTCTCATGACCAGTGCGGCAAAGACTCCTGGCAAGGCATAATTTCCTCTCAGTGCTTGATGTTGTGAGTTACAAATATTCAGATTGGCTGGTTTAGAGACACAAACTCAATTTTTTATGAGCAATAGAAGTTTAGTCCTTTCAGAATAACTGTTTTTGTGTTGAGAACCTGAACAAGTGCTTCCAGTGTTTTTCTTGGTATAAAATCATGCATTTTCACCTTTTCTGTTCTTTGTAAGTAAAACACATTTTTCATGTTTCAAATGTTTCTTATGTATATTGAGTCAATCTATTTGAACACATTTTTGTGCTCAAATTGTTCGAAGTGCAAGCTTCGAAAAATCATTTGTTCTGCTTTATTTATGGATATTGTGTAAATATGTTCATTTAGGGGAATTTCCTATATATTTTGTTTGAATAAGGGCTGTATGAACTAAGAATATATTATTTCATGTTAATGATTTTAGTAACATGAACATGATACATAGTGAGATCTATATTAGCTGCGTTGTGCAATTTTCTAATGTGCAATAGAGGGGGGTTAAAGTACGCCTACTGTGTGTCACATTGTTGCAGTGGGCTTTTATGTTAGTGGCAACACACAGTGACATAAAGTATCTGCAGTGTCAAGACAAAGCCACAGTACAGCAGACACATTGTCTAAAGCATTGATAATGTTTATGTGGTGTGATTAAACAATACAGACTGATAAACAGGACACTGTGCAGAAACAAGTTGTGTTGAGCATATATTTAATTTGCAGTGAAACTGGTCTGCAAATGCAAAGTAGATATTTAGTGCTGTGTAAAGATCCAAGGCTGTCACTGTTTAACTGATCTGGAAATAGTTTTTCAAGTGAAAGGCAATTCATCCCAGTTTGGCACAATGAACCTCTGCAGGTTATCATCTATTTAACAGAGAGCTACGATAAATGCATAAACACAAATATGATAGCCACGTAAATCCAAAGTGTATTAGTGTGATATACAGTATGTAGCAAAGTGTGTATATACTGTATGATCTTGTACATCGTATTACAAAACAACCAATTTATACCCCAAATGTTCTAGAAATGTATTTGCAGAGGATTGTTCGGTAACTGGTGCCACTTTTAAAGATGAAATATTAAAGATTGTTAAATTAACATAAGGCTTTGGTTTGACTTGTGTTTGTATCAAAGAAATGTTGGACTTTTCATTCTTCTGGGCGAAACATTCACACACCGAGCAGCAAGCACCTTAATTGGGTCAGCTAAGGAGTGAACACACACATTAAACAGACAAAAACTCCCCGCAGCCGAAAGCTACATGTCAACTTGACAGCAGGCAGCAGTCCTTTGTTGGAAGTTATTTGCGCCGCAAAACATCATAATTATTCAATATGGCTCAAATATAGTCCATCTGAGTTAACTCTTTCCAACTTTTTTTAAACAGTACATAGTGTGTGTGTCATTACTGAGAATAAACCCCAAAAGACCTTAACAGTTGTCTCATCAACTGTAGTGGCTCTTTCACTCACAGATTATCAGACAGCAGCTTCAGTACATCTGCAGCATCTTCCCAGCTGAGATTTGAAGCAGAGACAACCATAAACATGTCCCACTAACCACCAGTTCACCCGTCAATTCTAGAAATGCAAACACATTCAAGATTTATGTGTTTTGCCTTGATGCGACCAGTCCAGTGTGTGCTCAGGATAAGCAGGTTTAGAAGATGGATGGATGGATGGACGTTATAGCGAGCCTGCAGTGTCACCCTGTGGCTGTTCTTGATACAACATGAAGTCAAAGTATTTGTAGTTGATGTCCAGAAATCTTAATCTGCCCATTTTAGTGGCTTCTGATCCTTTAAAAACTTAACACAAAACATAACGCATTCTTGAAATGTGAAAACAGTGATGAGACATTCTTCAGCACACACAGTTCACAGCACAACAACTTTAAGAATAAAGGATATTTTAATGTCACAACTTCGAGTTAAATTTCAGATGTCGCACATTTAACAACCTTTTTTAGTTCAAGACCAATGTTTATATAAATAATACGCCCCTATTGATCCAAAAAGGGAGTTTAGTTGATTTAAATAAAAATAAGATGAAATCAGATTAAATGTACAATCTTAACAATATTACCTTATACAACCTAATTAAAGAGCATTTTAAGTGTCTTTAGAGGGCTTCTACATTTAAAATGACATTTTTGATGAATAAATACTTATATCACTAATATATAATACTAATATTACTTACTGTAATAATATGTAGGCATCTTTTAAACTTGATTAAGTAGGTGTAATGGCACTAAGTTTAACAATACTAAAAATAAGTATATTCCAAATAACAATTAATAATTCCAAGGACATTATTCAGGAAGGTAATTCTTCCTAAATTAGAATAAAGACACTGATGGCATCAACAATATATGTTTTTTCTTTCAGGAGATATTAATGTTCCCACAGTAAGAAGTGCCATTGGCAGTGCTGCTGCATATATAATTTTGTGTTATTCATATAATGGTTGGCTTAGTAACGTAAATACAAACTATACAAAACTTCAATTCGATCAGACATATACAACAGTTTCTCTTTCTCAACATAACAAGTTAAAAGTCTTGGCAAGTGAATCACCTGAAAGATGTACATAATTATGATTGGTCCCCATTGCAAAAAACACAATTGTTCTCTGTGGTCGTTAGATGTCCCTGAATAAAACAAGCGTCTCAGTGGACACTGAAGACAACCGCTCAGATTTGGTCACACTGTGTTTTCTAAAACACTGAATACAACAAGAGGGAAGCAGAACTGATCCACTGAGAGTTTTTTCATCTGACCAATCAGCTCCTTGAGAAAGAAACTGGTCTAATATGGTTTCTGAACCTTTTTGGTGTGGTTGCTTGTGTCTGATAAGGCCCTGGACCGAGGAACAGGTTTTTGGTAAAAAAATGTGGATCCAAGTGTGGATTTTTAAGGTAAGTGTTTTTGTGTTTTTGTGTCAATTTTTAATGCTTTGAATGAAACTGCCACTTTGTGTATTTTGATGCAGATGTTGTTTCAGATTTTTAGTCAGTTATTAAAGTAACACATTTAGAGGATTGCAAAGCCTTGGAGACTAGAAGGCTCATTAACACACATTAAGAATTCAGATACAGGCACCACTTTGCTCAAATATCAGGAGATTCTGAAAAAATTGTAATGAACAGCTTCCCTGTTGCAGAGAGGCTTTCAATTCAGACACCATGATGAGTATAGTAAACGAGAAATTTAAAATTCTATCTAGCTTGCACCAATGGCTCAAATGAGTCTCTTTTCCAAGGAGCTGTCAGATATGATGAAAAAAACGTTTGGTCCAAGAATGAAAAGGTAAAGATATGATGGGATTAATCAGGTATAGTATAGTGCTGGTAAGGTAAGAGCTGGTTATATACCAGGTTCTGTATATACCAAGGATACAACATTCTGTAATAATTTGTTAAATTGTAATGATGACAATGTATATTTAAACCTCTGGAGTGCAGGGAAGGATGAATTCAGGCTCCAAAATAACAATCTAAAATAAAAATCTGGAGAATATGTAACAATAATAAGAAAGTAGAAATCTATTTGTTTAGTCCCCTGGCTTCAGTGGCTGGCACCCCTTAAAGCCTCAGGTGTGTAGTCATTTGGATGAGTTTTCGAAAGGAAAAGGTCGTCCAAATGATGGCTGGTTAGCTAGAAGAAGATCAACCTGGTATCGACAGGCAAAGACGTGAGAGTCAGGGTGTGGCTGGTGGTTGATGGGGAGAGTCCCACTCTCCCCCAAACCCTTAAATGAAACTATTTGTCTGATGTGCACAGCCATGTCTATCTCTGTCCAGTTATGTTGTTGCTTCCAGGATTTACAGAGATGGATTCCAGAAAGGGACGGAGAGCCTGGCCAAAAGGGCTAAAGAGGAAACACAGCAGTACAGTACAGTTACACTGAAATCAAGAGACCAAAAGAAAGTCGAAACAAAGTATGTGAACTTATTATATCTTGAGGATGTTTTCTCCATCTGTTGGATGGAATTCTCTCTGTAAAAAACAGGGCGTGTTGGTGCAAAACAATGAGTCAAACTCACACAAACTCCTTCTATTTCCAAGAAAGGGCCTCTGAAGGAATCACATCAGGGTATATTGAAAATGTTTGACAATGTCTTTAACTATGTCAAACTCTGTTAAACTCTACTGTATCTGTATTTTTTTACTAGATGTGTAGATTTATGTTTGGACAGCTATTTAAAAGAAAAGTTTAATATAGCGCCTTAACGACTATCATGTGAGCCAAAGTACTTACCTTACAGAACTTGCAAAGATGGACACTAAAAATGCAGTTGAGTGTAAATGTAATTGAATTCTTCACAACTTAGTTTAGCTTTGTATCTGAGAAGAATTAAACAAGCATTGGGGATGTAAGAGCAGCTTTACAATGCTTATTAAACCGAGTTAACTCACGTGGACATTACTTCGGATGGAAGGTCTGTTATGTACGATGGAATCTTTTTGCCCGTGAGGAACTGAGACACCTCGTTGCTGAAGGTGTTGCAGTTGTGCTCAAACAAGTTGTATTTGTCACCTCTGTGCAGCAAGAAATCAAAGAGAGAAAGAAAAGATAAAAGATGGAGTGATAACAGGAAGAACTGAGGTGTATATCATATCTTTTTTTTTGGTTCCCCCTTTCCCTCATTGCATCTCTCCTAGACATTAAAGATAATGGTGGATTTTCACTTTAGTGCATTATTCTTACTAAGAACCAGGCGACAATATGTTGCACCACTGCAGGTCAGGTTTTGAAGTCTCACAATGTATAGAAAGCCTTTGTGAAAAAGGGAAGTTGTAGCCTACAACAAATCTATGATGTAGTACTGTAAACAATTAAAATGTATTACTAAGTCAGCAAAATTACCTCTATGCCCTTTGACCCCCAGGACAGTCTCACTGGGATCTGAATCTGTTTGGTGAGTAGCTTTTTACCTGAATGTGGATTCTCCCAGTGAAGACAGGTACTCCATAAAGATCTCCACAGGCACCTCAGTGGAGCCCAGGTCCACTATGGAGTCCGGCACCTGCAGGACAGTGCCACCCTAGTACACAAGACACAAATACACCGCAATGGATGCCTTGCTCCAAAAAAACTTCTTAATCCATTACTTTATTATTTCTATTTATCTGTATAGTAGTAAATGTTACTAAGGGCTATAATTTATGTGTGTTGTATTAGAGGAAATGATGTAGCTGACACTTACAGGTAAGCAACTGCTGATGCCTGCTCCTCCAAAGAAAAACTCCTTCCCATAGACCACGATACCAGTGTGCCTGAAAAACACCAAAACACCTTAATCCAACAAAAACAGGCTAGAGAAAGTAGTTCATCACAGTTCACGTGATATTTAGTGAGGGGACTTCTACAAAATAACACTATTAAAAGCTGCACTCACCATATCCCATCAAGTTGTTTCCCTGTCAGGATGAAAGAAAAACTAAATTAATGGTGCAATCTGTAAGAATCAGAAAATGCTTGTTAGCAGCTGTTAGGTCAACTGCAGTCTGGGCATCGGTCCAAACAGTGATGTGGCACATATGAGACTGAACATAATTGACAGGCATCATGACTGGCCAGCCAGCTTAATCAATTCCTGTTTGTCAAGCTTTCACCAAGACCCTCAGCAATGCCAGAAGAGCTACATTAGCCAGAAGTAAATAAGATGTGTTGCCAAACTTCACTACTAACAAAAAATTATTTAAATAACAATTAATATGTGTCAGTTGTTACATAAAACCTAGCCATAATAGCATCCATTTCATTTGACCGTGTGTCTTTATATCAATATGAGAATAAAAAAACATTTTTCCACAAAGGTATTCATATAAAAAATAAGAAGCACTAAAATCTGATATAAAACAGGTGTGTCCTTTTTGTCCAACTGATTTCTGATACTGATTTTAAGACACAAGGTGAAACTGCAACCTGAAGCTTTTGGAAAAAAAAAATACATTGTAAAATAAATTAAAGACACATTAGCAAAAATATAAATACGTGGATATAAAACATGGGTGATACATGAGCCCAACTAAGTATATTTTCTTATAATTTACACCGATATGGGCACAGCACTGGGACACATCGACTGATTTTATTAATTAAGAATATTCAATTAACGTAAGCCAGAAACTCACCAAGCATGACAGGGCTCATCTGTCGGGCCATGCCTCTGGACAGGTCGTAAATGTACACCTTTACTGGGTAAGGGCCGGGTTGATCCATGACGACCAAGAGATATCTTCAAAATGATGGAAAAAGTGAAGTTAGCCGTCACATCCGCCAGCAGTTTACCAAACAAAACTTTTACAAAAACTTAACCGTTGAACTGGTAAGGATAGAAACAGAGACTACGGAGTATTCAAAACGAAAAAGTGCTAAATAAAGCAGTTCATATACCTTTTCTGGTAGTTTTCAGAGTTTGCCGGGTGCTGTGTCACCGTCCGTCTGAAAACAACAACATGACTCCGCATGGATGGGAGCGCCGCTTCCGCTAACCCGCCTCCCTCGCCGGCATTGGCCAGTATCTTAGATCGACAGGCGAAGCGTCCAATAGGCGACGAGACGTTCCGCGCGTTTTCCTGCGTGCTCGTCCACGTCACTCTGAGCGCGCCCGCTGTTTGAACTACTCCGGAGCTGCGAGCAGGAAGTGTCTGAAAGTGTGGCCCTGCTTTCAATGAACAACTTTACAGGTCATTACTTTAAACACGTTTGGTCCGGGCAGTCTGTGTGCATCGCTAGAAAGTTATATTTGTTCACGAAGCGAGCTGAAAATGTTGAAATGAACGGCGGTTAATTACAAGCTAAGCTAAGCTAGCTGTAAACGCTGCCTGAGTGAAGTTAATTAAACGTGAATATCATCTTAAATAAACGTTGTTCATTTGCACAATTATTGTTTTCTGGTTAAATTAACACCACACTTTTTCTGATGTATGTTCAGTATTGATAAGACGCTTTGTGTATAACTGCGCTTTTATAAGCTTATGACTGTTTACAAAGACAAAACATAAGAATGGAGAGTCAGCATCTTTTATGTTCATGGCAAAATATAATATTATGATAAAAAAATGACAACCTTGAACCTTTTGACAGAATAAAGAAAAATGGCAGAGTGGAACGCCTTCTACAGGAATGAAGATGAGGAGGAAGAGCAAGAGGATGGAGAGCAATCAGGAGGTGAGATGAAAGTCTCCTTACTTCATCTGAATTTCAAATAATGAACAGTAATGAAAATAATGATTATCTGTCAAAATAGTTTTATTCAGTACAGCACAGAAGGGGTCACTGTGTGTTATTTCACATACATGTTTATGGGTGCCTAGTGGGTGTCTGATATGCTAATTGGCCCATTTATTACCTATGTCTGTTGTTAAGCACAGACGTATTTATTATTTTAGGACGTTTTAACCCAGGCTGCTTAAGCAGAGGGAATTCAGGAGAGTCTGGCTAAATAAAGGAAAATAAGGAAATATGTTAAATACAACATTGTGTTTATCAAATAAAAACTTAGTTCAACCTTTGATTTGGAAAAACTACTGGAAGAAACCTTAAGAAGAGTAACAGAAGAGACATCACTTTCCCACTACTGACAGACATGAAGTAGATTTTGTGTGTTAGAGTAGAACAACAGGGTTGACAAAATTATAAATGGATTGTAAATATCTATGAAGAATGTTCATCCAGGAGGATGCTGAGCAACTTCAGTTCTTCTTCTCTCCTGGAGGATGACGATCCCAATCCAAAACATTTTTAATGAGGCAATGAGAGCCAGGGGAGTGAGAGGCAGGTCCCAGGACAGCTGATGGTCCAGCAGAGAGAAGCCTGAGTGAAAAAAGAAAATAGAGAGAGAGAGAGACGCACACCTGAGCTGGAGGGAGACCGAGAAATAGAGAGTTAGAGAGGTGCAGAGGTTTTCACAATATTCTCGTCAGCAGGAAAAACATAGACTTGAAGTCCTACACTTAATAGATTAATTGCGACTGAGCGGATGGATAATGGTAACGAGTACAAGGACTGAAGTAAGGTGAAAAGATGAGACTGAATGTCACTCTGATTTGGTCATATTTTGGTCATTATTCCTCTCTGTTAGATTTCTTCTCTACATTATTATATTCCACTTTGCATTTCAACAGTTAGGAAACTGAATATGACAACTTTGATCTGATCACACTTGAGGTTTGGTGTGTATGTAATTCAACATGTGGGCTTAAATATGTTAGACATTGTGTGAACCCTTAAAGTTACACAGCAATAAATCTCTATCTTTGTTAGGAGATTACAAGATCACAGGGAGAGACAGTTTGGTCTTCTTGGTTGATGCCTCCAAAGAAATGTTCATCAAAGGAGAGGATGGACAGCCCTCTAACTTTGACATGACCATGCAGGTAAGATGGACGGTCATTTTGTCTGCTTTACTTTTGAAATTGAATCATGTTATTATCCAGGTTGTAACATGCTTGGGAATTTTCTTGAAAATTATGTTTAAAATGATGTTATGTTGCCCTTTGTCAAGAAGGGCAACAGCAGACTGTTCCTGCTCAGGAGGCTGAGGTCTTTTGGAGTGCAGGGACCACTCCTCAGGACCTTCTTATGACTCTGTGGTGGCATCAGCCATCTTTTATGGGATAGTCTGCTGGGCCAGCAGCATCACGGACAGGGATAGGAGGAGAATGGACAGACTGGTGAGGAGGGCCAGCTCTGTCCTGGGATGCCCCCTGGACTCAGTGGAGGTGATGGGAAACAGGAGGATGATGGCTAAGCTGTCATCCCTGTTAAACCAACACGTCCCACCCTCTACAGGACAGTCTGACAGCTCTGGGCAGCTCCTTCAGTGAGCGGCTGCTCCATCCACGCTGTGTGAAGGAGAGGTACCGCAGGTCCTTCCTGCCTGCTGCTGTCAGACTACACAACAAACAAAATGCCCGCTAGTCTGCAGACAATGGACAATGAACAATAAACAATAACACAATTTCACTGTTTTTTGCACTCCCTGAGTATATTATATATATTTCTCATATGTATACTCTCAGGCATACTCCCTCTGTACTATGTACAGGTTTACTTACAGTCATAGTTATAATTATTTATCTTGGATAATTTTACCTTTTATTTCATTTTATTTTATTTTATTTCATGTCTTAAACTCTTATTGACTATTTCCCACTATGTGTCTTCGCTGCTGTTACGCTGTAAATTTCCCCGCTGTGGGACTAATAAAGGAAATCTGAATCTGAATGTTAATTATGTTAAGCATAGTTGGGAAACTCTTAAAGTTATTTGAATCGTATGATTCTTATTTGTGCTACTACAGAATGACCTCATTAGTTGTTTTTTTTGCTGTCAGATATGCTCTGTGTCTCATGATAATAAGTGTCTATGTTCTGTCTTCTAGGTAGTGCGCAGTGTGTACACCAGTAAGATCATTAGTAGTCACAGGGACTTGGTGGCTTTGGTTTTCTACGGTACAGAGCAGAGCAAAAATCCCAGGAACTCATTCAAGCATGTGTACGTGTACCACGACCTCGATGAACCTGGTAAGACACTGCACTTTTCAAAGCAACACATGGCTCAGAAGTATTCAGGTGAAACATATTCTACTTTGTAACTTACTGTTATTACATGTAATTTCAAAAATATTTAACACGTTGCAATTGATTTTCGTTAATACATTTATTATAAATTCATGTCTTGCAGTATGTAAGCACAATAAAAAAATAAACCTAATCCAGGTACTGAATGAGTTTGGAGGGAAAACATATTTGTGAACTTGCAATGAACATTTTGAGCTTTATTTTATTACCTTTATTGAAATCTGACTAGCTTTTTCTTTCTCTATATAACATTTTAAATAGCCAAATATCCATTTCTTGCATCCATTTTCTTTTTTCCTTCATTTGTCTTTCTGCCACCCTATTTCCCACAGGCGCAAAGCGAGTACGGGAAGTGGACGCTCTGCGGGGGGAAAAAGGCGCCCAGCTAGCGGCAGAGACCATGGGCAGTGGGGAGACGTCATTAGGCGACGCCCTGTGGTGCTGCGCCAACCTCTACAGCGACATCAAGCTACGGCTCTCACATAAGCGGCTCATGATCTTCACCTGCCGGGATGAGCCACACGGGGACGACAGCGTGAAGAATCGACAGGCTCGCACCAAGGCTGGTGACCTCAAAGAGACCGGTACGTTTAAAAAAGCAAAAGCTGTTCCTCTTCGCTGCTGTGTGCAAATTTCATTATGCAGAAGGGCTGTGACTTTACAGCAGATAATACATATGTAGTTTTACATTAAAAACTATGTTAGGACTGTATATCATGGTCTTACCCAGGAATACCTTCTCTCTTAGGAGTCATCATTGATTTAATGCATCTGATGAAACCGGGCGGCTTCAATGTCTCTGCCTTCTTTCGTGACATCATAAGTCCACCTGAGGATGAGAGCGAGTTGGGGCTGCAGCTGGAGCCTTGCGACAAGCTGGAGGACCTCCAGAAGAGGGTTCGTGCCAAGGAGCAGAAGAAGAGAGCCATGGCCAGGTAGAGATAAGAGAAACTTTTTCATTTCTGACAGATAAAAAATTTGTCTTACTGCCTTCCTTCCCACAGATTAGTCACTTCCTTTTTCTAATTTAAATCTCTACATCTCTGCCATCTTTAGGATAAACCTGTGTCTTGGTGAGGGCATAAATGTAGCTGTGGGAATTTATGCAACTGCTGTGACAGCTCGGAAGCCAGGTGCCATCAAACTTTACAGAGAAACCAACGAGCCAGTCCGCAGCAAAACCCGAACCTTCCACACCCAGACTGGCAGCCTGCTGCTGCCCAGTGAGATAAAGAAAGCCCAGGTAAGGGCAGACTAGATATATGCTAATTTGGTTGGGTTGTTTCATAAATGTGTTTTATGAAAGATTTAAAAAGATTGCTGATGTTCTTGTTTCTCTGTGCTTGTGTGTGCATCTGCTGTAGACATATGGCAAGAAACAGATCGTAATGGAGAGGGATGAGGTGGATGCCATCAAGAAGTTTGAAGATCCTGGACTGTATCTGATCGGATTCAAACCTATGGAGAGGCTCAAACTTCACCACCATATCCGACCTTCTGTCTTTCTCTATCCTGAAGAGGACGAGGTGAAAGGTAGAGACTTTTTTTTTGCGTCTGATTGACTTCAGAACTTATGGGAAGAAATATTCAGACCACAGCAGTGATTATGGGTAGTGGACTTTAAATAATGTGTCATTTAATGAACAGTGTTGTCAAAAGTGTCTCATAGCACCATGAGTGAAGAGCGACCCAATGGGACTGAAGTTTTTTTGTGTCTGTTTCACTGAAGTGAAATATATCTTCTGTTTTCCACCTCAGGCAGCGCATGTCTGTTCTCTGCCTTGTTGACAAAGTGTGACGAGAAGAACGTGTTCGCGCTTTGCCGCTGCGTGGCCCGCCGAAACTACCCACCTCGATTTGTTGCCCTGGTGCCTCAGAGAGAGGAGGTAGACGAGGGAAAAGTGCAGATTACCCCACCAGGTAATTCACTGCTGGCTCAGCTTAGTCTGGACAGGCCAACAAACTGAGGTGATATTTTAGAAATTCTACCACTGTATTTGGTTTTTCTTGATTTTTAAAAGTGACGATCAGTTTATAGGAAGCTATATTTACCCTCAGTCACAAATGGTAACTTGACGTCTTTTTTTTGCTTGTATCAGGTTTCAATGTCATCTACCTGCCATACGCTGACGACTTGCGGACTCTGGATCCCCCCCAGTGCCCATCAGCCTCACAAACACAGGTCGACAAGATGAAGGAGATCATCTCCAAGCTGCGCTTCAAATACAGGTACACGTGCATATCTTGGTCTAGAGATGCCTAAAAATGGGTTTGTAGAAATAAAGTAAGGCAATACATTAAATTCTGTAATCGTAAAAAAACAGTGCGTGTATGTAAGGGTTTTAGTGAGTGTTGTTTTGTTTTTAACATGAGCACTGTCCTAAGGAATTTAGGACAGTGCTCATGTCCTAAATACAATTACAATTAGTAGGTGTGACATCTGCTCAAGCTCTTTTTTTCTATAACATGTTTTCATTCTTTGCAATGTAACGCAGGAGTGATGCTTTTGAGAATCCAGTCATCCAGCAGCATTTCAGGAACCTGGAGGCCTTGGCTCTGGATATGGTGGCTCCAGAGGATGTAGAGGACCTTATCAGTAAGATGCAGACAAACAAATATTTACATATCCCAAGGATCCAGGGTGCATATCCGACTAAAAATGTGTCAAGTGCAACTGGACATTTTCACTAGTTTGACTGGTGCACCTGAAATTCAGCAGGTCTGATAAAAACAAATAAAATGTTTTTAGATAAACGCTAACTGGGTGTGGAGACATCCTTTGAAGAAATATTACAAATATATATTTTTTAGATTATTTCGCCATATTTTGATAAATTTTTGTATGTGTGTCTGCTCGTCCATTTTCTGTGGCTCGGATGAAACAGCCAACATTATCCATAGCATTTACTGCAAAGAGTGGCCAAAACATGGCTGGGAACAGTGCTTTTGCTGTCAGAGCATCAACTTTTCTAATTGAAACGTTAAAAGAAGCACAAGGTCCCCATGAGAAGTGTGTGGCTCGCAGAATAGCGCACCTTCCCTCAGTGTTTCAGCAGAAGAATTCCAAAGCAGCGAGAGGTCAGAAGTGATAGTAAAATTTAACATCACTTATAATAGAGCCAAAGAAGAGCTACCTTTCATTTACATTTATGTCCATTATCATCCTTATGGAAAAGAACGTTTTTACGAGCTCTACAGCTCTGACTCAAATAAAGAAACGCATTTATCTGCACTTTTATTCTTGTTTATGATCACTCACATAATGTGTTAAGAAATAAGTGTGTCTGGGAACTGACAGAAAGGTAACACTTCATATGTATTATTGGATGTGCCTAGAAGAAAATGTGCCACCAATTTCAAAAGTTAGTCTGGAGCCCTGTATCCTGCTTCCTCTTGTGGCTGGTACAACTATCTCTTGTTTCTGTGTCTCACCTTTTCTGTACCTGTCCATCTCTCTGTCTCAGTGCCAAAGGTGGACCAGATGGACCACCGTCTGGGTCATTTGGTTGAGGATTTTAAAGACCTGGTCTACCCAGCTGACTACAACCCCGAGAGCAAACCACCCCCCAAACGCAAAACAGGTCAGAGCTGGAGTCATAACATAAACGAGTACTAATACTAATGCATCGCTGGCTGCTGTGTCTTCTTGATCATTCTGTTGCCTGAATGTTTTCTCCATGATCGCAGCTGATACTGGAGGCGGAGCTGAGAAGAAGCCCAAAGTGGATGTGCCCGAGGACGAGCTGAGGGCCCACGTACAGAACGGCACCCTGGGAAAGCTGACAGTGCCTGTGTTGAAGGAGGCCTGTAAGCAGTTCAACATCCCAACCACTGGAAAGAAGCAGGACCTGATAGACGCCCTGACTGCCCGGCTGAGCTCACGATGACTTAAATACACAACTCGTATACTCATATAGTGATAAAAATACTGTAACTACTTATGACACTTGTTGATAATCTTGCATTTGCATTAATAAAACAGAAACTTCTTACAGCCCTGAATGTAGTTTGCTTCGTTTTAAGCTTGGCATTAGTCATTGCACTGTATATCTTAAGCAACATTTCCAGTTCTACTTGTAGCAAGGAAAAAGGCGTGTCCATCCGAAGTAAGACTGCAGCATTATCAGACTACCTGGACCTTTTCATTGCATTGTTTTGCACACGCAGCACAATAAAGTAAGAGCAGTGTTCCTGTTGAGGGCAGGCCCGAGCAGGCGAATGTTTCTACACTGCAGCAGGAAGAAGGGATCACATACAACTTTGACCTCGTGTGAGTTGCGTCAGGTTTTGAGAGACTAAAAGTAGATGGCATTCCTGGGGGAGGATTATATGACTACACAGGAGGTAATGTAGTTAACTTTTCTAAAAAAATACATTGTATATGTAGTTTTCCAGGATTTTATTTTGGTTTACCCATACAACTCATTATGGAGGCTTTACTTGACTGTGACATGACCTGTGAAAATGATGTGTGGGCACTTCAGTTTTGCTCTAATGTATATTTAATCCTGATATTCATAGTTTGTATAATGACGCCAACACTGCAAATCTTTTGTCAACTCTGGTGTTATGTTGAACTTTCAGGGCTATATGTATATTGAAAGTTCTTGGTAGAGGCCCTGTGACATATTCTGGGTACTTTGACACCAGCTGAGGGTTTGTCAGCCGCACAGAAATGGATTGTCAGTGTGAAAGAGAGGATGCTGCTGCAGGTAAGACAGAGTTTTAGAAATCTATCAGACATACCTTCAAATACATTAAAGATCTCTGTGCTACTTCAAAGAGAATATATATAGAGTAGTATTTGTGTTTTAACTTCCATTACACTACAGTTTAACTTTAATAAGATGTTTATTACTAACTTCATGGTCTTTTTGTGTCTCATATTATTAGTAAACTGTTG
This sequence comes from Scortum barcoo, assembly GCA_023238725.1. Taxonomy (NCBI): domain Eukaryota; kingdom Metazoa; phylum Chordata; class Actinopteri; order Centrarchiformes; family Terapontidae; genus Scortum; species Scortum barcoo. The sequence goes on from CM041542.1 coordinate 18,084,788, forward strand.
TTAGATGTGTAAAATCTTGAGTGTAGACTATGGAGTACAAAATCAGTTTTCAAAATGAATATAAGAAACCAAGAGCTTGTTACTTTTTCAGTTCTTACAACTTGAGAGAATGAACAAAAAAAATGAAACACTTGCAACACTACTTACCAAAGTCCTGCATTGAACACTGGGGGTTTAGAGTATTTCACATTTGGGTGAAAGGTAAACCCCCTGATAAGTTGTGTGCAATAATAATGTCATGCTTTCCCCCCTCCCCTGTGTTTAGGCTGGTCCAGCGTCCAGATGGGAGCTTTTACTGTGGTGGGATATCTCCTCTACAGATTCTCCCAGAGTCAGTCACTCACCAACACACCCGTTCAAACTCCTGTGGTTCCTCCTACATATAGGCCGTATTGTTTCTCTTGATCGAGTGACCTGTCCTCCTCCGAGATTCTAGGAAGTACAGAAACTGTTAAACAGATAAACTTAGTTGAATTGATCAGAAGTGGCTTTAATGGGAACAGACATCCCTGATGTTTTTTTCAGGGTTTTAACCACAGATTATGGGTTCCATTTGAAGAAGGTGACCCTAACCAGCATAGGCATTTAATGATCTGAAACACACATCTCTGAAGGATAAAGCAGGTGATATGTTTCTAATGGGTAAAAAAAATCCTGTGAAAAGGCCAAACATAATAATAACACAAACAATGAATAGACTAACATGTAAAATACTTGACAGAGCCATGCCATGACAATGAACAGTGACACTGCAGTTTATAAAGAGAGTGCATTCTGTTGCTGAGCTGCTGCACAATCAACTCCTGTTTGAGTAACACTTAAAACTAAAAAGCAATTACTGAGCATTCTTTGGAAAAAAAAAGCAAAGAGCAAAATCAAACTACTGAAACAGTTTGTGGCCTGTTTTAAAGATTAATGTCTTCACTGGGAAGGAATTGGGGCCGGGTGCCATAAAAGAGTGAAAAAGCATTCTGAATTATTTATAGATACACACTGAGGACAACAAAAGGTATTTAAATCAGGAGTCGGCCTCCTGTCATCCTCAATGCAGCCGTCCAGGTTTTTAAATGCTGCTGGAATAAGTTGGGTCATTTTGCAAAGAAAGGTTTCATGTCTGAGAATTCAGATGTACTCATCTTTATACACACACTGTATATGATTCAAAATGTCATATGGAGATCATTTAAAAATGTAAACTTGTTTGAAGTGGTTGAATTATAATTTTCTGGTGGTTTGTTGAATTGCTGAAAGTTTAATTAGAAGAGCAGCTTCCCTGTGATGTCCTCACATTTACAGCATTGAACTGATTCAATTTAACTGATTTTAACTATACTACATTTAAAAACAAACACATGAAAACTAAACAGTATGGGCCCTGTAATAATCTGTTTTTTATGTGTATCATACCCCATCAATGCTCAGTTGGTGTAGATTATCTTCCATGACACTTGCTGTAATACTCACAGTAGTCTGTTTACCCTGCAGCACTTCCAGCTCTGATACGATGGCCGATCCGTCTGTTCTGCTCTCTGACTGGTGAGTTGATTTCAAAGTGATACACATCTTAGTCACTTTGTTTGCTCCTGAAAGCACAATAATGATCTGACATGGCGGTCATGATTGTGCATGATGAGAACGTGACTCACCAGGACATTCATGTGTGTTGCTGTTTGTGCCTCAGGTCTGTCAGCTCTCTGGAGCTGGGTGGGCCGCCTGGTGGGAACCCTCCGTGGTACGAAATATGCATCCCTCATTTGTCACATATTGGAATAAAACAAAAAAAGTGTATCTGTGACTTAAAAAAAAAAGTCAGGTGCTAACTTTTCTATGTGCGTCTTGTGTCTCAGGAATCCAGAGTCTGTGTAAATGGCTGTCTCGAATTTGGCGGTTTCTCGTGGGTGAGTGCGGCCTGCGTTTGTGTTGTTTACTCTTCACTGTGTGCTTCAAATGGACTTTTTATGTGGAGGCAAACAGGTCAGTGGGAATTGACTATTTGAGTGGGCAAGTTTGGGCAGTCAGGGGAAGAGATGACAGCAAAGTAGCATCTGAAGGGACTGGAGCTATTTTAGTGACAGATCTACATAATAATTATGGGCCTATAATTACAGTTAAAGCAACTGACTTACAATCTGCTCCTCCATCAGCATTTTCCGCCAAGTCCAAGTGGCTGGCTGCTGTCATAAGAGCAATCACAGGTCAGTTCTTCATTTCCCTTTAATACATTTTTGGAAGTTATCTGCTTTTTCCTGTTGTTTTACTTTTTTAAGATAAGATAAGATCTTTTATTGATCCCACAGTGGGGAAATTCCACTGTTACAGCAGCTCAAAACAAGTACAAGATATTTGATATTGAATGGAAGAAAGTCCACCCTCTCAGGCCCAGCTTGTTTGGGCAGCTTTATTATACTTTTTATATTATTATAAAAAGTATAATAAATACAGCTGTTATAATTATTTATCCAATGAAAAATGTCGCTGCTGCAGGTGATAGTGATGGTGCCCTGCAGTCAGACCTAGATCCAACCAGCAGTGCCAACAAACCAGCCCTGAGGCTGATCCTCCTGGGGCCCACCGGTGGAGGACGCACATCCCTGGCAAACACTTTGCTGGACAACAGTGAGACAAGAGCACCCACGGGTCTCCTAATGGAGAGCAGCACGAGGAGGACAGTAATGGATGGAAGAGACATTACAGTGATCGACACCCCAGACCTTTTGGGTTTCTCACTGGGGAACAAGAGAGCCAGGGAAGCTCTCAGGAGCCTTCAGCTCGCCAGTCCTGGACCACACGCCTTCCTGCTGGTGATCCAAGCTCCAGGCTCCAGCACGGAGATCCACCAGGACGCAGCTCACGCGATCCAAGCCACTCTTGAACTGTTTGGAGAAGAGGCGATGGGGCACATCATCCCAGTGCTCACCCATGCAGACCGTCTGGGTCGAAGGCCTTCTGTAGATCAGCTGCTGGACATGAATGCTGGGGGTCTGAGAAAGGCTCTGTCTCCATGCAGCCAGAGGCCGGAGCTGGTGGACAACAGGCCAGACTGCCCCCCAGAGGCAAAGGGTGCGACACGCAGGCAACTGGTGGGGCATGTGATGGAGATGAAGACAATGAGGGGGCATTTTGTCCACGAGCTGCAGAGGAGGGAGGACCGCATGAGGGAGGAGCTGCTAACTGACATGTCCTCTGAGCTGGCTATAAAACTGGGACACATGTAAATAAGACAGAGAGATGGTGCGGGTGGATTGAAGGGTGTGTGTGTGTGTGTGTCTGTGTGTGTGTGTGTGTGTGTGTGTCTGTGTGTGTGTATATATAAGATATCGGTGGAATGACAAAATAAGGCGGCAGGATTCATTCAAGTGTTAAACATGCAATTTTGAGTTTAAGTGCAAGGGTGATTCTCTGCCTGAGGTATTTTTGTCACTCTGCCGGCTCACCACTATCCATTGAATTTACTACTGCTCGCCACCTTCTGGTTTTCAACATGCCACAGATGCTTTTGGTTACGTATCAAGCTCTAACACACTTAATTTTTCCCATTCTGGTGTACTGTAATTTTTCATCTGTCCATTATAGTCTTCTTCTGTAAAGGCCTGTGCCTTGTGTTTTCTCCCTCTGCCCCGGTGCTTAGCCCTCCCCTGTCTTTCATAATGTATGAGATATCAAACTTTAAAGATGATCAGGGGAAATAAACTGAAGTCACATTGGGGCTAGCAGTGCTGTTCAGTGTACTCTGAAGCATCTAAAGCAGGATTTTGATAAAAAAAAAAAGAACAATTACTTAAATATGAACAGCTCAAATTTAATTGCAAGTTTTATAGACTGTATTTATACAGGCAAAACAATCTGAGACGAGTGAAATGGTAAATAGGTGGATTAAGTATATGGCATTCAGAGTCATATTCTTTACACAATTTGAATTAACATGTTATTTTACACCTTACACTGTTTCCTGTCAAACGAATGTGCTGAAAAGGTTGTCAAAAATTAAACATTTACCTCATTAGCTCCAAGATTTTCCAGTGTCAGTTTTTGTTGTTACTGTTCAGTTAAACAATCTGAAGAACTGAAGGGTATGACTGGGAAATGCTGGACTTTTGGATTAGTCTACATGAAAAACACTTTCTAAAAAGCTTGAAGCAGTTCACAGCAATTCATTGTATGACCTGTCAGAATGGGTGACTTGGACACAGTTCACCTTGCTGTAAATACAAAAATTGAAATATTATCACTTTATGAAGTTGTTGTGTCAAACGTTTCAACAGTTGTCTGATGAATATGAAGATTCACTTTGCTGTAAGCTCTGTTTTAATCCCCACCGACTGAAAAATATATTACTTTTAATATGCTTAATATTCACCATCTATTTGGTAACTTTGTCTGCCATGCAATGTGAATAATGTACACCGGGAGTGAATCGAAACAGTAAATTTGAAGCTCCACAGACTTGAGCCAAACTGCAGAGCTAAGATATGATTCTCTGTAGATTTGTCAAAACAAGCAACTCCTTAGTCGTTTGATCACTGACAATATGAAAAATACGGTTTTTACAGCCACTTTAAGCCTTCAGCAGTTAATACATGAACTGACCTAAAGGGGAAAAAGACTTTCATATAAAGCAACAGTCGACCGCAACAATCAAAGGTAAGAATAAAGTGGAAAATACAGGGTTTCATAGTCTCAGGGGAGAAGTGGAGGAATGTAACTAAGAACATTCAATCAAACACTGTACATTTCCTTATTATGCAACTTTATATTTCTATGCCATTACATCACAGAGCAAATATTGTACTTTTTACTCCTCTAGATTTGTCTGACAGCTTTGCAGTTTTTCATACCCCTCCTGTCAAGAAAAAAAAAACATATTTGCAAAGGTGATTATTTTGAATTTGAATTTTGAACTAAGCTGAATTGGATCAGCTGGAAAATGCTTTGTCACAAAACTGAAAACGGGCTGATTTTATGAGTTTTTAGAGACACGTGGTTCCCACAGGACAGCCCCAATACAAATGCATGCAGATGCATTGCTGTAGATTAAACTGCCCAGCTGTATATAAACTATTTAAAATGAGCCCAACCTGAAACATGTACAGCAGTAAAACGCAACACATTACTGCAGCAGTAATATTAATCCAGAAACATCAGATATAAAACACTGGGAACATTTTACTCCACTATGAGTACTTTTACTTTTTTTAACAGAACTTTTATTTGAAGTGAAATACTGTACTTAAGTACAATTTTGTGGTACTTTACTGGAGTATTTCAATTTCTATTCCACCACATTTCAGACATTTTTAGTTCACTACATTTATTTGATTACTTTGCAGATAATACAAAACATCAACATAAATAACATAAATTATGATGCACTATTACAGATTAATTTGAAACTTTATTGAGTTTATAACATTTATGAGTTTATACTTTATTAAGCAGATAAAGTAGTTGAAACTAGCTCCAAGTGATGTGCAACAATAATTAGGATTCAATAACACAATATTTCTTTTAATCTGCACTATTGATGGCTTAGTATAGTTGGAGAATAATACTTTTTGAATGCAAAACTTTCACTCGTATGGTTGAATTTGTAAAATGCATTTTCTGCTCACCGACGCAGGCAGCAACATGGAGCCAGAGAGACGCTACTGCGCATGTCCGCGTCTGCACGGGGAGAGAGAGAGAGAGAGAGAGAGAGGGCAGATAAAGCAGAAAAACTGGCAAAGACAAAGGACCGAGCTGCTTTTACTGAAGCAGGAGGGAGCAGGCTCCGTTTTTAGACCGGTTTATCGTAGTCCAGCTGGGACACTGTCGTTGGAAAGCGGCCAGGTGAGCGCCCTTTGAGAGGAAAATGAAGTTATAAGGCGAAAAGGAAGCGCCTGTGTTTGCTGGAGACAGTCACGTAGAGTAGCTAGAAGATTAATCTCTCAACTATCGCGGGTTAATTGTATTTGTACGTGTCTGTTTTCAGAGTATAACAGCGGGTATCCCCCTCTTAATGGGCTGTGAGCTCTCTAATGTGTGTGTCTTGTGTTTCTGCGGGCTGTTGTTCATGCTAGCTTACTGAGCAGCCTGCTTCCTCTATCCAGTCCAGGCTGCTGGAAATGTTTACCTTCTTCTCATTTTGGAGGTCTGCTGACTAAGTGGAGAGTGTAGCAGGCTGTAATGTCATCTCCACTATCACTAAGTCATTCAGCCCCTCTTTAAAGTGCTGTCTGAGGTGTCTCTGCTGCTGTTCAGCCATTTGGGGCTCTGCTAACTTGTGGTGGGAATGTGTTTCCTCAAAAAGTGAGCACTGAAAATACAGATGCTCTGTCTGTGTCTCTCTCTTCCAGGTGTTTTTCCAGCATCAAATATCCTCTCTCCAGTGGAGGTGACGCTTCATGGTCAGCTGCCCCCGGTGATGGAAAGGACTGCGAAGCTGCAAGGCTTTTGGTGACTGGATGGAAAGAGCTGTCAACACACGCAGGCGATGGAGGGAGTGGAAACACACAGGCAGCAGAGGCACTTTGACTGACGACACCACCCGTGTGGCATTATTGGAGGAGTGATCTTCGCATTTTGAGAGCATCTGGAGCGGCCTTTTCTTTTCTTTCCTTTTTTTTTTTTACCCCTGTGCCTCCTGTTGACCTTTCCTGACGAGGTGCTAAAAAACAGCCACAGGTCTCCCTTGCCATCCCCCCCACCCCTTCACCGTGCACAAACACACACACCAGCTCCTCTCTTCGCAGTGGCTGAGGGGTTGCTATGGCAACGGTTGTCATGACGCCGATGTAGCGTCCTGAAGGTAGTAGCTCTGGAGCTGGAGGAGGAGGTGGCGGTGGCGGCGGTGAGGAAAGTCCAGGGATGGGAAGTGCTCCGTATCCAGCTGGGGAGTGGAAAGGGAAGGGGCGAGGCGGCCTGCAAGAGCTGGGCTGCATGCGCTGGAAGGTCAGCAAGCAGAAAGGAGGAGGAGGAGGAGGAGGAGGAGGGAGGGTGGTGGTGGGAGCGAGGAGAGAGGAGGTCCACGGATCCCACGGACTCGCAGCAGCAGCAGCAGGATCTCTCCTCCTCCTCATCCTCACTCACCCCCCCACTGCCTCCTCAACCCTCTCTGACACCTCCGGCCATTTATCATGAGAAGCAGCGCAGGGAGCTGTGTGCTCTGCACGCGCTCAATAACGTCTTCCAGGACGGGACAGCCTTCAGTAGGGACACCTTGCAGGAAATATACCAGAGGTGGGAAACCTGACCATTATCAATATTTAGCCTCTTATGTTGTAGACAGTCTGTTAATCTCTCGTCAACTTGCTGCAGGCTTTCTCCCAGCACTCTGGTGACTCCTCACAAGAAGAGCATGCTGGGAAATGGGAACTACGACGTAAATGTCATTATGGCAGCCTTGCAGACGCGAGGGTTTGAGGCAGTTTGGTGGGATAAAAGAAGGTATGTAGTGCTGTTTTTTGCGTATTTGTAGATTGTTTTTCACCTTTGTTCATGTCGATTGCTTATGTAGCTCCTTGTTGCTGATCAATGCAAGGCATCAGGCAAACAGAGCCAAACCCAAAGACAGTTGGTCGTCATCACTTCTGTTTTCTTTCTTATCTACCATGAATACACATGAATGCGGACAAGAAAAAAAATCAAGCCACTATTGTGAGCTGTGACATTCGAATCCTACAAAGTAAACATCATGTATAGGCTGTAAAGAGGCTCCTTGTGTCCTTCTCTACACTTCAGCCACCTAATCAGCGGTGCCTTGAATGACCTCTTTGTTTCGTCAGCAGTTCCATCCGTTGACAAAGTCTAAGCGAGAGTTTTATCAGCATTCCTGTTTCCCTCATTAACAGACTTTCGTGACTGTTGACAACAACAGAAACCAGAGACATTACTGTTATCAGAAAAGCCATATTCCTGTTTCTCTCTCCTGGCTGGGACAGGAACAAAATCAAAGCTACCCCTAATCTAGTGACAAAAACAACAATGCAGCGCTCTGTTTCTGATTGATACAACAGTTGGGATTTTAACTGTAGCATACAATTGAAGCTTTTACGTTTTTGTTATCATAAACAGTTAGTAGAGATGCGTTTTAAGGTTTCGACCAAAGACAAAAATACACAATTTACAGATTGCTACTTACATCTTATAGCACAGACAGCAAGTCTTGTAGATTTCCTGCAGTAATGGAAGACATGTATGTTTTGTTGTATTTGTAATGTGGCTGTGACCTGGGACTGTTTTTGTAATTGTCCTTGTTAGTGCACTCGAGCACTTATGGGAAAATATCAGTCTCCAACCTTGTTAATGCATCAAACTGCTAAATTTATATAATACCTTTCACAACATCCATGTTTGCCTATTATATTTACACAGTTATGATGTAGTATGATAAAAAGCAAACAAGTACATGTTGATTAAAGGAGGGAAAAATAATCTATATAACAGCATATTATGAAACAAAGTGTTCCGATATGTTTTTGTTATCCTAGGAACATTATTATGCAGGGTTGTCTAGATACTGAAGCCTAGGTATGTCTGTCCTTCACAGTTGACGTTTTGAAATGTAAACTCTTTCGACAGTGTTAAAAGGCAAATGTTAAACAGCCAGTTTATGGCAGCCAAACTGAAATTTTATTCTTATGCAAAATTAAAGGCACCTCACAGTGCAGTACACATGTAGTCCTGCTTTTGAACATCAGTTTGCCACTTTCGTTCTTGATTTCCAGCTACAACAATGTCATGATGTATTTTTGATTTTTTTTCTATATAATGTGCAGAATTACTACTTTTGTGCTCCTGTCATGGCTGATGCATCATGCACATAGTGATTTTCATTTTATGCAAAACTGATATGCTGGTAGTACTGTATATAATCAATCTTAATCCTATAGAGTGCAGAGAAAATGGCCAGCAATAATGTAAGGATTGTGCAATTTGTATAAAATCACTTGTAGAGTCAATTAAAACATACCTAATTACATATAGACACTAAAGGGAAGATGACAAAAAATAAATGTTCTTCCTCCAGGGATGTAGGCAGCATCGAGCTGTCCAACGTTACGGGCTTCATTCTGAATGTGCCATCCAACCTGCGCTGGGGGCCTCTCCGGCTGCCGCTCAAACGCCAGCACTGGATCGGCGTCAGAGAGGTGGGAGGGGTCTACTACAATTTGGACTCCAAGCTGCGTAGTCCTCAACCCATCGGCAATCCGGATGAACTCAGGTTAGACTGACTACTTTTTGCCCAATTTGTTCACAGCTAGAAGCCAGTAGTTTAACACTGCAGCACAGAAGATCATCACTGTTCTGGTAATGAGAAAAAAAATCTGAGCGAGTCAATAGCTGTAAAGTCCCTGAGTTTTGTCCGTTATGTTTTTTTTTTTTTTTTTTTTTAATGAACTGTGGTGGAAGTAGAGAAGGGTGAAAACTATAGACCAGAATGAACCATTTTACTTTCTGTGACTGTGTGGGAATTGGATGTTTTTTTTCACATCGCAGGCATTAAACATGAGACTAATGTAGGCACACTAACTTAGCAGGGGAGTGAAATGTATATTTTTCTCATTTTATTTATGGATAAGATGTGTTGAAGTGCTTATGTAATCAAAAATATCTGCAGAAGCATGAACAACAAGCGCATGACAAAAGATATCAACGACGAGTTGATGCATCAGATTGAAGGGCCGACTCTGAGTCAACTCTGGAAATCCTGATTCAGGGACAGCCCTAATTTTAGGAAATGCGCTAGTGGCTTTTGGCTGTAGCTTCAGAGTGATATCAATCACTCTTATCTAACCCTTGGCAAGAAAGGGAATAACCATATCATCTGTGGAGCATTTTAGCGTCTTTTAGGTCTGTGCTTTGGTTTTCCAGCCTGCAAACTACAGCTCTGATTAATCTTGTTTTTCAGCAGCAGCAGGCAGCTATTTTCATTAATGAAGCTCTAATAAACCAACTGTATGCTATCTGCCAGCAAGAAAGACAAAACAACTAGCTTGTGAACATAATAGAGCATTTAACAGCTCTATTATTCAGATCTTTCCCTCAGGAGACAGTGGAGACCAAAACAGAGTTAAAAGAGAGTCTTAGATTAATCAGGTAGTCAACATGACTTCAAATACACATCGGCTGGATTCATAAATAGCCAACTGTTTGGTAAAGTGTTCACATGACTTAAGAAAGTAATAACATGTTAGTGTTGTGTTTTTGATGAATTAAACAAGTGGATTATGAGCATGTGCCCACGGTTGCTCATCTTGCTCTCTGCTTTTAACTTTATCACATCCCAGGAAGTTTCTCCGGCAGCAGCTGCGAGGGAAGAACTGTGAACTCCTATTGGTCGTCTCAGAGGAAGTGGAGGCACACCAAACATGGCGGTCCGATGGCTAAGGGTTTAACCAGCCAATCACAACTCCAGCCAGGCCAGCGGGCCAATCACAGAACGAATAGGAGAGGGAGTAGAGTTGTGGACGGCCAATCACGTGGATGCACACTTACTTGCAGATGTTTTATTTTGTTTTATTTGTGTTTTTTTTTTGTTTTGTTTTTGGGTTTTTTTCCCCTTTTTTGGGTTTTGTTTACACAGCCATTGCTGGACTCTTATCTGATGAGATGCAAAGCAATGAAGGAAGCAAACACTTTACAGGGAGAATCAAAGAATCACAGTCCTTTATCACAACACAGTGAAGACTTACGAACAGTTATTATTCTGTTTCTGCTATTCTTGTGTTTTTATATATATTGACTATTTTTCAATGTCAGTTTTGAGCTGTTTACTTTTTTCCCTTTTTACTGCTCAAGTTTCCAAAGTGTTCAGCCTTTGTTAAAGATGCTGTGTTTGTCTCCCTCAGTGATCCTCCCTGCTTCGGTCATGATGTTCACTGATGTGTTTCTGTCTTTACCTTCTTGTTGTGAATTTCGTGGCCTCCGTCCTTCACTTTCACCAAAGTGTGCCCTTCCTTGCTTCTTTGTGACTACATCTCACTCCTCCTCTCTGTCCCTTTTTCATATCACATGTCAGAAGTCATGTTATCACGTTGCCAACTTTGTATTTCATCCACATCCCAAACAATTCTGGCACAGACTGAGCCTATACTTCACAGAGGCTGTGCCAACACAACAGTTTTATATGCAACAAAGCAATGCAACACCCAGGCCAAGCACTCCCTCTAGTGGATGTTTGCCTCAGTTTCCTTTCCAAGGAAGAAGTAACAGCATTGTTCATCCAGTTTTTTTATGATTATTCACATTCAAATGGTTACTGTAAAGTGATGAAGAGCCAGGAAATAATGCAATACTAATTACTCTCTATCATCTTTTCAGCAGAATTATCCTGTATCATAATACAATATTTAGCAAATTAGGGTGATAACCTGATTAAACCTTATCAATCTTAACAGTATAAATTTCTAGAAATTGGCTGTACATTGTCTTACAGTGTACATTTACAACATGACAGTTAATTTCTGACTTTGGAAAAAGCAATCGATAAGACAACTTGAGCTACTTACAAGCTTGTTATTGAGCATTCGACCAGTTCTCTTCAGCAGATGGAGTTGGCTCAGTTGCCATGAAAATTTGGATGTTTAACCTTTCCACTATTGCGAAAACAGTCAGTCAGTTAATCAATTTGTTGAACAACTGAATAATAGTAATGAGTAATTGGCAGCTAATTTGATCATCTGTTTGTCGGTAAAGTAATTTTCAATACAAAAAGGTTAGAAATTCTCACATTTTCTCTGTGATGATAAACTGAATATCTTTAGATTTTGGACTCTTAGTCAGATAAACCAAGTATTTAAATATGTGAACTTGGGCTTTAAAGATTTTGATGGGATTTTTATTTATTTTTTATTTTTCCCTAACTCATTGGCAGATTGATGGATCAGGAAAAATAACCGTTACTTGCAGCCTTACCTTCCAGCATGCAGTGAACTTAATCTGCTGATGAGGACTGTTTGAAGCAGTCAAAAGCTCCAGAACAAGCCAGTTTAAGTTGCCACTAATCATCTAAATAAGTTAGATTAGTTATTGTTTCAAATTGGCATATTGATATCAAGAAATAATATTACATTATTACAATCATTATTATTACAATCACATCTTGCACAGTGGTAAAAATTCACCACACAGACATGACAAATCAAGGGAACTACTCATAGTTTTATGGTTTTTGTCCCCTTTGGCTCCACACTGGTCCAAAGGTATCACCACTGCAGCAGCCCTCTGTAGCACAGGAGCTCAGCTCATACAGGGCTCCTCCTCCTCCTCCTGTCCTTCCCCCTCTTCCTGTTTTTCTTCTTCTTCTTCTTCTTAAACATGTCTTGTCAAACTTGCCAAACAGCTCTGCGAGGATGTCACAGATAATGTCACTAAGTCACATACAGTCAGCAGGGGTTGCTAATATGTAAGGTTTCCCATCTGAGGAGGGGGTTTTGGTTGTTTGATTGTACAAGGGGAAGTTGTCAGATGGAGCACAGTGTGCCTGGGTAGAGAATAAACTAGAAAAAGAAAGTATAGAAAGTAAGGTGAAAGATTTATGGGCCAGCTGGTGAGTGCATATCCAGCCAGACATGCGTTGTGGTTGATTATTGTGCAATGAGCCTTATGAGAGAGTTTGTAGCTATCAAATCTTATCATCTTAAGAGAAACTGTTCGTACTATACATGTATTGTCTGTTAACGACAATATTGGCCTTAACTTGTTTACATGAGAAAATATTTGTTGCTCTGAAAGATTAAAATTAAGAGGGGCTGTGCGGTGTGACGCCATTTCAGGAGATTTATTCCAAAGCACCAATTTATTGTCAATATAGAGGAAAAACAGCTGGAGCTCATTAAATATTGTGTTTTGACTTTTGCAGCCAAGGGCTTTATGTTATTTACAATAGTTTGAAATAGTATGATTTTATAAAGTTAAGATCACATTTTTCAAAGGTGTATGTCTTATTTCAGTTCCAGCCCAGCCTGCAGACCTTTAATGTCAGATCCAAATGAATCTGCATCATTAAGAGAGGTTGTCGTTAAGAGGTTTTTGGACCCAAATCACATCCTGACCAGTGTCTCACAACTGCATTCAGCATTTATGTTTTTTTTTTTTTTTGCCATGACAATCCTTCAGCTCTTATTTAAGGAAAACTGAAAACTTTTTATTTTTTTTGCATAGAAATAAAATGCTTATAATGGCACTTTATGTATAGGCTACAGTGTGAGTGTGTTAAATGTGTAGTAATTTAGTAATGAAGCAGAATGTCCCTCTTCTCAGACTGACCAGGAACATATTTGTAAGAAGTGGAAAGTAATTAAGTACTCTGCTTTAACACAACATTGAGGTATTTGGTCATATTATGCTACTTCATACTAATAATAATACAGTACTTTTGACTCAACTATGTTTATTTGACAGCTGCAGTTACTAGTTACACTTCAAATTAAGGTTTCATGAAGGCAAATATATGAAAAATAAATTAACTAAATATTCAGTAAAATATCAATCACATGCACCATTCTGTGTGAGTAGTTTTCCTTAAGTAATATCTAATACTAATACTACTAATATCAAGTACATTTTTAGTGATACTTTCCACTTTGCAGTTAGATTTTGAACGCCAAAGTTTTACTTGTAGCAGAGTATTTTTACATCATTGTGTTTCTCAGTCATGGAAGGTCACTAAATACATTTACAGAAGCACTGTACTTAAGTACAAAAAAGGCATTTAGCAACAAAAGCAACAAAATAGCATTTATTTGGATCAATGCTTAATTGATTGTTTTTTTGTTTCTTTGTTTTGCAAAAATGCCAAACATCTCATGATCTCACTTTCCAAAATTTGATGATTTGATACTTCTTCTTGACAATAATGTACTATTGCTCGAACATGGTAAACATGGTGGTGGACATTTCTCCCTGTAGTCCTCCATTTGCAAAACAAAGGAACTGATCAAAAGGATAATCAGCACATTAATCAAACTTTTACTGAGACAGTTTTTTACAGTCTGCTGTAAGTACTTTTTATTAAGTGAAGGGACTGAAGGGCACCGTGCAGGATGAACTTTTACTTCAGATACTTTACGTGCAATATAATTAAGGTAAGGTAAGGTAAGGTATTTTGATTTTAAAGGCTGATGAGTGAGGAGGACGGTGGCGCGCGCTGTGATAATAAAGAGGAGGAGGGGGCGCGCGCTCTGGGACACGGGGGCGCGCGCGAAGCGGTGTGCAGATGTGTCGCAGATTTTGTAAAGTCACTGGGCGCTCACAAGGATCCAGCACTTGGAGGGGTGGCGGGGAAGAGGGTCGCTCCGGATAAATGGGCCCGTGAAAGTGTCGGGGAAAAACACGGCGGCCGGAGGGAGAGCGCGGAGCAGAAACAGGCTGACGTTTACCCGGTTTGTAACGTTACTTTGACAGTTAAAAGGCGAAGCGACGTGCGCACGGATGGAGCTGTCAGCGATCGGAGAGCAAGTGTTTGCTGTGGAGTCAATCGTCAAGAAAAGAGTTAGAAAGGTAAAGGCTGAAGGAGGCGTCCGTGTGTTATTTCCGTGGGCTGATGCTACTTTGGATGCTACTGAGAGCTGAAATGATGTGCTTATCTAATTGCATGCTGTGTGTATTTAAAAAAAGAGGTGGGGGCGGGTTGCAGGAGGATGTCCCTTTAATGTAACGTGGAGAGTGTTGTTGTCACTGCACTACAGCTGAACATTTTCAGGTGTTGGGATCAAGAGGCAGGGCTGATGTTGTCGACCACACGCTCTCATTTTGGGCCTGTTTGTTTGCCTGCTAATTGGATTTGGTTGTAATTTACCAGATGGTGCTGACAGATGAGGTGCGCAGCTGAATTTTACCCCCAAATACACACACTTTGCCCCCCCCCACACACACACACACACACACACACACACACACACACCCCTCTCACACACACACACACACACTCCCATCAAGAGCACACAAGGGCCCCCTGAAACTCCTCACAAACATTTCTGAACAGTTTAACGCTGATAAACAGGTTAAATGTGCAGAAGTGTGCTGCAGGATATATGTGTTTGTTATTATATCAGTCAACTGCATTTCCTTTTCAATTAGCACTTTAATATCTTAGTTTTTAAACTACGAGACAGCTGAGAGCCTGTGCACAAATTAAAAATAGTGAAACAGAGGAAGCAGGAGTATTTTGTTTTTCCCCTTGTGCACTTGTGGACTCCATTGCACCCCCTGGTATCCCCATGGTGGAAGAAAATGCAGCAAAAGTGCCCTCTGTAGTGCCCTGCATGCTAGAAAAGGAGTTCCCCGATTTGTGCTACTAAATGGTGTAGTTAGTTAACTTTAACTTTGATAAGTCTGATAACATGATTTTAAATTCTAACCAGGATTTGGAGCAGTTTCATCACTTTTTGCATGCATTTCAGTCCACCACTGCCCTTTCACTATATTGTAATTTCTCATGCATTAGCCCAATTGTGGAGAGATGTCAGGGTGGCTTCTGCTTTATGGGGAGCCACTTGATGTTAGTCTGTGTAAATGGCTTGAAATTAAGTTTTTAGTGAGGCTTCATAAAGTAAAAGTGAAAGTTTAGTAGCCACAGAATATGCATAGGTCGATGATAAAACCACATTTAGTACTTAGTGAACTATATCTGTCCATCCACATTTCAACACAACAAAAATTGTGACAGAGATATGTACAGAATTGGTAAATAGACAATGAGGACATCATGTTGACATGCTTCATAGGGTTATTTTTTATTTATAATTTATT
This sequence comes from Scortum barcoo, assembly GCA_023238725.1. Lineage (NCBI taxonomy): Eukaryota > Metazoa > Chordata > Actinopteri > Centrarchiformes > Terapontidae > Scortum > Scortum barcoo. Next base: position 18,100,517 of record CM041542.1, read on the forward strand.
ATGTGATCTACTTTGTACAAGTTATGGAAAATGTTTCATTTTAGGCATGCCCTTTGAACAGCCACAGTTTTTACTGCTCATGCTGAACCGGGTGAGTAAAAATGAAGTCGGGAAAAGCAGTGACTTCACCCGCTGAGAATACCTTTGAGGGCTTGGATGGTATTATTGGATGATGTCAGCCAGGATGACTAATTCTGAGTGGCTTGGCTGGTATATGGAAAACATACAGTACCTCTTACATTATCTGTTCATTTTAGATGCCCTCTGATGGCATGGCAACATGTTCCTACACAGAGGAGGGGGAAGTGCTCAGCTCCTTTAATTAAGTAAAAATGTGATTAAAAAATACTCTGTTGCAAGTACAAATCAATAAATAAAAGTGGCCTTTGCCGCCAAGTTTTTATATATTACATAATAGTTTCTTGATACTGATGCAATGTGTAAGCAGTGTTTTAATGTTGTAGCTGCTCCAGGTGGAGCAAGTTTCAACTAAATTGTACTTGAACAATACAATGTAAACTCAAAACTTAAATTTACTTAGTTATATTAGAGTAACTACAGAATGTGAATATAAAGTTAGAATAAGAAGAATAGTAAGAATATAAAGTAATATAGACATTAATTAGGTAAGAAGATGATGGAAATGCAGCAAGTGATTGTTATGGTCTGTCAAGAAAAACACAAATTTACAATTAGTGTCAATTATGTTTTCAGAGAAACAGAATTTCTTATTTTTATGCAGCTGTATTCTCATATAGTATACTGCATTATATAATAGAACATAACATATAACGATCATAAAGCTCACCCTGCAGGTTTCAATAGAATCCAGATCAGTGTTGCAACCATTACAGCTTATAATGATTTGAACACCCCACAAACACATTTCTTCAATTTTCATCTAAACCAGACACGTAAAATCTCAAATATCTGCAATGAAATCACATTTGCTAGATGCAGATGGGACAATGATGCGTCACACATGTATTAAGATGATATTAGAAAGATTGTGAAATACTACAGTATATTGTGTGACGTAATTTATGAAATGAACTTCTTGGTTGATACTGATCTTACGTTTAATGTCTCCACAGGGGAATGTGGAGTATCTGTTAAAGTGGAAAGGATGGCCTCCAAAGTAAGTAACTTAATCCGAAGGATGGATGGATTATAAAAGGCTTGCATTTTTTATTCTCATTGACATGCACAAGAGATTATACATATACACAGAATAGTACCATAGCCACATAAATGATAAATAAAGGATAACATAGTATATTATCAGAATGCTGTTGGATGAGGTCATACAAAGTCATTTGACACATTGGTTTATTGAACGAGTTCTGAAAAGTATTGACTTTTTTAACAAATTATTTGCCATTTAAACACTACCTCTCTGTCACATATTGTGATTAAAAATTATTTTAACTATGGTAAGTAACTTTGAGTAAAATAGTTGAGTAGTTAAGTTAGTTGAGTAAATAGAAATGGTCTAAGGACAGTCTTAGGCAGTGTCCTTACTTAGGATCCTAGTGGCTTGAAGGAAGAAGTTCTTTTGAGCATCTTGCCTGCTGCATCTGGTATCTTCTTCTAGACCACAGCAAGGAGAACAGGCCATTATTTGCGTGGGTGAGATCCGTAGCAATTCGTCTAGACTTAGTCATACACCGCCTGGTGTACATGACCTGACCAGGCAGTGGTGCAGGATTATAAATTTCTCACTATTTTAGGAGATACCTTTTGTCAAGTGTCTGAGGTGAAACACTCTCTGCCCTGCTTTCCTTGCCTCAGAGTTAGTATGCAATGTCCAACATCAGGCCCTCAGTGACACCAAGAACCCATTTATATTTAGGGGGTTGTAGTTCCTCCCCTGCCCCTTCCCAAAGTTCACTATCATCTCCTTCATCTTGCTGACATTCAGGAGGGGGTTGTTGTCCTGACATTAGTGCGTCAGACCCTCTTTGTTTTAAGTAGGCATTTTCATTACTATTTGTGATCAGGCCCACCACAACAGTGTCATCAGCAAACTTGACAATGGTGCTGAAGTTGGAAGGGGCTATACAGTTGTATGTGTACAAGGGGTACAGCAGGAGGCTCAAAACGCAGCCCAGGGGTGCTCCACGTTAAGGATGAGGATAAAGTAGTTGTCTACCCACCCTCATCACCTGGAGTCTAAGATCCACTTGAACAGCACGATGTTTAATCCCAGGTCATTGAGCTTTGTGACAAGCCTGAAAGGAACTTGGGTGTTAAATGCTGAACTGTAGTCAACGAACTGCAATCTCACATAGATCACTTTCTTGTCCTGATGGAATAGAACAATGTGGACAATTTGTGCCATGGCATCATCCATTCATCCGCTGGGACAGTAGGCAAACTATAGATGGTCCAGTGTGTTAGGTAGTGAGGAGCAGATGTTGTTCTTGACCAGCTGGTCAAAGCACTTCATCACCACAGAGGTGAGTGCCACTGGGTGTAAATCATTCAGGCGGATTGGTCTTGTTTTCTTGGGCACAGGAATGATGGTGGACCTGGGGCATGTGGGTATGACAGACTGAGTCAGGGTTAGGTGTAATATCATTTTGAGGATGCTGACAGTTGTATCCTGGAACGTGCTGCCGACTGCATTTTGCATCGCCGTCTGCAGATTGGCCTGGCCATTTTCTGACCTCTTGCATCATAGTCTGTTTGCTCTGTAGCCATTTTTGAATGGTGTGAAGTAGCGATGTAGGGGGCTCAATCAATATATAGGCGGAAATTACACATAATCTTCTTGATTTTAGCCTGATTAAAGTTTCCAGCGACAACGGGCGAAGCATCAGGATTACTGGTCTGTGGGCAATTCAAGTCTTTGCAAAGATCCTACAGGACAGCTTCTGTACTCGCCTGTGGTAGCATACAGACCGCTGCAATAATAACCAATGTAAATTCCCTTGGTAGAAAGTGTGATCACCATTTGATTGTCCAGAATTCTGTATCGGGTAAGGAGGAATGGGATAGCATTTTAATATCCCCCCTATCACAGCAATCCTTATTCACAATAAAGTACACGTCCCCTCCTTTTTTCTTGCCAGAGTCCTCTGTTCCGTCTGATCGGTATACAGAAAAAGCCACCTGGTTGAATGGCGTTGTCCATTAAGTGGGGATTTAGCCAAGTTTCAATGAAACAAAGGACATTGCAGTTCCTGATATCTCGCTGGAAACTGATACAGGCACGGAGGTCATCCAGTTTATTATCCAGCGCCGGGACGTGGGAGAGCAGGATACTGGGCAGAGATGGTACGTTACGTTTGAGAATCTCCACTGGCCAGGTAGTAGAGTCGATGAGGGAAGTGTTTGAAGAGTGGTGAGTTGACCATTTTTGTATCCTAATGAGTGACTCGAAGTCATGTGTTATGATTGCCCAGTAGTAATTACAGCTCAACTAACACATGTTAAAAAAATTTAGACAGACACACTGATTTAACTGCCTGTTTGAATGCAGAAACAAATGAATGAAGGAGATAAATAGAAAACAGGCTTGAATACACAATTTCTTTTTGCAGGTACAGTACATGGGAACCTGAGGAACACATTTTGGACCAGCGCTTGGTGCAGGCCTATGAGGAGAAGTAAGCCTCCACTGTGGAATACTTGCCTGATGAAAAGCCTAGTCTAAATCCAGGAAAAGCCCAGAGGGTTTGACACATAGTGGAGCAGGAATGTGCAGAATAAATCAAGTTTTCTTCTTACATTATATTAATCATAAAGACATTATGACTCAGCAGACCAGATCCAAGATCTCTCTCCAGCTGGCATTAACGAGTGTCCGGGGTTGTTGGAATGTAACTAGATATGCCAAAACACATCAAATCTGAAGGCATCAAAATGTGAGGAAGATGTTGCCTCTCAAATCATCAGCACACATCTGGCGTAAAAAAAAAAACACTGTGTCTCTAATGTGGATGTTCATGAACAATAAACTGGTTTAAAAGATGTTCATTTGAAAGGAGGCACTCAAATCTGATTTTCTTTGAAGGTGCTCAATGGACGTTTCCTTCCTTCTTAACAGGGCTGAATAAATGTTTTGGACTCAGAAGTTGATAGGCTAGGCTCTGTGGGGGTGGGCTCTTCCTCTTCCTCTTCTTTTTCATTATTCGGGATGCTGTGTTGTCTGCCTGATTGTTGTTGTTCAGTTTTTTTCACTGTTGTTTTTATGACTGATGTCACCTGGCTTCACCAAATTTTATGTGGGACAATAAAAACTGATCGATTGATTGATAATTAATAACAAAATATCTGCAAATCGGAAGTACGAAATTTTAATTGATTACTTACTTTTAAGAAGAAACAAGAAGAAGCAGGAGAAGCAGTCTTCTTGTCCTGTCTTTGTTGGTGCATTATCCTGTTTTTGTCATGTTACTGCCACCTGTGGCTCAGTGAAATATTAAAATATAATATTAACTATTAAATATGGAATATTAAGTATACAACTGTTGTCAGAAATGTGTATAGCATAATATGCATCCTTGTATGCAAGCAAGAACAAAAAAAACAGGGACTCACCAGTAAAACAATGCTCCATAGTGCTACTAGCAGAAAAACTCCACGGATGTTTTGTTGTTTATATCTTGGATATATTTTTCTTCTCATGTGGAAATGTATTCTTATGAAACATCTAAAAACACAAACTGTGTTCAAACAGCTCTTAAGATAGTCAGCAGACAGTATAGCACTTGAAGCTGTGTACTAGATTAGCATATTTGATGACATTGATGTACTCACATGATTAAATGTAATTAAAATATGTACGGAAGACAGTTTGCCATCAACCTCTTTTTAACAGCGTGCTTGGCTTTTCAGAGAGCAGAGAGACAGAGCTGTGGGTCACAGGAGAAAAGGATCCAAAGCTAAAAGACTCCTCCTGCAGGTACATTTGGAGTGATAGTTTTCTCTGACTTGTGTTACTTTATACGTGTTTGTACAACTCTCTTTCCTTTCCCCTGGTTGGCTCCTATCCACTGATTATGCTTTTACCTTATTTCATTTGCCACTCTTCTCTTCAACAAGTTTGAATGTTAGTAAAATGATTCAGATCGAATTTTCAAGTAATTCAAGTTTCAATTTTCAAGTAGTTCAGGTTTAAGTGTTCAAGTGTTCTCTCTTTATTCAGAACACTGTCTACACCATGGATCTCCGCAGCGCTCACAAGACTCCAGAGAAATCTCCACCTCGCCTTCGCCTCTCGCTGACGCGCTCTCTAGCCCCCGAGGACGAGGACCAGCCGTACAGTGCCTGCAGGGAGGACCCACAACCAAAAAGCAAAGCCGGGAGGTCGCAGTTCAAGTGCCTTGACTCAAATCCTCCAAGTCCCACACAAGAGGACTGGGAAGACCGGGGAGAGGAAGAAGAGGAGGAGGATGATGACGATTTGGATGCTGAAGAGGATAGAGGAGGAGGAGGAGGAGGAGGAGGAGGCTTTAAAGGAGACAACAGAGAAGAGCGGATGCATTTTAAGTGGTAAGTGTGTCAGTCAGTCAGCCAGTAGACTCTAATCAGCATCACGACCCAGTTTACTTGACTCTTTGTGAACTTTCTAGCGGGCACGAACATGCACAGGCTCTTTTCACTGGGCATGCAACCAAAACTTCCTCCATCCTGAACTGATTAAAGAGCAGATCATGCAGAGGTCAAAATATAGGCTCATTAAAGAACATTTTAAGTCTCTGTTAGAGTCTCCGCAAAGATTTACATCTTTCTAAGGTCGCATATTGTAACACTCTATTGCATGAAGGATTGACACCACAGCAGATGTAAATCTTTAATAAATGAATAAGTAATTCTGAGTTTGACAGTTACATGGCAGAGCAGGTGAGATGTTACAAAATCTTCTTAAAATAAAGATATGCAGTGCAGAGTGGGGCACTTCTGTCCTCCATATCACCTCAGAGGCACCCATAGCTGTCTGATCCTGCAGCCAAATGCATCCTATCTGCCTTTGTCAGTATATAACTTCTATCAAAGAGGCCGTCCAGAGAGGTTAACTCAATAACAGTACATATGTGATAGGCTTGATGCAATCGCTGTCTGATTGCAGCTCTATCCTGCCTTCCACTCTCTATGTTCCTGTCTCACTCAGGACAGGAGAGGACAGACGAGTGGAGCTCCTCTCCAGGGCTGGACGACGACTGGAGGCCCATCATCGGTCCTGGAGAGGTGACGGTCACAGACGTTACCCTCAACTCCCTCACAGTGACTTTCCGAGAGTCGAGAGTGGCCAAAGGCTTCTTCAGAGACTGGGGCCTGGAGGTCTGACACGTCATGAGGGGTGGGGAGGGCACCGTGAGAGGGAGTTGGAGACACTGGCTTCGTCACAGTGTGTGAATGGTGTTCGAGGGTCAGGGTTGGTGTTCTCACTCTTCCTCTTGCAAGCGACTTCCAGCCTGGTCAGTGGTACGTTTACATGCACAGAGTCACCCGAATAAAAGCTCCAGTTAATGGTATATTTAGGTCCAGCTGTTTACTTTTGATAAGGTGGCAGAGAGTCGCTTTGAATTAAAGGAGTATTAGATAGTTGTAGATCTGACCCGAGTTGCCGGCCTGACCGCTGGAAACTCGAGGACCAAATGTGAGCGAGCTGTGGCCCATTTATTCATTTTGTGGGTGCAAACTCTGGCTGGCAATCAGTTACTGTTAGCAGTACTTGGGCTAGCTGAGGTCCCCCAGTGTTGGGCCCTTGATTCTTCCACTGTCAAACAGTTGAAAATCGGACTAAGCAGGTGAGTCAGGTGAAGTGAGGGTACGAATCACAAGAAGAAATCTCACACGTACCCAAGGAACTTTTGACGTGTTAGTGTTGGTTGAAATGTGCTGATGCAGGTGCATTGTGGTCTTTTATATCAGGGGTCTTTTCACCTTAAAGGTACCCTGTAGAGTTTTCTTCTAAATGAACAGTCATGTTTACATTCAGTGATACAGAACAAAAGCATCGTGTGCATCCTTGAGGATATCCCTGCACAATAAAAAGTATGTGGAACAACAAATGTATTCTAATGAAAGGAAAATTGACTATCATGTAAACAAACTCATTCTGCTGGGGGATACTATCTACTCAAATGTCGATTTTTAAGGTCTCTTTTTAAGGTTTTTAAGGTCTTAAGGTTTGAAAATAATTTGGCCAACTTTTTAAAATCCTTGAGATTTTTAGAGTAAAAATTAATTAATCAGTTTTTACTTTAAGTGATATACAATGTCATAATGCACTGAATATATTAAAGAGGCCGTCCATATATAACTGGGCCTTACATTTATGTTTGCACTCTTTTCGTCCAGTTTGCTGCTGCGTTACTGCCACCTGTAGATCGGTGGAAGGAGCATCAGTAGTGGTCAAAAAAAACTCCACAGGATACCTTTAAAGCAGTTCTCAGAATGGGCCTCATGCATGAAAATATTTCATTTCATTTGTTTGTTTTTTGTAAAGTAAATTGTAACTGCAGTCTACAGGTAAATTAAGTGGTTCATCAATATAAAGTAGCAAAGTAGCAGTCATGCAGTAGTCATGACACTGAAATTTAGTTGTAAAGTAACATGAGTAATCATGAAAATGAGGAAGAAGAGGAGTTCTCTGTGCATGTAAACATGGCCGCTGTCTCTGTCTCTCTTCCACACTGGGCTGGACCGTTCAGTACTGGACTCATACGTATTGTACATAATCCAAACTCCAGTGAGGTGGGCATAGCTGTCAGTCCCATACTAACCTGCTGTGCTGTACCTGTAACCTGTGAACACATAGACTGTTATTACTGTACAACACGAGTCTTAGTCTTGTATGCGTTTCAAAATCCTCTTAGGGATGATTTGATCCGCCTGCATGCCTTTCTCCTTCAGTACAGTTAATATCAATGCAAAGACACACGGTGTAATTTTCTCTTCTGTCCGCCCAGCTCTTCATCTCAACACACACAACACACACCACACGAGTGATGACTGCGAAGTGCACCAAAATGAGAAAGCCAGATGTGGTTTGATAACGTTTGATGGAACTGCACCGTATTTACTGCTCATCGTAAAGGTTCTCGTGTCCATCAGGAGCCGGTTTGTAGAGTCTGACCGGGTCAATCACACAGAGTTTACATGAGAACTGTTTTATAAAAACTACCAAAAGGTTTCATTGACATCCTGCCTTCCAGTTACTTCTCACAAAGGTACAAAAACCAACTTGTTCTCATGAAAAGTATTTAAGATGACATGACTCACAGCTAAGACTTTAATTTATTTACCGAGCTGTAATAATAAAATAAAATAATAAAAATAAAAATAAAATGATAAAAAAAGCATCGCATTCAGGAGATGAATTGTTGTAAAATCAAACCTTGAAGATATTAGAAGAATAGTTTGAATTTTGTAGTCTTTTTCTTGGTCAGTGGGGGGGGGGATTTCTACAAGGGGTCGCAAGATGAATCCAGTGGGTGTAGTAGATGATTGTCCTGGTAGGAAGTAAGAAAGAGACTACAGACTACTCAAATTAGCTTCAGATAAAACTTTAAATGGATTTTTGTTCAAAAAGACGATTTTCTCCCAATTTGGCACATTTGAAAGGAATCTTTATATATAAGGCCAATGTTATAAGGCCAAACCTATCCATTAACAACAAACAGGAAGCACTGCTCTATATATTAGATGTGAAATTCCCAAAGACACTTGAATGTAACAAAAGGAGCTTTCCAAACAGTCTCTTCAGGGCATTTCATTATCTTTTGACCATAAAGTTAACAAAAAGAAAAAAGAAGTGAAAAAAAAGAAAAGAAGTGAATGTTCATCGACATATATTGCGTATCTAAAGGTATATCAAGTTATTATGGCATGAAAATCAAGTATAGGTATGGGTTTAATCTTGACGATGAAAAAAGTGGTCTGTTTTCTAATAGGATATGTATTAGTAGGATGATATTAAAGATCCAAATAGATGTATATATTACTAATAATGATATACTAATTAAATATCCAGTGTCATAACATCTGAAATGAACTATTGCTGCCTGGAAGGTGGGAAGTTAATCTAAAACCTGCAGTATGCTTTAGGAAAATGTTAAGTTGTGGTATAAAGTATATTTGTATTTAATTGGCTAAAACCCGGCACACAACCAGTAAGGTAAGCCTCAGTAAAGTAAACGAAATAATTGTACAAAATAACATAAACTTAACATAACAACAAAATGATCAAAAATACAAATTGTAGGAACACGTGTGCTCAAAGTGAGAAGTTTCCCCACAGCTTTACAGGCTAATACTGAAAAGACCAATATCACTCATTCAAAGTGGACCCAGGAGCCGATGTGATGTGTCACGTGTGGAATCTCCCACGGCGGCGTCCCTTTGGTCCACAGGTTGTTTATCCTGCACTGAGGATGATGGGTCAGCGTCTCATGAGCTGAAAACTGTCTCTGTGTGACAGCGAAGTTGCAGGGAATGGAAGTGCCTGATGTTGCATCATTTTGTTGTTTTTGTCTGTAGGCTCTGTCCTTTACAGACACACACACACACACACACACACTGTCCCAGCTTGTTTGGTTTCTGTATGTCTGAATGCAGGATCATCCACTGATGTGATTAAGACTTGAAATATGAGGAGACTTTAAAGGGGAGGAGGGCCGAGGGGACAGTAGGGAGAAACATGTATTTTTTAAGTCGTTATTTTTCTACATTGACCTGAATGTATAATTTATTCTTTAAAGGTACCTGTGTATTTGTCACGCAGATGACTGAGCAGAGTAGTTTTTATACCGTTTGTGATAACCACTGAGCTGATGCCATATTTAAATGTACCGACTGACGTGACAAAACAGAACAAGCATCTGGATTTGACTTTGCTTAATGTGGTCGCTTGTGCTGCTTCTGTCCTCCACCGAGCGGAGAACCTTGCACTTTATTGTGATGTAAACCTGCACATTACCTGCTCCAGTCTATTAAGTGTTTCTGTGTATCGAATGTTTCTATGGTAATACTAAAATAAATGTTGCTCATGTTTAATATCATTTTAATCCAATTTTCTCAGTTGCTTATTGATGTTTTGATGTCGTTTTGCCAATTAACAAGTGAAACGATGAAGGCATGCGCAAAGTAGAAAGTAACACAAAATGTAAACCTTACTTTGGTGTGTTTAATTTTTACTTTTCTTGAAGGATTTCACTAAACTGACAATGAGGAAGAATATGAAACATATGAAACAAGTCATACTATAAACTTCTATGAAACTAAAAAGAAATCAGGTTTTAATTCAGATACTAACAACCTGCCCATAAAGAATAAACGATACTGATTGGTCTGGTTTATACTGAAACTATTTGCTGTCAAATTTGTGAACTCTTTGTAGACCAGATAATATAAAAAATACAACTCAAAGTGAAAAGCCACTGAAACTAATTTTGAAAATAAATGGACACCAGTGAACACCTTAAGACTTTTAATATGTTTAGGGACTGTACAGAAATGATGGAGGGAGTGAAATGAGGTCAGAAATAAAAGGAAACTTGTGCATTATTGATTATTGCTGGCGAAGGGTAGTTGGACTTTTGGTAGAGCATGAGAAGGTTTTTATTCACTCCAAACCAATATGTCAATACATGTGGATCTTTATGGATATTACTGATTAAACGTTCCCTCTTAATCCACATCATGACAGAAAGTCATCATATAAAATGATATACTATAATATGACTGGAATAGTCAAATAGTATATGTATATCTTTGTAATGTCTGCCATAAATCTGAGCATTTCCAATTTTACTGCTAAAGCACACATTAACGACTATTGTGTCTAAATGATATTCCATTAAAATATGTTGAGATACGTTAGAGCGCAGTAGTTTAAATTCTTTACACTTTGCCTTTTTTACTTACTAAAGTTGAGTCTTGCCAATTTAGCACTATATTTTAAGATATGCAGGGAAGGGTATTGCTGTTTTTGTTGCTAAATCAAGAGGAAGGGTCTGAGGAAAATAATGCTGGAGAGAGTTTGGCCTTTCCTACGGTATTAGCACCGATTATTTTAACACAGTCCTTTATTTACATTTTTTGAAGCTGACGTAAGAGATATTTGAAAGTTAAAAAATGTTATATAATCTATATGTTAAATATAGCTGAAAAAATTACTTCTCTAATAACATAATGCCACTTCTAAATTGTATCTTATATACAGATATTTATAGCCTGGCCCTTTTATCAGTCTATTTCTAATTTAAACCAATTTCATAATTCAAACAAGGTGAAATGTTGAACCTGAACCTACAAACACCATTATTTTCCATTGTGTAAAGCTTAAACGTGTAAATCTCTTACATAAATGTGAAAAAGAGGCAACAATTGAGTATTTTTCCAATGGTACAAACATACTTTATTGTACAATTAATTTATTGGCAAAAAACAATCAGACCACCAAAATAACTTAAAAAAAAAAAAAAAAGAAACTAATGAAAATGGAGCAACAGTTATTTTTGCTTTCTCTCAGCAAGCACCAAAATTGTTAACAAGAGGAACGAAAAAGTGGTCAAAGATTCCATTTGAATACTAAACAAATATTTAAATAGTCTTATTTCCAGTCTCTTTGTAGGAGAAGAAATGATTAAAACAAAACTATTTGTTCAGTTGCCATCGGTTTGTACAGTGATTCAGTATGTTTACAACTATATTCATGTACATGAAACATTTCTTAAAAAGGATGGTTTAATATACTCCATGGCCTCCCCAGGGCAAACTGAATGACTGTCTGCAGTGTCTTTTTGCATCACCATAACATCTTTAATACAAAACAAAACGTGTTTTATCTAATAATTCCTGTAGCTTCAAGTTTTATTTCCAAAAAATAAAATTAAATAATATATCTATATATAAAAGACAGTTTTTCCTTGTTTTTTCTTATAAAATAAGTCTCAAGATATATTGCCACCTGGTTCTGATGCGTCCCCTCCCATACCCAGCAAGCCCAACCTTTTGAGAAAAATAGTGAGCATGTGAATATTGTGTCTTCAGTCCTCTCCATAAAAAGCTAAATGACCAAATTTAAACTCTTTCAGATCACACCTCTAACCAACCCCTGCCTCGGCTCTACTTCGTGCGGGTTTCAGGTCTAAGTTTCGAGATTGTTCAGGTGTGTGACTTGTTGCGATAACCCCTCCCCTCCCTAAAACCTTGTCAAAAATACACAGAAAAAGGCGCATTGGTGCTTCTGACCTACTACACCCCATACTGTACCTTTTAGAAAAAATCTCAATACTGTACAGTAGCTCAGGAGTACTTTTTACAGTTACAGCAAATATCCAATCAAACAAGGGGAAACAAGCAGCAGAAAATAATTTCTCTGCTCTTAAAGTTTTAAAGTATGTACAGGTTGTTTTTTTGTTTGTTTTTTGTTTTGTTTATTTTACATCTTTCACTTTCATTACAAAAAAACAGTATCTAAGTCCACCATTTCTTACTTTGTACAGTACTAACATTGAATTAAATCTTGTGGCTGAGAGGCAGTCATGAGGATGGGGAACAAAGAGGAAATAGAGAAAAGACTACTGAGGGGAAAACCGTTAGGGGTTGAAGATACAGGCAGGATTTTCTTAAACCTCTGCAGCCCAAAAACACAGACAACTTTAACAACCTCTTCTCCTCATCACAGTTCGTAAACAAGGCTGTAAGATATGTACACGCACAACCTTTTAACATCAGCCATCTCGTTAACAGGGCACAATAAGCCTCAGACAGCTTGATGGACATCTACAGTTCATCCTTCCATTTTTTATTTTAGGTTTTGTTTTTTTTTGCTAGGGGGTGTCGTGGTGAGGAAGGTGTGCATGTTCATAGGATAACTGAAGATGGAGGGTGGAGAGGTGGCCCATTTGTGCAGGGGGTTTGTTCTGCAGATCTGGCCTTTGTTTGCAAAACAATATGACCAAACCCACGGTCAGTGTCAGCCACTCCCCAAAACACTGTTGAGGTTTATTTCAAAATTATAAACCCAGTCCGAAAAACAAACTAGGAAATCTGTGAAAATCAAACTGCATTTAACGGCACCAACCCACCCTCCTATCAAACGAAATAAATTCTGTCTGTGAATTGTTGCAGTTGCTGTAAAATGTACAATGCTGTCCAGAAGAACACTCCCATGCCAGAAGATATGTTGATGCTTGTTTTAAGATTCATTGAGGGAAAGGAAATAATCATTCAGAAATAAAATATACTTACTCTCTGCAAAATAGATACAAGTATGACTGGGTATTTGAGGAGGAAAACAAAGCAATAAAAAGGTACATCATGTCAACTCACTTTAATTTTTAGCCACATTTAAAATCTTAAAAATATTCATAAAAAGGCAAAATTCTCAGTCCCCAAAAATATTGTCATAGACTAAGGAAGAAATATCTTCAACCTGAAACACTGCCCTTCCACCTTTTTGTACACAATTGGCAAAAATATATAGATATATATTAACAGCAATAACTTACCATTGTTTTAATTTATTCATTTATTGACTTCTAAGATTTATGTTGCATCTCCCATAGGAAGGAAGCTTCAGTTCTTATTTATACATCACAAAAATATTTAAATAAAAAATAAAAACTTCTAAAACCCCAAAGCCGTAGTCTTGCCTCGCTCTCCTTTCATGGCAGTTTGTCATTTGGGGCAACTGATCAGAGCATCAAGACAGAGAGACAGTATGGAGTCAAGGCTGCATATGGTCTAAAGTGTTGTGGTTAATGTTCGTCCCCAGCTCCTGGTTGTTGTTGCTGCTGTTATTATTCCCACCCAGCATATCTGACTGCCCCCCTTGCCCACCATGCATTGCTGTCATCCCACTTAGCTGGGACATGATGGAGTTCTGGTCTGTGCTGAACTGACCAGGATCTACAGAACTACCCGGCTGCTGCTGCTGAGATAACGCTTGCTGCTGGGGTTGTGGAGGTTGGGGAGGTGCCATACTGGGGTGATGTTGGCTTAGGTGGCCTGGGTGGGGTGAACCAGTCTGGGTCTGCGGGGAGATGCGATGAGGTGAGGGCTGAGGTTGGGAGGAGGGCTGCATGCGTGGGGACGGGCTGGAGTGAGGAGGCTGTGACTGTGGCCTGGGCGAGGGCTGAGGTGACCTGACCTGACTGCTGAGCGACCCTGCTGGACCAAGTCCTCCTTGTCCTTGGAGATGGGGGTGGGGGGATTGTGCCATCTGCTGTTGGGGACTCATGGGACTGCTGTGGTGAGCTGGAGATCCCCCACCAAGGTGCTGCTTCTGCAGGAGCCTCTGGTGGATGTTTTGGTGCAGCATGGCTTGGGACGTCTGTTGCAGTGGGGGCCCACCACCCCCTCCGCCAACTCCACCTTGCTGTTGCCCCTGCCCTGGTCCGACTTGTCCAGGCTGGAGTGGGGGTCCTCCTGGTCCTCCTGGTCCTCCAGTAGCTCCACCAGGTCCTCCGTCCTGTCCTTGAAGCCCACCCATTGAATTTTGCTGTTGCTGCTGCTGCTGCTGCTGCTGCTGCATCTGAATCTGATGCTGAAGCTTTTGTTGGAGCACTGCTACTTGTGACATGGGGTTGGGGTAGCTTTGCTGTTGGCCTAGCTGTCCTGGTCCACCCTGTGGTCCTCCCTGCTGCTGCTGAGGACCCCCTACGCCTCCACCCCCCGGCTGAGGTTGGGAAGAGGGGGGGATCCCTGGCTGACCCTGGCCAGGCTGCATGAAGCCTTGCTGACCTTGCTGCTGTTGGAGTCCTTGAGGCTGCTGGAACTGCCCATGGTTTCCCATCTGCTGCTGCTGCTGCTGTTGTTGTTGTTGTTGTTGTTGTTGTTGTTGTTGTTGCTTGCTGCTGCTGCTGCTGCTGCTGCAGGTGTCTTCTCATCAACAGCTCTCTGAACTGTGAAGTCATGTTGGGCATGTTGCCTTGTTGCCCTGCTTGCATTGCTCCCTGTTGTTGTTGTTGTTGTTGTTGCTGCTGCTGCTGCAATGCAGCCATTTGCTGTTGCTGTAGATTGCCAGGCAACATTGGCCGCTGTTGTTGTTGTTGCTGTTGTTGTTGTTGTTGTAACTGCTGAAGCTGAGCCATAGTGGGCATATTCCCTCCCCCTGCTCCACCCTGAGGCATATTCATTCCTGGCTGGCCTGCCTGGTTGACACTAACCTGTTGTTGTCCATCCATGTTAGCAAGCTGGTTAGCCCCAGGCCCTCCTATACCAGGCAGCCCTCCAGGAGCCCCCTGGAACCTCACACCTCCAGGGCCCCCTTGTGGAGGCCCTCCAGCTCCTCCGGGACCACCTTGATACCTGGCTGTCCTCTGCCTGATAAAAGCGGCCATGAGGGTTGGATTGGAGCGAAGAATGTTGAGGACTTGCTGCTGTTGAAGGGGTGAACTTGGGGAGCGCAGTGTTCTCAAGAGGTCTTGTAGTGCTGCCTGGGGTAGGTTTCCTGTGGCAGCCGCACCTGTTATTGAAGCAGGTACCCCTGTTGCTACACCCATCACCCCACGATTTCCTGGTTGCGGTTGTTGCTGATTCATTGGTTGCTGCTGTTGCTGAGCAACTGCTGGCTGCTGCTGTGGTGCCATGTGACCCATCATGCCTGGCCTTTGTTGTGGGATGGGAGGTCCCCCAGCACCCCATTGTTGGTTTGCTGGCTGGAGTTGTCCACCACCTCCCTGCTGGACTTGCTGAAGCTGCTGCTGAACTTGAGGTGGCAACTGCGACTGAGGGCCACCTTGCTGCATCCCTGCCAGCACTCCTTGTTGCTGTGGGTCTAAGACAGTCCTGCCAACAACTCCCTGAGCCTGAGGGGGCATGCCCTGGGCCCCAATGTGGGGCATGCCCATCTGGGCCTGGGTGCTCTGGTGGTGCGGATGTATCATGCCCCCTTGTCCCAAGCCACGTATCTGGGCTTGGGCTTGGGCTTGGGCTTGGGCCTGAGCCATCTGTCTCTGGGTCTCTGCAAGGCGCTGGATTTTTAGAGCTGTTTCTACAGCAGCCAGTGGGGGGCCTTGCTGCTGGCCTTGAACAGGCATGGACCCCTGGCCCTGGTTGGGTTGTTGCTGCTGCTGGGGTGGCGTGACCGGACCCATTCCAGGTTTGCCTAGGGACTGGTGGAGAGGAGAGGCTCCAGGTGGTCTGGGGTTGTACGGAGGCAGACCACCAGGGTGCTGCTGCTGCGGGTGTTGCTGGACATTGGGAGGCTGCTGCTGGAGCTGAGGTACCATCTGCTGCTGAGGAGAACTCATCATCCCCCCTCCACCACTCACTGTCTGGAACTGATGGGGATGGTGCTGAGGAGGCATGGGACCACCTTGCTGCTGAACCTGCTGTTGCTGGCCTGGAGTTCCCATTCCCCCCATTCCACCCATCCCAACTCCCTGCTGCTGAGGCAGTGCGGGCATGTTCCCCTGGGTAGGCGTCTGTGGGGTAGGAGGCTGTGTGCCCACTGATGTTGGCGTACCAGGACCAGTTGCTCCATTGTTGGCTCCTGGAGATGGCAAGCCATTGCCCCCAGGAGCTCCTCCAGGAGCTGGCTGGCCCACTCTCTGCATGCTGGCCATCCTCCTTCTTAGCATCTGGGCTTGCTGAAGCCTGTGCTGCAGCTGTTGCTGGCGGAGCTTGTGCTTGATGTTTAGGCAGAATGGAACTGGGCACTTGTTCTCCTGACAGTGCTTAGCATGGTAGCAACACAATGCAATAAGCTGCTTGCAAATTGGGCAGCCACCGTTGGTTTTTCTCTTGCAACCTTTTGTGTGCTGAACAACACGTTTCATCTTCTGGCAGGACGGCAGAGAGCAGTTGGCGTTTCGACACTGACAGGCGTGGACAAGGGACTGGATGCAGCGTTGGATGCTGAGGCGACGCGAGTCTCCAGGGCTCTGAGTGGTGGCAGCAGCCTGGTTGCTGCTCTCATCATCCAAACCAAGGCCTAACTTCTCCATCTTGTGCTCATGGGCCTTAGTGTTGTAACATGTGATACAGAGGTCGTAATCCTGTGAAGGATGGCATAAAGGATGTTAATGTTAAAATTGTCTAGAGGTCATATGTAGCAGGTTTTATACTAACAAAACCTAATAGCTAAACATTTTCTTAAGTTTTTACCTTATACCGCAAACCAGACCCACCAAAACAACCCTTCCCTAACTCACCTCACAGACAGTGCAGTGGAAACGAGTCTCCACATGGTGCTTGCACTCATTACAGGTGTAGACAAAACGGTCCTGGCTTTGGTTATGCAACTCCACTAACATGCACATGGAGCTCCATTTGGACCTCCTCAGCGAGCTGAACTCCAGATGTTTGTCCCGGGCCAATGTCAGGAAAGCATCACGGCCGTCCATGAGGTCACACGCCATTAGGGGATCAGGGTCTACAATAGGGGGCAAGGCATTTGCCATGGGACCTGCGATCAGCCGGATCACAAAGAACACCTAGCACAGGAAAAAGAGGGGTGAACAGATGAGACACAGGCAAACGTAGTCAAACTCAGTGTTGTATAATCTGGAAAGATCTAGTCAATAACTGAGCCATCTTCCATTCCAATGTATCATTTCTTTTTCCTCATACCTCTTTGTGTTTTTCCATAGTGGCATACAGTTTTTGTGAAAGGTCATTGGAGACATTGGGCATCCCTGGCTTCTTCTTATTGGCTCGGCTAAGGCTGCTCTTGTTCTTACTTGTCTTCTTGTTGTTCTTCTTCTTTGCATTTTTACTGTCACCCTTTGTGTCCTGCACAAGAGAGAAGGGGGGGAAACAGTTATCACCTGATTAACAAGCTCATTTGCTTAAACCTGTAGAAACCTGAATAAAAAACAGATCATAATATTCTTACATCAATACTCTCATTGGAAGTGCTGTTCTCCTCCCTTTTCCTCTCCTCCTCCTCCTGCTCCAGCTCTTTGATGCTCTCCTCCAACACATTGGGCCAAAAGTCACCCTCGAAGTAAGGCAACTCCTTGGCACTGGTTAAACGATCCTCAGTTGCCTGCTTGAAGATATCCTTTTGGGGCAAATTGAAAATCATGTTAGTGTTCTGCATGGATAGCATGAGCTACTACTATCAGCTATACGATTGAGTGTACATTGAACTGTACACTGTTCATCTCATTTGCGGCGCTACACATAAAAACACACCAACACATACAAATTAAGTTGAATACTGCCTCTCTACCTTATAATCGTGCACTATCCGCTCTGCCACAGCTTTGTCTAACATCTTCTTGTACCACTCCTGGAGGCGTTTAGGCTTTGGGATCTTCTGATCCGCAGGGTGACAGTGGAAGATGTAGTCGTCCCCTTCACTAGGTGGGCAGGCCCAGATGTGGCCCGTAGTGTAGCTGAGGAGGACAAACAAGACAAGTAGGTAAGCAAGGCAGTAAACTTTTTGTGATGTCAGAATAAAAAAATGTTTAAGTATTCAGATACTCATGACCAAAATAAATGTTTTCTTTGAACAGAAGCGCTCACCCCAACTTCTTGACATACTCCAAGTAGCCGATGAGGACTTCATGGTAGACCGCTGTTCTTAGACACCTTGGCCGGAAGAAGTGCACACTGTCCAGGTAGGAGATGTATACTCGCCTGAGTAGGTGAAAGGGTAAATATTAATACATCACTGGTCTGGACACACCACACAGCAACATTAATACATTAAATAAATAAACACATAAATAAAAAATAAATAAATAAAGTCATTTCATTTTCACAAAAAAAGGGAAGTGTTTAAATGTACGTTTCTAATATGATGTTGTTACCTCTGGGTTGGGCTGAGGGCAGTCAGATCCGTACTCTTGAACATGCATACCAAAGAAACAGACTTCTGCTCCATCAATGTCCTCAAATGCAAAAAGAGCTTTTGTCCTGTATGGGAATGACTCCGACATCTCTCCGTTGTCCACAAATCTGTAGACAAAAAGATGAGTCTAAACTTAAAGAATGTAAAACAGAATCCAAAAAATACATGTGCATTCATAATATACTGGCAAGTTACTTAGTACCTTTTACATCCACAAACTGTAGATAGATCAAAGAAACCTAACCCCGCTATTTACAGTGTTTGTATTCTTACAGGCTGGCAGAAAGTGCTTTAATTTTGAAAACATTTCTTCCACTTAAAATTCTTCAAAAGTCTGTAAACAAAATAAATACAGCAGCCATGTTTCATCATTCATCACAGGATACAGGGGGATGTGAGGATACAGGTTTGACCTTGCTGCGAGGTAACGCAAGACTACAATTAACAAACAAATCTATTTGACACACATGCGGTTGTAAGCAAACTAGACAAGCATCTTAAACTCTGGATGGGAACAAAAACATATGTTCACGTTGAACTACAATAATGTGCTGTACCTTGACTTCATGCCTGGTTTAACCTCGACCACTTTGTCAGAGACGTGGACGACACGAATGGTGACTTCTCCAGCTTCTGGGTGGCTCTGACGCTTCAGGAAGTCATTCACCCTCGTCTCTAGATAACTCCCCAATTTCGTCTGGGGCAACCCTGTGTGCGGGAAAAACATCCTCAAATTTAGTTTAGATAACTTGGCAACTAAAATCAGCAGGAATAAACTTTTCTTAATTCATACATTCAAAATATTGTGTACTTGTAACATACTGCACAAAGACATTAAGAAAAGGAGTGAGTGAGTAAACTGAAAAACTAAACTGAACCATTAATATAAAGAATCTTGAGTTCATAAATGGTCACAACATGAGATTAATGTGTGATAGCAGTCTCACAGGTCAAATGAGGGTTATCATTTCCTATATGAATGGGGTATACAAGGATAAAAACAAAACAGCAGGATAAAATGAGATAGAACCGTAAGAAGTATTGGCACTTACTTTTGGCAGAATACTTGTTCTCCTTTCTTGTCTTATTTGACTTCTTTAAGCAGCCGTCACATACAAAACTGTGTAAAACATAATTTAAAAGTCAGTCAAAATGATATCTGGCAAACATCAAGACTTTCACATAAACCTTGAGAACTAGTGGAAACAGAAATTGCTGCTCACCCCGATGGCCAGATTGTATCATTGTGCAAGACACAAATCTGATGCATCCTACGCCCACAGTCCATACATTCAACAAGCCTGAAAAGAGGGATGAAAATACAAATTAAATTAGCCCTAGAAAATAACTTGATGGAATCTTTTATCCCAGACTTTAGGCAAGCAACTTAGTGCAACTTTGTTAACTTACAGTTCAGGGTCCAGTGTGTCATTTTTCTTCTTCTCAAACTGATCCTTGTTTATCGACCTGAAATTAATTAAGAGTATGACAATATGTAAAACAACAGAAAGAACCTGTCAAGATACAGATGCACGATTTTAAATGTAATGGTAAAAAAAATAAAGTAAATAAAAATCAGGAATGTGTCTGGAAGAGAACTGGAGCAATTTAGTTCATGAAAAGAAATTCCATCCTGGCATTTTAAAATGTACGTGCAGGATTTTTAGAGATTATCTTGATTATTAAATGGACTCACGTCTGTGGCTGGGTGGGGTCGTCGCCCAGGGAAACCGTCTCTCCCTGGATCTCGTTGAAACACTTCTCGCAGAAGTGGTACCTGTCAGCAAGAAGCCCAAATTTTGGTGAACTACACCGTTCCCCACAGCACAGTCAATCACAGACAGCGCAGGGGAGGGCAGTCACCAATTGGTGCAGGACATGGGCACGGCAGGGTGCCACAAGCGGAGCAAGCAGGAAGGAGGAGCGCAGGACAGCAGGAAGTCGTCATCGCAACAGCCAGTCATGATTTTGAGGGGTGAGGGTGAGGGGATGGGTTTTGAGGTGCATGGTTGGTCAAGGCAAAAACAAGCCAATGTTGATATCACAGCCATTGGAAGGGAAGACAGACAAGTCATACGGACCAGAAACAAGACGAGACAAACATCCAAGACAACACACAGCAGAGAGCCGAGGCAAAGCACAGATTAGCAATTTGGACATGAGAGGATGAGCAACAACAACCACCATTGCAGCTGGCAAAGCAGGAGTGGAATCAATGGGGGGGGGAGCAGGTAGTTGCAGCACAGGACATAATACAGACACTGAACAAATATGAACAAGTAAGCACAGACAACTGCTCAGCTGCTCATTCAAGCAGTTCATTTTAAAGTGGGCCCCTTCACATTCCCGTAAGGTTTTCATGGGTGCGTAAAAAAACAGAGAGCCAAAGAAAAGTGTGGAAATCTACACTGTACATTCAAGAGTTGTATTATAATTACTGTAACATTACTAATAGAGAATGCTCATTTACTGTGTGGTAATGGAGCGCTCAAAAGATACGTTTGCACAAAGAGCACAAGAGCAACATTGTCTTTGCAGCCTTTCTGTAAAGACTGAAGTTACTTTTTTAAACAATCTGTTCAGAGGTGTTATTTATAGATTAGTTTAACAACACTAAGAAAAACTTAAAGAATGTGAGAAGACAGGACCAACCATTAAAATGCCAGTGCCTTAGGCACTAAATGGAGGTAAAAAAAAACGGGGAATATGAAGTGAGGGGAAGCGTTTAGGGAAAACAATTAATCAGATGAACACTTGTATTTAAAAAAAAAAAAAAAAAAAAACTTCTCTCTTATCTATTTCAATTTCTCTTATAGAGTCCAATTCAATATATACTTTTTTTGTAGGCACTCGGTTTGAATCTTAATCTCTACTATATCTTCCTCTTTTACTGATCCATCCATCCATTGAGTCACCCCCCCCGCCTTTTCTTACATTTCCCTCCCTCCGTACCTGTTCTGGTAGCTGAAGTAAGCAGCATCTCGGGGAATAGTGCACAGCTGCTTTCCATAGCAGCACAGTGTCTGAGGAGAGAACTCCAGCTGATAGAAAGAAAGAAGACAAACAAACAAAAAAGACATTAATCAACAATGGTCATTTTGGTCACACCCATCTCGGCTACAGAAGACACCTGGTACGAAAAAGATCACTGACTGGCTTACATTAACTGGTATTGCTGCTTGACAGAACAAGTGAAGTTAGAGTGGAACATAAATATGGTTTTCCCAACTTGTAGTTTATGGATTTCAGGGGGAATTGTGTTGCTATAATATGATCTTACTAGATTATTCTACAAATACCTGTTGAATAATATGTAATGTGATGAAATGACAAAAATAAATATCATTAATACAGACAGTCCAAATCAATCTGTGTGAGATGAACCCACATCCACTTTCCAGATGTAGAAACCCCCCCAGTGGAGCGGGATTGAGCCAATTTGTTTGGCTTAGTTTTGTGAAAAAGTAATTATAGCTAACATCAAGCACTATTTTGATTTGTTTCATTGACAGAGGTAACCCTTCAGCCAGCCACTCATTATACCGGCCAATCAGTTTTGTTATTTGTCTGCAAAACCAAAAATAGCAGAGTCTAATGAGAGCTGAAATGTGATATAGCGGAGGTATGCCCAAGGCCAAATTTAGCTTTGAATCCACGTCACTGCTTCCATTTTCAGATGTGGATGATGGGAGTTAATTTCTGCATCTGAAAGATACTCAGACATTCATAAAGGTGGTGTACCTTATCTAGATATATTTCCAGTACAGAAACATAAATGTACATAACTTCATACGCTCTCATAGAAAGGCTCTGTTCAGCTGATGGTAAGTTTACAGGCTGAGTATTAACAGTAAAACTGAAGATGGTTTTTAAAAGTTTGAATTCAGCAAAACAAAAACCTTTTAATGTCACTATTCAGCCTGTAACTTAAAATTAAGATTTAATGTGGTAAATAGAGTCTCCTACAGATAGAGAATGACAATAAAAATCAACAAAGTTATCCTTCCATTTCATCTAAGATTCATTCTAACCTATAAGCAACTTAATTTACTTAATTTTTACAATAACATCCACATGAATTTCCAGTTCCACCCATCCAACCATTAATCTTTGTCTCACCTTCCTCCCACAACAGTACCCAAGGCTCTGCATGACAGGATCGATCTCTTGCTCAAAAACCTCAGCCAGCTTGGAGCAGTACTTGTAGACTCTGGATGTTTTGCGGTTGTACAACCAGGCGTTGTTGAACATCAGCCAGATGTCATCCACATACTGCCAGGGATCCTGGTATTGACCTACAACCAAAACACAGAGCATAGGATGATGGAAGGAGAAAACTTTTTCAATCAAAAGATAGTTGGCTCAGCAGACCAGCCTATAAACAGGCTAAAAGCTTTTTTTTACTGTTCAAACCAAGATTGAAAAACAAAATAATCAATTTCAAATGTTAATATTTTGTCAAACAGAATAAAGGCAGGCGAGATACTTTTCTTGGAAAAAAATCTGCCGTATAGATGGAAAAATATTTAAATTCCTTACAGAAATTCACCTACAACTTTACCAAATCTACCCACTATTTGATAAAAAAAAAAGAAAAAACAAACTAATAGTTAGCAGCAAGTACAAACCCGTGTCAAGCTTTCTCTTGATAGTAGACAGGTCCATAGGATTCTTCACAATGTCAAAGTAGTCCTGCAAGAACACAAAGAGCATGTATTAAAGTTGAGCAGTTACAACCTTAAAACTACAAAAACTATATTCTTGTTAATATACTGAGGGCAACAGCAGGCAAGATATGTTAAATTTCCAGAAAGGTCTGAGAAAGTGACAAAACTACAAAACAGAATGTGTAAACAGTATAAACTGTGGCAGTTTAAATTAAGGGAAAAGAAGAATGCACAGCAACTTGGAGAAAACTGAGGTTTATACAAGGCACAGGAACAAATACATCTCACTGCAGCAGGGACACATACAGGTATGCACAGCAGCTGTGGGTCTACAGGCATTCTGAACGGCAGGGACTCCGGATCTTGTCTGTAAAGAGACTCGAGTGTGGGCATCAGGGCCTGACGAAGCTCCTCAGGCTTGAAAACTGCAAAGGAATAGAGAACAAAGATGAGAATGGGATGAAGGAGTGATGAATTCTTCAGAAAAACCTCTGTTTTACACTGCTTTAATTACCTTGTTAGATTTAATGACAAACACGACACATGACAAAACACCCTGTTTGGATCAATAATAATATACCAAGAGATGTTTCACAGGTGCATTTGAGATCAGAAGTTCTCCTTACTCTTCTTTTTCACTGCGGCCTGCGGTGCAACTGCCTCCAACGTCTCCTCTTCCTCTTTCCCCTCCTTCTTTATCTCCGGTTTCCTGTCTTCTGTCTTCACAGCCACTGTCGGCGTTGTCGAGGTATCCATGGGAACTCCTTTACCTCCTTCTCCAGAACACTCCTCCTTTTTCAGCTCTGATTTCACAGGTTTTTCCTCTGTTTTAAGGTTGCCGAGCTTCCCTCCTTTGGAGCAGCTTCCGGCGTCGCTCTCCTCCTCCTCATCCTGCTGCTTGATCTCCATCTTGGCGTCGAGGTTGCCAGCTGAAGTGTCCGACTGTGGCTGCTGGGAAGATGTGTCCAGGCTACTGACAGAGGCTGGAGTCATGGCCTGACTGTCTGCTGGGAATGAGCCCTTTTGGGACAACTGAAGAAAGACATGGAAATAAAGTCAGGTCCATGGAAATTGTGAATATGACAAGTAATAATGATAAGTGGACAGGCAATTAAATAACAGGATAACTGAGGAGATGGAGGTTTTGAGTGGCTTATCAGGTGGAGCATGGGACAAACCTAAATACCCACAATGTACAATTTTATCACAATAAGGCAACAGTTACATGTTTGGTGTCATGATAAAGACCAAGTGATATATAATAAACTTAAAAAAAACCTTACGCATGTGAGTTACTGCTATGGGATAAATAAAGTCTGTGGAGGAAGGTTACCTTAATCTAGTCTTAATGTTCAAGTGTGTGAGTATGTAAACTGACCGGAGTGCGTGGCAGCTGAGCACCATGTGGTGTTGAGCTGGAGGCCAGTCCAGGGTGAGATGGAGTGGTCGAACCAGCTGGCCCCATGTGCTGCTGCTGGAGGGACTTGTTGGAACCAGGGCCCTGGCCTAGCTGGTTCTGCTGGGGGACCGACGGAGGAGCCAGCTGTGGTGCATTAGGGGTGTGTGGCTGTGGAGTCTGGGACCCCGCTAGTCTCGGGGGTGTTTGGTGAGGAGTAGGAGATCGGCTGTGAGCAGGGGAGGGCGAACCACGCATGGCTGCCAAATGGGGGATGGAGTTGGGTTGCTGGTTTGCGTTAGATGGAGTCATTGAGGAAGCAGGTGCTCCAACAGCTGAGTTGGGACCTCCACCGCCCACACTCTGTGGACCCATGGGCCCCACTGTGGGGACACTATTGGGCCCACTGGCTGAACCTGGCTGTGCTAGGGGACTTGCAACTGGAATAGGGGGAGGAGTGCCCATCTGCGTCTTAGAATAGAGGAGAATGATAAAGAGATAAAGAGAGGGGTGTCAGAAAGAAAGAGATGTCAGTGAAAGACAGTTAAAGAACATCAAGCATGTTGTGACATGAGATCACTCTTAGGATGTAAATTCACAATTTGCACTTGAAAAAATTGGGACGCTACAACTTTATAACAACAGTGCCCAAGAAAAAGTTTAATTCTAAAATTCTGAAATTTTTACTGTAGGAACTTTTCCATTAACACTAACTGGTCAAACACTTGCATGATAAACTACAATCTACAATCCATTTTACAGCCACTACTTCCAAAAACAGACAACAGCACACATAAAAAAAAAAAAAAACACCTTACCTGTGCCATGCCTGTCTGTGCTCCAGGTTGCGGCATCCCAGGCTGAGCAGTTCCAACTCCTGGGCCTGAGCCAGCAAACTGTCCCTGGGACAGGTAAGGGTTCTGAAGCTGGTTGACAGTGGGCTGTCCCATCCTGGGTCCAACCATTCCCATCTAGAGGTGTAAAAGGGCAAGTGTGTTAAAAATGCTTATGAGGCAGCTTTTTCTGCCAAACCACTTGACTGGTTTAAATAACATTTTGTAAACTAGTTTGCAGAATTTCTATCTAAAAACTATCTGGAAAATAGTTAAAACAATACACTCAGGTAGTCTCTAAATAAAAAAGACATGGTGCACATAAGTGAATTCTCCATTGTGTTTATATGCACATACAAAAAAAGTTATCACCTGGTTGCCAGATGCTCCCATGGGAAGAGGAGGTGTGGACCTCTGGCCCACAGACTGCATCCCCAACTGATTGAACTGATTCATACCTGACAAAACACACAAACTTTTATGATGCAACAAATAGAATTTCATGTAGAAACCACACAACATAATGTACTTGGTTCTTAAAAAGTTTCCATATATGTGTAGTAGTGATGTTTCTATGTTGTAAATGTGTGAAGTGTCTTCACAAAAACTGTCACAATTCTCCAGTCTTAATATTACTAAACCATTCCTAGGCTAATTCAATGTGTCAAATTTTGTTTCTACCATAAATGGCTGAATTAAAATAATGCATCCTGGTTTGCAGCGGTTCATTACCTGGGCTTTGCATCCTGTTGACCATCTG
Organism: Scortum barcoo; assembly: GCA_023238725.1. NCBI lineage: Eukaryota > Metazoa > Chordata > Actinopteri > Centrarchiformes > Terapontidae > Scortum > Scortum barcoo. The sequence goes on from CM041542.1 coordinate 18,126,936, forward strand.
ATTTGGTCCAGTTGGTCGCACCATTGATGGGTCTGGGAGGGGACCATCTGTCAAAACAGAGAAGGGAAATTAGGAAAATCAAGCTGTTATCTGTGCACAGGAGAAAGGCAGATGTGGAAATACTATAATCAAGCACGTGTGGAGCGTTTTGTACAGCATATAATAATGTGTCTATCATCTGAACCAACTCAAGAAACAGAGTTCCCTCTGAGAAAGAGGTGACTGACACGCTACTCCAATCAGAAGACTTAGCATGACAAAATTAACTGGGAAAAAACACTGGAGAAGATGTGATGTGTGGCAAAAGTAACAGAAGAAAGCCTGCTGGGGTTGCACCTGTGGTTCAATAAACAACATAACCTTTATGGTAATAATGTACTTATTGAAGCCCATTAGGAAATTTAAAAAATGACAAGAGGTTAAGATAGTGAGAGGTAAGAGATGCAAAACAATGCTAAAATGTCACAATGTCACATTCTAGCGGATTATATTATCATTCTCATGAATGTGTGCAGCCTAGCGTAACATTAGCTCATCCAAGTCTACATATTCTGCATGTTCACTCACTGGGAGGCAGTCCTGTGGGGGGTTGACCCATGCCGGCAGGCCCGATGCCCAGACCCTGCTTCTGGAGCCGGGTCCTCCTCTTCTCCTCCAGTTCCTTCTGGATCTTATAGATCTTCTCCGCTAGCAGGTGGTAGTACTCAGCCTGTCAAAAGATAACACAGTGAGGAAAATGCAGCAGGAGGTAAAAGCCACGAACATGGATAACCTGTAGAAAAGTTCTGCAGAACTTTGGAGGGTGATCTGTGATGGAACGCGGGACTGGCTACAGCTGCAAAATGACAGGCAAACTTCCCAGCAGTTTCCCTTCTTTTCTTCTTTTTTAATACAGTGAGCAAAAAGGAGAGAGCAACTTACTCTACTGTTGGCTGACTCATACATGTCTCCTTCAACTTTTCTGGCATAGGCCACCAGGTTCTCCATTCGACGGTCTTTGAGTGCAGCAGGATCAGGGGTTGGAAAGATGGCCTGAACACTGTGGGTGGAAGAAGAAAAGGCAAGCAAAAGAAAAATTATGAAACTTCTGTCCTTGTTTCTCTATCGGCACTCTACCCAATGGTTGTGTGTCTTGGGAAGTACCAGTGAATAGTCACTGCCCTGCTGTTTATGGTGGTTATCATTACTGTTCCTCACCAATAAATATCTTGTCAAGCTCCAAATATATTAGTTAGACAGATACGTGTTTTGTGTGTTGCTGCTACAAAAGAAAAAAAAAAAAAAAAAAAACCTCAGTTTCCCCCCCAAAAAATAAATGTCTCGTTCATGTAGGACATTGTCTCTCTGTTGGTGCTTATGAAGGCTTGCTACTAGCCGTTACTGCGAGAGGCACAAACCGGAGCTACGTTCAGCCAGATTAACTGAAGTGTCAAATCCAAGCAAAACTACTGCGCGGCTCAAAAACTGGAACTGTTTTGAGCAGAAAAGCTGTTTTGTTTTTGATGCGTATTGACATAACATACCTAGAATGTGATTAAATGTACAGTATAAGCAACAATGTCATGTGGAGTTCTTTTTAAATACTTACAGTTTGTGTACCAAGTGATTTCGTAGGTCCTGCGTGATGTCCTCGTGCCAGCTTTTCCTCATGCCCGAAGCAGAGGGAGGACCAGCTGTCGGCATGGAGCCGACACCACTGGCATCATTCATCAGACTGGAAGAAATATCATTTTAAAGATTAACTTCTTTTTAGAAAAATGGAAAAAAAAAATTTAAAATTCCCTGTGGCCTGTGCCACGGACTGATGTGGGACTGAGTAAAATGCTGAAAGCTGTGACAGGTGCCTCTAATCAAGGTATCTGTGTTGTGTTCCTTCTTACCCTTGGCTGTTCACATTGAGGTGCATCATGGTATCCTGCAGCAAGCTGGCTTGTTGGCTCTGAGAAGGGGCTCCCACACCTCCATTGACTCCCATAGGATTGGCACCTACACATTGAACAGACAGAACATTATAAGTATGCATTTCTTGAGTTGTGTAGTAGTAATAATAATAAACATATTTGTTCTTGAACATACACATTGTAACATTTTTAAGCTATACAACATCAAAAGCATGTTGTTGAGGTGCTGATCAGACTGTATTAACAGGGCGTCATTTCTTACCTGGACTCCTTTAAAAGATACTTTTGGTAGATAGGTACTTTTCTCAGTTCCTTCTGGCAATAAATGACTTATAAAAGGCCACTTAAAGCATTTAATGCTCTACTCTCACAATTTAAAGTCCTTCTTAAAATTTATGGAAAAAATGTATCTTTCTACTGAATATACGTGGAGAATGAAACAAGTGATCATGTAATCTAACTCACCCATTGGGTTTAGAGGTCTCATGCCAGCCTGGCCTTGCAGGCCTTGGTTGGGCATATTGGGCTGCGTAGTCTGTGCCTGGATCTGGTTGCCCTGGTAGGGGAGGCCCAGGGCTGCGTAGGCCCTTTCTATGGAGCTGGGGTCAATTTGGCTAGGTGGGTTGAGGTTGGGAGCACTCGGTTGGCCACCAGGTACTGCCCCAAGAGAGCTACCCAGACCTGCACTAGCAGCACCAAGCAGAGCTGTGAAGACAAAGAACAGAGGAGAGGGTAAGTAATATATCCTGCTCAAAAAAACACATCAAGAAACTAAGCTCTTAAAAACCCTGTGACATGATGTTCACACAAAAATCTCTGCAACTCATATGATTTTTTAGTACATTACAGATTGTTTAATTCACTAATACCGCTGATGTTGTGGGTTCCAATTCAGCACAAAGTTAGCCAACATCAGAATCCTTCTATATCGACTGATATAGAAATATTAGCAAAACACACACAATATTTCAAATTGATGAAAATACACATGATGGGATAATATTCTTAAGACGTACAGTGTAGTGTGAAAGGAAAAAGGGAACGTGTAAGTATAGTGTTGTTTGGTCAGATACAGACACTCACACTGCGGGTTCCTCTTGTCCCCAGCATTCTTCAGTGGCAGGCAGACAGGGCAGTCATGTCGTGTGCAGTTCTTCCAATGGGAGATGATCTGCCTTGATGATGCGCAGTGAGCAACTGAGGATGAAAAAGGGCAGAAAGACAGGAAGAGTTGGGAAACACAAAGGTATATGAAGGAGGGGAAATAGACACAAGAACAAGAAAGTGAGGTGAAGAGGGAAAAAAAGATTCAATGAAATTTGAGATGTCTGCTTGTTCCCTAAAAAGACCTGCTGAATCAAAAAGCCAGAAAACTGTAAGAAGCTGACTTAATGCTAATGATATTTTATCTTTGTATTATTACCCAAAACAAACCAACTGTGAGAACAGTTGGTTAGCTCATCTGAGGCACTGAACCTCATTGCTGAATATGCACTGTGACATCTGCCTAACACGGAACTACTCTACAGAAAGTATATCATAATGTTCAGTTTTGTTCAAAAATAAACTACACTGGCAATGTCCACTGTAATAAAGGAATGTCAAATAATCCAATATGGCTTCCTTATATATCTTCTGTCCAACATTGGAGTTCTCAAGCAATATCAAAGTGGGTCAACACAGACAATATTTGTTCACTGAATACACCTTACTAAGTTTGTTCATTACAATATAAAAACTCATATCCATCTTTATCCTTGATAATGCCTGAGTATGTAATGTGCCACTTATTAGCTATCCTCTGCATGCAGCATCCCTCCACTCACCCTGACAGGACTTGCCAGCCTGGCAGTGAGTCATGTGGTTGAGGACGTTCTTCATAGTGCGGCAATGGGGCAGGTTGCACTGCCGGACTTCACCGTTGGCCTGCTCCCGCCGCTGGCACTTGTGTGCATGAAGCAGGAGTACCAGTTGCTGCTGGATCAGCTTGCGCTTCTCGGGGTCAGCTGTGGGTGGTGCTCCGGCTGCAGCAGACGCTGCAGAAACCTGGGTACCGGGACCCACCAGACCTGCCTGCGTGCTGGGCATCATCCCTGGAGCCCCTCCCACGGGTGCACCAGAGGGACCACCCACACCTGTTTGAGATGGCTGGGAGCCCTGGTAAGTAAAGTGAGAGGGAATAAGAAAAGATGACATGAATGAGGAAGCATAAAAAAAACACAAACAAAATAAGGAGAGGTAAGGTAGAAGATAACGGGGAGCAGGGAGGAGAGGTGAAGAAGAAAATCAGCAGAGAGGAAGTGGTGTTTAATTTACAATAAAAAGGTGAGTGTTTTAAGTGAAAAGAAACAAGGAGTACAGAGCAGCAAAACAGTGGTGCAGTGGGACGAAAGGTAGGAGGGAGGAAATAAGAGATAAGGGAATCACTTTGAGCTGATACATAAATCTGCCAACTTGGTAAAAGAATTATAGTACAGCTCATTCCTGCATCTGAACATTTTTTCAGTCCGTTGGTATTTGCTCCTTACCATGGTGGCCATTCCTTGCATGGGCTGGTTCTTCTTGTCCACATTGAACTGGGCCAGGCTGTTAGCCATGGGACCTTTGTTCTGAAGCTGAGGGCCCAGCCCTGCGCCTCCCAGACCTTGATTCCCCTGCCCTGCATACGGACCTCCAAAAGGGACCCCTGGGTTCCCCATCATACCCATCTAGGGAGAAAAACAGGAGAGACTTTGGTGAGAATTATGAAGAGATACTAACAGCTGAAGAGTGAGGTAGGATGCATTAGGCAAATTAAGGTGACAGTTATCCAAGTAGTTGCGACCGCAGTTCTCTGATATTATCAGAGTTAAGTTTTTAACTGTACATGTATTTTGTGTTCTAGGAGTTAGACATAATCTTTCAGTGTCTCACCAAGATCTTAGATCGGAGCTGCTAAATGAAAAGTGCTAGTGGATATTGCCTCACAACATAAATTCCACATTAAGCCATGTCCATTCATACTTTCTACGGCTCAACAGCAATCAAGTCACTCACCACTGAAGAGAGACAAGTTGCTTTTAAATCAGTTAGCCCGATTATAAAATTGACTAAATGCGTAATTAAAACATTGGAAAAGCATTTAAAAAGATTTGCAAACCAAAATTTTGCATTAACAGCAGTAACAGTAGCCAGCAGAGTGTGTAAAAAGCAAATTGACATGGTTCCCCTTTTCTCCTGGAGTTATTTGAACTTTTTCTCATCATTAGTAACTTTTCTTATTCTGTCAAGTATACTTCACAAGCTCCATTGCATCTTTGTTTTTCACTGCTTCCTATACCTAACCTGCTGTTGATTAAACAACTCCACCACATTCATTCAGCAGCAGCAGCATGCCACTGCAACATTTTTACTGTCACTCCTGTGGGACTGTCAATCACACAAACAGAGCAGCTTTCTGCCACTTCAACTCCAACCATAAGCATGCTGCGCATCACTTATGGTTGCCGAAACACAAAGATACTGTCACGCAACGAAAACATTTCTTTGAGGTTACAAAAGGGAAAAAAGCATTTCTTTCTGAGTGGAGAACCAAACTAGAGCCTGCACCAAAGTGGCTTTAATGTAAAAAAAAAAAAAAACAGCAGCAAAATATAATTCGTGAATAGGTTTTGCACAAAAACATGTGGTCTTGACCTATAATCAATCAAGCAGAAGTTAGCTGTCGTCAGCTGTACTAACTAAATGACGAAATTAAAGTAATGACGCCTTTAATAATTATATAACAAAGTTTGCCTAAAGTAGTCCATGTTTTTGTTTAAAAAATTTAAGTTTTGGGTGCAGACAACTCTGATCCAGTATTTGTATTAATGTGATTTTATTTCCCTCCAATATGGCATTTACAAACTTCTCACCCCAGAAATTCCATCAGTGCTTTTAAAAATGAATGAAACATTCATTCATATGCAATTTTTAACCATGTCCATCAGGAAATAACAGTAGTTTTATAACTGCAGAGGTCCCTACCTTGTTCATTGCTCCAGGTTGCTGGCCTCTCATCCCTGCCTGGCCCCCAGCTCCCTGCTGCTGTAGGGTCTCAGCCAACAGGTTGCTGTTGCTACCCATCCCCTGATTCCCAAAGCCCATCCTAGGGGAGCCATTCATCACCTGGCTCCCAATCATGCCTGGCTGCTGCTGTCCATTATTGCCTTTCTGCTGTGCTCCCATCAAGGCCCTGTTCATGCCGCCCATCATTCCAGCTGCAGCATTTTGTTGCTGCTGCATCATGTTGGCCTGCTGCTGAGGGGAGAGGTGCTGCTGCCCCTGGCCCATCATCTGCGGAGGCCCCTGGCCAGGGGATGCCTTCATGTTCACCAAGTGTTGCCCCATGGCGGTGGGGCCTCCGCTCATGGCTCCTTGGTGCCCCTGCTGGGTCGAGGTGGGTGCCCCTGAACGCAAAAGCTCAGACAGCTGTTTGTGCTTGGCCACTGCATCCTGGCTGCTGCCGACACCTCCAGGACCGAGCCCGAGACCCATTCCTCCTGCCCCTCCACTGCCCCCTCCAGGACCCAGCCCTGCAGGTCCTCCTCCCAGTGTGGTGTGCAACTGGCTGAGGTCCCCACCATTGACCAGGCCCGGATCGTTAGAGTTGATGAGCTCGTCAGGGAGATCATGCTCCAAGTCAAACAGAGAGCCGAAATCTAAAATGGAGAAGAAATGCAAAGTTTGGGGGGGGGGGCAATGAGATGAGAGACAAAGCAGGAGAAGGGTGAGAGGAGGACAAAAAGGGCCACAGCCGTGTTAAGCTGGTATAATCCTTAATTTTTCAGCATGACTGAGTGAAAATGCAATTGCATGCTTGACATTAAAAACTGATAAAAGCTCCTTAGAGGTGTACGACCAATTTTCTCCCATCATAAATTAATAACATGCCATTAAACACAACACAACTGAGCATTAACTACAGGTGAGCTCCAGAAGAAGTTGTGCATGAACAAATATATATGCAAACACACACACACGCCCACACGGCCTGCTCACACCAACAATCCCTGACCAATAAATCAATTCAACATGTTGCAAAGAAAGCTTTGTTGGGACATGGTGAGAAACGGACGACTTCATAGAAGTGACGCCACAAAATGGAGACGCACACTCACTGTGTCGGTCTGTTTCCACTAAATTCGACAGCACACAAATGAGGTACTCAAGATCAACTTCTGTATCTTAAAGATGGACGTCAAGACCGAATAGCACCCACCCCCAAATTTCTCCTGATTTTCAGTTCCCATATAGAACTGTTTTTTTCAAACACTGTAAGATACCAAATACTGTCGGACTCACTCAACCAGCATTTACACATCAGTTACTTGTTAGAGTAATTTCGTTAGTCATTACTAAAGTGAAATGTGTGTTTTTCTGTTTCATATACCTACAAACTGAATACTTTACATTTGTTGTTGCAGGTCAGATTAAATAAAATACTTTGAGCTCAGATGGTCATTTTCCATATTGATGAACTGTGATATGTTAAATTAGTAGACGTACTTTATGATCCCGCTTGTGGGAAACCACTTTGATTTCTGATTGATGTGCAATAAAAATAATCTGCAAATGCAGCCCTAACCTTTGACAAACTAAATGTGAAAATTACTAACTGGAATCATAAGCAGCCAACAGTATTTTCAAACTGTTTTTATATGTTAGGAGCACAGAAACAAGTCAAAGTAACCAAGAATCATCATGTGCTTTTATTCCCTGACTATAAACACTCTGCATTGCAAGTGTCACTAATCATCTTAAAAGAGTGCATCGAATTGATATATGCAGATGATTTTCCTGACAGCACTGCTCTGATCCTGAGAATATAATCATGGAAGGTAACGTGAATGTGTGCAATTACACCATAAAAGCCCCCTTTCCTACAGATGCTGACTGCCCCAGAACAGCCGTAGGGGAGAGGACCACTTGAAGATGTAGCTGTTGGTGGTGAAATGACTGATTGAGTGGTGAAATCTGGGAGACTATTTCGTGATTTGGAGAGGCGTTTGCTCGCTAACTCGACTCTGTGGTTTGGGGTCCAGCTCGCAGGCCACTACTCCAGCTGCTGTCACACACCATCCTCAAATAACAATATTAATAATGATAACACACACACAGATAATATCGAATCAATCGGTCGACCTAAATTTAGCTCTCCTTACACCAGCATTGGCTTTAACCTCTGGTTTCACGATGAACAGCGGCTAATGTTACTTGGGAAAAGCACTGAGTTATGATGGGGCAACACAACAGATTGTTTAAGACGCTGGGAGCCTTGGAAACTGCTAAAAACCTGAACATGTTTTGGTGTAGTAGGCTGTTAATGTGGCACATGAGTAAGAGGGTAAAAACTTTATGATAAAGTTGGTATCTCGGCTGTTATGAGCCCCGGGTGAAGCAGGTATTAGACACGGGACCGTCAGTGGAGGAGCCGCAGTCGGTCAGCTAGCCGTTAGCCGCTAACTGCTAACTGAGCTACCTCCGGCTAAAATGGCTGTTAGCATGCGAGCTAGCTGCGGGACCGAGACCGACACACTCACTCACTCACGACGAGCAGCGGGCTAACGTTAGCGAGCTACGACAAAAACAGAGCGGCAATCCCGCGTTTTCGCCCTCTCCCGGGTCGACCGGAGCCGCAGAAAAATAACAAACTCAACCAATAACACCGTCACAAATCACATCTTGAAACAATACTTGCCGTTTCCATCGCTGGCGGAGGCGGAAAGTGCCGGAGAGGAGAGTTTAGGCCTCTTGGCTGAAGGCGGGCCAGAGTCCAGAACGTTCTCGGCCATATTTTTTCGAAATAAAAATATATGAAGTATCCACAATTGCAGACGTTTTCACGCCCTCAGAAGCTCATTCCTTTCGGTTTCCAATATTGCGACTTTTCCCCCTCCTTTTGGGGGACTAAGAGGGGGAAAGTCCCGTGTACAAATTACTCCTTTCCCTGGGTTCGCCTCTCGATTTCAGCCTCGGCGTATATCAACCCCCCTCCCTCCCTCCCTCGTCGGATTTTTTGTTCTTTATAAATTTCTGCCAGCGGAGGAGGAGGGGGTCGGCGAAAGTAAAGAGGGAGACACACGCAGCGGCTTCCCTCTAAACTCGCACAGCCTCCTCGGATGTAAAGACGCCGTCCCCGGGTCTCTCTTCCATGTTTGCATCCGTCATTTCAGCCTCCTTTCCAGCGGAGTCTGGATGGAGATAATGTCGGGCAGAAAGGGCTTGTTTGCCTGCGAAGTGATGGTGGTGCTGCTGGTGGCAGCGGGCGAGGATGAGGGGATGTGAAGAAAAAAAAATAATAATAATAATAAATCTGGCAAATGTATAATGCTCATTAGCTGGGCTGTGCGTGTAAAAGAAAGAGGGGGCGAAAAAAAGAGAAAAGTTACTTATCAGGAAATTCATCCATGCAAAAAAAAAAACTTGCATCTGCTTTTTGATGAGGTTTAGGTGCAAAGTTGGATTACTTATTTGAAATTAATTAATTAATTAATTGTCAATCTGTAATGCCCACCTTTTTAGAAAGAAAATTGAACATTTACAAAAACACTGAAAAGTGAATGCAGAACTGGAAAGAGCTGGGCAAACTCTATTTCTTGGTCATTAAAAGTCACTGAGTTGGATCCTGTCATCCTTACTTTGATTTGTTTGCTGTCTCATAGGGAAAATAGTGCATCTGTGCATGCATTTGTAAACCCTCTATCATATAGCACAGAAAATTAAAATTTTTCATCCATCTTTGCGTTGACTCTGCACGCTGGCTCCACAGCCAGTCACTGTCATTAAGACATCAGTCCAAAAATGTAAGGAAATAAAAAATCATCGGGCCTTACTTTGTCACTTGTCGCTGAGTATTTATGCAGCCTGTAAAGATAAATTTGTTTGAGTCTCTTATACAGCACACTAAATAATTTACTCCATGAAGGGCTTCAAAATCCCGACAGGCTTCCTACTGCAGAGCAAACACAGTTTGAAGAGCAGATATTTTCCATTAAACGTACACTTTCAGCAGGCCAAGAGCTGTTACAGTGAACGCAGCCATTCATCCACAGTCTTATTCACACAGGTTCATCTTAAACTAAAAAAACCTTCAGTCGGTCTCAAAGATTCCCAATACAGTCTCCATAAGTAGCTATAACATAATATTTAAAGAATTTGCATTATATGACAGTGTCACATTTATTTATCCTTTATCTGCTTGTCCAACAAATCATTTAGATATTATACATTGAGTTGAATGGTTAAACAAAGCCATAACAAGACATTAACTGCTGCAGAATTAAATCAAATAGAAATATTTTGAGGATATGTGTTCTTTCTCACGTGTTTTCCCTCAACACAGCATGATGTTATGTTTTTATGATCTCTGCTAAAATTTAGAATAAAGTTTTGTGAAGGTGAAATGTTTTTGGGTGCTTGGTATTTCTAAGTATTTCTAATTATAGGCCTGTAGTAGTTTGGAAAAGAGATGTACAATGAGGAGTGAAGGACTTACACACACAGTGTAAACTGTATCTTTATAAACCTGCTTGATCAGGCTTTTTTGGATGCAACCTGTATTCAGGAAAGTTATGAAATTGCCTACCAGGAATATAAAATATATACTGCATGTGGTCATTATTTGAGAAAACACGGACTTCTATCACTGTCTTTTTACCCCAGGTTTGATTTGCACACCAGATCTATCACCTTAATTGCAAGTGATAAAATCTTTTGAAAGTGAACTTGATGGATATAGTCAAAAGTAAGACTGTAAATCACTCTAAATGACAATTAATACAATATGCAATACCTTTCACTGCGGTTACTAGGAGATGTATATTTATTTATTCATATGTATATTCTCAGGCATGTCAATTTGCACTATGTACAGGTTTAATGACTTTATGTTGATATACTATTCTATTTCATTTAATTTCTTGCATCTTGTATATTTATATTTATTTCCTACTGTATTCCCACTGTGTCTCGCTGCTGTAACAATGTAAATTTCCCTCTGTGGGACTAATAAAGGGTTATCTAATTAAACAGGATATCGGCTTTATGGAAATTAACAACTTTTTCAAATCTATAAATTATCTGCACTATGTGGCCACAAGGCCCCCAAAAGTCCTCTGTCCATAAATAAAGTTCATTTCGGTGAAGAAAAAAACTTTCCAACAGGTTGCAATCAGAAGTCTTTTTAAATGTAATGTTTCACCATGTATCACAATATTGCTTTATTGCATTAAAATGGGATTCAACTGCATGAAAAAAATAAATGAAGCATTCACCAAACCTACATTATCATTTAATAACTACATTAATGAGTCATGACACATTGAGACAAGGACCATAAGTGCTGTACTGGAAATTGTTACAGGACCAGGACCGGTCTCTGGGTGAACCCACTAGGGGGCCTCTACTCTGTCATACAATTCTGCCAATGATCAGCACTTTGTACTTTTTTCATATACATTAATGTATTGAGCCTGTTTATGCAGGATCTAATGATAAAATAAGATTTACCCTAAACGTTTTCATGTGTCAGTTACTTCTTTTACTGAGTTCTCATTTCAGGGCCTCAATCATGCACGGCCCTCATTAGGATCCCTATCATTGCAGTAAATATTGTTTTACTATGTAACAAATATTGGAAAACAGGGCTTTAAAGGTGGAAAATAAACAAGACAAACAATTGAAATTGCCTTAAATGCAAAGGTTGGAAACATTTATTAAAGCTTCAGATGCGAGACAACTCACCAAAGATATAGACAGAGCTGAAGACAAGTTATTAGGAGCAGTTCTTCACCACTGTGCAGTTCGTTGAGACTCGCAGGCAGACTGAGAACCTCATCAAGTGGGTTAAAGATCTTAGAGAGCCCCAGCACTGCCTGACCTGAGAGGCCACACCATGCTCCATCCAAGAAGGCATAGCCACAATCATCATGAACAGCGGCAGCATGATGTTCATTTTCTTATTACTGTAGTCGAGAAGATTGATAGCGGACACACCAGGCCGGCATTGTCCTAAATATCCTAACACTGCCTAGGAATGGCCTTAAAACTATTTTAATTACTTATTATTCAAAGTTACTACTCTAGTTAATATTAGGATTTATTATTTATTTCTACTTTTTATCTTCCCCTCCTTGAACCGCCACCTTACTGTGGTGGAGGGGTTTGTGTGCCCGAATGATCCTAGGAGCTATGTTGTCGGGGGCATTACGCCCCTGGTAGGGTCTCCCATGGCAAACAGGTCCTAGGTGACGGGCCAGACTAAGAGCGGTTCACAAGCCCATCATGAAAAGAAGAATATCAAGGACCGTTACGTCGCCCGGATTGGCGTTACCGGGGCCCCACCCTGGAGCCAGGCCTGGGGTTGGGGCTCGCAGGCGAGCGCCTGGTGGCCGGGTCTTTGCCCACGGGACCCGGCCGGGCTCAGCCCGAAATGGCGACGTGGGCCCGCCTTCCAGTAGGCTCACCACCACGCAGGAAGGTCCATGAGGGGCCGGTGCAATGTGGTTTGGGTAGCAGTCGTGGCAGGGAGCCTCGGCGACCCAATCCCTGGAACAAAACTCTGGCAATAGGGACATGGAATGTCACCTCACTGGGGGGGAAGGAGCCTGAGCTCGTGCTGGGAGGTTGAGAGGTACCGGCTAGAGATAGTTGGGCTCACCTCCACGCATAGCTTGGGCTCTGGAACCCAGCTCCTTGAGAGGGGCTGGACCCTCCACTACTCTGGAGTTGCCCAGGGTGAGCGGCGGCGAGCTGGTGTGGGCTTGCTCATAGCTCCCCAGCTCAGCCGCCACGTGTTGGAGTTCACCCCGGTGAACGAGAGGGTCGCTTCCCTGCGCCTTCGGGTTGGGGATAGGTCTCTTGCTATTGTTGTTTGTGCCTACGGGCCGAACAGCAGTACAGAGTACCCGGCCTTCTTGGAGTCCCTGGGAGGGGTACTTGATAGTGCTCCGGCTGGGGACTCCATTGTTCTACTGGGGGACTTCAACGCTCACGTGGGCAACAACAGTGATACCTGGAGGGGCGTGATCGGGAGGAACGGCCTCCCCGATCTGAACCCGAGCGGTGTTCTGTTATTGGACTTCTGTGCTAGTCACGGTTTGTCCATAACTTGAACACCATGTTCAAAGCATAAGGGTGTCCATCAGTGTGCACATGGCACCAGGACACCCTAGGCCGGAGGTCGATGATCGACTTTGTTGTCGTTTCATCTGATCTCCGGCCGTATGTCTTGGACACTCGGGTAAAGAGAGGGGCTGAGCTTGTCAACCGATCACCACCTGGTGGTGAGTTGGATCCGCTGGCAGAGGAGGAAGTTGGACAGACCTGGCAGACCCAAACGCTGGGTATTGTGAGGGTCTGTTAGGGAACGCGTCTGGCCGAGCCCTCTGTCAGGGAGGTCTTCAACTCCCACCTCCGGAAGAGCTTCTCACAGATTCCGAGGGAGGCTGGAGGACATTGAGTCCGAGTGGACCATGTTCTCTGCCTCCATTGTCGACGCGGCGGTTCGAAGTTGTGGACGCAAGGTCTCTGGTGCCTGTCGTGGTGGCAATCCCCCGAACCCGGTGGTGGACACCGGAAGTAAGGGATGCTGTCAGACTGAAGAAGGAGTCCTATCGGACCATGTTGGCCTGTGGGACTCCTGACGCAGTTGACAGGTACCGACAGGCCAAGCAAGCCGCAGCCCGGACGGTCCTGGAGGCAAAAACTCGGGTCTGGGAGGAGTTCGGTGAGGCCATGGAGGAGGACTATCGGTCGGCCTCGAAGAGATTCTGGCAAACCGTCCGGCGCCTCAGAAGGGGGAAGCAGTACTCTGCCAACACTGTTTACAGTGCAGGTGGGGAGCTGTTGACCTCAACTGAGGACATTGTCGGACGGTGGAAGAAATACTTCGAGGATCTCCTCAATCCCACCGACTTGCCTTCCAATGAGGAAGCAGAGGATGGGGACTCTGAGGTGGACTCGTCCATCACCCAAGCCGAAGTCACTGAGGTAGTTCGTAAGCTCCTCGGTGGCAAGGCGCCGGGGGTGGATGAGATCCGCCCTGAGTACCTCAAATCTCTGGATGTTGTGGGGCTGTCTTGGCTGACACGCCTCTGCAACATTGCATGGAGGTTGGGGACAGTACCTCTGGAGTGGCAAACTGGGGTGGTGGTCCCTCTTTTTAAAAAGGGGGACCGGAGAGTGTGTTCCAACTACAGAGGGGATCACACTTCTCAGCCTCCCCGGGAAGGTCTACGCCAGGGTACTGGAGAGGAGAATTCGGCTTAGATAGTCGACCCTCAGGATTCAGGAGGAACAATGCGGTTTTCGTCCTGGTCGTGGAACAGTGGACCAGCTCTATACCCTCCGCAGGGTGCTAGAGGGTTTATGGGAGTTTGCCCAACCAGTCCATGCATGTGCTTTGTGGATCTGGAGAAGGCATTCGACCGTGTCCCTCGTGGTATTCTGTGGGGAGTGCTCCGCGAGTATGGGGTCCGGGGCCTTTGCTAAGGGCTGTTCGGTCTCTGTACACGACCGGAGCAGGAGCTTGGTTCGCATTGCCGGCAGTAAGTCAGACCTGTTCCCAGTACATGTTGGACTCCGGCAGGGCTTGCCCTTTGTCACCGGTCCTGTTCATAATCTTTATGGACAGGATTTCTAGGCGTAGCCAGGGCCGGAGGGAGTCAGGTTTGGGAACCACAGGATTTCATCTCTGCTTTTTGCAGATGATGTTGTCCTGTTGGCTTCATTCAAGCCAGGACCTTCAGCATGTGCTGGAGCGGTTTGCAGCCGAGTGTGAAGCGGCTGGGATGAGAATCAGCACCTCCAAATCCGAGGCCATGGTACTTTCGACCGGAAAAGGGGTGGTGTGCCCTCTCCGGGTGAGTGGAGAGGTCCTGCCTCAAGTGGAGGAGTTCAAGTATCTCGGGGTCTTGTTCGCGAGTGAGGGAAAGATGGAGCGTGAGATTGACAGGCGGATTGGTGCAGCGTCCGGCAGTTATGCGGTCATGGTGTACCGGACCGTCGTGGTGAAGAAGAAGCTGAGCTGAAAGGCGAAGGCTCTCGATTTACCGGTCAATCTACGCTCCCACCTCACCTAGTGGTCATGAACTTTGGGTAATGACCGAAAGGACAAGATCATGCGGATACAAGCGGCCAAATGAGTTTCCTCCGCAGGGTGGCTGGGCGCTCCCTTAGAGATAGGGTGAGAAGCTCCGTCACTCGGGAGGAGCTCGGAGTAGAGCCGCTGCTCCTTCCACATCGAGAGGAGTCAGCTGAGGTGGCTTGGGCATCTATTTCGGATGCCCCCTGGACGCCTCCCTAGGGAGGTGTTCCAGGCGTGTCCCACCGGGAGGAGGCCTCCGGGGAAGACCCAGGACACGCTGGAGAGACTATGTCTCTCGACTTGGCCTGGGAACGCCTCCGGGATCCCCCCGGAAGAGCTGGAGGAAGTGTCTGGGGTGAGGGAGGTCTGGGCATCTCTGCTCAGACTGCTGCCTCCGCGACCCGGTCCCGGACCAAGCGGATGAAAATGGATGGATGGATGGATACTTTTTATCTTTATTCTATTTCGCACTGATTTTTATCGCATTATCAAAGGAGCTAACGGTCACACATTTCACTATTTGCCCTTTTCCACTAGTACCTACTCGGCTCGACTCGACTCGCCTCGGTTTTTAGGCTTTTCCATTATGTGTTAGTACCTGGTACCAGGTACTTTTTTAGTACCTACTTGGCCGGGGTTCCAAGCGAGCTGAGTCGAGCCGAAAATGTGACGTCGGCAGACGGCAGGCCACTGATTGACCAGGGCGTGACGTCACTAGATGAGTCGGGAGAGCGACTCGTTCATAAGAGTAAACTGCGCCATTTTTAAAACGCAATAAGAACAATGAACACGATCAGAGATGGCTGTACAGAAATCAACCCCGCTGAACAATCCGGCCGAGGTGCAGACATTTTCTTTGGAGTTTCGGCCGTGTTGCTATAACAACCCCACCCACGCTGAGGTGGTACTCTATTGTAATGGAAAATGACCGAAATCGAGAGTCAAGTCGAGGCGAGCTGAGTAGGTGCTAGTGGAAAAGGGCCATATGATTATGCCCTCTATGACTATATGTGACAAAAAAAAAATTTAACTTGAATTTGTTTTTTTTTTTAGGTGTTATCACTGAAACACACGATACATATGGCAGAAATTACAGACATTGAAAAATGAAGTGTGTGGTTTGGATTAAGTGGACCTTGAGACGGCATGTTCTGACGAACAAGTCTGGTCCTGGCTAATGTCTGGTCTGTGGTCGTGGATTGGTCAAAATGGTACTCAGGCGGGCCAAGCAACAGGAAATCAGACTGTTTGTTCCTACATCCTTACAGGGACCTACTGTATCTCACAAAAGTGAGTACACCCCTCACATTTTTGTAAATACTGTATTATATCTTTTCTCAACACACAGCCATTAATGTCTAAACCGCTGGCAACAAAAGTGAGTACACCCCTAAGTGAAAATGTCCAAATTGTGCCCAAAGTGTCAATATATTGTGTGGCCACCATTATTTTCCAGCACTGCCATAACTCTCTTCATTGAGTTCATTAGAGCTTCACAGGTCGCCACTGGAATCCTCTTCCACTCCTCCATGATGACATCATGGAGCTGGTGGATGTTATAGACCTTGCACTCCTCCACTTTCTGTTTGAGGATGCCCCACAGATGCTCAATAGGGTTTAGGTCTCGAGACATGCTTGGCCAGTCCAGCACCTTTACCCTCAGTTTCTTTAGCAAGGCAGTGGTCGTCTTGGAGGTGTGTTTGGGGTCGTTATCGTGTTGGAATACTGCCCTGTGGCCCAGTTTCCAAAAGGAGGGGATCATGCTCTGCTTAAGTATGTCACAGTACATGTTGGCATTCATGGTTCCCTCAATGAACTGTAGCTCCCCAGTGCCGGCAGCACTCATGCAGCCTCAAACCATGACACTCCCACCACCATGCTTGACTGTAGGCAAGGACACACTTGTCTTTGTACTCCTCACCTGGTTGCCACCACACACGCTTGACACCATCTGAACCAAATAAGTTTATCTTGGTCTCATCAGACCACAGGGCATGGTTCCAGTAATCCATGTCCTTAGTCTGCTTGTCTTCAGCAAACTGTTTGCAGGGCTTTCTTGTGCATCATCTTTAGAAGAGGCTTCCTTCTGGGACGACAGCCATGCAGACCAATTTGATGCAATGTGCGGCATATGGTCTGAGCACTGACAGGCTGACCCCCACCCCTTCAACCTCTGCAGCAATGCTGGCAGCACTCATACGTCTATTTTCAAAAGACAACCTCTGTATATGATGCCGAGCATGTACACTCAACTTCTTTCGTCGACCATGGCGAGGCCTGTTCTGAGTGGAACCTGTCCTGTTAAACCGCTGTATGGTCTTGGCCACCGTGCTGCAGCTCAGTTTCAGGGTGTTGGCAGTCTTCTTATAGCCTAGGCCATCTTTATGTAGAGCAACAATTCTTTTTTTCAGATCCTCAGAGAGTTTTTGGCTATGATGTACAAGGTGCATGTTGAACTTCCAGTGCCCAGTATAAGAGAGTGTGAGAGCAATAACACCAAATTTAACACACCTGCTCCCCATTCACACCTGAGACCTTGTAACACTAAAGAGTCACATGACACCGGGGAGGGAAAATGGCTAATTGGGCACAATTTGGACATTTTCACTTAGGGGTGTACTTATTTGTGTTGCCAGCGGTTTAGACATTAATGGCTGTGTGTTGAGTTATTTTGAGGGGACAGCAAATTTACACTGTTATACAAGCTGTACACTGACTACTTTACATTGTATCAAAGTGTCATATCTTCAGTGTTGTCCCATGAAAAGATATAATACAATATTTATAAAAATGTGAGGGGTGTACTCACTTTTGTGAGATACTGTCCCTCCATCTCAGCGCCCTGGATCAAGCTTTTACCCTTGATGGGCGGACAGTGTTCTGAGTGTACAGAGCGCAAGACTGTGGCAGGACGAAGGGAAGTGGACTCTGGGTTTACATCAAGGATGCGTGGTATTTAAATGCAGTAAAAACTGATGGACAATATTTCCCAGATCATCACTGCCTTGTTACTGCTGTTTTCATTCCCCCATAGCAATGACATACAGCAAATACTGAACAGAACACCATGACTGTAATGCATTCAGTGATGTTACCCATGGTAACAACATGGTCTCCAATAATTTGTGCCATAATTCAAAGTAAATCACAATTTGAAGAAAACGGCCTTATTCTGCAAAGGGTGGAATAAATCACACTCAAATTGAACATGAAGAGAACTCAAGACACAAAAGCATGGGTAACTTGCCTTGGCTGCCTTGGCTGCTTTTCTTCTCAGAGGTTCCTGTTGACAGCTGTGCGCTCACAGAATTGCTTTGTAGGACTACATTGGTCTGCAATCCAGTCTCCCGGCCAGAGGTGCAAGGCCCAGGCTTTGCACCTCTGGATCTCTGTGCAGGTGTAAGATAATTCTGAAATTAGGCTTACTTCATCTGCAAAATTAAGTCTTAAGGCCAATTAAGCTGGAGAATGTCATGTACATAGATGTGTGCAACCTGCTAATAATAAATGTAATCGTAACTACATAAACTTCCCACAAAACAGAAAAAAAAGATACATGAGCCACATCACAGTAGCATTATTTTACAATAACTAACCTGTGTGCAATGTATCTCTGCTGAATTATTTTTATCCCCAGTGAAGACAAAATCTACACCTTCCTGATAGTGATTAATGCTACTTCACCAATAGACCAAATAAAATACCTAAACTAACAATATTTTACATATACAGTACTGTGCAAAAGTTTTAGGCAGGTGTGAAAAAATGCTGTAAACTAAGAATGCTTTCAAAAATGGAAGTGTTAATAGTTTATTTTCAACAATTAACAAAATGCATGCGTGAATGAAGAGAAGAGGATTCTAAATCAAATCAATATTTGGTGTCTTCTAATCATTCTTGCACACAGTTTTTGAAGGAACACGGCTCGTAGGTTGTTCCAAACATCTTGGAGAACTAACCACAGTTTCTGTGGATGTAGGCTTCCTCAGATCCTTCTGTCTCTTCATGTAATCCCAAACAGACTCGATGAAGTTGAGCCATCACTTCCAGGACTTCTTGTTCTTCTTTACACTGAAGATAGTTCTTAATGACATTGGCTGTATGTTTGCGGTTGTTGTCCTGCTGCAGAATAAATTTGGGGCCAATCATACACCTCCCTGATGGTATTGCAGGATGGATAAGTATCTGTCTGTATTTCTCAACATTGAGGACACCATTAATCCTGACCAAATCTCCAACTCCAACTGCCTTCTGCTACAGTCAAATATTTCAAATTTTGAGTCATCAGTCCAGAACACCTGCTGCCATTTTATTGCACTCCAGTTCCTATGTTTATGTGCATAGTCGAGTCGGTTAGCCTTGTTTCCATGTTGGAGGTATGGCTTTTTGGCTGCAACTCTTCCACGAAGACCACCTCTGGCCAGACTTGTCCAGACAGTAGATGGGTGTAGCTGGGTCCCACTGGTTTCTGCCTGTTCTGAGCTGATGGCACTGCTGGACATCTTCAGATTTTGAAGGGAAATAAGCTTGATATGTTCTTCATCTGTTGCGCTAAGTTTCCTTGGCCGACCACTATGTTAACGATACTCAACGTTTCTTTGTGCTCCTTCAAAAGGGCTTGAACAGCACATCTTGAAACCTTATCCTTGAACTCAAGATGGCGCCAAGGATGGCTGCCATGTCTTGAACTCTTTCCCCTCAACCTTTGCTGTTTTTCTGCACTATTTTGTTACTTATTTCTTCTTTTAAGTTATGCAACCTGCTAAAGAGAGCCCTATCATACAATATGATAGAGAAAAACTTCTACACATTAGGTCGGTGGTGGAAAAAACGTTTTCATCGCCACCGCCTCCAGCGTACAACGGGGAATCTCCATGGCGGAGCCTACCTGTTGTTGAACCTGAGCAGCAGGAGGCGGCGGAGGAAAAGAGGGTCACGGGCCAGAGTCCTAGTCCTGAGGAAACGTGAAAACCGGCCTCCTCTCCCGAGTATTCTTCTGGCTAATGTTCAGTCCCTGGATAACAAGCTGGATGAACTCCGAAGCAGGATGGCGTTTCAACGGGACATTAAAAACTGTAACGTTTTGGTTTTCACGGAAACTTGGCTCGACCCTTCGATCCCGGACTCCGCCATTGTTCCCGAGGGACTTTACATTCACCGACAGGACCGGACAATTAATTCAGGGAAGAGCAAGGGAGGAGGTGTCTGCTTCATGGTGGTGAACAACAAGTGGTGCTCAGACGCGTGGAGATTATTTCTACGGGCTTTTCTCCGGACCTGGAGCACCTCATGATCAGATGCCGGCCTTATTATCTTCTTCGCGTGAGTTTACATCGGTTGTCATGACAGCAGTGTATGTTCCGCCACACGCCAACAACAACAAGGCCATGGACGAGCTGTTTGGAGTTATCGACAGGACAGAGACCTCACTCACGGCCGGAGGTATTGTAGCCGAGGGATTTTAACAGCGCCAACCTGAGGAAAGTCCTGCCGAGATACCACCAACACATCAGCTGTCCTACGCGTGGTGAGAACACACTCGATCATGTTTACACCCCTTACGCGGACATATGAAAGGCCCTCCCTTGCCCTCCTTGCCTCAGTTCTGCTGCTGCCTTCCTATAGGCAGATATTGAAGCGTGACGGACCGGTGACGCGGACCATTCAGCAGTGGTCCGACCAATCAGACTTCGGCTCTGCGCGACTGCTTCAGCACGACGGAGTGGTGTGTGTTTAAGGACACAGACATAAACACATACACATGGACGCGGTCATTGGATACATCGGAAAATGCATCGATGACGTCGTACCGAGGATTACTGTGCGGACATTCCCCAATCAGAAGCCCTGGGTTAACGGAGAAGTCCGTGCCAAACTTAAAGCATGGACAGATGCCTACAACTCAGGTGATTTGGAGGAGTACAGGAAGTCCAGGTACGCACTCCGGAGAGCCATCAGCAGCGCAAAGAGACAGTACAGGGACAAAGTGGAGTCTCATTACAAGGGCTCCAACACCAGGAGCATGTGGGCTGGATTAAAAACTCTGACGGACTACAAAAAGAAGATCAGCAGTGCTGAGGTGATGTCTGCATCTCTGCCTGACGAGCTGAACACTTTTTATGCCCGCTTTGAGAGCACCTCTCCAGCTGACCTGACATCTTGGTGCAGGACAACAACCTCCATCTCAACGTCAGCAAAACTAAGGAGCTGATAGTGGACTTCAGGAAGGGGGCAGAGAGAGGAACACGCCCCCCTCTCCATCAACGGGACTACGGTGGAGAGAGTCAACAGCTTCAGGTTCCTCGGGGTTCACATCAGTGAGGACCTCACCTGGACTCATCACACTGACTTTAACACAAAGTCAGCCAGACAGCGGCTCTTCTTCCTCCATGCAGGCTGCGGAGGCTCAACATGGACTCAAGGATACTCTGCAGCTTCTACAGGTGCACCCCTCTAGAGAGGATCCTGACTGGCTGCATCACCGCCTGGTACAGCAGCTGCACCTGCCCTCAACCGTAAGGCTCTACAGAGGGTGGTGAAAGCTGCTCAGCACATCACCAGGACGGAGCTGCCATCCATGGAGGATCCTCTACACCCAGCGGTGTAGGAAGAAGGCCACCAAAATCATTAAGGACCCCAGTCACCCAGCTACAAACTGTTCTGCCTGCTGCCGTCTGCTCAAATGCTGCGTTCCGCAGCATTTGAGCCCGAACCACCAGGCTCAGGGAAGCTTCATCCCGCAGGCCATAAGACTTTTAAACTGTGTTCACAGCACCACCACTTCTTAACAACTCCACCACTTCTTGTTGTATATATCTTTTCTATTGTATATATATCTATTGTATATATGTTACTTATAATACCTACTTTACATTTACAGTTTATATTTTATTTGTATAACTTATATTTTAAGGTCTTTACTTATTTTTATTACTCTTGTTTATTATTTATGTTTAATTTTATTTTATTTGATATTTTATTTTCTAAATTATCTTTTTACTTTTCTTGTTGACAGCCTCTATTGCTTTTAATATTCTTTTAGCATTGTTAGGAGAGCCTGGGACTTAAGAATTTCATTACCAATGATTGCTGATGTAATTGTTGTGTAATGACAATAAATTCTTGAATCTTGAATCTTGAAATCATTGTCTGGGAGAGACCTTGCTGATGTAGTATAACTACCTTGTGTCTTTTTGCTGTGTTCAGTCTTGCCATTGTGTTATTTGGACTTTATATGGACTTTTAACATCACAATTTATTCATTCCTGTGCGTCCATGAGTATACGGTGTTATTCTGCATCGGTAGTCTGCATCAATATAATATCATACCTTTCATGTGTACCAACGGCGCTGTCATACAAAGTCTTAAATAGTTTTCAATAGTTAACATTATTTTGCAAGTGTCCTTTATTCATCGCTATTCTTTCACTGCTGTTCTCTGTGATGCTTATGGACTCCGATGGTGCCGTGCATGTTATCAGGTGTAACGCTGTGTCGCCAGCGTTTGGGAATGTTTGTTTACATTACGGCAGCGCGCTGACAAGTCCATTAAGAGACCATCGCGCAATTCTGTACCTCACCCTCCGAACGCACTACAGCAATACAAACGGAGGCGAGCCCGTTTTAGAGTGTGTTTTTTGTTTACAGTCCCTAATTCTTATGAAGACAGTAAATTTCCTCACTCGTTTTAACATGTTAACTGTTATCAGTGTGTTCAGTTATTTCTACATATGTATTCATGCTGTCTTGCTTATATTCATTAACATATATATTTACTAATTTTACTAATGCCTGTCTTGTTTTTCTTATTCCCTTGTAGCAACCACACACACACACACACACCAAATACATACCCATGTGCAGACAGATGAAGAATAAATGAGTTGCATGTAAAGAGAGTGTGTGTGATTCATTGGATTATTCACCTGTTCTAACCGGACAACCTGTGGAGTTGACATTTATTGAATCAACAGCCTAGGATAAATTCTATTGTTATCACTGAGGTCACGTGTTGGTGTTTATAAATCCAACCCCTCAATTACATTGATCATATGACAAATCTATAATCCGACAGAACTCCTGACTTTGTGCAAGTGTATCTATAAGAATTGATGCTGGTTTGAAGGCAAAGTGTAGTAACGCCAAATATAGATATAGATTTTGCTGTTACTGTGTAGACAACACACACACTTCCACTCAGAGCACTTCAAAATTGGTGGATACAATTTTACAAGAAGAGTGAATAAACACACGTATTGCTCACATTGCAGTCTCTTCAAGGTTATAACTTAAAGGGAACTCCTGACTCACACACCTCTACATTTGTCTCTATGTTTCTTTGAGGGAAGTCACCTCCTGTGGGAGCCACACACACACACACACACCAACATCTACTTCCCTCTATTTCTGAATTTTCTGAATTCCCTTTTAACAGTTTCAGAGTCCTGATGCTGACTTGCTGTCACACTGTTGTGGCTCACTAAGACCCTTAAAGATAACAGACCACTTTTCATAACACACTAAAGAATTTATATCTGCTTTTACAACTCCATTACAAACTAAATTAATTAATAAACTCACACTTTTTTCTTACTCCTTCTTACTTCCGTACTTCCTGTATTACTTGTACAAAAAGTATGAACTACTTTTACTGTGTAGTTTTGGAGAAATTTAATGTCAAAGTCACTTACATATTGCAATAATAAGCATTTTTGTCTAGCTTTAAACTGGAAAAAAACACATTTCTTCCATAAGTAGTTCACAAGACTTGTACTGCTGGACTGAGTACTTCTTATACTACTTGTACAAATAATATGAACTACTTCTACTGTGTGGTTTGTAAGTAATGCATTCTCAAAGTCCCTTCCAGACAGTAAGAGGAGGCATTTTCGTCTAACTTTAAAGTGAAATAATAAATAAGTAGTTCACAAAAGTAGTACTTCTGGGCTTAGTACTTCTTAAACCACTTGCACAAATACTATGAAGCACTTTTACTGTGTAGTTGTTCAGTAATTAATTCTCAAAATCCCTTAGAGATAGTAATAAGAAGCATCTTTCAACTATTTTCAACAACTTTGATGTTGAATAAAACACATTTATTCCATAAGTAGATCGAGGCACTTGTACTGCTGGTCTAACTACTTCCTATACTACTTGCACAAATACTATGAGCCACCCTTGCACCCCCGCGCCCATCAGGGGGGCCGGCATGTCGGGAGCACCGGCTCGATACCGGGCGGCAAACATGTGAACCTTAGCGGCTTTTACATGGACCGTGAAGTTCAAACATGTATGTGAAACGTTTACTGGGGGCTGCTACTTTGAATTACAATAGGGCCTCGCACCGCCTTCGGCCACAAGTGAAGCCGACTGCGATCAAGCCAGCCGCCGATAATGTAACGGAGCATGCCGCCGATCAGCTGTGTCACTTTGCGTTTCAGCTGCTGACACATCCTGCTTTCTTGAGGAAACATTCACTCTGGCTACACTGCTGATCAAGTTCCGCTCAAGATGATTTTTAAAGTTCAACTTCAACACCTGAAGGAAACAACCCGATTTCTGTTCAGGGGTAAAAACTTCTCACACACACTGTAACAACGTCCGCGGCGTCCAAAAGTTGAATAACCTCAATGTGATGATAATAAATTAAACAGTTACATATTAATAAATATAAAGGTTTGCGGCTTACATCGTCGATCCTAATGTCCAGGAGCTGCGGTGGTTGGAGACGCTGACGCTTGAGCGGAGGGAGACAGGGGACCGCTCCAGCTGTGAGGCGCAGCCGCTCCGCAAATCCGAGCGCTTTCTGGGCCAAATTACTGAACTGGTCTGGAGTGAAATGAGCGCTGCATATCCGAGAATGACTCTTGACGACTCCGCCAAAGCTCGCCAAAAAGTCGATCCACTGTTTCCTCAAGTCCGGCGCCTTTGGGAAATAAAAGAAAGACAGTTTGTCATCTTTATCGCTGGATGCGCATCCAGGAACAGCACAAACGCGCATGATGGGGCAGAGACCCCGGACAGATATATACACAGGCAGATAGATAGATAGATAGATAGATAGATAGATAGATAGATAGATAGATAGATAGATAGATAGTCTAAACACAGGCGCTGTAGGTGGTTGTTGAGACGAACTGGCTCGGGCAAACCTTGAGCAGCCGGTGAGGATGTTAAAGGCTGTTCCCTCGGTGGGTTGGACAGTGAATTCTCTTTATGATTGGTTCGCGGAATTAATTGCGTAATAAATTCCAGAAAACCCCTAGGTCTACTGATCATACTGAAATGTGAGGAAGTCTAAAACTTAAAAATGATGTGTGTGTGTGTGTGTTACTCTAACTCAGGGGTTTTTGCTAATCATGAAAAAAATATAATCATATGCAGATCATGTAAAAACAATATAATGATATAATTTGTGTGATTTGTATGTTTATATTTGATTAAATGAGTACTTTATAGTACTTTATATACACTTTATATATTAAATATATATAATAAATATATGAAATATATTTTTCAGGTGCGGTGAGTATGCAATGTTCAAAGTAAAACATACTTCATCAAGGCCTGTGTGGTGGCTGCTTGTTTACGTTCACCATAGTGACCTTTGGTACCTTTGGGTACAGAAATTATACTCCTACTGTAAGATGAGATTTATTTTATATAAATTTATTTTGGAAATGACTCTTTCACGTTTGTTGTTTTATGTGGTTTTAAATGGGAATCACAGATATAGTTGTTGCATTGGAGACTGTGTAAATGGCGGAGTGATATGTGTTCCATCACCTTGCCTGTTTTGGTGTGTTTGGTGGTTCCTGGAAAAAAGTGAAAGTAAAGTGGACCAAGTGAAAAGAAGAAGTTGTTCCCGTGCTTTTCTTTACCCACGACCCTCGACTATTTCTTCATAGTTAACGCTGTAAAATGACGGCGGGTTTGTGGACTGCTATTTTGAACGGAGTTTTGAGTTTTGCTGGGAATTAACGAGATAATTGTCTGTGCTAGACGACGTCTTTTTTTTCCTGTCTGGACCGCGGCTTGGTCTATGTACTGGTGGAATAAAACTGCACTCTGTCGGATATGCATCTGCCTGATAGCAACAAAGGACAACATATGTGAGTTACAGAGACTGGCAAAGTGGACTTATTTTTTTTTTCCTGCTCTCCGTGGATTT
Organism: Scortum barcoo; assembly: GCA_023238725.1. Lineage (NCBI taxonomy): Eukaryota > Metazoa > Chordata > Actinopteri > Centrarchiformes > Terapontidae > Scortum > Scortum barcoo. Next base: position 18,153,112 of record CM041542.1, read on the forward strand.
TCACACCGCTTCATGTTGGAGTGCTGCTTGTGGAACTTGCCTGTGGGACAGCTTCACGTGTTGCTGGATATTATAACCTCCAAGCAGACTTGCCTAGCTCACCCAAGCTAAGACTGTTAAGTTGGAAATTCTGTTTGAGACTTTCAGTGCACTTTGTCAGACGTGCCCCTTCCAGTTTACAATATGGTGGCTATAATTAATCATGGCTAGTCACAGCAACTCTTGGAATGAGTTGCCCTTTGCTGGTGCAACCCAAGTTATGGCTCATTATTGTAAGGGAGATTTTCCTCATGTTTGCATGGGGGATGAAAAAGAGAACTTTCCAAAATGGTGCAGACGCTTTGTGACTGTAGAGGCTACTCCTAATTATGATGAAGACAGCTTGGCTAAACTGCTGCCCACACGCCTAGGTGGCGCTGCTTTTAGTTACTGGGATAGCCTAACAGATGCAACAAAATCTGATTATACTGCTGTGAAAGAAAAACTGAAAGCTGTATTTGGACAGAATATATATTTGTCTACATTTCAAAGTCATATCAATGCACGCACTCGCCTGCCTGGTGAGGCCCTCCCAGTATTTGCTGCTGAAATTAGCAGATTAGTGGAGGAAGCTTTTCCCACATTTGGACAAAATGCAAAAGAGGGAGAAAAATTCAGACGCTTTATTGCTGGAATTGAACCATATCTTCAGCTGCGCTGTCATGAACACGGAGTAAAAACACTGGATTCTGCCCTTCAGTTTGCACTGCAGATTGAGACCGCCCATCATGCTAGCAAGGTGTTTTCATCCTCACACACTTTGCAGTGTTTTTCTCAGGCACCTGTCCTACCTGGTGTTCCTCCCTTGGCACCTACTCACCTTCCTACATCTTCCACTCCTCTTGGTGTCCACTCTACAACCTCAGAGGATTTCCGGAAAATGCAGAGAACACTGGAGACACTGTCAGAAAAGGTTGAGCAGTTACAGCTAGAGATGCAACGCAAGCAACGAGACACACCACATGGCTGATCAGACTACAGATCACGTCAGCGGAGCCTTAGTCCTGATAGTGGGCGGGGCCGCAGCCATTACTATCCCCCAGACAGAAACATCTACAGAGACTCTTCCTATGAACGACTCGCCACACGTGATAACTCTTCTGGACCTTCGAGGCATGAAAGAGACCGGTACGACAGATGGGATTCTTATGGTCGACCTGGATCATCTGAGCGCCATACACGTGGCTACAGCCCACCACCCAGGGACTATACACATCGTGGCCGCTCTCCTCAACATCATGGAGATAGACATTCCTCTTACCGTTCTCCAAGTCCTGGACGTGTACGGTTCCAGTCTCCTTCTCACACCAGCTCTAACAAGGACCCAGTGGTGCCAGAGGAAACAGCGCCTCCCACCCAGGAAAACCACTCTTCTCCTGTTCCAACTGTTCTACTGTTCCAAAGTTGCACGCTCTGCCAGTACAGCCTTCTTCTGCCAGTACAGCTCAGGTTTGCTCTTCAGAAAAAGACACTACTGCTGTTCAGAAAACCAGCACGGGTATGGAATTGTTGCAAAACACACTGTCTGGTCACGGTATGGACATTTTAGCTGACCAACTTTCTGATCCTGTTCTCTCAGAGGTGTACGGATGGGTACAGAAACACAAACGCCCTTACCTCAGACATGTTAAAGGGAAAATTCAAAGGAAGCTCTGGTGGCAATTCCCCAAACTTGTACTATGTAATGATTTGCTCTGTCGGAAAGCACATAATGCACCAGGAAAACCAGTTGTGTATCAAGTACCTGATTCCCACCACACTAATCAAACAGACTATGTACATTCTTCATGGCACACCCTGCTATTGGTCAAGTATGAGATCTGATATTGAAAACTTTTGTGATATGTGTCTGACCTGTGAAGCTTATAGAAAGCCTGTACCACACCACAGAGCTCCCCAGCAGTCCACACAAGCAGAGAGACCATTTCAGTTTGTGTGCACAGATATCACTGAGCTTCCACTCACCTCACATGGACACAAGTATGTGCTTGTTGTACAAGATCATTTCACGAAGTATGCTAATGCTTTCCCTATGGCTGATCAGAAAGCAGGTACAGTAGCACGACTACTTTGTGATAGATACATTCCTGAACATGGAGTTCCAGAAGAACTGTTTTCAGATCAAGGACGACAGTATGAATCAGAAATCATTCAAACTATATGTCAGAGACTGCACATCAAAAAGAAACGGACCACACCATACCACCCACGTGGAAATGGGATGGTTGAGAGATTTAACAGGACTCTGAAAGAACAGTTGGCTAAACTCATTCGATTATTTGTCTGCAGTGGTTCTGGCCTTTAATTCTACTCCACATTCTACCACAGGATACTCACCTTATTTTCTTGCTCATGGTAGAGAGGCTTGTCTTCCAGCAAGTGTGCATCTCTCTACACCAGTGGTATTACAGACTCCACAGAACTATGGCTCAGAACTGCTGAGACGTCTTGACACAATTTTTTAGGCTGTTCGCTCTCATCGTGAAGATCAGAGACTTAAACGTGAGTACTACTTCAACCAACATGTTAAGTTCAGACCCTATGAGTGTGGAGACCTGGTATGGATGGAAGATCCTACCACACGAGAAAAAAACTGGACCCTAACTGGACAGGGCCTTATGAAGTTCTCTCATCAGATGACAAGGGCCTTCTATACACACTCTTGGATTTGAGACATCCTCAGGCTGAACCGAGAGTTATTCACTACGATCGACTGAAAACCTTACCGGTCCTCTTGGGATTCGTCTTCAGCACCAGCGAACCGACCTTTGCCTATGAACACTCTCCCCAGGTACACGTCATTATCTGGTTCACTTCCCAGGTGCCCAATATCACATGACACTGTACAGGTTTCTGTCCCTGCCTGCCGCTCTGTTCTCCCATGTTACGGACACCTTCAGGACGAGTCACAGCTCCTGCTGTGCGTGATAAGACACTTTCCAGTGGCCCACCCACAACTCGTTCGGGACGAGTTGTTCGGAAACCACAGCGGCTCCTGCTGTGATTGAATCCCTCTCACTCAAGTGGCAGCTATGGACTGTTTAGTGATATTTGTGGGGACAATGAGAATGTTTGGATAACATAAACAACCATTGAGGACACTACATACTCTATATGAGTTTAAGAAGCTTTATTGGATGTTGCTATATTAAATGGGTTTTGTTGTTTCATCATGCCAATGTTTCACAGGTTTGAAGTCTACATGTTGGACAGTTTAATATATCATTGGTGATGACATTTGGTGTTAGTTTTTTTCAACCATTTACAGCAGCATAACATCAATGATTATTTCTACTCATGTGCCTATTGCAGTGTTCTACTGTCTTCCTTTTTTCTCAGTAGTATTTACTTATTTTCTCTGTTGTATTTCCTTCGGTAGATGAGATTTATTTTTGGTATAATTTTTGAAATGAGGACATTTCATCTGAAGAAAGAGAAGAATGTAAGATGAGATTTATTTTATATTAATTTATTTTGGAAATGACTCTTTCACGTTTGTTGTTTTATGTGGTTTTAAATGGGAATCCACAGATATAGTTGTTGCATTGGAGACCGTGTAAATGAAGGGAACTATATAGTGTGGTGAACCTGTTATGATTGGCGGAGTGATATGTGTTCCATCACCTTGCCTGTTTTGGTGTGTTTGGTGGTTCTGGAAAAAAGTGAAAGTAAAGTGGACCAAGTGAAAATAAGAAGTTGTTCCCGTGCTTTTCTTTACCCACGACCCTCGACTATTTCTTCATAGTTAGCGCTGTAAAATGACGGCATTACACTACTTTTATGTCTGCATAGACTCTCCAAACACTTTTCACACCTGGGTTTTGCTTCTGCTGTCCCATGGAGGTGACCCTCTTGTTCACTGTGGATAACGCCAACACAGCAGCCAGGGCAACATGAATATCTCCACCTGTCACCCACCTCTCATGCTAAGCAACTTTAGAATAGGGGAGACAGTCCAGCCCTTCTCTATAAGTTTGGTTACATAGCCTGCTTTATGCATAGAGGTGAGCCCAACTTAATCTAGTTAGTACTGCTCCACCTCCTGCACTAGCTCCGGTTCCTTCCCTAACAGAGAGGTGACATGCCATGTCCCTATAGCGCCAGTCTACAATGCCAGAGGTCAGCATGCCCAGGACCTGCCTTTGCCCACTACGTGGCTCACAATGCACCCAACCCCACTGCTTATCACTTTAGGTGGTGGGCCTACAGCGTGACAGCTCCATGTACTTTATTTTGGCTGTACCCAGCCAAGCACCATGTGTAAAGGCCTGGCCATTGTGCTCGTCTCTGAGTTTTCCACCCAGGCCTGGCTGCTCTGGGATGCATCGGTTCATTTATCTAAATCAGCTAAATTGTCCAAGACTGTGAACACATAGAGTGTGTTAATGTTACACACAGACCATTTTACAGGAAGATAACAGATAGACAGCTAAAAATACAGCTGTTAAGATCTTAACCAGGCAGGTAAACCCAAATGCAGGACAGATTCGAGGTAAGAACAGACTGGCTTGATGATTTTAGTGTCGAACTGGATCAGAAGTGGGATTGTAGATTGTGTTTTTAATCAGAAACTGGCACCAAAGACAACAAGACAAAAAGAGTATATCCCCAAATTTGCACCTAAAAATTGTAATGTTTTGTATACTCTGTAGTATCAAAATATCCCTTGCAATAACTACAGACAGATGATTTCACTCTTGATTTTCATCTGATCCTCATATTCATCCCATGGACTATTAATATCTGCAGCAGGCTTAATAGAAATCCTACCACTACATTCTGGGGATAGCTTGGACAAAGGTGACTAATTTCTCACCTGATGAGAGGCCACGGGGCAACAAAGTTATAATAGTCTTAACCATGAAAGGCATAACAATCTAAAGGTTATTTTACTTGTAGCTGTCACAATATCTCCCTTCACACTAAAGTTTGGGGAAAACAACCAATTAACTTTGCTTTCCAGCAGGACAGAAGATCAAGGGCAGTTCAAGGTTTCAGAAACCCACTGAGACTATCCTGGTATGATGTTTGGACAGACAAGACAATCTTGGGCAGCCAGGGTAAAAAGAAGAAGAAGAGAAGAAGAAGAATCCTTTATTCATCCCACATGGTGGAAATTAACATTTTTCACTCTGTTTTTTATGTTAACACACATTACATATACATAGGGAATACACACACATGCACATGCAAGCTGGCAGGAGAGAGATGCCAGAGTGAGGGGGCTGCACCTTCAGAGCACCCCCCCGAGCAAGTTTTGGGGTTCGGTGCCTTGCTCAAGGGCACCTCGGCAGTGCTCAGGAGGTGAACTGGCACCTCTCCAGCTACCAGTCCACCTCCATATAGACTGGTCTGTGGGGACTTGAACTGGTGACCCTCTGGTTCCCAAGCCAAGTCCCCACAGACTGAGCTACTGCCGCCCCTAAAAAATATAGGAAGTGAAAGGTGACTCAGTCTCTGAAATGCATGGTGGGTATGGTAAGTGACAAAAATGAAAATAGGTAATCCATGGAACATGACATCATTAATGTCATCCAGGGTAAAAATATAGGAAGTGAAAGGTAACTCAGTCTCTGAAATGAATGGTGGGCATGGTAAGTGACAAAAATGAAAATAATTGACCCATGGAACTCAGAACTAAAGTGATACACCAATAAACAAAACTAAACTTAATACTGGTCTGTGAGTCTGTGTTTTAATTTAAACAGAACTGCTGATGGTATGTGAACTGCAACTCAACATAATGGAAAACACAAACAACCCTGTCTGCAAATTGCAAATCAATGATGGGGCCAAGGCTAAAGCAAACTATTAACAAGCATGGCTAAATGAATAAGAAATATGTTAATAGACGGGTCAAATGGTGTGTTTATCAACTTCTTTGTCACACTGTGCCCACCTGCCTGATACCTACCCTATCTATCTATCTAAACAAAGCAACTGAGCTAAAATGAACCAGCAAAGGGCAAAGTAACAGCATTGGCTTGATGAGGGGAGACAATCTGACTATCTTACTTGTCACTGTGTTGGTAGCCAATATTAATTGAATCAGGTGTGGGGAAGGTGAGTATTTCATTCCAACAGCAGTCAGTGTACTGTTGGCTAGCACATAGAGGTCTGTGTAACCCTCCAAGAATATGCCCCCCAAGAAGTCACTGACCCAGTCATGGTGGATGATATTTCAGGCAGCATAATGCTTACCGCAGCATCTCCAAACTCTTTCACATCTGTCACATATCTTCAGTTTGGTCAGAAACATGCACAGCAGTAGCCCACTGGAGGTCATTTTGAAGGGGTCTAGTAGGACTTCTCCTTTCTTCCTCACACAAAGGAGGAGATACAGGTCCTGTTGTGGGTTGATGTGCTTTTACTGCCCTGTCTAGCTCTCCTTGTGTAACGACCTATCTCCTGGTATCTCCTCCATGCTCTAGTGTGCTGAAAGACACAAAAAACGATATGATGGCATACAACAATAATCACAAGTAATGGGTTAGTCCTGGTGCAGTACTGAAACAAGAAATGGCAACCACACAAGTAATAGCATCAAAATGTACTTAAAGTACCAAAAGTAAGAGCAGTTACTCATTATGCAGTAGCCTTTTTCAAAATAATATTTTCATCAAATTCTTTGATTAGTGTTGGAGCTCATTTTAGCCATGCTCAGTCAATTTCCCCTCAGGTATCAATAAACTCTTATCTTAATCTACAATATTACTTCATCATTTATTTGATTATATTTTGAATTATTAATCTCAAAATGCAAAGTAAATACATATATGAAATAAATAAGATAAGATAATGTGAGATTGAACTTTATTAATCCCATCTCTGGGAAAGTCACTTGTTAGAGCAACTCAAAACAGACAGGCAAATATTAGAAGAAGCAAAAAAAAATAGATATAAAATATAAGACATAGAAGGTGAAAATTACATGAATATGCTATAAACATAAGTACACTATATACATCCTCTTCCACATATATACAAGTTGTTATTGCACTGGAGCAAATTGATATTAAATTGATAGAAAAATAAAATTACACATAGTATGAGTAAAGTGACAAAAGTGACCAAAGTGTTGGTTGGATCACGGATGGTGATAATAACAGTAGTGTTATATTATGTTGAATTAAAGAGTCTTACTGTGGTTGGGGTGAGGAACCTGCGATAGCGTTCCTTCCTGCACTGTGGATGAAACAGTCTGTGGATGAAGGAGCTGCTTAACACCCCACAGTCTCATGCAGGGGATGAGAGGTGTTGTCCATGACTGATGTCAGCTTAGCCAACATCCTCCTCTCACCCACATCCTCTACAGAGTCCAGAGGGCGGCCTAAGACAGAGCTGGCACTCTTAAACAGTTTATTGAGTCTTTTTCTGTCCTTCTCTGTACATCCTGCTCCCCAACCAGCCACTGCATAGAAGATGGCAGATGTCCTTAAGAGGGACCTGCTCTCCTCACCAGATGAGGATGACTTTGGCCCTGCTGTGTTATTTGACCAGTCCAGTTTATTGTTGAGGTGAACACCCAGGTATCTGTAGGAAAAGTAGTGGAGCAGAAGAATATAGCAACCAAAAATGAAAATACTTATACTTAGATATGAGTAAAATTGTAAAAGATACAGTACTTGAGCAATATACTGTACTTGTTGCGCGCATGACGATCTAAAACTTCAGCTCCCACAATGCCTTGTGTAGTTTGTAAGAAAGCGCTACGATGACGTCAAAGGTGGGCGACCACAGTACAGTGCCGGGGGGGAGATGAACTTCAATCTAAATAGTTTTGCAGTTGCCTGAAACATTTCAGTGAGTAAATGAATATAATGAACTCCTGTAAGTAAGAACTTAGAAAGTAACAACGAGCGAGCTGCCGCTTTATAACTGAACATTGATATAATCATCGATTAGCTCGCATGTACAGTAGCATGTGAGCTAGTCACACGTTTGTTTATGTTTTAAGCAGCTTACTTATATTATGATATTATTATTATGTTATTATGTATAATTATATATTATCTGTGAGCTGTAGCAGCTGTGTGATTATTTAATGCTGGGCCTGGTAATTATATTAGCTTGGTGCTCATTTATTGAACAAATAACTATTTCCATGTTTTTTACAGATGAGTCAATGTAGAGAAACAGTTTTGTTTCTAATGTGAATATAGCCAGAGTTGTTGTTTGTCATTTTATTAACTGTAATGAAGTATTAAAAGTAGTATTAGTATATTATACATTAAGTAAAATATCATCCCGCTCTGTCTGTTTCTGCTCCTGTTGACCAACTCTTGTGTCTAGAAATTAGCAGAGGTGGAAGAAGTACTGAGATCTTGTAGTGAAGTAAAACTCCTAATACCAGAGTGTAGAAATACTCTGTTACAAGTAAAATTTATGCATTCATAATTTTACTAAGGTAAAAATATCAGCATCAAAATATACTTAAAGTACCTAAAGTAATAATGCAGAATAGTTAATATTTTGTAATTGAATTGTAATTATTAATACACTAATGTCTTCCTTACTTTAATGCTATAGCTCTAATGTGCTCTAATCAGGGTGTTTGTGAGCATCAACCTTTGGGCAGTGATGTGTACCCCCGAGCCAATAACAGCATGCAGTACTTCAAAAAAATGTCATTATAAAAGCAGGTGCCTGATTGTAAACACATCAGAGGGGGGGCCAACTTTGAAAAACTTAAAACTTTACGTTTACCTACAGGAACCAACAATCCCTACTCATTATGCCTTTAAATGCAGTTGACTGTATTTTCTGCAGGAGACGTATAAAGTTGTTTGTTAGTTGTAACATACAGTCATCACTTTCCTTTGCAGAGCTCATAGGCCAACATCCAACACTGACAAGGAGAAAGAATTAATTGGCTATAGATCCTGCTTTGGGCATTGATGGTGAGCAGATCACGAGATGCCCTACCACTGTGTGGCATACGGATGCGGTAAAACCTGCAGAGGATGGCGTGACGCTGTTCAAGTTCCCCAAGGACCCCGATGAGTTCCGCAAATGGGAGAAGCAGGTGCAGCGCACCCGCACCCAGTGGGTGGCCACACCCAACTCTCACCTCTGCAGCGAACATTTTGGCAGGGAGTACTTTGAGCCCAGACCACCCACAGGGGCCCTGAAGCTAAAGCCTGGAGCTGCTCCAACAGTGTTCGTCCGTCCGCACTGTTCTTCCTGCAGCGGAGCCGGCTGTAACAAGTGCCTGCCTGCTATCCAGCGCCGGGGCATTACAGCTGAACCAAGAGAGCGTGCTGTAAGTACGAGTAGTTATCAGCATGGAAAGGTCACTACAGAGAGAAAGAGGGACTTTCTGTCATTCTGCGAGCTTTAAAGAGAGCTCTTGGTTGTTTACATCCATGCTCACTTTTTTTTGTCTTCACAGGCAGAATGCAATGAAATGGCACCCATTCAGTTTGATGGTACTGATGGAGGAGGTGATGACAGGACAGGAGGAGGGGCGAAGCTGGGGGAGAAAAACGAAGAACGACCAGGTGAGGTTAACGATGGTTGAAAGAGAAGAGGTTCACTTTTCTGTCTGTTTACTTATATGCCATTTCAACGTTGTTAAGAGAGACTGGAGGAGTGATTGAACTTCTCCACAAAATGATGAATATGCTTCAGGGACTCTTAGAAAAGTTACACAATGTTTTACTTTTTCATCTTCACAGTCAAGTGTGAGATGTGCGGCACCACCGGGACTATTAGCAGCTTCTTTTCGAAGACCAAGCGGTTCTGCAGCATATCTTGTTCACGTTCCTATTCATCAAATTCCAAGAAGTCTTCCATACTGGCACGACTGCAGGTGAGAACACAACAAACAAAAGTGAATGATGGATTTGCTTACATCTTATTTTTGAGGCATTTTTCTCAGGTAGGAGATGTAACATTTTGGAGTGAATCTCTTCATATACCTGCTGGTGTTTGATTTTACAGTCATTGTGTTCACTTGTTTGATTTATTTTTCACCCAAATGCCTCCCAAAAGCAAATGTTTTTATTTTTATGTGCATTGGTGTTTTAAAAAAAGAGATTTTCTTTTATACATATCGATTCTGAACATTTTAACCGGTTTCAACACTCCTTTTCTGCACTGTCTATACTCGGATACCAGCTGCGCTCTCTCACTCTCTAACAGCGAGTTAACACACACACAGACACACACAGCTCACATTGCTGTCTTCGTCTCGTCACTCGATTCATTCACCCCAGTTGTAGCTCATTAAAAAGATGGCAAGTACAGAGCCTCCACAACCGGTTTTGGTTGACAAAGAAAACTGCAGGAGTGCCATTTGGAAATACTAGGGATTTTGTTGGTGCCTTCCACAACTCTCTCTGAAGGAAACGCTATACTGTTCTTATGTATAATGAACTGAACTGGACTGCTTGTTGGAAACAGGGCTTTACCGATGAAGGAATACAAAAAACAATGTTGGGCTGCCACCTCTTGTTCCAGTACTGAAAAAGCACCTGGACTAAGCCATTTTTTGTTGGCTGTTAAAAAGAATATTGAAGCAAAAGCAAAGCGCTAGTCTATCTTGATTGTTTCGGTGAGATTTATTGAGATTTTGACATTTTAGTCTCTATAGGCTGCAACTCACAATTGTGCTAATTACTGATAAACCAGTAGCAATCCAGTAGACTCTACTGGACAGGACTGCGTTTGTGTTCAGGACCTCCACCTTCATCTCTACAGCGACGTCATCCCACTGGGTGCAAAGGGGAGCCTGCAGGTGGGTGGGGAGAGGGGGATGAGATGTTTCAGCCCATCTGTGTGAGGCGTTAGGAGGTCGACATTTATGATACGGAAAGATTTTTAAATGACAAGCACACAGAGGTGTAAACTGTACTGTTCATAAATACAATTCGGAGCTACTTTTACTTCACTTGAGTATATCCATTTTTTTACTTCACAGTACATTTATTCAATCATCTCAGTCAATCATTATAATCCAGTGATTTTGTCTACATTATTTTGAAATGAGCCGCCCTTCACAATAATCACTTTTTGCACTTTAAATCTATTTTGATGCAGGAGTTGCACAGACTCTTTCTATATCCAGTCAAATAAAGGTCCTGAGTACTTCTCCCACTGCTGATTAAAGGCATTTATTTTTGCTATTATCGACGATTTATCGCTGTGGACAAACGGTGGCAGTGTTTCGCGAAAAAAGCCACTGCAGAAAAAGGGGGCCGAAGAGGAAGAAGGGAGACCGCGCTGGACTTGAAATCCCTGCCCCGGTTTGAGAGCGTGTCCGCGGGCGTGTGTGCGTCCGTCCCCCCGTCTGTCCTTCTGTCCTCCACGCCGACAGCACACATGGTCCACAAGTGCTGCGTCCCCGCCTGCGGGAGCACCAAGCGGCCGGACCTCGTCTTCCACCGCTTCCCCCTGGTCGACGCGCAGAGGCCGAGGCAGTGGCTGTGCGCCCTGGGCATGGACGCGGACACCCCCCTCCACACGCTCGCCAAGCTCTTCGTCTGCCAGAGACACTTCAGGCCGAGCGACTACTACGACAGCTCGGACCAGCCGAGCCGCCGGGCCCGCCTCCTCAAGACCTCCGCCGTGCCCGCCCGGTCCGGACACGCCTGCGACCCCGATGACCCCTCCGCGGCCGGGGTCATTCACCCGGAGCCGCTGGTGAGTCACAGCTGGTGGAGGGAGGACTCGGATCCTTGAAAGCGCCTCACCACATGTGAAAGTGCTGCATCATGCGAGGATGGTTCAGCAAAATGTACTCAAAGTAACTCAAGTAAAAGTACTCATAGTGCAGTGAAATGTTCCCTGTATGTGTTTACCTTGATCTGATATTTCTGGATTAATATTACTGCTGCATTAATGTGGGTGTTGGATTTTACTGCTGTAGATGTTTCAGGTTGAGCTCATTTGAAATACTTAATATAGCGTTGGGTAGTTTGATCTACAGCAGTGCATCATGGTCTGTAAGATCATCATGTGTTTGTAGCATGGTGGTGCTGTGAGATCTGTGAGTCAGAAAAACAGCCTGTTTTCAGCTGTTTTTCAGGAACACTTCATTTTTCAGGGTTTGTACAGATGCTGATAATTCTTGAAAATGCTTGAATTTTAATGTTATGCTTTCAAGGTTTGAAAAGTGCTTGGATTTTGAATTAAATCTTAATTTCATTTATAATGAATCACTATTTGATTCAATGATTTAAGTCTTCAAAGAATAGATAATATAAGTTGAAGAGAGCTCAATAGATTTGAACATAATTTAGCACAGCTTTAAGGTGCTGAAAAAAGGTGCAGGACCCTTTAATTTTGTGTTGTCTGAACTGGATTTTTTTATTGAAAATTATGCAGTTTAATTTCTCATTGCACTCTGAAATGAAAGCATAGTACAAATAAGCAATTGGAGTTAAAAAAAGAAATCATGGAATCAATTTATAGACCAAAATGTATTCTAAACCTTTTTACTCATCAAAGTAGCCACCTTTGGCAGATATAACAGCTGAACACACTCGTGGTATTCTTTCTACAATAGAAATCAAATATTCTTCCGCCTCTCGCTCTGTACAAGTCACCGATCCTGGATCCAGCAGTCTTCTCTTCACAGTTGAAACTGAGACTACGACTACGACCACGACCACGACCACTATTAAGCTGTGCTCGAAGCTGTTGTCCTATGAGCCGCCTATCACGCAAGCTGTTAACTCTCAGAAACTTTCTCCTCTGATTCAGTTGTGGCTTTGGGTCTGCCAGACCTCTTCCTGTCAGAGTTTACCCCAGTTTCTGACTGCCTTTTGATGGTGAAGAAAACTGTACTCACTGATACCTGGACTTTCTTTGTAATTTCTCTGTAGGAAAGACCTACATTTTTAAGTGTTATGATGGTCTGTCTCTCTTCCATTGTTAATTACCTTTTTCTTGCCATTTTTGTAGGAACACACTAATTTCTGCAGTACAATACTGTTCAACTGATGCTCACGAGGGTATGGTACCACAGTGTGTTCAAACACTGCTTTTATGCAGACAGAGGGGGTTGTAATAATCCAGCGAAGTAGGAATTAGTAGCACCAGCTTTCAAGGCTTGATCACCCTCCATTGCTGCAGGACAGCTTTAAATTGTTAACCCATTTTGTGTTCCCTGAAAAAGGCCTTTTTGTATAATTCTGAAATGTACATTATTTTTCAGTTTTGGGTAACCTTACCTTTTTTTAACCTCTGGCAGTTCACCACTTACCTTTGTACCATTACAAGCTCTTCATTGGACTTGAACAACTTGAATTGCAGTAAATAACTGGAAAAATTGGGGTGTTCTAAAAGTTTTGACCGGTAGTGTATTCGCAAATATTTTGATAAATGATTAAGTACATTCTGACTTCTCAAATGTGAATATTATCTTCTCATCATAGTGAATTGAATATAGATTATAGTTTATTGGATGGATTTTTTTAATTTACTTTTGTTTTTTTGAGTTTTTTCTGACGTCATAGACCAACTGAGGCGAACTGAGTTCAAGTACTTCAGAAGGTCAAATCTTTCTGAAAAGTTTGCATCTTTGGGCAGCAGTCATCGGACTCTGCTCCCTTTAATTGCCCTTTTCCACTAGCACCTACTCGGCTCGACTCGAACTTGGTTTTTACGTTTTCGTTTCCATTACATTTTAGTACCTGGTACCAGGTACTTTCCGTGTAATACCTACTTGGCCGGGGTTCCAAGCGAGCTGAGTTGATCCGAAAATGTGACGTCGGCAGACGGCAGGCCACTGATTGGCCAGGGCCTGACATCACTAGATGAGTCAGGAGAGCGACTCGTTCATAAGAGTAAACTCGCGCCATTTTTAAAACGCAATAATAACAACGAACATGATCAGAGATCACTGCACAGAAATCAACCCCGCGAGCACAATTTGACGAGGTGAAGACATTTCTTCGTCTGGTGGCCTCCATGTTTTGTGTTTGTGTTAGCGCATAACAAATGATGTTGCTGGAGTTTCGGCCAAACTGTGTTGCTATGACAACCCCACCCACGCCAGTGAGGTGGTACCCTATTGTAATGGAAAACGACCGAAACTGAGTTGAGTCGAGTAGTGCTAGAACTGTGTAATGGAAAAGCGCCATAAGTGTATGTCCTTGTGTGTGAAATACTTGTGTGGCTAAATGTGCTATAAGGTGCTTCAAGAGGCACGAAAATCCATAAAACTGAGCACGATGAGAAGACTTAGCACCATCTTACGTTGCTCTTCTCTCTCCAGGGAAAGCCCCCGTCAAAAAAAGCCACGGTGTTGTCCAAAGTGAGCAAAGCCCCCCCGGCCCCAACAGGACAGGACGGTGAGGGCACAGAACACACACACACAGATGCACAGCGATCTACACCTCATTTCAGTACAAAACAAGATATCATGTCATGATCACTTATAGCTTATCTTGGGTGACCATTATTTTATCCTGCACAGTCAATGTTTTCTCGTATGTTTTTGTTTGCTTGTTTGAGAAGAGTACAAGAGAACAGTAAATGTACACAAACGTTGCACAAAATCTTACCTCAGCTCCTCTGTTCTTTCCTCTTAGCCTCAGGTTTTGAGTGGGGCGCCTACTTGGAGAAGGAAACCTCTCTGGCTGCATCTGTATCCTGCTTCAGACATGTGAGTCCTGTCTGCAAAGTGTAGTTTGAAACTGTTTTCACTCACAGAGGACAAGTGTTTCTTGGGGATTTCTCTCTAATACTGTTGCAGGGACAGTTATGCCAGCTGAAGTTTATACTTGCACACGCAGAGCCTGTCAGAAACTAAAGCAACAGTTTGATGGATTATAAATAATAAAAAGTAAAAAAAAATTGGGAATACTGAACAAGATGTGAAAGGTGAAATACGAAAAATCAGGATTTCTTTACTGTTTAATATATCTAATTTACTGTTACTGTTTAATATATCTAATATATCTGTCGTCAGATAAAGTAACCTGTTAAACACTAGAAGTGAACTTGCTGAGAAATTCTTGTAGAGTATGTACATGTCGACCTCCTAACACCTCACACTGATGGGCTGAAACATCTGACCCCCCCACCTGCAGGCTCCCCTTTGTGCACAGTGGGATGACATCGCTGTAGGGATGAAGGTGGAGGTCCTGAACACAAACGCAGTCCTGCCCAGTAGAGTCTACTGGATCGCTACTGTCATCCAGGTTGCAGGTGTGCACATCTGTCTGTCAGTGTTTAATAGCAATACAACAATGAAAGTATATGGCAACAGTGTTACATTAGAGTTAATTTGACTAAAGGGTCTCCCATAAGTAACCAGATTGATGTTAATCAGAAGTTCAGTTAATCTATAATCAGAAGATACTGCTTCATATTTAAGTTCTACAGCCCAAACTATAATCTTAAATTAAAAAATGTATATCTGGCAGTGTAATATATTCACTACAGCTTAACTCTTCATCCCATCCTCCAGGATACAAAGCTCTGCTGAGGTACGAAGGCTTCGAACACGACAGCAGCCACGATTTTTGGTGCAGCCTCGTTTCGGGAGAGCTGAACCCGATCGGGTGGTGTGCCATGACAGGCAAGCTGCTGGTGCCACCACAAGGTGAAGACTCGCACTCAGACCTGAACCCCACTGCTCTTTTAGCAAATGAAAAAAAACTTGCAGGACAGAAAACACAAGTTCTTTCTGTCTTGGTTGGACCTGCATTAAAAAAAAATATGGAGTGGACTTTTATCTGGATTGATACGCCAGATACTGATGAATTCAAATAATGTGTAATTGGCCTAGGTCAAATATTTTTGTGATGGAATATGTTCAAATCTGACTAATTGTGTGTCCATAGATGTGAATCAGAACATCTCAGATTGGAAAGAGTATCTGATGAAGAAGCTGGTGGGGGCCGACACTCTACCTGTTGACTTCTACTTGAAGGTAAAACTGGACGCTGCCTGACACAAAGATTTGTCTCTGTCCTGAACATGTAAAGAGAACGATGAGTTAAAGCCTTCCACCCTCCTTCGGTCCTCTTCCTAGTTGGCAGAGTGCATGAGGACCTCTTTCAGAATAGGTATGCGTGTGGAGGTGGTGGACCCCAAACACGTGAGTCGGACCCGCGTTGCCATCATAGACTCCATTGTTGGTGGCCGTGTGCGGCTGGTGTACGCAGACCAAAGTGACTCCCCCGAGAACGCTGTCTCCGATTTCTGGTGCCACGTGTGGAGTCCCCTCCTGCACCCGATCGGCTGGTCCAGAAAAGTGGGTCATGCCATTAAACCACCTGGTAGGTCTGGGATTTATTTTTCATACATATGATTCATAGCATGCAATGTAGACAGAAGAAATCACATGACAGAAAACTAGAAAGAATAATGTGCAAGAGAAATTAAGTGAATGGAGATCACCTTGATGTAAGAAAAGAGACATTTAACAGTTGTCTTGAGCCAAAGCTTTTAAATAGAAGACACTTTTTTTACATGGCAGTTTTTAAAAAAAAGACTTCTTTTTTTATTTTAGCTAATAGTGTGGAAGCTCCTTCCGGCAGTTTGAGAGGTAACTCCGACAGTACTTTCATGCTCTTTAAAAAGGTAAGGAAAATATCATTGCTCAAGATATTATTCATCAAATTAATTTAAAAAAGCAAAAGTAGATGGAACAAGTGCTTTGGATTGTAACTATTTTTGTGTGCCACAATCAAGTATCTTCATTATATCATCTTTTAGCTCTTGTTAGAGTTTAGCCTGGTGCTGAAGGAGTATGTTGACTAGAAACACTTTCAAATCTCTGCTTTGTATTTTGGTCCCAATTCATAATCACAAATCAAAAGTTCAAGACAATAGAAGTCAAAGTGAAGTGAGTGACAAACCAGACATCACATCATCAAGCACCAATAAGGAAAGAATCGCTCTTGATAATGAAACGATAATGAGAGAAATGGGAAAAGTTGGAGCATGTTGGAAAATAACTAAACGTATGAATCCAGATCTCTGGTTTAATGGGTTCAATTAATAGGACCAGATGCCTTCCTATGAATTTGTGTGTGGGAAGCACTTCAGAGCCGGTAGTGTCTCTCTTTTGTAACTTAATAAACAAGTCTAAACTAACCCAACGATTTGATCAAATATGTATAGATGTCAGTATAAGCACCATCAGGCCATTGTGTTGGGTTATCGATAATTGATGGGGGCTGACAGCTAAATAATTATTAGACATGTCTATTAAACAAAGGTTTGTTTAACCAATGAAAGCATGCGGACTTGTCACAAAAGTAATCTGAACACACATCAAATTTAAGTAACATCCAGGATCTTAGGTTTTCTATCCCCTAAAAAGGGGATGTAACCATATGTGCCTTGTTTGGTCCTACTGAAAGTCTACATAACCTTTTCACAACCATTGTGCCATTTGCAGCCCAGGTTTGTATACATGGAGGGATGTTACTTTGAGGAAGGGATGAAGCTGGAGGCTGTTGACCCTCTCAACCTGGGAAGTATCTGCGTGGCCACTGTACACAAGGTGAGACAGCTGTCTGTCTGTTGTGTTTTTGTCTTATCTTTATTAGACCTCATCAGACAGACTAGGCTGATCTGCTTGAACAATTGGTTGTTATGAATTATACTACATTCCCAGCAGTCAGTGTAAAGAAATCATCTAGTTAGACCTTAAAATACACTAACCCCCACAACGTTGTCTCTGTTTTAATCTGTTTCTGTGCCGGCCTCCGCTGCTCCCAGGTGCTGTTGGATGGCTACCTGATGGTGGGTATCGACGGCACCGTATCAGACAACGGCTCCGACTGGTTTTGTTACCACGCCTCATCTCATGCCATCCTTCCTGTAGACTTCTGTAAAAAGAACAACATCCCACTCACGGTACCTCAAGGTAAATATAAGCTCTCGTTGGGCTTTGTCTCCACCGCTTATGCACATTAGACTGGTACTAGTTTGCTCTCCTGTCCAGTTTTGAAAGATGGATTGTCAGTTCATGCAGAGAACCCACCGAGGACATATAAAATAACTCTTTCTTCCTAAATTCCTCCTGATTTCTCTGTGTGTTGACAGGTTATGACTCTCAGACATTCACCTGGGACAAATACCTGAATGAGACCAAGGCTAAAGCTGCACCGGCCCGACTGTTCAATGCTGTAAGATAGGAAGTCCTAACTTAGTGCAGCATTTTAAGTTGAACATGTATTTTTTTTCTAAGCCCATCTGTAAATACACCCAGAGACTAAAGGGTGCAAATGTTTTTATTTTAACTTGATAAAAAATTTCTTCAGGACTATCCGGGTCATGGCTTTTCACCCAACATGAAGCTGGAGGCGGTGGACTTGATGGAGCCGCGCCTGGTGTGCGTGGCCACCGTGAAGCGCTGTGTGGGCCGTCTGCTGCTCATCCACTTCGACGGCTGGGAAGATGAGTTTGACCAGTGGTTCGACCACCAGTCCCCAGACATCTACCCCGTCGGCTGGTGCGAGCTCATTGGCTACCAGCTCCAATCGCCTCCTGGACTCGGTAATTTGTGTGCTATAGAGATTGTGAAAATATCAACTGTGCATCTGGGCCTGTTTGAGATGTTTGCATGAGGCATTTTAACTCTGACTGAACTGTTTTTAAAATAACTTGTGGAATTTAAGAAAAATGAGTACTGGCACTTTTGCTTTCCTGATCTGTAGTCCACCGTGTTGTCGTCTTTGTATTAAAATGACCTATGTTTTGTTCCGTTCTCCAGTTGATCCCATTGAACCCCAGGTTGCACAAAACAACAAGAAATGCAAGCCCTTTATGTATGGGAAAAAGAGTAAGTCTTGCCATAGAAACCACATTCACATTTAATGTTTTCTGTTGCAGAAAATTCTTTCAGCTTCTTGGTTTGCTTTTTATAGAAAAGAGGAATGCAAAGAAGAGGCTCTCTCAGGAACAAGGTAAAGATGACGCTGGTCAGCAACCTGAAGTCATTGGCACTGACGGTCCTGAAGAGCCGGAAGGGCTCGGTCTACGTCCAAAAGTGCCTCTCATCCAGCCAAAGCCTGAGCCAGAGGAGCAGGAGAGTGAGTGGGCAAACTCATACAACATGCGGTGCACTTTTTCTCATATTCCTGAGAAACTTTTGTTAATTTGCTGTCTTCATTCTGTGTCTCCAGTCTTTGCAGTACAGGTGAAAGTGGAGGAGGTGGAGATGGAGACCCCCATTGATCCACGAGACAGCCCTCGACAGGTCTCCCTGGGTATAATCAAACAGGAGGAGGGAGGGGAGCCGAGCAAGTTGGGACTACATCAGGCACTAGAGCAGAGCAGCATGGAAAATGTAACACATGAAAAGATGGACAGGACTGAAACTGCAGCAGGAAGAACTGACAGAGGCAACACCGAGAAGAGTGAAAACACAAAAAGCAGTGATGGAGAGAAGAGACCAAAGCTGGACCAAGGGGAGGGGAGTCAAGGAGAGGACAGTGCCATGGACGACATCTCAGAGAGCAGTTAATAGCAGAATACACCAGGAGAGGCTTTGGGAATGGAGAGATTAGATGAGGGTGTCTGCAGAGAGAATGAGGGGAACCGAGACTGAGATGGGGAAAAAAAGAACAAAACTACTGAAAAAAGTCAAAATGGCACAGACAAAAATAGCCTGGGATATTTAGAGCAAATAGAAAGGTACAACATCAATAGGGAGAGCCAGTGCAATGTTTAATCCTGTGGTTGAAAGTCATGATCCTTAAAGTTTTAATCCTGGTTTGTTGGCGACATGTGAAAGCGGCAAGTGCTGGTCCGAGATATTTGGCATCAACCAAACAAAGTTATTAACTAGTTTTAATACAGTTCTCGCAATTTGTGGGAGACTGAATAGTAAACGCTCATATCAGTGACGTAAAACAGTAATAACTTGAGCTTAGATAAGCAGTTTGAATCCGGTAAAAACAACTTTATAGAAGAGTTATAGAATGAACATACTTTGAAAAGGTATTACAGGCAAAATGACCTTGATTTTATGAAAATCTTATGCATCATAACTTTAAGAACTGTATATACCTAAAATCACAAGGAGCAGCCCAGCCAGTTTTAAAACTACCTCACTACCTCACATTTGTTGCTAACATCAAACCTGGGAATGTGACTCTGAGGTGTTTGACTATTCTGCGTTGACATAGCAGACAAATATTTGTTGTAATATTTTATTTTTTTCCTGTTTCATATCCATATAGTGTTCTTTTTTTTTTGTAAATATGAAATCAATTATAAAAACACCTTTGTTCCTCAACTTGATGGTTTGAATGTTGTTTGATTGTACCTTTTTACAGATGGGACTGTGAGTTAAGAACATTCTGCATTTGTGATGTAGTGGTTAATGCTAACTAGCATAAAGCCAAAGATTATTGGCAGGTAACTAAAGCTAATGACATCCACTCCATTTGCCTCATTCAAGATGCTTTACCATCTAATAGAGCTGCCCATGAGCCTGATCACTGTGAATGTGAAGCAGTGCTGACATAGACAATGTGTGCTAGGTCCACGTTCTCTGGATAATGAAAAGCAAATCTTTTTTACCTTTTTCAACACTATTGATCAGATGACAGAGCAAACACTGCAAAAAACTGGGTGAGGGAAGCCAAATGTCAGGAGATGTGAAACAGCCTGAGCAGCACAACTTTTAGATAGAGTTGAATCCATGGTTTAACCCTGAAAATCTGAAAGCTGCATCTGAAAGCTGTGGTCTCAAAACATCAGTTCTGAAGGCAGCAGGCTCAGGGCATGCTGCGTCTCTTTGTGGGTTTCTTGGCTGCTGCTGCTTTTGTGTTGGGACTTTTGCGAAGTTTGGATTTTGCTTTGATCATTTTGACCTGCCGATGGCCGTTGAGGTGCATTGGTTTGGGCTTTGTTGCCTTGGGCGCCTTGGCAGGCTTTGGGGTGACGGTTGGAGTGGAGGGGAGGCTCTCACCCCCGGGACAGGCTTTGAAGATGTGGACATCTTTGACTCTGCGACCCTTAAGCTCAGGGGGGTTGGCACAGGTGGCTCGTACCTTCAGGTTTACTTTCTCAATCCAACTAGATGAAGAGGAGGGATCACATAAATGTATTAAAAATGCCCATACACTAAATACGCCATTTCAAATAAAAAATATATAAATTGCGTTACTAGTAGCTTAAAAATAAGTTAAATCAAATTTTCCATCTGAACTTAAGGTCCTTTATGTGACTGTGTTATTGGGTGTAATATTGTAATATGTAATATATAATTAATAGGCCTTAAAACTAGCAATTAGTAAAGAACCATCAAAAAAAGTTATTTTAGACATTACATTTTTTTTCAGGCTTTAGTAACCCCAGTCATTACTGACGACTCTCCTTGTGCTGTAAATGTCTTACATGCGTAGTGGCAGCAGAGGGCAGTCACACATCAGAGGGTTGTCTGCAAGGTTGATGACCTCCAAAGAAGTGAGAGGGTGGAAGTCTGGCACCTCCTCCAGCTGGTTGCCCTCAAGAAAAAGACCCCTCAAACCTGGACCAAGACCTGCTAGGGAGTTTTGTGACATCTGCAGGGAGAAACATCATCATCTCATCATAAAATTGTTAGATACTCTATGAAATGGTTTGAAGATTTTATTGGAGTCCATCTTTTTAGTGCTTAAGTTTTAATTCGCCACTCACCTTCTCCAGTCCCATGTTGTCCAGGTATAGCTCCTTCAGTGTCCTCTCCAGCGGTTGAAAAGCATTTGGCCCCACCCAGCGAATTGGATTTCTAGACAGCCTCAGGTCTCTGAGGTTTCCTGCCTTGCTTATTGCCTCAGTGGGCACCTCCTTCAGCTTGTTTCCTCCCAGGTGGAGCGTGTCAAGGTCACTGGCCCGGTCCAGAGCCCTGGGTGACACATGATCTATGGTGTTCCCAGTGAGGTAGAGGGCTCTTAGACTCTCTGCTCCCGTCAGGATGTCTGGCTCCAGCCTGGTGATGGCATTGTTCTCCAAGTGAAGTGCCAGCAGGCTGGGTACCAGTTTGAAGGCTCTTGTGGGGAACCCAGTGAAGCGGTTCTTCTCCAGGTGGAGGTACGTCAGCTGAGGAAGTCCTATGGATTATAGAAATTAAATTTGACTATTAAAACAGAAAAATAATGCTACAGAGGCCTTTTCTACATGTAACTTTGCATTTAAAGACCTTTAAAGGCATCAGGGCTGAGGGAAGTGAGGTCATTCTCTGACAGGTACAGGTAAATCAGTCCCTTCATCCCGTTGAAAGCCCCGTCCTCCACCTCCACGATTTTGCAGCGCTGCAGATGCAGGGACACGACCTGGGCAACATTGGGGAAGCTGTTGCTAGGGATGTAGTGGAAGTGGTTGCCACGTAGATCGAGGAGACGCGTATTAGGAGAGAAACCGCGAGGAACTTTGGTGTGACCGCGGTTCTCACAGGAGGAGTGATGGGTCTCAGCCTGAAGACACAAAGGGAGGTAATTAAGGTAGGTTTTACTTCAGTTTCCACTTTTGGGCTTCATACGAAGTTAAGCGAATCACCTGCCAGCTCTGCCAATAAACATACTTTGAAAATAATCCCTTCCATCTCAAGTCATGTCCTTGTGCCAGTTCAAATAGCAAGAGCGAGAAAGCTATGCATCTACAAGACAATTTTGAGGGAGCTAACACAAGAAGGCAGAAGCAGTTTAGTTTTGGGACACTATAAAATGAAATCACAAAACTGTCCCCAACTTCATACATCCACAACTCACCTCGCAGACACAGTTGACAGGACACTTGACCTTGTTTGTTGGCTCTTCAGTAGGTGGTGGTGTGATTCTGGTTGCCTCTTCAAACTCTGCCTTCAGCATGACCTCCTGGCTCTGACAACGCAGCTCAGGAGGATAAAGGGCATCCAGGTTCTCTCCTGTCATATGGGCCGGTCCTCTGCATGTCCCCAATAGCTTCACTTTGCTACGGATTGCCCACTCCCTGTAGTGAGGTCAAAAAAAGAAAGGAGGTTATTACTTTTTGGCTGGATGGAATTCATGCATTGTGGCTAAGATGTCCGCCATTGGTTCAAAATCCATCTTATGCACCTTAGTCGACGCAGGTAGCAGTTGCAGTTGATGGGGTTCCCAGCCAGGTTGACACGTGCCAGGTTGGGTGAACCTTCAGAGAAGGGCTGGATGACACGCAGCTGGTTATAGCTGATGTCCAGGTGGATGAGGTTGGGGGATTTTGATACAGCTGTGTCGGCTAGGTCCTGCAGGGACATGTGGTCCAGGAAGAGGTGGGTCAGTTTGGCCATGGACACCACCTCCTCCCCAAGGTAAGTCATTGGGTTGTAGCTCAGTTCGAGACGGGTCACCTCTGGCAGTCTGGATATAAGAGGAAAAAGAATCAAAATTTAAGGTTTATTACTGCAGTAATATTTTTCAGATGTGATGTTTGCAGAGTTTTCCCTCCAAAACCCAAGACAACCAATGTTTTTTAGCCCTGCTAGCACCATGGCCATAGTGAGTTCAGCCCACCACTTTGGTCCAGATGACCACATCTCAACAAATATTGGATGAAGTGACTTGGATTTTGGTTCAGATCTTAATGTCACACTTAGGATGAATTCTGATAACTTTGGTGATACTCTGATTTTTTATCTAGCACCATCATCAGATCAAACTTTATGCAATACTCTATCAACAAATAGCTGCATTAGTTAACATTAGTATGTTAGCATGGCTGTAGACTCTTCTGTTCATTCGGTGTCTGTGTCAAATCTAGAAACTCCCCACATAACAGCAATTTCTTTTCATTAAAATATTTCGTTTCTCATCAGAAATAGTTTCCTGAAATAGGTTTACATGACAGTTCAGAGTATTTCTGTGGCAGAACTCAGATGCCACTGACAGAAATACTGGCATTTTCTCAGTAGCCTACCTGGTCATGGTCTCAGTGGGGAAGAACTGCAGCTCGTTGTGGTCCAGACTGAGACGGGTGAGTGTGAACAGACCAGCGAAGGCCTCAGTGTCAAGGTAGTTCAAGGAGTTGTGACTAAGACGAAGCCATTTGATGTTCTGCAGGCCCTGGAGGGTGAAGAGATCGGACATTTTTGCATTTCTTTAACCATCTTTTCAGTTTCCCACGTTGAGCTGTTTGGAGTAGGTGAGTTGTGCATGTACCTGAAAGGCCATGTTAGGGATGTATACCAGCTGATTGTGTGAAAGAGAGAGCATGTTGAGGAAGCCAAGCTGAGAGAAAGCTCCAGGCTGGATCTCTTCCACACGATTATGGTTGATTATAAGCTGCTTCAGCGAGGACAGGCCATCGAATGACTCCTGGACTCACAAAATACAAAAAGTTTTTACTCTGCTGCACTAACATAAGTGAATAGGGAAGGTTAAGCTATACAGAGGTCACAGGGGACTTGTTAGTGAACTGAGTAAGACGGGATAAATGATGTTGTGAGAACTGGATCTCTGTGTGTGTGTGACTACCTGGTAGAGGATTTCAATGTTGTTGTTGGCCAGGTTCAGGAAGACCAGACGACCGAGGCCGCGGAAAGCTCCCTCCTTTACCCTGCGAATGTTGCAGCGCTGCAGTGACAGGTGAGTCAGGTAGGGGGTGTGTTTGAAAGCCCCTGTGGGAAGTTCCTGGATGTCATTGCCTCTGAGATCTAATTTCACTGTGATCTACAAAGAAAGGGGATTACATGTTAGATGAAACAAGTGGGAACTAAATACACTATGTAAATGTGTGTATATATGTGAGTGAATAAGAAACCTCGTCAACAGTGGGAGGGACTTGGGTCAGGTTCTTGTTGACGCAGGTGACAGTGAGCTGGATCTGGTCACAGACGCACTGCTGTGGACATTTTGCCATTTGTGCCACGGGGATGCAGATAAGCAGCAGGACCCAGAGGGTGTACGGACAGACCTGAGAATACATCTGAGAGGGGCAGCATACTTCATTCACACTTTTGTACAAGGCAGTTATTCATGGTTAATGCCCCAGTAAAACCAAAAGGGCCAAACCACCAACAATCAGGTGGTTTTACTGAAGACTGAAGTTTTATTTTGAAATCCCTAACTCTCCTCTCGTTTCAGGTCCCTTGAACTTCCTGCCCATTGTGTGTTTCCCGCCTGTGTGATTGTCTTTCCCCGCCCTGATTGTTTCCACCTGTTTCCCATTACCTCTTGTGTATATATTGTTTGCGTTTCCCCTGTCTCGTTTCCAGATCGTTCTCTTCATGTGTCACGTCAAGTCTGGATTCTTCATGTCACCTTGATCATGCTAAGAAGTTTTGTTTGATCGAGCCTTATTAAATATCTTTAAACATCTCTTGAGGTGTGTGCCCTGCATTTGGGTCTGCCTGTTCTGAGCCGCCGTAACATTACGATCTGGCCAGAATTGGACCCAGGGGACACCAACACAGTCAAGTCAGCCCCTGTGTTCATAGGAAACCAAGCTCCAACAGCACGAGACCCAGCTGAACACCAACACGCGCTGGGATCGCCTCGCCCTGTTTTCCTGGCCTCACCGGAAAAGTTTTCGGGAGATTCCGGTGAGTGCCGTTCCTTTTTGGTACAGTGCGATCTTCATTTTAAGAATGACCCGGCTGCCTTTTCTTCAGAGCAGGCAGAGGTCGCGTTTATGGTATCCCACCTGACCGGAAGAGCGGCAGCCTGGGCCACGGCAGAGTGGGATCGAGGGGCGGCAGTCTGCCAGAATGCCAAAGACTTTTCACAGACTTTATCCCTTATGTTTGCCCATACCTCTCCAGTGCGAGAGGCGTCACGGACTCTGCTAAACCTTGAAGCAGAGAAACCGGAGGGTGGTTGATTACGCCATTGAATTCCGCACGCTGGCGGCGGATAGCGGGTGGAACGAGGTGGCTATCAACGATGCTTTTGTCAGCAGTCTCACAGAAGAAATTAAAGATCATTTGACGCCATTGGAAATGCTGGAAAATTTGACAACCGCCTCCACGAGAGGGAGCGAGAGAGGCGTCAACTAGGTCGGTCGGAGGTCCTCCGAAGTCCAGAAATGGGCGCCATGCAGAGAGCTGTTGGTTATCAAGGTGGCACTAGAAGAATGGCGTCACTGGTTGGAGGGGGCAGAACAGCCATTCATCGTCTGGACCAATCATAAAAATCTAGAATACCTCAAAGGCGTCGAGGCAGGCCTGGGTGGGACTTCTCCAGCCACTACCGGTACCACAGTGCCCATGGTCACACATGGATTTCATCACGGGTCTGCCTCCATCTAAAGGTAACACGACAGTGCTGACGGTGGTCGACTGATTCTCTAAAATGACTCATTTCATCCCTTTCACGCAAGTTACTATCTGCTAAAGAAACTGCTCAGGTCATGATTGATAATATTTTTCGCATTCATGGTTTACCCACTGACATTGTGGCCACCGTCAGCCTGTCCTCTGGATATCACCTGGAGCCCAACGGCCAGACAGAGCGCCTAAATCAAGAGTTGGAGACCTGTCTGAGGTGTTTAGTGGCCCAAAATCAGACAACATGGAACAACCATCTGACATGGGTTGAATACGCACATAATGCGCTCCCCACAACAGCCACTGGGCTCTCACCCTTTCATGTGGTCTACGGTTATCAGCCACCGCTCTTCCCAGCCAACGTGAAGGAGGAAAATTGGCTCCCAGGTTTATTGGTCCCTTTCCAGTCCCCAAAATAATTAACCCTGTTTCTATTCAGTTACGACTCCCTAGGTCCCTCCGGGTGCATCCTATGTTTCATGTCAGCAAGATTAAACCTGTGAAGGAGAGCCTGTTAAACATCCTTTTATATATTCTCTCTAACTTTACTCTCTTACAAACCAGTTGTTATACCTCTGAAATCTGCTGGCCTCTATATAATATTAATTGCATCTACATAAATTCATTGTAATTCATAGGCAGAAATTTGACATAAGCTGCAATAAATATTATTCTTTTTACTTCACTACAATTATATGACAGCTATAGGTGCTTTTCAGATTAATATTTTACATACAAACCATGATAAATTTGTAAGTACAATTAGCAGAGTTATCTCACAGCCTCTCAGATTCACTCTGTGACTCTTCCGAGGAACCCTGACCAAGTCCCAGCCCAGCCAGTAAAGCAGTAAAATAAGCTGTAAAATGCTTACTCATTAATGCAAAATTGGCTGCAGAGTGAGTAGATTTATTTTTTCTTAGTTAATGTATATTTAGCTGATAATACTTTTATCTTCACTTAAGCAGGACCTTAAATGCAGGGCATGCATTGTATTTTATAGTTATTTGTAATTTTACTGCATATAAAAACTGCATAGAGTTGATAAAAGTAGGAAGAAAGTTAAAGATGCAAGAATGTGGTTTGGTGAAGTTACATGGTTTACAGAATGGCTATGTGTAATGTGTAAGTCCATTCATTTTCCAGAGCCTGAAAATATTTAACACATTTCCAACACTACCGTAGTGACATCAGTTTACTTTTCTTCACTAAAGCTTAGTTTGGGGACAGAATACATACATGATTCTGTACTTTTGGGGATTAGTGTCATTCTGCTCAGACTGGGTCGCCCTAGTCTTCACTGGAATGCCTTAAAACCACATTCCCATGTCGGATCAACAGTCTTGATCCGCAGGAATGGACATGAAAAGCTTCGCAGCTCCACACTCTGAAATTTGGAGAAGGTGCAGCGGTGCCATGCCTGAGCCTCCCTGTCAACACTGCTGCACGGAGGCGGAGTCCATCCACGTACATTTAAGGTCGCTGCGTGAAAACCAAGCCGATATGAGAAGTCCTGATGATTTAGCAGCGAGCCAATGATTTATTCCTCAGACCCCCTGAGCTTAGAGGGGCCAAGAAACCAGAGACGGAGGAATTTTCTCCGGACGGACTGTCCCCCCGGGAATCAACAGCCCCGACCGCAGAGGAGCCGCCGCGCAAACCGCGCACAAAGACGCACACTGTCTGCCTGTCCGCGTTGTGCCAAAATGCGCCCCCCGCCCAAAAAAACGTGTCACCTGACCAGGAACGGCGAGAAAACTACTCTCCATCGCCTCTCAAAGTGTTTTTTTCTGTTTACCAGATGTTACTTTGCAACATTAGTTCATATTTCCAACATTTAGTTAACACCGACCCGTGCGTAATGACAGAGGTTGATTTAATGAAGTGCTGGGAGTGAGAAAAAACAGTTACAGGGGAGCAGTCGTTGGCAATGAAAGTCTTGAATCACAGGTTCCCTCTGACAATGTTTTAAATGTGCACAAGTAAAAAAGACTCAAGTTCAAGCTAAAGGCATTGACAATTGTATATGAGATAATATATAAAACTAAAATAGAAACAAATAGAAATATAATACTGTTGAGGAAGTAGAGTGAAATTATTGATAAAATGCAATAGAGTCGTAATAAGAAAAATATCAGTCCTAGATTTGTTCAAATCCGACACTTATCGACAACCATGAAAATAAGAACTTCAGTGTGATTAAAATCTGAAAATATTTTTTTCTTTTGAGCTGGTCTTGTCCACATGAGTGGGTAAGTGAGACATTTAGGTATTGGTTGTTTTCATGTTCAAAGTCTATCTGTATCCTCTACTCGGATAAATGTCTGTCTCCTATCATTTGCAGTAGCAGAGTCCATTTTATGCCCAGACTCACCGTGCTGTGGTTCCGTCCAGCTTCTGATCGTTCACTGGAGTCTCTCACGGTCTCTGCTCCCTCTGCCGCTCTTCCCCTGGCTGTCCCCCATCCAAAACAAACTCCGTTTATCCCTTCATTCACTGACACCCCCTCCCCTCCCTATAACACACCTCCACCTCCAGAGTCTGCACACTGCTCTACTGAGCCTTTTAAAGGAATAGTTGCACATCAGCAGTCCAGGATTTTCTGATGTTAAAAAACAAATCCCACACAAAGACTTGTTAGAATAATTATATTTCTCACTGAGCTTTCAGCACAAATCAACAACATATCAGGTAAACAAAGGTAATCCTATCTATATGAATGCAGTCCACGAGGTTTAATGTTAATCAGGAGAGGATCTAAATGCCATTAACATTTAAATGTCTTCCATTCTCATCCCATTTCCCTTTAATGCTCCATCTCATCACCAACACATAAACAGCTGCATGAGGTGACACACAAACAAAAGTCATACAAGAGCATATATTTCAATAAGACTGGTTATATATGTGAAAAAAAACATCAGGTGAAAGTGAGTCTGGTCCCCTGAGCGCTGCAGTGTTGTGATTGTGTGCGCACACACACCACACTGTTCCTGCTCACAGTCTGATGCACACAACTCAGACAGAGCAGTGGTGTCATGATTGTGAATGGACAGAGTGTCCTAAAAGTCCTTTGTCCTTACCGTAGGCGTTTTATAATAAGCAATGTCCAAAAAACAACAAACAAAACAGCACATCTCATCTGTTAAAGGGACCAGTGAAGTCAGTTCTTTATTGCAGTCAAATTTATTTGAATTGTTTTTGCTCAGTATGAATGACATGAATATTTGTCTTTCTCTTAGCACTCCATAAAGTTTTCACAGTAACAAATAGTAACCCCTAACCCTAACCCTAAAATACAATAAATCTGTGGCTGAGTCTGTGGCAGTATCTGCCAAATATTACTGTCAAAATCAAGTAATGCTGGTAAGTAATCAAGTTAGTAATAAGTAAACCTTTATCTGTTAATCCAGCTGTGTAAGGACTCAAAGAGATGCATTGTTTTGTTGTTGTTTAACAGTGAATTTTGAAACTATAGAACTAAATGCAGAGCAATACGTTGCAAGAGGTACTGGTTTGACATCGTCTATGTTAGGTCCACTCTATCTTACAACCAGTTTCATTTTTTTTACACATCATCTTAAACATTAACTGATGTGTATTTCTATATTTTTATTATTTGTATCTATATTTTCTATAAAAATATAAGTCACAAGAATAAGTAGAAAAATAAAAAGAGATTCTGGACAGTCTCTGTCATGCCTTCATAAAATATACAAATCAGAAGTGGAGAAACGTCAAGTGGTTGTCTGAGTCCGTTGTTCAAGTGTAAAGCTTCCCTGTTGGTTTTGTTGAGGAGATGATCGTCAGTACAGTGTGCGTCTGTGTCCCAGTGTCGGTGCTGGCAGTGGCTGATCAGTGAGATCTGTTTAAGTCGTGGCACTTCTTCTCCAGAGCAGAGCTCAGCCTCTCTCCGCTACCACTGCAGGACTTCAGAGCTTCACTGTTCCTGCGGGTTAGATTAAAGCAGATTAAAAGACAAAATGTACATTAGCAGGACTTCAAAGTTACACCTTCACAGTGCAGGAACTTAAAATGACATTTAAACACACTGACATTTAAAATGACATTTTTAACTGGTTACAAACTGTTCCACACTACACTTTACATTCATGCTTTTATTCAAAGGTAAATCAAAGCTAAAACGTGGGTAAACAACATTCTCCTACTTGGACACAAAGGTGTGCAGCAGCTTGGCGTGGTGCTGGGTGAAGTATTCCTGCTGTACAGCGTGCTCCAAACATAACAGCTGACCTGGGACCAGCGACACCTTTTTCACCTTCCCCTCTCCCTGAAACACAGATCAAACAAGTAGAAACATCAATGATCAGATGTTTTTTAGGGATAGATGAAAAGAAATTAACAAGGACTGTGATCATTCCAGATGAGTTTACAGATGGGGGGAACAAATAAGCAGCACGAGGGACTCTTAAGTAAAAGTCACACCCACACACCTGTAAAGAAACTAATTTCATGACTTGTTTTTTTGTCACACGATAAATTAAATCAGTTCTTCGCTGCCCGAAAACACACCATACCACACCACAATATAACCGTAGTAGCAGCGCAACTGATTTCCGGTGAAACAAGCTTTTTTCCAAGGCTAATAAATTATATTACAGAATTGGTTCATAGAGTACCACATCCAATGATACCCAGTCTTGCATACTGTGTGGTACTGGTATCGAAAAACAACTCTAAGTAACCCAATAATATGTCTAAACTTTTGCCTTGTTTTATTGCTCTGTGCCTGTCTGTCTTTCTGTTTGTTTGTTTTTGTTGATGCAGATTCTGTGCGGCAAGCTTATGTGGTTCAGCCAGTGAAATCCTTCACAGAAACGTAAAACTGAGAGTTTAAATATCCAAGAAAACACATGTAAACAAAGTCTGTAGATTCAGCACCTTGGAGAGAGCACATCATGCCGCTCTGATAGACACTGTGGAGGGAGGTTTGGTGAGAAAGTCTGAGAACATATGAATACTCTTCATACTTCTCTTCACATCCCTTTTAGAAGGAATCCATGAGGCAGCATTAAATTAGCTAAAGTGTGTTGCATGTCGTTGTAATAGCTGCTGTGTGAACTGTTATTTCTGTGTCTCTTGGGAGAGACAGGGTGGGAGGGGGTATTGTAGGAGCACTGTACCTTGAGAAGTCCTATCATGACCAGCAGCGTGGACAGGACACAGTACGACTGGAGGTCTGAACCAGAGAGGAGCTTCTTCAGCATGGCGTCTGTGAGACATGATGCAGGTTGTTTAACTGGAACGGCGGAATTACTCTCGCACCAGTGATATCGCTCCACATATAAGACAGGGGCAAAATACTCCTGTTTTCTGACAGTAGTATTAGAAGTGTTTTATTCACCAATAGTTTCAAGCACAGCCGTCTTGGTCTCTGGGTCCTCGCTGTACAAAGAAGCAATTTTCAGAAGGACGTCAGCAGCCTTCTGTGGGTTAGATGCATCCACCTTGTAGGAAGGAGAAGAGTTTTTATTAAAACATTTCATAAGAGGAGGACTTAGATCAGATTGTAGCAGCAACAAACTACCTGCTGGGACATGTTGTGTTATATTCATTTATTTTTTATTCCTACCTGTTGCTGCAGCTTTGTCCTCATCTCTCCCAGCTGAACAAGCTTCTCTGCAGACGGGCAGCTGAGGAAAGACGTGATTTCTGGCTGAGGGAAGACACAGTGTCACAATAAGAAACACAACAGGAATCCTGTTTTATTTTATTACTTTTTGCTCATAATAAGTTATTGCTTGAGCACATTTCAAGTCATTACAAAGATGATTCTTTTAAGGTAAAATATTAATTGTCAAATATAACTTCAAGCTGAACTGAGCGTGATTGTCTGGTAAATAAATATAAAAATGCTTTTTATGTCATCTTACTGGGCTCTGGGCTTTTACAGGACTGTCTTCTTTTCTTGTTATTCCATTTTCCTTCACAATTTCATCCTCCTCCTCATTGTCTTCATTACAATCATCACTGGCTCCATCATCTTCATTGTCATCATGATCTTCCTCATCCTCATCCTCAGGTTCTCCCTCATCATCACTACAGTGAAGTCACAAGAGCAACATTTTCTTCTTGGTAGGTATACGTATTGTTCAAGCTTTTTATACTGAAGGAAACGGCTCAAGGAAAGATTCACTGGATTACTTAACATTACAGTACAAAAACACTTACCTAAGTGATCCCAGCACTTTGTCCATGCCTTCCATAGCTTCTCTCAGAGCCTCACAGCCCTCCTCTCCCAGACAGTTACCTGTTAACAGGAATAACTTACATCTTTTGGATCATAACTTAAAAAAAAAATCTTTAATTTACTAAGGTTTTCACATCTTTTCCTCAATTTCCTTTACATTATACTCTCACAGCTATGGGAATTCAAGTGCCACGTCCACAGGGATAGTGTGACCACTTCTGTAGTCTGTGTGCGTACCATTCAGATCCACTTTCTCCATGTAAGGTTTGTCCATGACGGCCTGAGCAACCACCAGAGCTGCTGCCTCAGTGATCTCCCCAAATGACAGATTGAGCTCCTGAAGACAAAGAATACAGCTAAGCACTGCAATCGGCCTGTTGTCAGACAAATGCGGACACAAAAAGCTGAAATATGCTGGTGAACTGACCTTGAGGATTGGCAGTCCCTCTCTCAGGACTGCAGCAAGGGCAACGGCTCCTTCAGAGCGGACCAGACAGTCACCAAAGTTAATCACCTGAACGTTTCTCAGGTACCTCAGAGCCTGCAGGGCAAACGAAAGGAAACAATACACAGAAATATTTTGGGTTAAACACACTGGATATACATCTGCTCCACTTACAGGTAATATGTGAACTGTCCTCACCTGTGCCATGGCCAGAGTTCCTTTCTTGGTGAAGGTGTTGTCATTAAGGTTGAGGACTTGAAGCTCTGGGTTGTGTCGCATGGCTGACGCTAATGCTGTCACACCTGTGTAGTTGATACCATTCTGCGGCATGTGGACTTCCTCCAGGCTGCCCATCAGCTTAAATGGAAAAAACACAGAGGAGTTTGAAGTTTAAGGGACTTTCATTTGAGGTATCACCAAATCTAAAACCTCATGCATTCTGCTTTTGGCACCTGCACACAGCTGGGGACTTGTGTACAGGCATGTACTTCTGTTCATACTACAAATAAAGGTCCGTGGCAGTAATGACATACCATGTGTATGCTCTCCTGCCACATTTAAGGCAACAGACTGCAGCCATGGCCTTGCTAAGTAGTGGCTAGCTTGTATTGATTGTGGTACTCATCTTGTTTTCTTAGCACTAGATACGAAAACAAGACGCGTAGCACTAGTTTAATTCATCTTGTTTAAAGATGAATTAAACTAGTGATATGCCCATTCAAAACGGAACGACTGCCTGTAGCTTTCTTAGCAGCACAGCTTCACATTCGACACTGCACTTCCTGTAGTCCTCAGCAACACACCCACCACATGTGAAGTTGTAAGGTGAATGGTTGTCAAGATAATCGAGGGCAAGACAGACACGGACTCCTTACATTATGTTAATTAGACTTTATGGTCTCGATGGGAAAGTTAGTTTGTTGTTTCGCACCTGAAAGGCCCTGGCGAGGTTGCAGGCTCCTTCGTTTTCCAGGCGGTTCCTCCCTGCCACAAACACTCTCAGTCTGAGTGGAACTCCGAGTGCTGATGACTGTCTGTGGCACTCAATCAGTGCTTCAGCCAGGATCTACACAAAACATGCAGCACTGTTACAGCCTGCACTGCGATGAAAAGTATAAAAACCTGTCCTGTGTGCATGATGGTTTATTGTAAATCTGAATCTTAGCGCTGTCTTTGAGCCCACCTTCCCTCCTCCGATCCCCATGCCACAGTTGTTGAGCTTTAGCTTTCTCAAGGTGTGGCAGGATGGGCTCTTCAGCAGCTGCTCGATTCCCTTCACACCATCTGGCCCAAAGGCATTATCACTCAGGTCCAGCTCAGTCAGCCGGGCTCCTGCACTCATCAATCCACAGCCCAGAGACCTCTGATGAATGCACAGAAAGAGTACAAGTGAAGCAAGCAAGAGTTACACTGACAATGAACTGCGTAAATCAGTGTGTGAAATCCTCACCAGGGCTGTGGGGATCTCAGAGCGCAACCTCCCGGTGAACAGGTCACTCCAATAACATCTCTGAAACATGCAAAGAGACACACCTTCTGAATACTGAGAATATTTAATATGAACATATTTATTGACACTGTGTTTAAATAAATGGGAGATAAATACTTTCCACTGGTGCACTGAACATTTTAGACATTTTAGACTGCTCTGTAATAGTAGTATGAGCAAGAGGATCAAAGTTTAAAGCATACAAAGTAGTTGGTCTCATCTTTATGCAGACCACATGAAACAGTATGTGTTCCATAAGGGCGGCTGCAGTAGGTAGTAAAAGAAAAAAGAAATACAGCATGTGAACTGAACCTGGAGCAGGTCTTTGTGCTCCAGAGCCTTGGCGATGGCCTGGGCTGCCTCCACTCCCAAAGTGTTCCCCTCCAGACGCAGTGCTCTCAGACCCTGGTAGTGCTCGATCTCCCGGACCAGATCTTCCACTGAAAGGACAGAAAAATGATGATTTCAGAATCAGAATCAGCTTTATTGACCAGGTATGTGTACAAGGAATTTGACTCCAGTTTTTACGGTACCCTCTCATACTTAAAAGGTCAAGAAAATAGAATTAAATAAACATAACTTACATAACATAACATAACTAAACATAAACATAAAGTGTGACTATGGAGTGCAATAGAGGTGTGAATTGGAATCAGGTAAGTAGCAAGTAGCTTTTCAAATACAGGAATTTATCTTGAGATTTTGGTACAACAATTGTAAATATTGTGAGCAGAAAAAATAAAATAAGATGTAAGGGCAAAGTTCAAGTTGGAAGCATATTTTGATTGTAAAATAGGCAATTACAAAGCAGACAGTAATGTAAAAATCTGTATTAAATATATCAATTAATCAATAATAGCAAATATTAGCTCATGTGGAGAGTAGAATAGTATATCTAATAGTATATCTGTACCTGACTGTGCATTGTCCAGCTTCAGTCCCAGGCCTTTGTAGCTCAGCTCTCCGTCCCCGACATGAGTCTGAGCCAGAGCATCAGCCAGCTGGGCGATATCATCTGAGGCCATGACGACTCTACAGAAACAACACAGGGAGGTTAGCCACGGAAA
This sequence comes from Scortum barcoo, assembly GCA_023238725.1. Classification (NCBI taxonomy): domain Eukaryota; kingdom Metazoa; phylum Chordata; class Actinopteri; order Centrarchiformes; family Terapontidae; genus Scortum; species Scortum barcoo. Next base: position 18,188,539 of record CM041542.1, read on the forward strand.
TGACACCTACGGTACTGAATACACCAGATAACAGCTGATACGGCATCAGCAGATTAAAGATTAAACATCATCAACAGTCACACTGGCTCTTTAGCTCAGCCGGTGTTAGCTAAAGAGCAGCGCAACACAGGAAATACTGAGATATCTGAACAGACACCACCGTGACCGGGACTCCGGACTTTATGAAGTGTGTCGTGGTATCTCTCCGCCGCTGTGTCAGCCTCACAGCCACATCTGAAAAACTTTAATCTCACCTCAAAGACAAATTTCCAGGTTGATGTTGTTGAGAACACGCGCCGGTCTTCCGCGCAGCGCGCCGGTTGCTAAACCACGTGACGTCATGCCGCTCCTCCTCTTCTTCTTCTTCTTTGGTTTTACGTCAGCTAAAAATAAAAGGCTGTACAGGTGTTTTACCTCCACCTGCTGTCAAATAAATATATAAAAATATAAATATAAATATATAAATATAAATATATAAAAATATTTTACTTGAGGACAAGTTTAAGGTATTTGTACTTAATAGTCAAAGTGTTTATTGTCACACACAATTAAAAACATGTACAATGAAATTCTTCTCTTGACCTCCGCACCGAGTGCCATTTAAGGATAGACAAGTGAAAAATATAAATTGATTTATATTAATGAACATTTATTTCATGATTCTCATGCAGCAACTATTTTTTTATTTCAAGCATGTAGAGTTAAATTCAGAATAAAACACACAGCATGTTACATATTACCGCAGCATTAGGATTGCACGACTCAATCATATACAGACCTTGTGGTACTTATTGTGTTTGATTTTAGGTCGTTTTATGTCTATTCTTGTGCATGCACATTGAGAGCAATGAAAGCCCCCAAAGACTTTAATCTAGAGAGTTCTCACGTGTGTTCACATACCTGAAAAGGAAATTTTGGTGGTAATAGAGAATATTTATATTATATTTATAATACAGAAGAGTTTGGTGATACAGAACATTTCGGTGATTATACTCTGCTTGTAAGTGTAATGGAGTATTTTCGCACTGTTTTGGGACTACTCTCCTTCCACCTCTGTTTGAACATCTGGTGAACGTGCTGCCCTCTCGCGGCCACACCTGTTCTGAAACTTGTTGCTATAGCAGCTAACAGTTAGCCAGCTAGCGTTAGCTGCTCAGCAGCAGAAACAGCAGCAGCAGCAGAGAAACTCCTGCTCCGTTCACACAACCGATGACACGGGCACCAAACCTACAAATATGCGCCTGGATATCGACTGAGTAGCTGTCCCATCTTTGTCGCCAACGCTGCGTGAAACCACCTGTGATCTGAAAAGCGCTGTAACTTCACTCTCGGTGAGTTAGCTGAGCGAGGGCTGCGGCTAATAGCTGGAGCTCCACTAGCACATTAAGGTAGCCGATAGCTAGTTAACGAACACTGGGATTAAATGCAGTGTAGTTTATTATTATTATATATGTCAGTTTAGTAATCTTACTTTATAAAATGACAGTTAAACGATACGGTGCGCGTGGCTTCGAAAAAAAATCATGCATTTACTAAAAAACCCAACTTTCTTGAGCTAAGTTAGAGATTAGCATGTAAGGAGCAGGCAGCGTTAGCCGGCTAATCCTGACTAAACTCAGGTAGTGTTACCTGCACTAACGCCATCAGCAGCTAATCTAATTTAAAAATGTGTATTTTAGTTTCATGTATCGCTGTGAATGCTTAGCTGCAGTTGACAGTAAGCTTACACATCACCACGATATCAACATTGTCTCAATATTTTCATGGATAACCTGTAAAATCTGAGCCCACCTCACATACTAAGATCACCGTTAAATGTTTCCCGTTTGAGTAACTCAGATTTACTAAATGTTACTAAATGTTAACCGCTAATTCACGCCAACTACGACCCGGCTTTGGTGTTCACTGTCCGGCTGTTTGTTTACGCAAGTCCGCTGATTGCGGAGCGAGTTTCAAGGCCTCGGTTCATCTGCTGCAAACCATATAATGTCTGGATACTTCATTTTTCTGTCAGTTATCACCTAGAAAGTACATTTATTTGAGGACAAATTTGAGGCACCCGTACTTTACTTGAGTACTTTCATTTCACTTTATTTGTACTTCACCATCTCAGAGGAAAATATTGATCTTTTTACTTCACTGCATTTGTCTGACGGCTTTAGTTACGAATTATTACAAATTAAAATTCTTACATCCAGAACACCGAACAAGAGTTTATAAAATTGTATGTTTAGTTATAAATTAAACTGCTTAATAGTCAATACAAGTATTGCTTATAGACTAACTAGGCTACAACATTTAAGTCATTTTTCATGGTTCCAGCTTCTTAAATGTGATCATTTGCTGCTTTTCCTTTTAATAAATTGATTCTTTTTTGTCTTTCTTATTTTTTATTTTTTTTATAATTTTGAGGTTTGGACACAACAAACATTGTAATGGGGTCACTTTGGGTAATTGTGATGGTATGTGTCATTATTGTGGGCTGTATACATAGTAATACTGAAGTAAAATTTTCAGTACAGGACTCTTACTTATTAAAGAGTATTTTTACAGTGTGGTATTAGTACATTAAATGCCTGTGTCGGTGCCGACTTTCCTAGAAAAATCACAAGCGTTGCGCACTTGGGCTTTTAACACAACAGACTTGCTCTCCAGCTCAACTTTTTTGCATTATTAATAATCGGTTACTGTGGCTGAACCAATAAAGGAAAGGTTGATGATGTGTTCCCAAAAGACAACTGGAACTACAGATTATTGTCTCTGTTGCCGTGAAAGAGAATGAAATGAAAACCTTAGAGATTATGAATTTAAGGAAAGGATGTAAAAACGTGCTCCACAACTGCTGTTAATAGTGTTGTGCAGGAAGTGGAGTTTTAAGCTGTTGTCTTTACCCACAGACTATGGATCCTGAAAGACTGAAACGAAGAGAGGAAATTCAGAAGGCGATGAGCTTTATCCAGTGAGTGAACAAGTCATATAGACTTTACAACAAACTAGAAGGTATCATCCCGCCACCTGTTTATAAAGAACAATGACAGATGTTTATTCCCTCTCCACAGGTCATCGTTGCCTTTCCCAGAACCAGAGAGTTATGAGGTTTGCATTGTTCCTTTTTAGCCAATTCATATTCACAACTTCTTTTTTTTATTTATCAACAAATTGCCCCGACAATAGTTACTCAAAGATTTCACTACATTTTTGTTCTCTTATCTGCTGCACCATTCAGTCTCACTTAAATCTTTTTCTGCAGTTTCTGGCCATTTCATATTGCCTTCCCATTATTATTATTTTTTTTATGTTGCCCCCTCCCTCACCCTGTCATCCCCCTCATTATTCAATCTCTGTTTGACTTCTCTCCCTACACGGTCGCTTCAGGCGTTTCTGACCCAGTTGGTGTGTAACTTGCTGGATGAGGGTAATTCTTGCTTTCGAGATGGGGACTGGCGTCAGGCGACCCAGCAGTATGGAGAGGGAATCAGTGTCGCTCGCTACGCCCAGGCCGAGGCGCTCGTCATCCCTCATGAGCTGCTGGAGAGCCTCTATGTCAACAGGGCGAGTGCATACTATCAGACGGTAAGAGAGAAAGAGGAAAGTGGGCATGTGTCACTTGCAGATGATCATGATGTGGACACAACAGAAAACATGGAAGAAAATGTACATCCGTTTGACTTATGACAGATCAATGATTGGTGGACCAAAAAAGTAATTTGTTCTTATTCACTGTATTACACTGATTTGGCCTGCTACCTCATTTTATTTGGTCTGTTATTAAAATGACAGTCCTTTAAAAGTTATTTTCAGCTTATTAGATCTACTGTTTATTTAACAGCATAGTTTCCATTATACTGCGTTACTACAAAAGAGAATTCAGAATAGCTTGTGTTATTTATTGTATTTTCATGCACATGAGTAGTCAGATTGTTTCCCACTTTGTCTGTGTCGGGGCAAAAAGCCACATCCTTTTTGTGACTGCGAGTAGTGGTCAGTGTTCTGAGAGATGTTATCTGTGATCATTTGGGGGTGAAATACAGGATTTTAATAAGTGAACATGCTCTCATTTGTGGTTGTTATATTAAGATGTTGTAGCCAGTTTCAATTCTATGTTGATGTTTAGAAAGCTACAGCTAGCACATTCTTTAGCAGGAAGGGACACACATGATATGCACTGTCAGTGTAAGTAATTTGCATTAGTTTTGGTATTAAAATGATCTCTTCTGGTAGGTTTAGCTTAGCTCTTGTGCAAGTCTCCTCTCATGTAAATTGACTCTTAAACTCCAAAGGTCTCGCTCTTACTATGCATCTCTGCCTTTTCCGTCTTAGAGGGAGTATGAACGCGGTGTTCAGGACTGTGAGAGTGCACTCTTCGTGTTAGAAGGCAGTCGCAGGGCTTTGTACCGCAAAGCACTCTGTTTGAGGGAGTTGGGACGACTCAGAGAGGCCTACGAGTGTGGAACCAAGTGTCTCCTCACAGCACCACACGTACGTCGTCACATCATTTTATGATCTAGTTCCAAATAAAAGATTATCTCCCAAAGTTATCTGCAGGTAATTAGTAAGAAGACACGGTGAGAGATTACGTTTATGATAATCATATCAGTGATATGTATTCTTTGATGACTTCATGGGCTATGTTATGTTATGCAGTAAGTTCACCTCAGAAGTGTTTATCTTTTTTTTTTTTTTTTTTAATTCATCTTACAGGACAGACAGGTGAGTGACCTGGCCCAGGATCTAGCCAATAAATTGGGTCTGAAGGGCCGTAAAGCTTATGTCAGCCCACAGACAGAGTCTACGGCCACAGAAGGGGAGAGTCATGTGGAGACTCCGCCAACAGGAGAGGTGGGTGCTGTTGTTGCAGTTTTGAATCGCATATTTTGAGTGTGGTGACCGAGTGAGAGGTGAATCATGTCTGTTATGTTTTCTGTTTCCTTCAGATGTCCTCCAATGGGCTGGAATCTCTGGTTGACATTGGACCAGGTATGAAAAAATGGCAAACCACAAACATGTCTGCTCAACTCAGACTCCTATCAGTTTTCCTATATAAATTTTCTCTCAATCCCCATCGCTGTTATTGTCCTCCTCAGCGGACCTGTCTAGTGCGCAGTGCATCCCTGCTCCTTTGGCCACACCCATCCCAGTGAGTGATGAGCCGGCGTCCCCTGTGGTGTCGTCATGCACTGACCTGTCAGAGAGCCCCAGCAGCCAGACCCTGCCTCCTATGCCGTACTCCGTCCCTGTATCAGAACACATGGAGGAATGCAGCAGCAGCGTCATTAAGGACGAGCTAGACAGTCTGCTGGATTGCATCCCCAAGAAAGTCAGTGAGGTGAGTGAAGGACAGAATTGTTTTTATTTTCATATTTTGTAAAGCACATAAATTGATCTTTTGTTAATGGTAAATTTTGTTAGATTAAATTTATAAATGATCTTTTCTAGTATGTTTTTACACAGATAGAAGGTAAGAATATGTGCTTTTTTGTGGAGGTGACTTCAATTGTTAGGCTCACCCCATGAAGCAATGCTTGCCTCTTTCTTGTTTCCTCGTCCAGAATCCAGTCCAGGGTGCTATCCCCACCAACCTCCCCAACACGGCAGTGGGTCTCCGACCTCCATACTCCCCAGGTCTTCCAGCCCCATCGCCCCAGCTTCCCCCAGCCTTCTTCAGCTCCTCCATCAGTGAAATGCCCCCTCTGGAGCCTTACTCGCCGCTGGCCCAGCGGGACCAGAGCTCCACCCAGGCGCAGGACGCACTGGGAGGCTTCCCTACAGGGGCCACGGATGGCGATGGGAAGGCAGGAGTTGCTGCTGGTGGGCTGGACTCATTGTCTGAGTACATTCTCCCTGGTAAGCAAAGGGTTAAAAACCTTATCTGTATGAACTCACCTTATCCTTATCTGTCCTGTATGTAACGTTCAGAAAATGCATGTTTGTTAAAAATGACACCTGGGGCTGTTGACCCTCCTGCTGTCGGCATTCTTTTGCTCAAGCCTGTGCTATCATGAAGCATCACTGCTTAAAACATGCAAAAATTGCAATAAACCGTTCAAAAGGATGGCAAAATAACTATATCATGATGTTGATTTGTAAAATGTCTAAATTCATGTTTTGTCAGATTTGTCTGGAAGATGACAAACAAACAACTTAAAATAATTGTTTTCTGAATGGAGTTTGGCTTGATCAGGGCTATGCTAACATTGTAGCTGCTACATCGACATTCAAAATAACGTCATGTAATGTGGCAGCAACGTTATTGTCTATACACATAGATGTCTACATATTGTGCTTAAAAGCTAACATTAGCTAGTGTTGCACACTGTTGACACCGTAGCGGAGCAAAAGGGAGGCACGGCAGTTGAGCGCGCATAAATGGATTTTGGATATTGGATTTTCCAAGAAAAACAACATCCAGGCCTTTGCATAGAAGTCAGTTTACACAGTGTGTTACAGGCAACCGAGAACATTGGAGAAGGTCTTACTTTTAAAATTATGTTACAATCTGTTCACACAATGAAAAATGACTAATATCCTATGTATGTATGTTTATCTAATTAAGAAAAAACTGTCCTATTAGTAAATCACGTCATCGTTCAAACCACACATATATTTCAAGTGCTTCGTGCACCTTTAACTGTAGTTTTCTGCTCAAGTACAGACTCTGACTCTTGCTCTGCACACAGAAATGTTGTCTACTTTTTACTATCATTACTAGTTGCCACATTGTATGACTTTGACCAGTGCAATGTTTTAGTTCGCCCTTCTTTAGTTACCAGAACAAAGTTGATTGGATGTTGTTTTTTTACTTGAGATGTGCGTCACAGCAGACAGTGTGAGTCAGCTCCATTAGAATATGGTGTCTGACATCAGTGTCCTTGTGTCTTGGTCTTCAGGGGGACGAGTGTGTCACAGCTTCATCCCTGGAATGCGCAACCACAGTGCAACACATGCAGTGAGTAATATGCAGACATACACAGACATATACACACACAGTACCTCATCTGTTGCATTTTTTTATAGCTTTTACATGTTTCTGTTAATGGTACCAGTTTTTCTTAGCAGTCTTTTGAGTAAAGTAGCCTTTAAGGTCTCATCTCTGTGTCCCCTTCTTTTTCAGAATGGTCCAGCTGGAACCAACTTGTCTCTGCTCTCCAGGAATCCTCTGGCGGCCACACATGAGTTTCGGCAGGCTTGTCATGCCTGTTACAGCAGAATAGGTTGGTTAAAGTCCCTGAATTTAAAGTTACTGTCTTGTACAAGCTTTTTTTTCACTAGCTACTGTTTTTTCCTCCTCCTTTTACAAATGTCGAATGTTGCAACGCTGACTTCTCCCGTAGCTCACCAACTGTGTTGTTATATATGAAATATATTACCACTGGTTTCAAGAAATGTTTAGTCATCAAAGGTGTTTATTAACAGAATGGATCATATCTTGATCCATTCATTGATTTGTACATGTGTTGTACGAGGCAATTTAACTTTTTTCTCTTCTCACAGGTCCACGAGTGATGGACTACAAGTATCAGCCAGAGGCAGCACACCGCTGCAAGAGGGATGTGCTACTGTGCCGCCTCAAAAACACAGATGACCCCACTTGGAAGAGGATCCGGCCCCGGCCTGCACGGAACAACTTCCTGGGGGCATTTGTACTGTGTAAAGGTAACATTACATTATTAATAAAGTACGTTTAAAGTATGTTGGAAGGAGGGAAAATCTCTTTGAAGGATACTCCCAACAGCCAAGGGGAACTGAAATATGGCAACAGTTGTTTGTATTCTGTTTAACATTCTCTCTCCTTTGGTCTTGCAGAGGTGCAGGAGCGTCAGGAATGCCAGTATGGGGAGAACTGTACGTTTGCTTACTGCCAGGAGGAGATTGACGTGTGGACCCAGGAGAGGAAGGGTGCACTGAGCCGGGAGCTGTTGTTCGATCCGCTGGGCAGCACTGAGAGACGGGCGCTCAGCGTCACCAGACTACTGCAGCTGCACATGGGCATGTTCATGTTCCTCTGTGAGGTGAGACCACAGTCTGAGTTTATTCTTGTTATTTTGATCTCTTATGACCTGAACAAAACATCGACTTATCTGCATCCCTTTCCTCTTTCAACAGGAATGTTTTGACAGTAAGCCTCGCATCATCAGCAAACGCAGCAAAGAAAACTTAGCAGTGTGCTCTAACCTCACAGCTCGACACCCATTTGACGACAACAAGTGAGTTGTTGGTTTTGTGTCAGTGAGAAGATCAATACATTCAAAATATAATTTCATTTAGTCTGTTGGCCTGTAAAACGTCTGTCTTGTTGCCTCTATACAAAACTAAAATGGGTGAAATTCTATGATTTACACACTTCCCTTACTGCAGGTGCCTGGTGCACGTGGTGAGGTCAGCAAATGTGCGCTACAGTAAGGTGCGTCCCCTACACCCTCTCTGTCAGTTCGATGTGTGCCGTCATGAAGTTCGCTACGGCTGCCAGCGTGAGGACAGCTGCTCCTTTGCTCACTCTGTCATAGAGCTCAAATGTTGGGTGTTGCAGCAGGACACCGGTGGGTAGAACACACTGGTTGTACATAAAGTTGCTTTTTCAAGATGCAGTACTACGTGTCTTTCCATATGTATGGTGCATTTGTAAGATGTTGTTATGGGAACGATACTGTTGTAAAAGAAGATAGTAGTCAATAATGACAACTGACAATGAACACAGTGACTAGTAAAGTAAGTTATTAATCATTTAATCATTTTTCAGGTATCACCCATGAAGAGATGGTTCAGGAGTCCAAGAGACACTGGCAGAGGCTGGAGCAGAACGCACAGAAGCAGCAGAAGGTGAGATAGGAACTGAAATGGTTAGATATGTTACCCAGTTTGTTTTCTCACCAACAATGTGTGGCAGGTCCTTTGTACTGCAGTTGTCACTGTAAATTTCCTGCGTTAGACATGGAAGAGTGAGGACAGCAACATACGGTATGTCCTCGGCCAACCAGTTCTTTCCACCTGACAAGGAACCTCACCTGTACATCATAATGACCCACCCCCCACCTGTACATCATAATGACCCACCCCACCCATCACACTTGTGACATCTTCAAATGCAGGAGTGATTCATGAGATCACACCTACAGTTTGTTGTTGTTTTTGTTTACATGCCTGCAGTCTCATTACAAGTGAAACATGGCTGCCAAATTGAAGTTAAATGAACTCACAACTTGCTTGTTTATAAGAGTTGTATAGGAAACATGTTTCCTTACTGTGCATAGGACAATAAATACTTTGAATCTTTGAATCTTAAATCTTTTGTGGTAGAACTCAAAATTTAAGGTCATGCTCTCTGACATGGTTGAACATTTGTCCAATAGAGCGCTGCTTGCATTTGCATACTCACTACAATTGTTCTCACATACTTTTTCCTTAATCATTCAGGCAATTATCATGTCCAGCTTCACTAAAATGCAAAATATATATTATGATTTAAAGTTTTTGGTAAGTCAAAAAGTGGTTTGTCTGCTTAACAGTTCCTCTCATTTCTCTTTTTGTGTATTTCAGCCTCTCCATATCCCCCACCCTAGCAGCAGCATATCTGCCGGAGGAGTTGGAGGAATGGGGGGTGGCAGCGGAGGAGTAGGGGGAGATGTCATTGGTGGTGGTGGTGGTGGTGTGAGCCCTGTGGGTGGGGTCGGGGTGGGTGGTTTAGGAGCGGGCGTAGGGAGAGGGCGCCCCCTCAATCTGAAAATGAAGTTTGTGTGCGGCCAGTGCTGGAGAGAAGGACAGGTTAATGAGCCTGACAAGAACCTCAAGTACTGCACTGCTAAAGCACGGCACAGGTGAAGCCTGTTTCACACATATGACATGCACACACTGTCATTTGCGTCATTTGTGTCCAATGAAGCACAGCGATGCGACACAATGTGATGTTTTTAAATTTGGTTGCTGACTGATTTGTGTATGAATTGTTTTGTATGAAATGTTATTTTTTATATTAGTACATAGTTGTATGCAAAGGACAAAAAGTCTCAGTTATTAATTGTTCTGAGTCTGATCTTTCAGTTGTTTTCTTCAGTCTATTATGAACGTAGAAGTGAACAACAACAAAAAACAAAACAAAATCTTTTTTTGGGTTCCATTTATTTGGATGGAATAATTGAATGATCAGTGGATACACAGACCTTTCTGGTCACTTTAGACTTTAGGTTTGTTTAAATTCACGTCAGTCCTCTGTCTCTTCAGCTGGACGAAGGAGCGTCGGGTTCTACTGGTGAAATCATTTGAGAAGAAGAAGTGGGTTGTTGTTCGGCCTCTGCCCTTCTCCCGCACCTATCCACAGCAATATGATGTAAGTTCCTCCTTTCTCCTGTGGTCCTTGTGCACTCCTTTCTCAACCCTGCTCCGCTCACATGCAGAGTACAGCTGACTGTTTTTTTCTCAGGGGAACAGGTGTTGTCCTAAATATTACCCCTGTGTCTTGTTATTCTTACAGTGTGTCTTTGACAGTGTTTTCACATTGACACTGTCAACAGTTTGAAACAATGCACTACTGCAGTATTTGTAGGATTACCACATTCAAGTGATGAGAAATACATATACATCATTTTGGGGCATTTTTAAACTACATATTTTATCCACCTTTTACTCGCAACTAAAGGAATTGCAACTCAAGTTTTTCAACACAGTTCATTGTGACCTATAAAGATAAAGAACAAATATAAAAGAACAAAGTGACATTTTTACAGTTTACAGGGGTTAGATGGGTGGATAAATGGATAGACGGTGAGTACTGTGTTAGTCTCAGTGGTCATTTTTGGGGCCAGTCGCTGATCATGGGAAGCAGTATTGGTCCCAATGCGATCACAGGGTCTATTGGAAGCCCTCTATCATGTAGCATTATTCATTTATCTATTCTTAAAAACATCATATAGCAGTGAATTATCTCTGTTACCAATAGCTGAGTGAGTGGTGACTGAGTTGCCAAACGCTCCTGCTCTCTCTGCCTTAATCTGGGTAGATTTACAAATTTACAAATGTCATCATATTCCTTGATGTAAGCAGAGGTGTAGTGCATGTGTGCACCCTCATGGTTAGGTTGTGGCACGCTTTGAAGATTATGTAACCACTGTTCTTATGGTGGAAACGTCCACCTCTTAGCAGTTACAAATAATGAAACTATGTTTTGCTGCAGACTGGAGAAAAAATGATTAAAATCCTCACAGACTACCGGCCCCGGCACTTGGTAGAACTGCCAGATTGGTGAAGCAGTTTTAGCCACAAGTTTTACGGTATCTGATCAGCTCATTTACCCAGCAGGAAATTGTTATAGCAGCTTAAAAGCAAAAGACTATACAATAGTTATGAACAGTAGCATATACATTAATACATAAAAATACTTACTGTATATAAAGGAATGTGTAATGCTATGCAGTAGTAGCCATTCCCTAATGAAGTGGACATAATGCAAGTATACCATAAAGTTATAGTATATATAACTATTGTAGATCCAACAGCAAAACCTGTCTGCATCAGTGTGTAACTCTTTACTTTTGCCTGTGACTCGTCTAGATGTGTGTGCATGTGATGAAGCAGAAGAAGTGCCACTATATTGGAAACTGCTCATTTGCTCACAGTCTGGAGGAGCGGGACGTGTGGACATATATGAAGAACAACAGCTGTAAGATCCTGGTTCCATCTAGAACCACTGTGTTTTGAGATCAGTGCATTAAAGCTTTTTAAATATACAAGTGTATGATCTGTAAATTCAGTCCTGTTTTTAAATGTCCTAACATGTCCCCTGGTTTTTATTTATTTATTTTTTTGAAGTGATTTCCCAACTCATCCCTACTCGCACTGATTGTTGTTGTGTACAACACTCTGGATTCCAGGTAACAGAAGTCGTTTTGTCTTTCTCTCTCTTCATTCTTATCTCCCTCCTCTGCAGTGAGAGACATGCAACAGATGTACGAACTGTGGCTGCAGCTCACCACCATCAGAACAGACGCCCAGATAGCTCTGCTGTAACCCCGCCTCCAGAGGACAAGCAGGTCACCATAACAGCAGATTACACAGACAGCATGGTGAGTGGTTACGACAGGATTTTGTATAGTATATATATATATATATATATATATATATATATATATATATATATATATATATATATATATATATATATATATATATATATATATATATATATATATATATATAATATATAAATTTGTGCTGTGTTTACGCTTTACTGTGAAGTTCTACTTATAGGGATCACTAATTACAGTGATTCTATGGATCAAAAAGCTCAGGACAGAATCATTCCCATACAAATTACAGTAGTGTTAATTGGCCTTTTCACATGATGACAACAAATATTTTTTAACTACAATTATTATTATTTTTTTATATAATAATAATAATAATCGTAGTTTTTTTTTTATCATCATACATGATACTTTGCCTCACTGTAACCTGGCTACCCGAGGCTGGTGCCGCATCCACATTGAAATCATGATGACTTTTTTTTTTTATTATTATTTAAGAGCATAAGAGCTCTTCAAAGCTCATGATAATCTGCCAAAAAAGCTGACAAGATGTAGCAGTGAAATTAAGTTACCTTGGCTACCTTGTTGTCTAATCAAACAACGAGAAACAGGAAACGAATGAGCACGGGGAAAGCACATGTCGTTGAAGCTGTACCTGTCAAGTGGATTGATAATGCCTCGTCGCATAATGGCCCCTAAATAGCATACTCCACGATAAATAGTAAATAGCAATGCCGTCCATTTCATTCCGTTAAATTCATGTTACAAAAATACAAGAGTCAATTAGATGGTAATCTGCATGAGAAATAAAGAAAAAGAAAAAATATGGTTATTATAATCATCCACTTATACGGATCAGTTTGACCACCCAGATGAGAAACCTCTAAGAGGTTTTCACTGTAGTCATGTATATCATTCTGATATATTATTTATTATTTTTTAAGATTTTAAGATTGGCTGGAACTTAAATACTTGTTTGGTGGCTGATAGCTCACTGTATTTTTACTTGACATTAAAAAAGATAAAAATCTTGCAGAGAACACAGAAGTTCGTAAGGGGAATGAAGAAATTCCACATTCATAGTTTCTTACTTTGTATATAAAATGTTTGAAAATCTTTGGTGTCCATTTATTGTAATTGACTGTGTCTCTGCTGTACATTTTTTGGCAAGTGTGAGAAATGAGCTGTGTTGATGTGTGTGGTTTCAGGGAGGCCGGCGGTTGCCAGAGGGGGACGATCTGTGAGTGTTGCTGTGATGAGAGGCAACTGACCGCGACTGAGCTGCAGACAGACAGAGGGTGAAAGAGAGAGAGAGACAGGCCTTCCATACCAGCTATCACTGAACAGTCTGTCATCTTGCCAGTCTGACCTCCTTTAGCATCTAGGCAGCAACGTGAGAGCAGACGGACACACAACAAAATGTTTGATCCCCGCCCCATATAAATTCACACACACACACAAACACTTTCACACAGCACACAACACACAATTCACAGGCACCAATTAACATGAAGAGAAAGCTTTGCAAGTGAAAATACAGGACTTGGCTTTAGTGTTGTGTTTTAATGTCATGCTGCAGTTACACACAGCACGTTTAGGTTCCCTTACAGCAGATTATACCGCAGAAATTCCACAGACAACTAGTTTTCCTCTGACTAAAATATCAATCAACTAGTATTCCCTCTTTGGACTGAGTATCTCCTTTTTTTTCCCCTCCTCTTCCTTTTTAAAAACCTTGGTAGTACTGAAACTATTCTTGGGAGGGCGCGCTGGTCGCAGCTCTTAAAATTTGCTTGGCAGTAGTTCAAAAAGAAGGAATTGAAGCCTGGCACTCACACACCTAAAGTTTTAACTTTGGAGTGCCATAAAATGCCGAGCCCTCTGTGCTGTTGATGGCTAATAAGACTGAAGAACCAATGAGGCATTGTAAGATTCTAAAAAAAAAAAGAGGACACTTTCGTTAAGCTGCATAACAACCAAACTCTCCCTTCTTTATGGGAATATAGCAAAAGGGTCAAAATACCTATCTGGAGATGAATGATTTTGAGCGTAGTTTTTTTTTTTTTTTTGCTGTTTTTCCAAGGGAAGTTGAAGTTGAACTTCCTTGTTATATTGTCTGCCATATTGGTGGAATGCTATGAATGTAATGCCTGCATGGGCCTTTAAAACTAGAAAATTAGTCATTTAAAACGTTGCTGTGGTTGTGGAATGTATGCAAGTATATTAACATGCCCAAAAACAAACTTGTGTAACATGGCAGCCCCCCCTCCCCCAATCAACCATTCCTGCACGGGATGAGCACAGACATGCACACACACTGGCATATTAACCTTGTAGTTGCCGTCAGCTAAGGCCCAGGTGAATCAAAGCTTGTGTGAATGTCAGCTCCTCTCAGGTTGACAAAATTAATCACCTGTGGTTACGTACACACAGCTAATGATTTAAAGCAATTGTTGCCAAAGCGACCAGGGTGCTATTCACCATCACATACTTTAATCTGTACTGGTAAGAAGCTGGTAGAGAAGCGCTACAGAGAAGTGACAGCAGCACACATACAGAGTCCTGGCTAGAACTGCTCTCAGCAATAGATCAGACCACAGATTAAAAAAAAAAATGATGACTTCACTTGGACTGAAGAGCAGTGAAATTAATGAGTGTACAGAAAACCTCAGTTATGAAAAAAATATGAGTTCTGTAATAATTAAAGAAAAACAGGTGATGGATAATGTAAAGAGTGAAACGCTTGGAGAAAATGTCTTGAAGAATTGATGAGTATTATTAAGAATGTATTTTTCTATAGTTTATTGTGAGAATATTTAAGATAATTTGAAAGTAATGGCAAGTTGCCACTTCTTCAGTTGAACTGGGGTCATTATTTCACTGAAAACCAATCCTACTCCCACAGCCTTCAAACGGAAACCTGTGTTCCTCATATGCATCCAAATGTTAATGTTCCCGACAGCTAACGGTAGCCCCTAAAATTAACCTTCGCATTACGGGAAACCTGCTAGCTTGAGACAGGGAAACAACTCATACCACACACACATTGTGCCTATAAACAACACATCGACATGTGACACGAACGCACACATGCAAAAACATGCACACACACACACGCACACATAGAGGCTATCTGTTGCCATCTTATTCTAGCCTTTAATGTGGACAGAGACACAATGGAGGTATGTCTATATACAGATACATATACACACATATTATACATATTTACAAATAATGCTATACTACTAATAATAATTGATAACTTAGCGGTTAAGCTTAATAAATATATAACCTGAAAACCTGTATTGATTACATAGAAGAACTTCTTGTTATTGAGGTATTGCTATATGACATGTATCGCTAAACTAGATGACCATAGTGATTTTTTTTTTTTATTTTAATTCTTTTTATTTGTAATTTTTCCTTCTGTGTGGGTTGTTCTAGACAGGGTTGTATTAAGGGGCTGCAGCAGAGATTGAGCTGGGATTCCATAATCAGATTGAGTTTCAGGCTGAATGTATAGGATTGGATGACAGGGTTAAACCTTTACACAGAGAACAGATGTTTCTTGACCTTCCTTGTTCTGCTATATGTGGAACAAAATTCAGAAAAGCTACACTTTATAAGTACGAAGGTCGAATTGGTGAAAAAAAATCCCAAAATACTGACATTACACCCCGACCAGCGCTGAAAAAAATAAGAATACGGTCTACTTTGTCTGCAGCCCTTCCATTAACACAGAGGATTAAACAAAAAAAGAAAAAGAAATGGTTGTGATACTAAAGGCTGCAATGTCTTATCCAGCTCCTTAAATCTGACTAGATCGGAAATTAGGCTGACGGCTCAGTCTGGGCTGAGCTTAAAAGCAGATTGCGGGTCAGTTTTGGTGGTCCTTGATAATTAGCCCTCGTCTGGAGCAGCCCAGGTACTAGCTTCTTTGAGGGATCGTATTACTACTACTCCTAGTATTATGATGAATATGATGACAATAATGATTGCTATCTATTGACTATTTCTATTTCTTCTCTATATGCTATTGATATATGTATGTTAAATGCAATGTATAACTCTCTTTATATATGTATCCATGTATGAATATAATAATTGACAGTAAATATGCGCCTGTGTATGCAGCGGTGCACAGCTCTGTCTGGGAGGCAGTGAGCAGAAAATGTCCAGCTTCTGATATTTAATGTGAGTTTTTAATCCTACAGGCAGTGATGTCAGTTATCAGCTGTAGGTTTTAGACTGTATGGTAGACCTGCTATATATTAATGTTGTCTGAAGTCTGGTTGTAGGTCTTAAGGTTGTTCAGACACTGGTTAAAGGAAAAAAAAGATATCTGATCATTAAAATTTGCAGTATATATACTGTTAACTGTTTCCCCTTTGCAGTGTCTCATCCTACCGACAGAGCTCGCTGCTCACTGCCTGTGCTGTGCATTTTTGTTTGAATTGATCCACCAGGCAAAGACAGATCTGAAAACAGAAGCATACATAGTAGCTTATATACTCCCGTATAGCGCCTTATTCGATATACTACACCTATAAGATGATACATACCCCTATTGTATAATCCTGCTTACTATATACAGTATATAATATCTGATACCTATTATAATACTTAGACGCCCTGATAAGGTAATTTAGATAAGAGATGGTGGAGCTGTTTTCTTTTTTTTTTTTTTTCCTTTTTTTTTTTCCTGTGGCTGTGGAAAAGTTTGCTGTGGTCGGTAATGTGTTCCCATATTGTTTTTCAGGGTGTTGTTAGGAGAGCGCCACACACTCAAATGCTCTTTATCGTTCAGTGGAATATTTGCAAAAACAGCTGGGACTGAAAACCAACATCTGCTGCCATTGAAAGTTCAGTAAATGTTTATTTTTAGCTGGTAAACAATCACAAAGTGGAGTTTTAAATTCCATTTGGCGACATTAAATGGTAAAACTGGCTGACATTTTTATGGGTCAGCTAGTGTGACACGCGGACAAAAAAAATGTCCGTCCATGTCTGCGTTGTTGCCTTGAAAGACGTGTTGAAGTAAATTATTACAGAGGGAAAAAAAGCAGAGCATTTGAGGGTAGGCTCCTCTTTCATTGGAGAAACTTACACACACAGAAAAAAAAAAGACAAAAGAAAACTGGGTACCTGTGCTGCATGTTGTGTGTGTGTTGTTAAAGGCAGGTGGATCATGACACAAACTAACGAGGAGGCAACTTGGTTAGCACTTTTTGTGTATTTCCATGGTGTGTACATTCATGCAGAAAAAGTGAGGAATCCAGCCCGTGAGACCTGAAGTTTGCTAGGCAGAACCACTATCTCTAAATACAATAAATCAATCCACTTTTCTTATTTTTGTTTATCTTTAGGTTTCCTGGTCTTGGACAGTGCAATCAGTGCTACACACCAATCAGAACCAGCTAGAGGCACTCATTTAATTATAGTGCAACCACAAAAAAAAGATTATTTCACTTTCTTGGGTAATAATTTTTTTTTTTTTTTTTACAAGGCTGAGTTACTTCTGCTTAGCAACTTTCGGTTTTACTGCTCAGCACTCAGGGTAAAGCATGTTTTGTATTACTCATTTACGTTTTTTTCATAAGACGAGGACACTATCAGTTAACGGTGAGAAGTCCAAAGTTCACCACAAACTGAAAGTCTTTCAAAGATTATTATTCAGTACTGAATGCCTGAATGGCTTTGCTTACAATGCTCCTTGGCCTCGCTTTAGTACAAAACCCCTGCAACACCTGCAGGCGCTCTCATTGACTTTCATGCCAACTTTAGAGTACGGTTATTATTCATACTGTGTGTAATCATCGCATCTGTAGCTTCTTTTGTTTTTAATGTCACAGAAGCAGAAGCCTTATGCAGGCTTTTAGAAATAAATACTTTATTTCTGTTGTAGGCATCAGACCTCTTGATGGATAAAGCAAGCAAATTGAAATAGATTCATAGGTCAAGTTACTGAACTGCTTGAATGTGATTTTCTTAGAAATAGCATGACTCTCTTTGCCTGTTTTCTGATTAAAGTATCTCATGTCTTAATCTTACCATCAATTTTGAGTTTTACATCCTAAAACTCCCCATTAAATTCGATTACATGGTTCTCAGCTGTGAAATCATTTTCTTCTCAATGACTCCTCATGTGACACACCCTGCCTGTCCTCTCATGCCCTCCCCAATATAGTTTGTGTCATTTGATTTGCAGCAGCAACACACACCTACACAGCCACAAGAAAAAAGTTAGTTTATCAGTTAGAAATTATTGGTTATTTGAATTGTTTTCAACAACTCGGATGAAGAAACCAGGGTTGTACGAAGTGGAAAAAACAAGGCCTCTTTTTGTACTGTATTTTTACATTTCGTTGTTTTATGTTTTGTTTTTTCTTCTTGACTTTGTTTTCTCTTTTCTCCTCCCTGGTTGGAAGTTAATGATCACACAAGTGGACCAAATCTCTTGAAAGCATTTAATAAACAGACTTTTAGGAAAAAAAGGCATTTTCTCATTTGTCAAAGCACACAATTCACATTATGATGAGGAAATTCACAAGAACTGTTGCTGATGTTCATGATGAATGTTTGCTGATCTTAACACTTCCCGGTATTCTGATTTATTACCTTAGAGGACAGGTTCTCGTCTGTTCAAATCAGTATTGACAACACTATGTTCAAGTTAATGTGTCATCTCAAGACTTCTACAGCCTCATAGAAGCTTCATATTAGGACTGATTTAATGCATGTGAAAAACCTAAAAATAAACTTTATTCATACAGCACCTTTCAAAGTGAAGTTACAAGATGCTTTACAAGACAGTACAAAAGGTAGACAGACAATGATAAGAGCAAGTACAAATGTAATACGATACTGAGCGAAAAGCAACATGACATGATCAGTAATGAAAATAAGAGTTAAGAGGATGCCTTTATATATAACCTGTCCTTTATTTAACAGACTCAATGGACTAAGGGGTTGGTTTAAGGGAAAAAAACACAATAAAGCCCTTTGGTTTTTACCTATGAACATAAACTACGTGGATGAAAGTGGATACCTGAACATTACATCCATATTTAATTGTTGCTCATCTCACGTCAAAGCCGTGAGCGTCGTTATGCTGCTGCCTTCAGTCTTCTAAACTAGAAACCGTAACCTGCAGAGTTTATAGTCAGACAGTGACGGATGTCGGGCGATTAGCTGGTGGTCGAGCACTCTCTTGGATGCTCCTGATGGCAGATAAAACCTGATTAAAGTGCCGTCTGCGGTGGCTAGACAGGAGAGAAAATGTGTCAAGGAGGGCTTAAAATGCAGAAGCCACCAAACAGGTTTTGAACTGTTTCACCATAAATGCATTATGGCGTTATTATTATGGTATGGTATGGTATTATCTAGATGTTCTCCTCTTCAGTTTCTACTACGTTCCTATTGTGTCCCCACTCTCTGAGGCTGAGAAATAACACCTCTCCATATGATGTCCATCCATCCATCCATCCATTTTCATCCGCTTGGTCCGGGACCGGGTCGCGGAGGCAGCAGTCTGAGCAGAGATGATGCCCAGACCTCCCTCACCCCAGACACTTCCTCCAGCTCTTCCGGGGGGATCCCCGAGGCGTTCCCAGGCCAGCCGAGAGACATAGTCTCTCCAGCGTGTCCTGGGTCTTCCCCGAGGCCTCCTCCCGGTGGGGGACACGGCTGCTGGAACACCTCCCTAGGGAGGCGTCCAGGGGGCATCCGAAATAGATGCCCAAAGCCACCTCAGCTGACTCCTCTCGATGCGAAGGAGCAGCGGCTCTACTCCGAGCTCCTCCCGAGTGACCGAAGCTTCTCACCCTATCTCTAAGGGAGAGCGCCCAGCCACCCTGCGGAGGAAACTCATTTCGGCCGCTTGTATCCGCGATCTTGTCCTTTCGGTCATTACCCAAAGTTCATGACCATAGGCCAGGTGAGGGTGGGAACGTAGATTGACCGGTAAATCGAGAGCTTCGCCTTTCGACGACTCAGCTCCTTCTTCACCACGACGGTCCGGTACACCGACCGACCGCATAACTGCGGACGCTGCACCAATCCGCTTGTCAATCTCACGCTCCATCTTTCCCTCACTCGTGAACAAGACCCCGAGATACTTGAACTCCTCCACTTGAGGCAGGACCTCTCCACTCACCCGGAGAGGGCACACCACCCTTTTCCGGTCGAGTAACCATGGCCTCGGATTTGGAGGTGCTGATTCTCATCCCAGCCGCTTCACACTCGGCTGCAAACCGCTCCAGCACATGCTGAAGGTCCTGGCTTGATGAAGCCAACAGGACAACATCATCTGCAAAAAGCAGAGATGAAATCCTGTGGTTCCCAAACCTGACTCCCTCCGGCCCCTGGCTACGCCTAGAAATCCTGTCCATAAAGATTATGAACAGGACCGGTGACAAAGGGCAGCCCTGCCGGAGTCCAACATGTACTGGGAACAGGTCTGACTTACTGCCGGCAATGCGAACCAAGCTCCTGCTCCGGTCGTACAGAGACCGAACAGCCCTTAGCAAAGGCCCCGGACCCCATACTCGCGGAGCACTCCCCACAGAATACCACGAGGGACACGGTCGAATGCCTTCTCCAGATCCACAAAGCACATGTGGACTGGTTGGGCAAACTCCCATAAACCCTCTAAGCACCCTGCGGAGGGTATAGAGCTGAATCCACTGTTCCACGACCAGGGACGAAAACCGCATTGTTCCTCCTGAATCCAGAGGGTGCGACTATCGGCCGAATTCTCCTCTCCAGGAGTACCCTGGCGTAGACCTTCCCGGGGAGGCTGAGAAGTGTGATCCCTCTGTAGGTTGGAACACACTCTCCGGTCCCCTTTTTACCTTCTTTAAAGAGAGGACCACCACCCCAGTTTGCCACTCCAGAGGTACTGTCCCCAACCTCCATGCAATGTTGCAGAGGCGTGTCAGCCAAGACAGCCCCACAACATCCAGAGATTTGAGGTACTCAGGGCGGATCTCATCCACCCCCGGCGCCTTGCCACCGAGGAGCTTACTGAACGACTTCGGCTTGGGTGATGGACGAGTCCACCTCAGAGTCCCCATCCTCTGCTTCCTCATTGGAAGGCAAGTCGGTGGGATTGAGGAGATCCTCGAAGTATTTCTTCCACCTGTCCGACAATGTCCTCAGTTGAGGTCAACAGCTCCCCACCCGCACTGTAAACAGTGTTGGCAGAGTACTGCTTCCCCCTTCTGAGGCGCCGGACGGTTTGCCAGAATCTCTTCGAGGCCGAGGCCGATAGTCCTCCTCCATGGCCTCACCGAACTCCTCCCAGACCCGAGTTTTTGCCTCCAGGACCGTCCCAGGGCTGCGGCTTGCTTGGCCTGCCGGTACCTGTCAACTGCGTCAGGAGTCCCACAGGCCAACATGGTCCGATAGGACTCCTTCTTCAGTCCTGACAGGCATCCCTTACTTCCGGTGTCCACCACCGGGTTCGGGGATTGCCACCACGACAGGCACCAGAGACCTTGCGTCCACAACTTCGAACTGCCGCGTCGACAATGGAGGCAGAGAACATGGTCCACTCGGACTCAATGTCTCCAGCCTCCCTCGGAATCTGTGAGAAGCTCTTCCGGAGGTGGGAGTTGAAGACCTCCCTGACAGAGGGCTCGGCCAGACGTTCCCAACAGACCCTCACAATACGTTTGGGTCTGCCAGGTCTGTCCAACTTCCTCCTCTGCCAGCGGATCCAACTCACCACCAGGTGGTGATCGGTTGACAACTCAGCCCCTCTCTTTACCCGAGTGTCCAAGACATACGGCCGGAGATCAGATGAAACGAACAACAAAGTCGATCATCGACCTCCGACCTAGGGTGTCCTGGTGCCACGTGCACTGATGGACACCCTTATGCTCGAACATGGTGTTCAAGTTATGGACAAACTGTGACTAGCACAGAAGTCCAGTAACAGAACACCGCTCGGGTTCAGATCGGGGAGGCCGTTCCTCCCGATCACGCCCCTCCAGGTATCACTGTTGTTGCCCACGTGAGCGTTGAAGTCCCCCAGTAGAACAATGGAGTCCCCAGTCGGAGCACTATCAAGTACCCTCCCAGGGACTCCAAGAAGGCCGGGTACTCTGTACTGCTGTTCGGCCCGTAGGCACAAACAATAGCAAGAGACCTATCCCAACAACCCGAAGGCGCAGGGAAGCGACCCTCTCGTTCACCGGGGTGAACTCCAACACGTGGCGGCTGAGCTGGGGAGCTATGAGCAAGCCCACACCAGCTCACCGCCGCTCACCCTGGGCAACTCCAGAGTAGTGGAGGGTCCAGCCCCTCTCAAGGAGCTGGGTTCCAGAGCCCAAGCTATGCGTGGAGGTGAGCCCAACTATCTCCTAGCCGGTACCTCTCAACCTCCCGCACGAGCTCAGGCTCCTTCCCCCCCAGTGAGGTGACATTCCATGTCCCTATTGCCAGAGTTTTGTTCCAGGGATTGGGTCGTCGAGGCTCCCTGCCACGACTGCTACCCAAACCACATTGCACCGGCCCCTCATGGACCTTCCTGCGGGTGGTGAGCCTACTGGAAGGCGGGCCCACGTCGCCATTTCGGGCTGAGCCCGGCCGGGTCCCGTGGGCAAAGACCCGGCCACCAGGCGCTCGCCTGCGAGAGCCCCAACCCCAGGCCTGGCTCCAGGGTGGGGCCCCGGTAACGCCAATCCGGGCGACGTAACGGTCCTTGATATTCTTCTTTTCATGATGGGCTTCTGAACCGCTCTTAGTCTGGCCCGTCACCTAGGACCTGTTTGCCATGGGAGACCCTACCAGGGGCGTAATGCCCCCGACAACATAGCTCCTAGGATCATTCGGGCATACACAAACCCCTCCACCACAGTAAGGTGACGGTTCAAGGAGGGGCCATATGATGTCATATAACGATAATAATACTCCCTGACACAAACTTCAGTGAGTCTTTTATTGCACACAGGTCTGGGCCTCTGTTCACACGTGCCTTCAGTCGTCTTATAGAAAAACAGGCGGTGCATGTGGTGAGACAGCCTGTAACCTCTGCACAGACTGCTCCTCGCCCGCAGGCTCGGCTGTTAAAATTTAATATCCCCTGACAGTCACATCTTTGTGTGTGTGTGTGTGTGTGTGTGTGTGAGGTGCTGGCCAAACTGACTCGTCTTTCAAGCACGCCCAGGTGGGAATGAGCTATTATTAATGTAATCACTTTCACCTGTGTTCACCCCGCAGGAATACACGTGTGAAATCTTCATACACGTGTCCTAAAATACGTTTATATATAAGAATAATAGAAATATTTTTTTTAACTCACGTAACTACCGCAAACAAACGCATCGCTGTGATTTATTGTTGATTATCTTGTGTTTAATTACTCGCTTCATTGCATAACAGTCTACTTAGAGGGTCATTTTTTTTCACCTTAGGTAATACAAGCGCGTCTTCGGATTGGCTGTCGCGGGCCGTGATCGACGCGCTCGCGGACCAATCGGCGCTCTTTCCGTCGATTGTCGGCGGAGCGCGCGTCTCCGATTGGCTGCACGGGGAGCCGAGGGGGCCGTCCAAACCGCGTTTGACCATCTGAAGCTGATTTATTTTTGACACTTTATGGGAGCCCGTGTCAGCCTCTGACGGCCTCTGGGATCTCGAGCGGGTCTTTTCGCTTCATCTTTATAATTTCTCTCTTGAGCTGCAATTATAAACAACAACAACAACAAACAAACAAAAACAAACATGACTACAGAGATCCCAGAGATTTTCAAGGCTCTTCTTGAGCATCCGTTCACTCTCCCGAACTTTGATGATAATGGTAAGTGGCCTTCAGATCAAACGGTACAGGGTGTCTCGTTTAAGTTTTGAGCTTAACCTAATATAACAAGTTGTTTTTATGCAAAGAAGGTCGCCTACTGTCTGTGAAACTGTTGCTGAAATATTTGCAAACTGCGTTGCTGTTGCATAATCCGTGTCAGCTGAGCTCGTAGGAAGCTGTGCGAGCTGATCTAGTGACAGAGAACTTTTGCTGATCATCACATTGTAATTCTTTATTGATCTTTACTGATCATTTCTGATTATATCCCTTTGGCTGCAGCTGCCGAATGAGATCCGTTGATGTCTTCTTGATTATAACAATGCTTTTTACACAACAACCGATTAAACTGAAGGGTTGTATTAAAGCAGCTGCAATGAGCCCCTAATTACCTCATCATTATCACTTTGAAATGCCCAAAGGGGAAAAAATATCAAGAGAACAGTGGACATGCAAATATATGATGTTGTGTTTTTTCCTGTTTGCATTTCTTCATACATGACTGTTCATGTATGACTGTTCATGACTTCATGACTGTTTTTGTAAAAACCTACTGCAATGATATAACTGTGTGTGTGTGAGACCTGCTTTCATCCTGGCTGAGTGAATAATATTTGGATGTGTCTGTGTGTGTGAAGGGACTGGTGGGCTTTGTAGATCCACGATTAAATCACTAGATGGCTCTGTTTGCCCTCTCTGGATGTTGTTCTGTCAAATCAGATTAAAGTGAAGTAATATTACATTATGAGATGTTGCTGCTGGCCTCCTTAACAGGATTTCCCCGTCACTTCTCAGTCTGTTGTGTTTCTTTATTGGAGCGTTTAAAGAACCCACAAAAGGTACAGTTAATGACAGGTGAAGCATAATTTTGTTTTTTCTATGTTGGTGAAATGTACTTTTATTACCCTTCACTTATAACTATTTAACACGATATAAGGTAATAACAACAAGGAACTTATGGATTCGTAGTGCAGTAGTTTTGTGACAGAATATTCAAACGTGCTGCACAAACTGTTCAGAGATTTGATTATTTTAAGTTATTTAGAGCTTGCTTTAACTTTGTTGGATGTGGAGAACTTGGATATGAAGTCATGGAAGTTGTGACTGTGTCTTTGATGGTCATACAAATGTGGGAGTGAAATTACATTTTTGGATGAACAGGTCCTTTTATTCCCTTATGCATAAAAAAAACAGTACACAGTTTGTTGCCAATGATCACAGGCTGCAGGGCTTACAGAGACCAACAACTGTCAGCTGACACCAAATTACCACTGACCATAATCGCTGTAAATGTCTGTCACCACACACCCATCCGCACAGAGTCACTAGGACAGAGCAGGTTTCACCATTCTGCGTGTGTGTGCAGTTAACATGCAACATGCAGTTACCATGAATGTGCTTCAAGGTCTTGACTTCTTTATTTTTAGATTAAGCTGTTGCCAATAGCACCTGTGACACAGTTCTTTAAAATATGCACTGTGAGCATCACATTTCTTTCATGCATGTGATCTGACACGGGACAATAATGGCTGTTCTGAGTTTAGGCAGTATTTACTATTTACTGTGTGTGATATGAAATGACATATCTGAGCCACACAGAATCCACACCAAGTGTCAACAGAGCAAAATGTGCTGCAAATTTGAATCACTGTCTGTTTATGAATGTGCATGGTACAGTATGAACATATAAATCTGGTTAAGTTGACATCTCATTCACTTTCACATTCACTTAGTACCTTTGCCAGACAGGAAATGGTATTGTAGGCAGATTAAATTTGTTGCCATGCACCCGTGTGAGCCCATTCAGTTTGCTGATGTGTTCAGCTATATGTGCACCTGCTGGCTCAGTTGCATGCACTATTCCTTGATCATAAAAACCACACACACACACACAGGAACAGCTCCCAATGTCTTCACAACTCTGAATAAAGTTTTAATATTTTATGCAGAAAAGAACTGCAAAGCATCACAAAGAGAAATATATTTATTTGTAGATTATCTGCATGGACTCATTTATGATTTCAGAGACACATTAGTGTTTCAGTCTCTTTGATCTCATGGAAAATTTAATCTCATGCATGCCTAAGGTTGTATACGAATACGAACAACATTATTGATCCCGAAGGAAATTTTTGTGCCAGAGTACAGGAAAAAAAATACTAACAATAATAAATAATAAAAAATGGTCTAAACAGTAAAAATAAGAGAATAAGAAATACAAATACAACTATAAAGTGTCTTAAGTAACAAGATAAGATAAGAGTGCACAGGAGTTGCTGTATATAAAGAGTGAGCCAAGTCTGAGACATTTGCATTGATGACAAACTATTTCCAAGAAAAAAGATACTGCACATGAAGAATATTGCACATAGTATATTCATACAATAGTTTATTATTATCACCTATATATGCCAGTGTACATATTTACACATAAATAGAAAAATATTGCACATGTTATGGTTATGGACAGATATATACAGATATATTGCAAATCTTATTTACAGTTTTTTTTTTTCTCATTTCTCTCTCATCTAGAAATGTTTGTGCCATTAATTTACTACCGGGGGTTTAAAAAGTGGCAGTGTGGTACTTCATGAGTCGATGACGATGACTTTCATCCAGCTCATGTGCTCATTGTAGAAGCAGCTGACCTTGAAGGCTTCGTCCCATCTCATAATGTTATGCCAAAAACAGATCGTATGTGTCACACACAAGCAACATGGGAGGAAGACAACTCCTCTCTCCCCTCACCACCACCACACCACTTCCCTTAAAAACACCAGGTCAGATAGTGTGTACGTGGTGTACAGAGCTGCCTTTTACAGTTGACCAAATTGATGTCGGTGTAGAGACGGACTGAATAACCACTTTTTAGTGACAGAAATAAACACATTAGATGATGTGAAGGATTTATTCCCTATGTATTCATCTGTCACAGAAAACAGGATGTATGTGCACTTTATCTTCAACAAAATATTATTCTAATGCAGGTACATGATGTTTTCCTAACTGATATGATACATCAGAACCAGTCCATCATGAACCAGATGAAATACTGAATGTTTTCTGGAGGGATCAGAACAAAATCCGTGTTCTTATTTTGCTGCTTCATCTTAAGCAAAACAATGGAAGGGCAGACGTATGAGCTTATCACCATGAATTTGTTGAGGGACTGATCCATTGCTGTTAGTGCTGTGTTGTTGTGGCAACTCTGCATTAGGTCTTTTGCCCTTGGGATGCCTGCTGGGCTGCAGCAGTGTGCCCATAAATACTGTAATGTAAACCTCAAGGTGCTCCTATGGACTGCAGTTCTCCACTGCAAGTGT